>CM038682.1:246952277-248152277 GCA_021605205.1 Aegilops longissima | reverse complement strand
GTCCATGGCATCGCGACCTGGCTTGCCAGCGACGGTAGAGACCAGCCCGAGAGCCGGGACCCGAGGACGAGAGTTTCATCATCCAATCCAGCTTCTGCGTTAAAGGGGGTGCTCGAGCATCGCGACTCAGGGCTCCTACCGCTCTCCGCCCTCACCCTCTGGTCTTGTTCATGGCATCGCGACCGGCTTGCCAAATGACGGTAGAGACCAGCCCGAGAGCCAGGACCCGAGGACGAGAGTTTCATTATCCAATCCAGCTTATGCTGCTAAAGGAGGGGGTGCTCGAGCATCGCGACTCAGGGCTCCTACCGCTCTCCGCCCTCACCCTCTGCTCTTGTCCATGGCATCGCGACCGGCTTGCCAACGACGGTAGAGACCAGCCCGAGCCGGACCCGAGGACGAGAGCTGTGTCGTCTAATCCAGCTTGCGCGTTAAAGGGGGTGCCTCGAGCATCGCGACTCAGGGCTCCTACCGCTCTCCGCCCTCACCTCTGGTCTTGTCCATGGCATCGCGACCGGCTTGCCACGACGGTAAAGACCAGCCCGAGGGCCGGACCAAGACGAGAGCATCGCATCTAGCCATTTTGCAGGAACACACTCAAGATAAGGCCCGAGAGCCAGCGCAACCCGCCTTGAGGTAGGGCTCGTGAGTCCCGCTGGCTCACGGGTGCCCAGACACACCTCGTCTAGCCCTACCGTGCCAGCCACGTGTCGTGGTGGGGCTAGATACGCCTGGGGCTCCTCCGGGGGGAGCCCTCCCACGCTCCAGTGGAAGCACCATGCTCCGCTACTGGCCGACGACACCGCCGAGGAGAGGCTATGCCCGTACGCATGCGGAAGCGCTATGCTCCGCGCTGGTGATAAACAACTGAGGGTGGCCTCCGGGTCGCGTCAACCTCAGGGAGCCCAGAGCTTAGTGTCTGGCCTCGTCGCAACGCCTCCTCTCGGGAGTGCCGCGCAAGGGGGCTGGGCACGGGGGCTGCACCTGGGTCACGCCCAGATGCACGCCACCCAGCCAGGCCCCTCGGGCCTGGTTCGTCGCACGCCACTCCCCGAGTGGAGCCAAGGTACGCATGCCGTTTGAGCGTCAAGGGGGACTCCTGAGCATTGCGACTCAGGAGCCTAACTGGCCACGTAGCCCCTCACCCCTTAGTTCCAAAAGGCTAACGGCGGTTGGGGTATGCGCGGGGCCGGGCCCTGCAGACGTAGAACGGTGGATCCGCCCGCGCCTCACCTCCCTACTTGCTGTTCATGCGCCAAGGGGGACTCCTAAGCATCGCGACTCAGGAGCCTAACTTGTCACGTAGCCCCTCACCCCTTGGTCCCGTCCTGGTTTCCAGTCGGGGCTAACGGCGGCTGAGGTATGCGCGGGGCCGGGCTCTGCCGGCATAGAACATAAGCAAGTAGGAAGCACAAATTTCAAGAAATTCAAAAGCAAATATTACAGTCCACACTGTTATCACAAGACCAAACGAAGTTTAAACGCCTCCCGAGGCATGATACATGTGCAGGAATTACAAGCAAGGCAGAGCCGCAGCGAGTCACTTGTCGGCGGTGGAGCAGCGCGGAGTGGGCGCGCCTCGTGAAGCAGCAGGTCGGCGGCGCCTCCACTTCGCTTGGTGTCAAGGCCCTGAACTTCCCAACAGAGCCTCCGCGGCCCTTCACAGCCTCGGCAGCGGCAGCTGCGTGCTCGCCCTTCGCCCGGCTCCAAAGAGGCTGTCCATGTCGACGCTGGGTCGTGAAGATAGATGTGGGTGAGGATCCGCGTCAGTGCCGCAGAAGACAAGACTCGCGCCTCCGCCTCAGCCGTGGGGCCAAGACCAAGGGAGACATCTTCAAGAGCGCGGATCAGGAAGGGAAGCAGCTTGGCGGGGCCGTCCTCCGCACCGGCCAGTGGGCTCTCCAGGCCGCTATCATAAAGCTCCCTCAGCAGGACGCGGGCCTTCACCTCCATATCCATGAAGGCCACGCGGTCTTCAGCCAGAACCCACGCCTTGGCGTCCAGCTCGACCTTCCTCGCCTCCAGTTCCTGCCCCAACGCGTCAAGACGGTCGCGGCGCTTCTTCAGCTTGGCCTCCCGGTCCTTGATGGCCGCCTCGCGAGCCTTCATGCCTTCCTCCTGCTCCTGGCGGAGGCGAGCCTCCTCGGCGAGCTGGTTCTGCAGGCCCTTCACCACCTCCAGCACCTCGCAATGACCTCGGATGCCGCTGCCTCCTCGGGGCAGCATCACGGGCTACCTTCGCCTCGCGAACAGCCTGCTTCTCCTCGCCACAGGCCGTGAAGCCTGACCAGCGCCGCCTCGAATCGGCGTCGGCACGAATCCAGCCAGAGGCCAGCTCCAGCGCCTGCCACCAAGCGAGGGTCGGCGCCTGAAGATCTGCGCCGCAGCCGGTCCAATTCAGCGAAGAAGGCGGTCCAGACCGCTGGAGGAGTCGGAGAGACAGCAGAGGCGGAGTAGGAGGAGTTGGCGGTGGCGTAACCGCTGCGCCCTGAGGCGGAACCAGCAGCGCCACGACGACGGTGGAGGCTGCGCCAAGAAGGCCGCCTCAGAGTCTCTTGGGACAAGGGGCTGAGCTCGCCCAGCCAGCTCACCAGAACCATGAGGACGCCTGGGCAGGAGAGGCTCAGGCGTGGGTCATCTTCCTTTTCGGCAAAGGCACCACCACGGATGGGGCCTCAGAGCCCCTTCACTTCTTCACAGCGCCACTGACCAAGAGCATGGACATCGATCTCGCAACAAAGCAATAATCAAGACAGAGGCGGGCACTTACAGGTCGCCTTTGGTGGACTCGAGCAGCCTCCGCCATACTTGAAGCCCGAGAGCCGGCTGCAGGATCGGCTTCAAGGGGACCAGGAGCGGCAGCGCGTCTCATGGATCGCCCGGGGCGGGCGGACCTGCTGGGACCAGCCCATCCGGTCCTTCTTCGGGATCGGGGCATGCTTCCGCCTCCTGCTCATCCTCATCTTCGCTGTCGCCACTTTCGGGAGGCGGAGAACGCGGGCTGCGCCGCAGGAGGGAGCCCTTGACTCGCCCCGAATCAACCCCTCTCCTGGCTCCCTTTCCTCCACCTCTTCGCTGAAGTCGGAAGAGGGCACGCCCACCAGTCCTCCGGAGCCTCCATGGGCACGAGCCCGTCCCCTATTGAAGGCGGGCATGGACCCCACAACCTGCTCCCAATCTCGCGAAGAAACAGGGCACGGGCGCCCGGTCTCGCCACATCGCCCCTACCAAGGATCGGAGGACCGTCACCAGATCCTCGCTAGCTGTACCACGGGCTCGGGTTAGGCCTCCACATCGGAGCGAAGTATCGGCGGCGGAGCCAGCTTGGTGCTCAGAACTCCTCAAAGAACGACGCACCGTCAGCCTCGCCGCCGCCCGCATTGTCCGGCTTCAGATCAAGGCCCATCCTCTCCAAAGACTTAGCCATGAGGATCCCAAGCTTCGCCCAGACCAGTCGTCGGAGCTCTCGGCGGGCTCCGTGGGCAGGATCAGTCGAGGGTGGATCCGCCCGGCATCCACCAAGACCCACTTGCTCCTGAAGCCCTCAATCCGCTTCCTAGTGTTTGAAATGGCAATAGCTCCGCCGTACGCGACGAAGCTCGCGCACGCGGAGACGGGACCACGGGAGAATCGGAGGAAGAAGTAGTGGCGCAGCAAGGCCACCGAGGGCTTCACCCCAACATGGGCCTCACAATAGTAGGCGAAGATTGCCAGGAGAAGGACGGAGTTGGGATGGAGGTGCAGAGCGTGAATGTTGTAATGGCGAAGGACGGAGAAGAAGAACTCAGAGAAGGGAGGCGACAGACCAGCAATAACGGCGCCCACGAAGAACGGGTAGAAGGTAGTCCCCCGACCCTCAGGGGCGGAGGAGCCGGCCTTGAACACCGCCGTTCCGCTGACGCCCTGCGCCTCCACCAGCCGGCGCACCAGGGCAAGGCTCGCCGCTGACACATTCGGCGGGTCCAAGGCAGGAGAGTACCAGGCTCCGGCCGGGGTTTGACGAGGAGCCATGACTAGCTAGGGCACGAAGGCAGAGTGGATCTGAAAGTCGTGGAAGCAGGAAGGAGAGGCGCAAGAAAGGGGATCTGAGCAGCAACTGGAGAAAGTAAAGGAGGCAAGCAAGATGCCGCTCTATTATCAACCCGCGCAGTTGCAGAAGCGCCCACGTCCAATCAACCGCCGCGTGGCGCCCAAGGTCACAGGCTGTTAGGGCCCACAACGCTTCGCACTTGCCCTTTCGCCTCTCGCACGCCAAGTCCGGGCGCTGCGTGGCCCTGGGCTATCGTCGGCGTTCGGGAACGGGGTCCCAGTGACTTGCTCGCTCGCGCCTGCGGCGTGGTTTCAAAGGAGGCCCAGACGGCCCATCTTCATCAACACAAGCTCAAGACCCTCGCGGGACGGACGACCAAGAGCTTCTCAGCGCGCCTCGTCAGTTGGCTCATGAGGAGGCGGAGAACTCAAGGCGGGTACCTCACGAGGTGCCCGTGGCGCAAGCCATGACGACCGAGGGCGCCGAGCGCCAGCCAGCATGCGCCCTCCTTTCCTCTTTGGTGCAAAGGGGCAAGCGCAGCAAGAGCATCAAGCAAAGGCATCCGCTTGGTGCAACAAGACCAAGACCAGCCCCAACGGCTGGAATGCGATCATCGTGGAGCCCAAGCAAGCGCTATCACCAGAGCTTTGGCAAAGCGAGGACCAACTTTAGTCGGGATAAGTGTACCCGCTGTTCCCCTTTAAATGGCTAATTGTTGGCGCCTTTCCCGCTCAATATTTGGGAAGAGGCCCAGGCCTTCGCCATAAATAGGGGTAGCCACACTCAGAGAGAGAGGGGACGGAGGACGATCGGATCGAGCATCCGAATCCAGAGAGAGAGAGAACCTGCCCTCTAGCTAGAGCGACGGGCACCACTTAGCAGTTCATCACACCCACCAAGAATGCCCTCGCGAGGCTGTTCTTCCCTATCTTGTTCTTCGCCGGCCCCTGAGGCAATCCACACACCACAAACTAGAGTAGGGTATTACACCACAATGGTGGCCCGAACTAGTATAAATCTTGCGTCTCTTGTGTTGTTCTTGTTAGTAGTTTAGGTCCCTGCGATTCGGCGAGGTACGAGACGGTGGAGGGTTGGATCTCCGCGCGCACCCCAGAGTTCGAACCTTAAGGGTCTGCCAGAACCCGTGATCCGACACCCGCAACCCGCGTGTAGCCTCCGAGCCTCCGGGCGAGGAGGGGGTTCCCCTCAGCGATGATCATGCAAAAGACAAAGTTATTCCGCACAGATATATATCAAATGTTTGCTTTCAGCATTGTAAGTTTTATGCAGAGGGTGCCGACTCGGTTTCGTCCGATCCCCCTTCAGTCTTCTTCATGTCCCCTCCGCTCTTTGGCTTTGCCTCTTGTTAGCTAGACAGCTCGGAGCCGGCCTCTAGCTGTTACGAAGAGTGGTCGCGGAGTGGAGTGTACAGTACTCGGACTACAGGAGCAGATTCGACCGAGTAGATACTCATAAAGGAAATAACCGGGTTGCCCAAGCCGTCTTCTCCCGGACATTTTTCGCGTGGGGTGACCTCAAGCTTTGGCTCTCGCTTAGCCGGACAACTGCGCTGCGGTCTGTGGCTGAGAGGTGGGCCTTTTGTACCGTGTGTGCTACTAGCCGTCTGCGGGAATGAATGTATCAGGCCGAGCGGCCAGCCTCCGGGCCGAGACTAGCTGGCGTCGGGGCGAACAGTAGTGCAACTGTAATAAAGGCGGAGGTGGTCCCCGAGTGTCGCTCGGGGTTATCCGGTTTGCGTGGTGCAAAATATACGCGGGTGAGGAGCTCACATTGATCTGACGAGGAGGTGGAGGTTGTCGATGACAGCCGGTGCGGCTTGGCGCTAGCGCGCCGACACACCCACTGGGGGTAGCCTTCGAGCCTCCGGGTGCTCGAAGGAGGGTCCCAGCCGGTCGGGTCCGACCGAACGGGAGTCGAGGCCGACCGAACGGGAGTCGAGGCGGACTGACGGCTGGGCCGGCTTGCGCAGCCGGAGTCGAGGCAGACGAGCAAACGGGTCGGGCCCCAGTCGGCCAGGCGTCGAAGCCGGCAGGAGGACTGGGCGGCCAGACGATGACGCGGGTAGGTCGCGGCTGCAATAGCCGGACGCATCTTTTTTTTTACCCGTTGGCTTGACTTTTCTCTTCTGACTTTCCTTTCTTCTGCACGAGCAGCCACGAAGGGGGAGCCTGCATGTGCGGGGGAAGCCGGATGGCGGCGACTCGCCGCGGGCGCAGCAGAGCCGACGGTGCGGGCGGCAACCCGCCAGCCCGTCAGGCAGGAGCCGACGGGCGGGCGGCGACCGACCAGCCGGGCGGCGGGCGACCCGCCGTGGGAGCCGGGCGGTGGCGCGGAGCTGAGCCGGCAGTCTGGGGCCACAGGGGCCAGGGGCGGAGCCTGCCAGGGTGTGGGGACCCGACGCCGCGGCGCAGACCCGACGCGGGGGCAGGTGGATACGGCACGGGGCAAAGGCGGACGCCGGCCATCAGGGTAGGGTCGGATGCAGGCGCGTGTTAAGCGATAGCGTTGGTTAGCTCTACCTATTGCTTAGGGATTGTGTATATCCTAACTATGGCAAGGATCGGTTGTGATCCTTAGCCTTGCCTTGTACTCCAAACAATGTATCTGTTGTTGTCTATATAATGAGAAAGCCCCACGCTGGGCAAAGTACGGCAAAAATACTATTGATCTATTCGGTTTCAATTTGGTAACAGAGCGATCGTTCCAATCCAATCTCCTGAGGCTACGCGCGATGACAACGCCCACGCTGCAGCTCTCTGGCACCACCGCCGGCGCGCTCACCTCCTCCTCTTCCGCTTCCTTAGCCGCCGGCGTTGCCACCTCCATCCCCACCACCCTCCCTACCACTTTCAACAACACCATTACCGTCCGTTTAGATCGCTCCAACTATCTCCTGTGGAAAACCCAGGTCGTGCCTGCCATTGCCGGCCAAGGGTGGTATGGCTTCCTGGACGGGTCTTGCGCCTGCCCTCCCGCCACCATCACCACGGGAAGCGGGGCCACCGTCACCACGGCGGCCAACCCGGAGTTTGCGCGCTGGTGGTACGCCGACCAGCGTGTCCTCTCGATTCTTGTCGGATCGATGAGCGAGGACATCCTCGCGCAGATGGTCGGGCGCACCACGTCAGCTTCGGTGTGGGGCTACGTCACCGACCTGTTTTCCGCCCAAAATCGGGCCGGGATCCGTCAGATCCGTCGCCAACTGACGACGTTAAAGAAGAACGACATGTCCGCCGCCGACTACTACAGCAAGATGAAAGGGTTTGCCGACGCCATGGCAATGGCAGGCTCCCCCGTCCCCGACGATGAACTGATTGACTACATCGTTGTTGGCTTCGGATCCCAATTCGAGGCACTGCAGCAGGCTCTCGCCGTTCTCGGTGCCGCCAACGCCTCCCTGTCTCTCTCTGAATTTTACCCCATGTTGCTTTCTTGTGAGGCGATCCAGGTGCAGAACGCCCAGGCCGGCGGATACTCCTCCTCGGCAAACGCCACGGCTCGGCAGGGTGATAGCAGCCGCGGTGGCGGCCGCCCTTTCGACAACACCAGGCGCTCTGGTGGTGGCCCATCGCATGGCAGCGGTGGCCAACACGGTGGTGGCCACTATGGCGGTGGAGGCTCCTACAACGGTGGCCAGCAGGGCAACCGGAACACAAACCGCAACGGCGGCGGTGGCAACCGTCGCTGGCGCCCACGTTGTCAGGTCTACAAGGCATGGGGTCATGAGGCCCTCTCCTGCAAGAATCGCTACAACGACGCTTTCCAGGCCGATGGACAGCGTTCCAGCAACGCTGCCGCCTCCACCCACGGCCACAACGAGCGGGTGCCCCAGTCACAGCCGTGGTTCTTTGATACAGGGGCAACCGATCATCTCACTAATGACATGGACCGACTAGGCATCCATGAACGCTACCACGGGAAGGACCAGGTTCAAACCGCAAACGGCTCAGGTATGTCTATTACGCACATTGGTCAATCTCGTTTAGCTGGTTCTTCCCTAGTCTTGAACAATATCCTCCATGTCCCTTCGTTAGCCAAAAATTTACTCTCCGTTTATCGCCTTGTTTCTGACAATGACATCTTCCTCGAATTTCACAAATATTTCTTTCTTGTTAAGGACAAGGTAACGAAGAAAATCCTCCTTCGCGGTAGGAGTCGTGGTGGCCTTTATCCTCTTCCGTTCGGTCGAGCCTCCCATCATGAGAAGCATGCATCTTCTGGTGTCAAGCTTTCATCGCACCACTGGCACCAGCGTCTTGGTCATCCGTCAAATAAAGTAGTTCAAACCACTATCAAGTCAAATAGTCTCCCGTATACTCCAAACAATGAGTCTTCTATTTGTGATGCTTGTCAGCGTGCTAAGAGTCATCAATTGCCTTATGGTTATTCCACTCGTGTGTCTACTGCACCTCTTGAGCTTGTTCATACCGATGTTTGGGGTCCGCGTTATCCTCTTACGGGGTTTTAAATACTACGTTAGTTTTATTGATGACTATAGTCGCTCTTGTTGGATATACTTGCTTAAGCATAAACCGATGTTGAGAATGTTTTTATGTGTTTCGAAGCACGTTGAGCGCCTCTTAAACACCACTATTCGCGCCGTGCTTGATCTGATTGGGGCGGTGAGTATCACCGTCTCCATGCCTATTTCAGCGCACCGGTATTTCCCACCGTGTCATGTCCCCATACATCTCAACAAAACGGTATTGCTGAACGGAAGCATCGACATCTTGTCGAGACTGGCTAGCTCTCCTTGCGCATTCCTCTCTTCCCTTCGGTTACTGGGATGAAGCGTTCCTCACCGCATGTTATCTTATCAATAGAATGCCTACCCCAGTCATAAATCATGCCACTCCTCTATTTCGCCTTCTCAACATAGCCCCCGAGTACTCCTTCCTTCGTACGTTTGGATGCGCTTGCTGGCCTAGCCTCCGTAAATATAACTCCCGTAAGTTAGAGTTTCGCTCCAAAATGTGTGTGTTTCTTGGATATAGTCCTATGCACAAAGGCTACAAATGCCTCGATTGCAGTACCGGTCGCATCTACATATCTCGCGATGTTGCTTTCGACGAGAATGTTTTTCCGTTTGCCACTCCAGGTGCGGTGGTCGACGTGTCTCAGCTCTTCCCTGTGTCTTTTCCTCCGAAAGAACCAGCTGTTCAGAATGACCATGCGCGTAATTATGACATGTCCTTGTTACCCGTTGATGCTACTGGTGCTTCTTTTGTTGTTTCTGTTCAGGTACCAGCCCGGGCGATCGACGTACAAGGCGCAGGATCGACCGACGTGCATGTGCATGTCCCGCCCCCCGAGGCGCCCAGCGCTTCGCCTCGGCCCGCCAGCCCACGCCTGGCCACTGCCTCATCCTCGCCGTGCTCCACCTCTAGCCCATCCGATGGGCCGCAGTCGCCCACCGCCGCTACTGGGCCCGACGCTGAAGCTGGTCCGTTCTCCCTAGTGGCCAGCTCCCCTGTACTCGACCAGGGGGAGGATCTTTCGCCGCCGCCCTCTGCCGATGTCTCCTCCTCTGCGACATCCTCAGTGCCGCCTGCTCCTCCGACAGCGCCTCAACCTATGACGACACGGCAGCGCAACAATGTGTTCCGTCCGAAGGTATGGACGGACGGTACGGTCCGATATGACCCGTATCGCCGCGGAGCGTTTCTTGCTGTTCCAGCGACGCATCGGGTTGCTCTTTCGGAACCAGCATGGAGGACCGCCATGGAGGCCGAGTTCGACGCCCTTCAGCGGACTCACACATAGGTACTTGTCCCTCGACCCCCCGGTACTAACATTGTTGGCAGTAAATGGATATTCAAGACGAAGTTTCGCCCTGATGGCTCTGTTGATAAATACAAAGCCCGTCTCGTTGCTCGTGGTTTCACTCAGCAGTATGGCATCGATTATCATGACACCTTCAGTCCGGTGGTCAAACCTGTCACTGTTCGTCTTGTGCTCTCCCTCGCCGTATCGCGTGGATGGTGTCTTCGCCAGATTGATGTCAGTAATGCGTTTCTTCATGGTTTCTTGTCTGAGGACGTGTATATGCAGCAGCCTCCTGGCTTTGAGGATCCTCGGTATCCGCGACATGTTTGCAAACTTCAGCGTGCTTTGTATGGTCCGGCGGTCTCCTCGCGCCGGTATGCCCGCTTGAGTGATAAACTTCATCAGCTTGGTTTTGTTTCCAACAAAGATACCTCTCTGCTCATCTTCGATCATCAAGGTGTTCAGTATTCATGTTGGTGTATGTTGACGACATTGTTATAGCTGGTTCTTCGGCTGCTGCTGTTGATCGCCTTGTTCAGACTCTCGCCGACACTTTTCCTATCAAGGATCTTGGGCGTTTGGAGTATTTTCTCGGTATTGAGGCTAAATATCGTTCTTCTGGCCTACTTCTTACTCAGCATAAGTATGCCCTTGATCTTCGCATCGTGCTAACATGGAGAGTTGTCGCTCAGTTCCCACCCCATGTCTTCCACGGATAAACTCTCTCGCATCGCTGGTATTGTGCTTTCTGCGACGATGCTTTTAAATACCGAAGTTTGGTTGGGGTTTGTAGTATCTCACTTTGACGCGCCAGATATTTCCTTTGCTGTCAACAAAGTTTGCCGATTCTGTCTCAACCGACCACCGCTCATTATGAAGCGATCAAGCGTATCCTTCGGTATGTCAAGGGCACTGTCTCTACGGGCCTGCAGTTTGCACGTTCTCCTTCGTGTGCTCTCCACATCTACACTGATGCTGATTGGGCTGGCTGTTCCGATGATCGGCACTCCACTGGCGGTTTCGCCATCTTCTTTGGTCCAAACCTTGTCTCGTGGAGCTCTCGTAAGCAACCCACTGTCTCTCGTTCGAGTACCGAAGCTGAATACAAAGCCCTGGCTAATGGCACTGCCGAGGCTACTTGGATACAGTATGTGCTGCGGGAGCTTGGAGTGCATCTCTCGACACCCCTAGTTTTATGGTGTGACAACCTCGGCGCTACGTATTTATCAGTGAATCATGTCTTCCATGCACGTACCAAGCATATTGAGATTGACTTCCACTTCGTTCGCGAGAAGGTGGCCATGGGCGCTCTTGATGTTCGGTTCATCGCGTCTGGTGATCAACTAGCTGACATGTTCACTAAACCCGCTACTCATCTCACCCTCCGTCGATTTCAGTCCAATCTAAACCTCGTTCACGTCGGTTCAGATTGAGGGGGAGTGTTAAGCGATAGCGTTGGTTAGCTCTACCTATTGCTTAGGGATTGTGTATATCCTAACTATGGCAAGGATCGGTTATGATCCTTAGCCTTGCCTTGTACTTCAAACAATGTATCTGTTGTTGTCTATATAATGAGAAAGCCCCACGCTGGGCAAAGTACGGCAAAAATACTATCGATCTATTCGGTTTCAATTACGCGCACTCCGGATTGGAGGAGGGCACGGCGGCCTGACGCGGGCAGGGTCGGCACGGGAGGCGCGGAGCCGGACGGAGGTGGTCGGGTGGGAGCCGCCGAGGCGACTCGGAGCCGGCCGAGCCGAGCCCAGCGACGCTGGAGGAAGCCGGGTCGCGCAGAGGCGCTGCAGCGGAGGCAGAGCCGGGCGAGGAGGACCCGCGGCTCGAAGAGCGATGGGCCTGGGCAGAGCCGGCCGGGTGGGAGCCGCGCTGGGGTCTTGGCGCGTCTCGCTCATTGGGCGACGCAAGTGCGTGTGGGGAGCCAGCCGGTGGCATCGGCGACCGGAGCCGTCATGGGCGGCGACCAGCAGCGGGACGGCCCGAGGCAGCGAGCGGGGAGCCGGACGGAGCGCGACTCGACCCGGAGGTCGGAGGGGTGAGGCCGCCATCCGAGATGCGAGCAAGGCGGCGAAGCGGCAGAGCCAGCAAGCCGCGCGGCGCGAGGCGAGGCGGCAGGCAAGGCGGAGCAGCAGGGGCACAGCGACGAGTGGGAAGCGCGGAGCCAGCCTGCCGGCATGGACGAGGCAGTGGAAGAGCCGGAGGGAGCCGAGGCCGGCGAGGGTCGCGGGGGCGGCCGTGTGCGCGGGAGGGACCGGACGCAGTGCCGACGTGGTGAGGCGATGGCGCGCGTAGGAGCGGGCAGGCAGCAGCCTTGGCTTGGCGAGGAGGAGGGCCTCGGGGAGGCAGCGAGGCGATGTGTGCAGCCGAGCCAGCGGCCCTGGTTAGCTGTGGGCGTGCGCGAGAAAAAACAAGGCGGCAGCGCGGCGAACGACGCACGGGAGAGGAGCTGGAGACGCGGCGGTCGGTCGTGCGGCCGCGGGCCGAGCAGCACGCTGGGTTGCGGTCGAGCTGCTGTTTGGATAGCAATAGCATACGAGCAGTGTACAGAAATTTATACGGGGATTATCTGGCTTTTGTCTGGGTAGCATCTGGCTAGAGTGCAGGTCGTGGCTTGCAACTGGGACGTGCATGGCCGTTGTACAGGTGGTGGCTTGCAACTGAGACGTGCATGGCCATTGTGAGGGAATAAAGCGGATGCGAAGACGCCGGAGGAGGCATGGCGGCGCTGGCACGGGCAAGTGGACACCTGAGCCGCGACGGCCGGCCGGTGCTGTGGCGATGATGACGAAGAGGGCGCGGCCGACGACGAGGATGCGCCGCTCCGCGCGGCCGCCCCGGGGGCGAGTTGATGTTGAGCCCTCGGGCGCGGCGGGAGAGACTGCGGCGCCGCCGCAGTGAAGATGACGAAAATGACGAGGCCGACGACAAGGACACGCCGTCCTGTGCGGTCGCCTTGGAGGCGTGTTGATGTCGAGCCCCCGAGAGCTACCAGTGACGGCGCGACGCCGCGGTAATGATGAAGATGGTCCCGCCCGGACCATGGTTCCGTGGCAGCTGTGGTATCATAGTACCTCCCACGGTGGGCGCCAACTGTCGGGATTATCTCGCGGGCGGGTTCGCGAGACGACAGATGCCACGAGGTGGCTTGTGGTGAGGGCAAGACTGCTTTGAGGTCAAGGGACGGGATTGGGCAAACAGCACGCGGTGATTTACCCAGCTTCGGAGCTCTCCGGAGAGATAATACTCCTACTGCTGCATGTCTGAATATATATGCGATGTACATGTCGGGCAGTACAAAGTTGCTCCTGGAACTGTATCTGAGAGCAGGTAGAGAGCTATATGCTCATCTACTAGCACATGTGTGGCGCGAGTACTTGTGGCCGTATGAGTGTGTGCCCATCGAGCCATTGTGGCCGTGGGAATGGACGGATGGGTGGCTAGCTAGCTTGCTTGCTAGCTAGCTTGTGTGTGTGAGTGTCTCTGTCTAGGATGGATGGATGTTGACTTATATATGAGTGTGGGCTAGCTTGTGAGGTAAGCTAGGTAGGCATGGGTGTGTGCTTGGGATGTAAGCTAGTGTAGCTTACATCCCAAGCCGTGTGTAGTTTGAGAGCTAGGCTAAGTTTTGTTCTTGGGGCATTTTATAAATCAATGCCCGGGGGACAAAGTACATTGCAGATGATGCCGCGTGACGAGTGAACGGTATGTGCTTTATCAGCAATAGTGGTTGCAATATGGCCGTCTTGTCGGTGCCGGGTTGAAGCAGCGGTTGACTTCTCGTAGCAAGCCGGCTGGAGCAGGCGGATGGGGACCCGGCCGGGCGGCCGGGTTGAGGAGTCCGGCCGGGTTGAGGGACTTGGCCGGGTTGAGCAACCCGGCCAAGTGCGACCCGGATTGAGGGGCGTTGCTGGCCCCGATGTTTTTGAAGCGTCATTTGCCGTCTTGGGCCTACCCGGGGGTCATCCCGCCGACACCATCGATTGATGTTAATGCAAGGAGTAGGGATTGCCATGCAACGAATGCATTAGAGCTATAAATATATAAAAGCTCAACAAAAAAACTAAGTGGGTGTGCATCCAACTTGCTTGCTCAGGAAGACCTAGGGCATTTGAGGAAGCCCATTGTTGGAATATACAAGACAAGTTCTGTAATGAAGAATTCCTACTAGTATATGAAAGTGACAAAACAAGAGACTCTCTATCATGAAGATTATGGTGCTACTTGGAAGCACAAATATGGTAAAAAGGATAGTAACATTGTCCCTTCTCTCTTTTTCTCTCATTTTTTGGGCCTTCCCTTTTTTATGGCCTTTTTTTTATTTCCTCACTTGGGACAATGCTCTAGAAAATGATGATCATCACACTTCTATTTATTTACAACTCAATGATTACAACTCAATACTAGAACAAGGTATGACTCTATATGAATGCCTTCGGTGGTGTACCGGGATACGCAATGAACCAAGAGTGACATGTATGAAATAATTAAAATGGTGGCTTTGCCACAAATACAATGTCAACTACATGATCATGCAAAGCAACATGACAATGATGAACATGTCATGATAAACGGAACGGTGGAAAGTTGCATGGCAATATATCTCGGAATGGCTATGGAAATACCATAATAGGTAGGTATGATGGCTGTTTTGAGGAAGATATAAGGAGGTTTATGTGTGAAAGAGCGTATCATATCACGGGGTTTGGATGCACCGGTGAAGTTTGCACCAACTCTCAATGTGGAAAGGGCAATGCACAGTACCGAAGAGGCTAGCAATGATGGAAAGGTGAGAGTGCGTATAATCCATGGACTCAACATTAGTCATAAAGAACTCACATACTTATTGCAAAAATCTACAAGTCATCAAAAACCAAGCACTACGCGCATGCTCCTAGGGGGATAGATTGGTAGGAAAAGACCATCGCTCGTCCCCGACCGCCACTCATATGGAGGACAATCAAAGAGCACCTCATGTCTCAAATTTGTTACATAACGTTTACCATACGTGCATGCTACAGGACTTGCAAACTTCAACACAAGTATTTCTCAAATTCACAATTACTCAACTAGCACAACTTTAATATCACTACCTCCATGTCTCAAAACAATCATCAAGCATCAAACTTCTCTTAGTACTCAGCACACTCATAAGAAAGTTTTTTACTAATCTTGAATACCTAGCATATTAGGATTATTTAAGCAAATTACCATGCTATTTAAGACTCTCAAAATAATCTAAGTGAAGCATGAGAGAATAATAGTTTCTATAAAACAAAATCACCACCGTGCTCTAAAAGATATAAGTGAAGTACTAGAGCAAAAACTATATAACTCAAAAGATATAAGTGAAGCACATAGAATATTCTAATAATTTCCAAATCGTGTGTGTCTTTCTCAAAAGGTGTGTACAGCAAAGATGATTGTGGTAAACTAACAAATAAAGACTCAAATAGTACAATACGCTCCAAGCAAAACACATATATGTGGTGAATAAAAATATAGCTCTAAGTAAAGTTACCGATGGAAGTAGACGAAAGAGGGGATGCCTTCCGGGGCATCCCCAAGCTTTAGCTTTTTGGTGTCCTTAGATTATCTTGGGGTGCCATGGGCATCCCCAAGATTAGGCTCTTGCCACGCCTTGTTCCATAATCCATCAAATCTTTTGCCCAAAACTTGAAAACTTCACAACACAAAACTTAACAGAAAATCTTGTGAGCTCCGTTAGCGAAAGAAAACAAAAAACCACTTCAAGGTACTGTAATAAACTCATTCTTTATTTATATTGGTGTTAAACCTACTGTATTTTAACTTCTCTATGATTTATAAACTATTTTACTAGCCATAGATTCATCAAAATAAGCAAACAACACACGAAAAACAGAATCTGTCAAAAACATAACAGTCTGTAGTAATCTGTAATTAACGCAAACTTCTGGAACTCCAAAACTTCAGCCAAAATAGGAAGACCTAGAAAATTTGTTTATTGATAGCAGCAATTGGAATAAGTATTTTATCATGTTCTGGTGATTTTTAACAATTATTTTTGTGAACGGAAAGTTTCTGGAATTTTCAGCAAGATCAAATAACTATCATCCAAGAAGATCCTATAGGTTAAACTTGGCACAAACACTAATTAAAACATAAAAACAACTCTAACCAGAGGCTAGAACAAATATTTATTTCTAAACAGAAGCAAAAAGCAAAAAACTAAAAATAAAATTGGGTTGCCTCCCAACAAGCGCTATCGTTTAACGCCCCTAGCTAACTAGGCATAAAAGCAAGGATAGATCTAGGTATTACCATCTTTGGTAGGCAATCCATAAGTGGCTCTCATGATAGATTCATAAGGTAATTTTATTTTATTTCTAGGGAAGTGTTCCATGCTTTTCCTTAACGGAAATTGTCTAATATTCCCTTCCTTCATATCAACAATTGCATCAATCATTCTAAGGAAAGGTCTACCAAGAATAATAGGACACGAAGGATTGCAATCTATGTCAAGAACAATAAAATCTACGGGCACATAGTTCCTATTTGCAACAATAAGAACATCATTAATTCTTCCCATAGGTTTTTTAATGGTGGAATCCGCAAGGTGCAAATTTAGAGAGCAATCATCAAAATCACGGAAACCTAGCAAATCACATAAAGATTTTGGAATCGTGGAAACACTAGCACCCAAATCACACAAAGCATAGCATTCATGATCTTTAATTTTAATTTTAATAGTAGGTTCCCACTCATCATAAAGTTTTCTAGGGATAGAAACTTCCAACTCAAGTTTTTCTTCATAAGATTGCATCAAAGCATCAACGATATGTTTAGTAAAAGCTCTATTTTGACTATAAGCATGTGGAGAATTTAGCACGGATTGCAACAAGGAAATACAATCTATCAAAGAGTAATTATCATAATTAAATTCCTTGAAATCCAAAATAGTGGGTTCATTAATATCTAAAGTTTTGATCTCTTCAATCCCACTTTTACCAATTTTTGCATTAAGATCTAAAAACTCCGAATTTTTTGAACGCCTTCTAGGTAAAGGTGGATCATATTCAGTCCCATCATTATCAAGATTCATATTGCTAAACAAAGGTTTAATAGGGGACACATCAATAACTTTTAGGTCTTCATCTTTATTTTCATAGAAACTAGAAGAACACACTTTGACAAAGCAATCTTTCTTAGCACGCATCCTAGCGGTTCTTTCTTTGCATTCATCAATGGAAATTCTCATGGCTTTGAGAGACTCATTTATATCATGCTTAGGTGGAATAGATCTAGGTTTCAAAGAATCAACATCAAGAGAAATTCTATCAACGTTCCTAGCCAATTCATCAATCTTAGGCAACTTTTTTTCAAGCAAAGCATTGAAATTCTTTTGCGAATTTATAAATTCTTTAACACTAGTCTCAAATTCAGAAGGCATCGTATTAAAGTTCCCATAAGAATTGTTGTAGGAATTACCATAATTATTAGAGGAATTACTAGGATAAGGTCTAGGATAAAAGTTTCCACTCTACGCGTTGTTACCAAAATTATTCCTACCAACAAAATTCACATGCATAGATTCATTATTATTCTTAATCAAAGTAGACAAAGGCATATCATTAGGATCAGAAGAAACACTCTTAGTAGCAAATAATTTCATAAGTTCATCTATCTCTCCACTCAAAACATTGATTTCTTCTATCGCATGCACTTTTTTATTAGTAGATCTTTCAGTGTGCCATTGAGAATAATTAACCATAATATTATCTAGGAGTTTAGTAGCTTCTCCTAAAGTGATTTCCATAAAAGTGCCTCCCGCGGCCGAATCTAAAAGATTTCTAGAAGCAAAATTCAATCCGGCATAAATTTTTTGTATAATCATCCACAAATTCAAACCATGAGTAGGGCAATTACGCATCATTAATTTCATCCTCCCCCAAGCTTGTGCAACATGTTCATGATCAAGTTGCTTAAAATTCATAATATCGTTTCTAAGAGAGATGATCTTAGCGGGAGGAAAATATTTAGATATAAAAGCATCTTTGCACTTATTCCAAGAATCAATACTATTTTTAGGAAAAGACGAAAACCAAGCTTTAGCACGATCTCTAAGCAAAAAAGGAAATAGCTTCAATTTAACAATATCATTGTCCACATGTTTCTTCTTTTGCATATCACATAAATCAACGAAGCTATTTAGATGAGTAGCGACATCTTCACTAGGAAGGCCGGCGAATTGATCTTTCATGACAAGATTCAATAAAGCAGTATTGATTTCACAGGATTCAGTATCGGTAAGAGGAGCAATCGGAGTGCTAAGGAAATCATTGTTGTTGGTATTGGTAAAGTCACACAATTTGGTATTATCTTGAGCCATCGTGACAAGCAAGCAAACCAACACACGAGAAAACAAGATGCAAGCGAAAAAGAGGTGAACGGAAAAGAGAGAGGGCAACTAAAACAGCAGGGGTGAAGTGGGGGAGAGGAAAACCAGAGGCAAATGGCAAATAATGTAATGCGGGAGATAAGGATTTGTGATGGGTACTTGGTATGTTGACTTTTGCGTAGACTCCCAGGCAACGGCACCAGAAATCCTTCTTGCTACCTCTTGAGCACTGCATTGGTTTTCCCTTGAAGAGGAAAAGGTGATGCAGCAAAGTAGCGTAAGTATTTCCCTCAGTTTTTGAGAACCAAGGTATCAATCCAATAGGAGGCCACGCACGAGTCCCCCGCACCTACACAAACAAATAAATCCTCGCAACCAACGCAATAAGGGGTTGTCAATCCCTACACGGTCACTTACGAGAGTGAGATCTGATAGATGTGATAAGATAATATTTTTGGTATTTATATGATAAAGATGCAAAGTAAAGAAAGTAAAATAAAAACGGCGCCAGAAATAGCTTGTTGTCGGGAGATTAAATATGATGGAAAATAGATCCGGGGGCCATAGGTTTCACTAGAGGCTTCTGTCGAGAGCATAAGTATTACGGTGGGTGAACAAATTACTGTTGAGCAATTGACAGAATTGAGCATAGTTATGAGAATATCTAGGTATGATCATGTATATAGGCATCACGTCCGAGACAAGTAGACCGACTCCTGCCTGCATCTACTACTATTACTCCACACATCGACCGCTATCCAGCATGCATCTAGAGTATTAAGTTCATAAGAACGGAGTAACGCTTTAAGCAAGATGACACGGTGTAGAGGGATAAACTCATGCAATATGATATAAACCCCATCTTTTTATCCTCGATGGCAACAATACAATAAGTGCCTTGCTGCCCCTCATCCTTTGGGAAAGGACACATAAGATTGAATCCAAAGCTAAGCACTTCTCCCATTGCAACAAAGATCAATCTAGTAGGCCAAACCAAATTGATAATTCGAAGAGACTTGCAAAGATAACCAATCATACATAAAAGAATCAGAGAAGATTCAAATATTGTTCCTAGATAAACTTGATCATAAACCCACAATTCATCGATCTCAACAAACACACCGCAAAAGAAGATTACATCGAATAGATCTCCACAAGAGAGGGGGAGAACATTGTATTGAGATCCAAAAAGAGTGAAGAAGCCACCTAGCTAATAACTATGGACCCGAAGGTCTGAGGTAAACTACTCACACATCATCGGAGAGGCTACGGTGTTGATGTAGAAGCCCTCCGTTCGATGCCCCCTCCGGCGGAGCTCCGGAACAGGCCCCAAGATGGGATCTCACGGGTACAGAAGGTTGCGGCGGTGGAATTAGGTTTTCGGGTCTGTATCTGGTAGTTTGGGGGTACATAGGTATATATAGGAGGAAGAAGTACGTCGGTGGAGCAACGTGGGGCCCATGAGGGTGGAGGGCGCGCCCTGGGGGGTAGGCGCGCCCCCTACCTCGTGCCCTCCTGGTAGCTTTCTTGACGTAGGGTCCAAGTCCTCTGGATCATGTTCGTTCCGAAAATCACGTTCCCGAAGGTTTCATTCCGTTTGGACTCCGTTTGATATTGTTTTTCTGCGAAACTCTGAAATAGGCAAAAAACAGCAATTCTGGGCTGGGCCTCCAGTTAATAGGTTAGTCCCAAAAATAATATAAAAGTATATAATAAAGCCCAATAATGTCCAAAACAGAATATAATATAGCATGGAACAATAAAAAATTATAGATACGCTGGAGACGTATCAATTCGCCTCTCCGGAGCCCCGAACGGACTCCAGATCAGCCCTCCTGAGAGAGATTAGGGCTTGGCGGCGGCTCCGTATCGTAAAACGCGATGAATCCTTCTCTCTGATTTTTTTCTCCCCGAACGTGAATATATAGTGTTGGAGTTGAGGTCGGTGGAGCTCGAGGGGGCCCACGAGGCAGGGCGGCGCACCCAGGGGGCAGGCGCGCCCCCCACCCTCGTGGATAGGGTGTGCGCCCCCTGGCCTTGATTCTTTCGCCAGTATTTTTTATTATTTCCAAAAATAATCTCCCTGAAGTTTCAGGTCATTCCGAGAACTTTTGTTTCTGCACAAAAATAACACCATGGCAATTCTGCTAAAAACAGCGTCAGTCCGGGTTAGTTCCATTCAAATCATGCAAGTTAGAGTCTGAAACAAGGGCAAAAGTGTTTGTAAAAGTAGATACGACGGAGATGAATCAACTCATCCAAGCTTAAACCTTTGCTTGTCCTCAAGCAATTCAGTTGATAAACTAAAAGTGATAAAGAAAAACTTTTGCAAAACCTGTTTGCTCTTGTTGTTGTAAATATGTAGAGCCAGCATTCAAGTTTTCATCAAAGGTTATGACTAACCATATTCACAATAACACTTAGGTCTCATGTTTACTCATCTCAATGGCATAATCAACTAGCGAGCAATAATAATAAATCTCGGATGACGACACTTTCTCAAAACAATCATGATATGATATAACAAGATGGTATCTAGCTAGCCCTTTCTGAGACCGCAAAACATAAATGCAGAGCACCTTTAACGATCAAGGACTGACTAAACATTGTAATTCATGGTAAAAGAGATCCAGTCATAGTCATATCCAATATAAATTAATAGTAATGGATGCAAATGACAGCGGTGCTTGATACGTCTCCAACGTATCTATAATTTATGAAGTATTCATGCTATTATATTATCTATTTTGGATGTTTATGCGCTTTATTAAACACTTTTATATTACTTTTGGGACTAACCTATTAACCCAGAGCCCAGTGCCAGTTCTTGTTTTTTCCTTGTTTCAGTGTTTCGAAGAAAAGGAATATCAAACGGAGTCCAAACGGAATGAAACCTTCGGAGAAGTTATTTTTGGAAAGAAAGCAATCTAGGAGACTTGGAGTGCACGTCAGGGGATCAACGAGGAAGGCACGAGGCAGGGGGCGCCCACCCCCTGGGCGCGCCCTCCACCCTCGTGGCCCCCCTGACGTATTTCTTCCTCCTATATATACCAATATACCCTAAAACCATCGGGGAAGAGAATAGATCAGGAGTTCCGCCGTCGCAATCCTCTGTAGCCACCAAAAACCAATCGGGACCCTGTTCCGGCACCCTGCCGGAGGGGAGGATCCCTCACCGGTGGCCATCTTCATCAACCCGGCGCTCTCTAGGACGAGGAGGGAGTGGTTCACCCTCGGGGCTGAGGGTATGTACCAGTAGCTATGTGTTTGATCTCTCTCTCTCTCTCTCTCTCTCTCTCTCTCTCTCTCTCTCTCTCTCTCTCTCTCTCTCTCGTGTTCTTGATTCGGCACGATCTTGATGTATCGTGAGCTTTGCTATTATAGTTGGATCTTATGATGTTTCTCCCCCTCTACTCTCTTGTAATGGATTGAGTTTTCCCTTTGAAGTTACCTTATCGGATTGAGTCTTTAAGGATTTGATAATACTTGATGTATGTCTTGCGTGGGATACCCATGGTGACAATGGGGTATTATATTGATTCACTTGATGTATGTTTTGGTGATCAACTTGCGGGTTCCGCCCATGAACCTATGCATAGGGGTTGGCACACGTTTTCGTCTTGACTCTCCGGTAGAAACTTTGGGGCACTCTTTGAAGTTCTATGTGTTGGTTGAATAGATGAATCTGAGATTGTGTGATGCATATCGTATAATCATACCCACGGATACTTGAGGTGACATTGGAGTATCTAGGTGACATTAGGGTTTTGGTTGATTTGTGTCTTAAGGTGTTATTCTAGTACGAACTCTATGATAGATCGAACGGAAAGAATAGCTTCGTGTTATTTTACTACAGATTCTTGAATAGATCGATCAGAAAGAATAACTTTGAGGTGGTTTCATAACCTACAATAATCTCTTCGTTTGTTCTCCGCTATTAGTGACTTTCGAGTGACTCTTTGTTGCATGTTGAGGGATATTTATATGATCCAATTATGTTATTATTGTTGAGAGAACTTGCACTAGTGAAAGTATGAACCCTAGGCCTTGTTTCCTAGCATTACAATACCGTTTACGCTCACTTTTATCATTAGTTGCTGTTTTTATATTTTCAGATTACAAAAACCTATATCTACCATCCATATTGCACTTGTATCACCATCTGTTCGCCGAACTAGTGCACCTATACAATTTACCATTGTATTGGGTGTGTTGGGGACACAAGAGACTCTTTGTTATTTGGTTGCAGGGTTGTTTGAGAGAGACCATCTTCATCCTACGCCTCCCATAGATTGATAAACCTTAGGTCATCCACTTGTGGGAAATTTGCTACTGTCCTACAAACCTCTACACTTGGAGGCCCAACAACGTCTACAAGAAGAAGGTTGTGTAGTAGACATCAGTGCTCTTCGGCTGGTGCTTTTTAATAAGAGGGTGATGACTCAACATAAAAGTAAATAGATAGGCCCCTCGCAGAGGGAAGCTGGAATTTGTAGAGGTGCCAGAGCTCGATTTTTAAAATAGAGATAAATAATATTTTGAGCGGCATACTTTCATTGTCAACATAACAACTGAGAGATCTCGATATCTTCCATGCTACACACATTATAGGTGGTTCTCAAACAGAATGGTAAAGTTTATACTCCCCCTCCACCAACAAGCATCAATCCATGGCTTGCTCGAAACAACGAGTGCCTCCAACTAACAAGAGTCCCGGGGGAGTTTTGATTGCAATTATTTTGATTTGATTTGCATAAAGCATGGGTCTGGGCATCCCGGTGACCAGCCATTTTCTCGTGAGTGAGGAGCGGAGTCCACTCCTCTTGAGAATAACCCGCCTAGCATGGAAGATACAGACAACCCTAGTTGATACATGAGCTATTCGAGCATACAAAACAGAATTTTATTTGAAGGTTTAGAGTTTGGCACATACAAATTTACTTGGAACGGCAGGTAGATACTGCATATAGGAAGGTATAGTGGACTCATATGGAATAACTTTGGGGTTTAAGGGATTGGATGCACAAGAAGTATTCCCGCTTAGTACAAGTGAAGGCTAGAAAAATACTGGGAAGCGACCAACTAGAGAGCGACAACAGTCATGAACATGCATTAAAATTAATAAACATTGAGTGCAAGCATGAGTAGGATATAATCCACCATGAACATAAATATCGTGAAGGCTATGTTGATTTTGTTTCAACTACATGTGTGAACATGTGCCAAGTCCAGTCACTTGAATCATTCAAAGGAGGATACCACCCTATCATACCACATCACAACCATTTTAATAGCATGTTGGCACACAAGGTAAACCATTATAAACTCCTAGCAAATTAAGCATGACATAAGCAACTATAATCTCTAATTGTCATTGCAAACATGTTTATTCATAATAGGCTGAATCAGGAACGATGAACTAATAATATTTACAAAAACAAGAGAGGTCGAGTTCATACCAGCTTCTCTCATCTCAATCAGTCCATCATATATCGTCATAATTGCCTTTCACTTGCACGACCGAGCGATGTGAATAATAATAATAGTGAACGTGCATTGGACTAAGCTGGAATCTGCAGGCATTCAATAAATAGGAGAAGACAAGGCAATATAGGCTCTTGGTTAAATCAACAATAATGCATATAAGAGTCGCTTCAACATTTTCATTATGGTCTTCTCCTCTCGACCCCCAAAGAGAAGAAATAAAACTATTTTCACGGGAAAGCTCCCAACAAGAAAAAGAAGAACAAGGAATCTTTTCGGGTTTTCTTTTTAATTATTACTACTACAGCATGAAAAGTAAACTAGCTAAGTGCTACAACTAATTTTTTGGGGTTTTTCTTAAGGTTTTTCAAACACACAAGAAGAAAGCATAAAAAAGGAAAATAAACTAGCATGGATAATACAATGAAAAAGTATGAGCACCGACAACTAGCATGAGTGTGTGGATATGAATGTAATGTCGGTGAAAGATATGTACTCCCCCAAGCTTAGGCTTTTGGCCTAAGTTGGTCTATTGCCACGGCTGGCCTGGCGGATATCCAAAGTTGTAGTTGGGGTCGTACTATGATGGAGCCTCGGGTTGCCACTGGTTGGCAATCTCCTCCGGATCCCACTGGTAAACAGACTGTCGTGGAGGAACAAATTGTGGTTCCGGCTCTGGCTCTGTAATTGGTGTGGGGTTTCGGTAGGCATGAATAGCCTCCGGCGGAACAAGGTACTGGCCTGCAGACAAGTCAAACAAGGAAGGAGCAGGCAAAGTAATAATCTCAGGGCGAATTTTATCAAATATCAGTTTGTACTTGAGCATCTTTTCCCTATTCTTAACGATGAAATCATGTGCTACCATACTCTTATAGTCTAGAAAAACAGGAGGCAACAACTTTTCTTCTTTCTCGTAATGCCTAATAGGTATGTTAAAATGTGCAGCGAGGCGCGAGGCGAAGATACCTCCCAAGATGGGGCCCTTAGTACAGTTAAGATTTAACCGCTTTGCAACAATAGCGCCCATACTAAATGTGTCATCATGGAACAAAGCATGGCACAAAATAACAATATCAGGGGCACTAAGGTTGCCACAGTTTCCGCAACCAATTAAGCATCTACTAGCAAATATTGCAAAGTAACGTAGAACAGGAAAATGTATGCTAGTAATATCATCTCCGAAGCTATTAGAATTCATAAAGATAACCATAGCAATGATCATTTATCCAATGAATTACCCTCTCTAGGAGTCGATCAATCACAAGATGATGTTGAACATGGATACTATGACAAGGATGATGATAGTGACTATGATCTTGATGATGCAATGAGACACTTTGGTCTTATGGCAAATCTTCGCGGCTACATGGTTGGAGGAAAGGAATGGGTCCTTGATAGTGGATATACTGATCATATGACCGGAGATAAAGATATGTTCCGTGAGCTTGCTGAAAACGACGGCCCTCGAAAGTATGTCACTTTTGGTGATAACTCAAAGGGTAAGGTGGTTGGCCTAGGTAAGGTGGCCATCTCACATGATAGCTCCATACAAAATGTCATGCTCGTTGAATCTCTTGGGTACAATTTACTTTCAGTATCTAGACTTGCTGATTTTGGTTTCAATGTCCTATTTACTAAGGTAGATTGCCAAGTGTTTCGGAGAGACAATCGTAAAATGGTCTTCACTGGTATACGTAGAGGTGATCTTTACATAGTTGATTTCACTAAAAAGGCTCAACCTAGAACTTGCTTAATTGCTAAATCTTCTAAGGGTTGGTTGTGGCATAGAAGGCTAGGTCGTGTGGGTATGCGAAATCTTGATAAGCTTATTAAAGGTGATCATATCCTTGGAATAAAAGATGTTTCGAATAACATGTAGCCGCGAAGATATTCTCAAATATTCCAGAAAAAAATATCATATTTCAATTTCAGGGAATAAAAGATGTTCAATTTCAATTTCAGGACCCTCGTGGCCAGGTGCTTGCTCCCCTGTTGTGTTCTCAGTGCCAGATATTCTCAAATATTCCAGAAAAATCATATTTCAATTTCAGGGCATTTGGAGAACTTTTATTTTTCGGGTATTTTTTTATTGCACAGATAATTCAGAAAACTGACAGAAAAATACTAATTTTGCTTTATTTAATCTAAATAATAGAAAGTAAAAGAAGGGTACAGAAGGTTGTGCCTTCTAACTTCATCCATCTCATGCTCATCAAAAGGAATCCACTAACAAGGTTGATCAAGTCTTCTTAAAAAACTCATTTCGAATAACATGAAACCAGAGAAATTTCGAATAACACTATGTTACCTCAACGGGGATATGCACGTCCCCAATAATTGATAAGAATATCATATTTCTTCTTGACAGTAGGAAGAGGAAATTCAAAACCTCCAATAATAATCGATGGAATTTTTCCAATAGAATTGATACTGTGGACTTGAGGTTGTTTCCTCGGAAAGTGTACCGTATGCTCATTACCATTAACATGAAAAGTGGCATTGCCCTTATTGCAATCAATAACAGCCCCTGCAGTATTCAAAAAGGGTCCTCCAAGAATAATAGACATACTATCGTCCTCGGGAATATCAAGAATAACAAAGTCCGTTAAAATAGTAACATTTGCAACCACAACAGGCACATCCTCACAAATACCGACAGGTATAGCAGTTGATTTATCAGCCATTTGCAAAGATATTTCAGTAGGTGTCAACTTATTCAAATCAAGTCTACGATATAAAGAGAGAGGCATAACACTAACACCGGCTCCAAGATCACGTAAAGCAGTTTTAACATAATTTCTTTTAATGGAGCATGGTATAGTTGGTACTCCTGGATCTCCTAGTTTCTTAGGTATTCCACCCTTAAAAGTATAATTAGCAAGCATGATGGAAATTTTAGCTTCCGGTATCTTTCTCTTATTTGTAACAATATCCTTCATATACTTAGCATAAGGATTCATTTTAATCATATCGATAAAGCATATACATAAAAGATAGGTCTAATCATTTCAGCAAAGCGCTCAAAATCCTCATCATCCTTTCTCTTGGATGGTTTAGGAGGAAAAGGCATGGGTTTCTGAACCCATGGTTCTCTTTCTTTACCATACTTCCCAGCAACAAAGTCTCTCTTATCATAACGTTGATTCTTTGATTGTGGGTTATCAAGATCAACAGCAGGTTCAATTTCTACATCATTGTTATTACTAGGTTGAGCATCAACATGAACATCATTATTAGCATTATCACTAGGTTCATGTTCATCACCAGATTGTGTTTCAGCACCAGAAATAGAAATATCATTGGGATTCTCAGGTGTGTCAATAACAGGTTCACTAGAAGCATGCAAAGTCCTATCATTTTTCTTTTTCTTCTTTTTAGAAGGACTAGGTGCATCTACATTAGCTCTCTGAGAATCCTGCTCAATTCTCTTAGGGTGACCCTCAGGATACAAAGGTTCCTGAGTCACTTTACCCCCTCTAGTTGCAACTCTAACAACAAAGTCATTATTCTTACTATTCAATTCATTGAGCAAGTCATTCTGAGCTTTAAGTACTTGTTCTACTTGAGTGGTAACCATAGAAGCATGTTTACTAATGAGTTTAAGTTCACCTTTAACTCTATATATATAATCACTCAAGTGTTCAATCATATAAGCATTGCGTTTTAATTTTCTACCAAAATAAGCATTGAAATCTTCTTGCTTAACCATAAAATTATCAAACTCATCTAAGCATTGGCTAGCAAACTTAGTAGGCGGGATTTCAGCTTTATCATATCTATAGAGAGAATTTACCTTTACTACCTGTGTCGAGTTATCAAGACCATGTATTTCTTCAATAGGTGATGAATTAAGACCATGTATTTCTTCAATAGGAGGTAAAATTTTAACATCTTTAGTTTTAATACCTTTTGCTTTCATAGATTTCTTTGCCTCTTGCATATCTTCAGGACTGAGAAATAGAATACCCCTTTTCTTCGGAGTTGGATTATGAGTTGGTTCAGGGAGTGTCCAATTATTTTCATTGGTCAACATATTATTCAATAGAATTTCAACTGCATCAACAGTTCTTTCCCTGAAAACAGAACCAGCACAACTATCCAGGTGGTCTCTGGAAGCATCGGTTAGTCCATTATAAAAGATATCAAGTATTTCATTTTTCTTGAGAGGATGATCAGGCAAAGCATTAAGTAATTGGAGAAGCCTCCCCCAAGCTTGTGGGATACTCTCTTCTTCAATTTGCACAAAATTATATATATCCCTTAAAGCAGCTTGTTTCTTATGAGCAGGGAAATATTTAGCAGAGAAGTAATAAATCATATCCTGGGGACTACGCACACAACTAGGATCAAGAGAATTAAACCATATTTTAGCATCACCCTTTAATGAGAACGAAAATAATTTAAGGATATAATAGTAGCGAGTTTTCTCATCACTAGTGAATAGGGTAGCTATATCATTTAATTTAGTAAGATGTGCCACAACAGTTTCAGATTCATAGCCATAGAAAGGATCAGATTCAACCAGAGTAATTATCTCGGGATCAACAGAGAAATCATAATCCTTATCAGTAACAAAGATAGGTGAAGATGTGTCTCGGTCATGTCTACATAGTTCTCGAACCCGTAGGGTCCGCACGCTTAACATTCGATGACGATTTGTATTATGAGTTATGTGACTTGATGACCGAAGTTTGTTCGGAGTCCCGGATGAGATCATGTACATGACGAGGAGTCTCAAAATGGTCGAGAGGTAAAGATTGATATATTGGACGAAGGTATTCGGACAGCGAAATGGTTTCGGGACGTTTCAGATATTTATTGGGGAACCGAGGGCTTACCAGAACCCCCCGGGGAGTTATGGGCCTTATTGGGCCATAAGGGAGAAGGAGAGGGAATGCCACAAGGTGGCGCCCTCCTCCCCAAGGGCAGTCCAAATTGGACTAGGGGGAGGGGGCGCCCCCCCTTCCTTCCCCTCTCCCTCTCCTTCCCTCTTGGATTAGGAGAAGGGGGGCGATTCGTACTAGGTTTGTAGTCCTAGTAGGACTCCCCCCCTGGCGCGCCTCCTCCCTGGCCGCCGGCCTCCTCCTCCCTCCTTTATATACGGGGGAGGGGGGCACCCCAAAGACACAACAATTCTTCTCTTAGCCGTGTGCGGTGCCCCCCTCCATAGTTTAACACCTCGGTCATATCGTCGTAGTGCTTAGGCGAAGCCCTGCGCCGGTAACTTCATCATCACCGTCGCCATGCTGTCGTGCTGAGGAACTCTCTCTCGTCCTCAACTGGATCAAGAGCTCCAGGGGCGTCATCGTGCTGAACGTGTGCTAAACACGGAGGTGTCATACGCTCGGTACTTGGATCGGTTGGATCGTGAAGACGTTCGACTACATCAACCGCGTTACTAAACGCTTCCGCTTTTGGTCTACGAGGGTACGTGGACACACTCTCCCGTCTCGTTGCTATGCATCTCCTAGATAGATCTTCCGTGATCATAGGTAAAATTTTGAAATACTGCGTTCCCCAACACATTTTGTGTTGAAGTTTCAGATAAGGGCTAGTTTTGTCCATTATGCGATAACCTCTGCTAGCCTCGGATCTCTTTCCCAGCAGATTTCATATTTAAAAGATCATGGGACCTGCCTACATGCATGCATATCACGTAGGTGGAGTAGCAATGGGACGTGATCGGAGGTTGCTGCTATTTTATGCTCTAGCACCGGATCTGGGAAAGCAAGCATCCATGTTGGGCTCGCCACACATTTGTCCAACCGTACCCTTGTGTAGGTGCCCCCGACCATCTTTTTTCCGAAAGTCCATCATGGCCCTTTGTAGCCTATGTCAGTTAGTCCACAGGTGTCCAGAGCATCACGAAACCGTCCATTTGTGCCTAGTACGGCTATTCACGCCATCATGTTCATGGCCCTGGAGTACTTCATTAAGTCTCCTATCACTGCCCATGTATATCATTCGCACCAACTATGCCCCGGAGCATATCCATGTCATGTGATGTTCATTTACTTGAGCTTCCCTATAGACGAAAGTAAACCGTGCTTTTAAATCAACTAGTTCATATATGACCACATCAATATGATACTTCGAGTAACCTACAACTTCAAGCTTTATTTCATCATTCCGGAATATTCCAAGGTCGCCGCTCCTACCAGAGCTACTTGCAACAAAAATTTTATTGTACCCTAAAGTACCAGCTAAACTCTCAACTCTACTTCCCTCTAACCGAGTTTCAAGAATGCACAATATAGAGGGTCAAACTGCCTCGTGAGATCACGAAGCTCTCGAGCCGTCACGGGTTTGCCAGCCCCGCGACAGTTCCATACTAAGGGACTCATTGTGCTAGGCGCGACCCCCTTGGAGGCCCGCCAAACGCGCATCATTGTTTTTATTCACTGCAGAATTCTTCCCAAGGCCCTTGTCAGCTGGTGGTGGTGTACGTTTATTCCTCTTCGGGTCCTGTTTCGAGGAAGGGCTCTGTGGTATCTCTGGTGCGGTGAGTAGTAAGGTCTGGCTTGCTCCGATAGGCGAGGAAGTGGTGGTGGTGTTATTCAGCATGAGCTTTGGATCAGCTACAGGTGCTGCCCCCCGCTTCCTATTTTTCTCTGACTCTTGCATAACAATATCATCATTGGGATATGGGTTCACATACTTTGTCAAATCATCCTGCTGGTCACGTGCCGAGCCTCTTCCCTGACCTCGTCCAGAGTGTCTCCTGCCTCTTCCACCTCTTGTTCCTCTACCTTCATCCGGTCCTCTACCTGCACCTTTGAACCAAGTAGCCTGAAGGTCCTTATAGACCAGAGCTTTTGGGGGGTGGACACCATCCCCACACTCTTTATACGTGTGCCCCAGGTGGCCACAGACTGCACATCAGTCTGGTAGTCTTTCAAATTTCACTCAAAAAATCTCTCGAACTACATCCTGCTTCTTCTTTACCACTAGCGAGACTGCATTCTTGAGGGGTTTTGTGACATCAATCGTGACTCGCACCCTGTAAAAATTGCCTTCAAAGGCTGGAGATTTTGGTCCAACATATATAAACTCGCCTACTGTCGCCGACAAAGCTTTGATCTCTAGGAAGTACCCATCTGGAAAGTCATGAATCTGCATCCAGATGTCCATCTTGTTAAGAGTAATGTTGGACGGCCAAGTGAATCCATCTTAATGAGATATCACCATAGCTTTTCCCTTGAACGACCATGACCCCTCCTGCATAACTCGCTCCCAGTCCCCAAGGCATGAGAACTGCATCGTGTAGATGTTTTCTTCAAGTGGGCAGATTTTCACTTCTTGTGCCAGATCCCATGCCACCTTCATGTTCCTATAGAACCAATATTGACTATAGGACTTGGTCGTGTGCACCCTAGCAATGGCCATCCACCTGATCACTTCCGTTGGCAGTTCGTCCTCCTCAACAACCACATCTTGCAGATTATCTTCGTTGAGTCCTAGTTCTTCCATCATCGCCTTCAGATCGGAAGTGGCAGAGCCTGAGCCAGAAGCGCCCGAGTCTCACCCAAGAGAGATGTTTTCGTGGGCGGTGGATCCCAAACTTCCGTCGCCCCCAGCAGGCCAAAGGTCAAAGACCCCGGTCGTCGGAGCAAAGAAGACGAGAGAGAGGGGACAGAGGTCTCTACGGTGGAGGTCGCGCCGCCGCAGAGGAGAAAAAACCCTAGCGAGAGGGTTTTTTGTGGAAATGAAGTGCTGAGCTCGCTCACCTGCCCAAGAATACAAGGGTCGGTTCAAGAATGTGAAAATAGCCCATCTTGTCGGTCCATTCTCAATCCAACGGCCCAAAAGCCCTTGGCGCACACGATATGATCTCCTCCCCCCTCGCGATTTTTTTTTCAAAACTATGATATATTTTATAGCATTTTCGGAAACTATAGGACGTAATGCAAAAAAACCAAAACTAGTAGCCCGTCGGCCATCTTTTGGCCGAAGTAGAAGTTTTCGGCCACAGTTAGGCCGAAGTAGTGTTTTCGGCCATCACTTGGCCGAAGAGTGGGGTACCTGGCCGAAAAGGTACTTTTGGTCAACTCTAGGCGAAATAGACTTTTGGTCAAGTCTAGGCGAAAAGTACTTTTGGTCTCGTGTAGGCGGTTGCATGGCTCATGCTGAAATGTATTTTCTCGCCACCGTTTCCGCCAACCCCTTCCGCCATATGTTCCCGCCACCCGTTTCCGCCAACCCCTTCCCGCCATATGTTCCGCCACCGTTTCCGCCAATCCCTTCCGCCTTATTTTCCGCCAATCCCTTCCGCCTTATTTCCCGCCAACCCTTTCCGCCATACCGCATTTATGCTTTCCGCCATTTTCTCCTCTGTATCTATAAAACCCCTTGAAAGAAGGTGGATAAGCATTCGGTGTAGTGTAGTCGAGATGTCCTATTATCCATTCGATCGTAGTTTTATACAGGGATGAGCAGCACTCTTCGATTCTAGTTACCGATTTCGGGATGGACAATAGGATAGTTCCATGGGACGAACTCACGGTAGTGACACCATAATGAATGAGTTGGCTCACCAATTACGTGGAGTGCGGGTGGCTGAAAGTACCTATGAGGAGGTACATCAAGAACTTCTTAGGTTGCATGAAAGGTGGAAGAAGGTAGTGGAGCGAAGAGTGAAACTTTCGGAAGGACTGCAGCAAAGAATACATTTTTATGGACTGAGGAGAGCGAGGGCGACGAAGATATCTTCATGCCGCCGCTTAGGGTTACGCATCGTCGAAGGGCAAGAGTTACGCATCGTCCAAAGGCAAGAGTTACGCATCCTCGAAGGGCAAGAGTTCTGCATCCGGCAAGGGCAAGAGTTACGCATCGACGGAGGGCAAGAGGACCGCATCGTCGAAGGGCAAGAGAGCTGTATCAACGGAGGATGACGATGATGACTTCATGTAGTATGTAAGATGTATTCCAGTTGTACCGTTTCATTCAGATGTATTTGCATTATTAGTTTGTATTGTATTATTGTAGGGCATTATGTTCTATCTGAATTTCATTTTGTAGTATGCAAGATGTATTGCACAAGTTCAGCCGCACCGTTTAATTCAGATGTACTCGTATCTTAATTATCGGCTGTAATCTATTTGGAAATGTAACTGGAATAAGAATGCGAATTAATAGTAATATGTCTCCTGCATACATAAAACAATATATGTCTCCTGATCAGATAGAAGGAAGTGCGATAGTAACACATACAAGAAGCATGTCTCATACATAAATACTGACACACATATGCGAATAGTCTGAAACTAACATAGATAATGAGTCATACATAGATAGATAAGCATATCAACTGCGGGGGCGGCGATTTGTCTGGTCTTCCTCGGCGAGGACCGGAAGGCGATAAGCGCCGAGGCGGTGGGCGAGGCTCGCGATAACCACGACCATAGTTAACCTCGTGCATCACGAGTGTGTCTCCTGCGTCGGTGGTGGTGGTGGAGTGTGAAACACTGTCTGCGAGAAGCCATAAATGTTTGTAGCATGGTCATCATCCTCGCGGTCGCCCTCAAAGTAATCAGCACCACCACTAAGGATGGGTGACTGCTCTGAATGCATGAGCAGTTGCGATTGGTTGCCGCTGCGGTAAAGTAAAACATGTAAAATTGATACAAATGCATGAACGAAGCACCACCAGTAAGCATCAGTGACTGCTAAGAATGCAAGAACGATTACTACACTGTTGAAAAGAATGTAGTGAGTAGTGTTACCTAGTTCCATCTGCTGATGCCAAGAAGAGCTCCCTGGCTGTGAAGGAGGTGGCTCATGCCAGGAAGAGCTCCCTGGCTGTGAAGGAGGTGGCTCATGCCAGGAAGAGCTCCCTGACTGTGAATGATGAGGTTATGCACGGTGCACAGAGGGTCGTGGTTGTGAACGGTGCACAGAGGGTCATGGTTCTGAATGTTGTACAGAGGGACGTGGCGGATGATGTGCTGGAGGAGGAAGTGCAACATCCGAAGACCGTCTACATGTAACAGCTGCGTAAATCCCGCGTAGCTTGTCATCAAGACGCCTCAACCATGAGACGCCCTCTCGCGGTGGGATAGTTTCTCCCCTCTGAAAGCGCCGCATTAAAGCGGAAACCTCCTCTCGCGCTGTCTTGTCAAGTCACCACAGTACATGAAGAGTTAACCAATTATATCCTCGTTGTATGATAGACACCACGAATAGACACCCAGCGAATATGTCCAGATTAACAAAAGACTTAACATATGAGAACCAAGGCATTTACGCGTGGTGTCTGGTTCCCTAACAGAGGCGATTGGGTACATATCGGCTGGTGAGAGGGGCTTCGATCTGATCAGAGCAGCTGATGGAACCAAGTATATCCTCGTTGTATGCGATAACGCTGCAAATACAACCCGAACTTTTCGAGTTAAAGGGCGAACCTCACCCCGGATATTTGTCGCAGCGGTAGTCCATTCATCAAGGTAAGGGTAATGCTCTTAAGCCAATAAGCCATGGACTTGTTTCCTTCTAAGCGATTGTCCTCGATATTGACATGCGCGATAAATGATTAGGTATATTATGAATGTAGAGCTGACAACTAAAATAGTATTAGTACTTACTTGTGCACGTGGTCTGGCAAGTGTGGAATATCTGGAATCTCAGGCTCTTGATATAGACCGAACTGTCTCATCACTCTATGAAGAGACATCTCCTCAACCGTCACATCGAACACCAACTTGGCCTTGGTCATCCAAAAGTGCCGATCTCTAGTGCACAATCCAGAAATCCTAACTGGGTGCCTCGATGATATAGCCTGAGCCGAGTATGGCTCCCAGATAACTTGATCCTCGTGCAAACTATCAAACTGCACCGTGAAGGACAGGTAGCATCCCCTAACCTGACTATGCGCAAACTGTCTCTGTGCATGACAACAAATAAGCATTAGTAATACTATTGAATGGCAAGAAATAATTGAATTAATTGTTACTTAATATAAAAGTACCTCTCGTCGTGCCCAAACAGATCCCATAGTAGGTAAGTCGCCGATAGCAGGCACATAAGCCCCAGTTAAGTCCTCCAGACCAAAAGGTTTATCAACGTAGACATAGGGTCGTCCAATAGGGAATCTCTCGTATGACCAGAGCTGCAACAATAATGGACATCCAACAACACTAGATTTTCTAGACTTCAACAAGCAAGCTTTGCACAGGCCTCTGTACGTAGCCACTAACACAGCAGAACCAAAACTCCTCTGTAGAATATCCGCAGGGCAACGTGCGTCAGCTATCTCTCGTGCAATACCGATGAGTCGTGCATGACAGTGGTCACGTGGTTCTCTGTAAACATCATCTTGCCGAACAGCCAAAGAATATATGCCTCTAGGGACCGGTCAATCTATGCCTCCGACAACTGAACATCGGGATATCCTAACGAGACAATCTACATAGAAACGTAATAATTGTATGAACATCGGGCAACTAAAAAACAACATTTGTTTAAGTGGTCATGATGGTTACCTGAAACTAGCTCAACCATCTAAAAAAAGGTCCATGAGGATCGTTGTCTATGGCCCTAGCAGTCGGGACCGCAGCCAAAAAACGGGCCTGCATCGCTGTTTGCCACCCAGATTCTGCCTCTAAGGGACCTATGGCAGCACCGGCCAGAGGTAATCCCAACAAGTAAGACACACACTGTAAAGTAGGCGCCATCTCTCCCCATGGAAAGCGAAACGTATGTGTCTCTTGTTGGGGAACGTAGTAATTTCAAAAAATTTCCTACGCACACGCAAGATCATGGTGATGGCATAGCAACGAGAGGGGAGAGTGTATGTCCATGTACCCTCGTGAGACCGTGGCGAGGCGTTATAACAACGCGTTGATGTAGTCGTGCGTCTTCACGATCCGACCGATCCAAGTACCGAGCGCACGGCACCTCCGAGTTCAGCACACGTTCAGCTCGATGGCGATCCCGGGCTCCGATCCAGCAAAGCGTCGGGGATGAGTTCCGTCGACCTGACGGCGTGGTAGCGATGATGATGCTCCACCGATGCGGGGCTTCGCCTAAGCTCCGCGACGATATGACTTCACCGGCGCGAGGCTTCGCCTAAGCTCATGACGATATGACCGAAGTGGAATATGGTGGAGGGGGGCACCGCACACGGCTAAGGAACAATCCGTAGATCAACTTGTGTGTCATGGGGTGCCCCCCTGCCCCCATATATAAAGGAGCAAGGGGGGGTGCGGCCGGCCCTAGGGAGGCGCGCCTGGAGGAGTCCTACTCCCACCGGGAGTAGGACTCCCCCCTAGTTGGATTAGGTCTTGGGGAAGGGGAAGAGGGAGGCGCGCCCCCTCTCCTGTCCTATTCGGACTAGAGGTGGAGGCGCGCGGCCTGCCTTGGCCGACCCTCCTCTTCTCCCTTATGGCCCATCAAGGCCCATTGACCCCGGGAGGGTTCAGTAACCCCGGTGTTCGGTAAAATCCGTTTTCATCCGGAACCTTTCCAAGTCAAACATAGGCTTCCAATATATCGATCTTTATGTCTCGACCATTTCGAGACTCCTCGTCATGTCCGTGATCACATCCGGGACTCGAACAAACTTCAGTACATCAAAACTTATAAACTCATAATAAAGCTGTCATCGTAACGTTAGCGTGCGGACCCTACGGGTTCGAGAACTATGTAGACATGACCTAGAACTATTCTCGGTCAATAACCAATAGCGGAACCTGGATGCCCATATTGGTTCCTACATATTCTCGAAGATCTTTATCGGTCAAACCGCATAACAACATCGTTGTTCCCTTTGTGTCGGTATGTTACTTGCCCGAGATTTGATCGTCGGTATCCAATACCTAGTTCAATCTCGTTACCGGCAAGTCTCTTTACTCGTTCCGTAATACATCATATCACAACTAACTTATTAGTTGCAATGCTTGCAAGGCTTATGTGATGTGTATTACCGAGAAGGCCTAGAGATACCTCTCCGACAATCGGAGTGACAAAACCTAATCTCGAAATACGCCAACCCAACATGTACCTTTGGAGACACCTGTAGTACTCCTTTATAATCACCCGATTCGTTGTGACGTTTGGTAGTACCAAAGTGTTCCTCCGTAAACAGGAGTTGCATAATCTCATAGTTACGAGGAACATGTATAGGTCATGAAGAAAGCAATAGCAATATACTAAGCGATCAAGTGCTAAGCTAACGGAATGGGTCATGTCAATCACATCATTCTCCTAATGATGTGATCCCATTAATCAAATGACAACACATGTCTATGGTTAGGAAACATAACCATCTTTGATTAATGAGCTAGTCTAGTAGAGGCATACTAGTGACTATATGTTTGTCTATGTATTCACACATGTATTATGTTTCCGGTTAATACAATTCTAGCATGAATAATAAACATTTATCATGATATGAGGAAATAAATAATAACTTTATTATTGCCTCTAGGGCATATTTCCTTCAGTCTCCCACTTGCACTAGAGTCAATAATCTAGATTACACAAATGATTCTAACACCCATGGAGTCTTGGTGCTGATCATGTTTTGCTCGTGGAAGAGGCTTAGTCAGCGGGTCTGCAACATTCAGATCCGTATGTATCTTGCAAATCTCTATGTCTCCCACTTGGACTTGGTCCTGAATGGAATCGAAGCGTCTCTTGATATGCTTGGTCCTCTTGTGAAATCTGGATTCCTTTGCCAAGGCAATTGCACCAAGATTGTCACGAAGATCTTCATTGGTCCCGATGCACTAGGTATGACACCTAGATCGGAAATGAATTCTTTCATCCAGACTCCTTCATTTGCTGCTTCCGAAGCAGCTATGTACTCCGCTTCACATGTAGATCCCGCCACGACGCTTTGTTTAGAACTGCACCAACTGACAGCTCCACCGTTTAATAAAAACACGTATCCGGTTTGCGATTTAGAATCGTCCGGATCGGTGTCAAAGCTTACATCGGCGTAACCATTTACGACTAGCTCTTTGTCACCTCCATATCGAGAAACATATCCTTAGTCCTTTTCGGTATTTCAGGATGTTCTTGACCGCTGTCCGATGATCCACTCTGGATTACTTTGGTACCTTCCTGCCAAGCTTATTGCTAAGCATCGTCAGTGCGGTACACAGCATTGCATACATGATAGAGCCTATGGCTGAAGCATAGGGAACATCTTTCATTTTCTCTCTATCTTCTGCTTGTGGTCGGGCATTGAGTCGACTCAATTTCACACCTTGTAACACAGGTAAAAATCCTTTCTTTGCACGATCCATTTTGAACTTTTTCAAAACTTTATCAAGGTATGTGCTTTGTGAAAGTCAATTAAGCGTCTTGATCTATCTCTATAGATCTTGATGCCCAATATGTAAGCAGCTTCACGAGGTCTTTCATTGAAAAACTTTTATTCAAGTATCCTTTTATGCTATCCAGAAATTCTATATCATTTCCAATTAATAATATGTCGTCCACATATAATATCGAAATGCTCTGAGCTCCCACTCACTTTCTTGTAAATACAAGGCTTCTCCAAAAGTGCATATAAAACCATATGCTTTGATCACACTATCAAAGCGTTTATTCCAACTCGAGAGGCTTGCACGGACCATAAATTGATCGCTGGAGCTTGCACACTTTGTTAGCACCTTTTGGATCAACAAAACCTTCTGGTTTCATCATATACAACTCTTCTTCTAGAAATCCATTCAAGAATGCAGTTTTTACATCCATTTGCCAAATTTCATAATCATAAAATGCAGCAATTGCTAACATGATTCGGACAGACTTAAGCATCGCTACGGGTGAGAAAGTCTCATCGTAGTCAACCCCTTGAACTTGTCGAAAACCTTTCGCAACAAGTCGAGCTTTATAGACGATTACATTACCATCGGCGTCGGTCTTCTTCTTAAAGATCCATTTATTCTCAATGGCTTGCCGATCATTGGGCAAGTCAACCAAAGTCCATACTTTGTTCTCATACATGGATCCCATCTCAGATTTCATGGCTTCCAGCCATTTTGTAATCTGGGCTCACCATCGCTTCTTCATAGTTTGTAGGTTCGCCATGGTCAAGTAACATGACTTCGAATAGGATTACCGTACCACTCAGTGCGAATCTTACTCTGGTTGACCTCTGAAGTTCGAGAGAAACCTGATCTGAAGTTTCATGATCAATATCATTAGTTTCCTCACTAATTGGTGTAGTTATCACAGAACCGTTTCTTGTGATGAACTACTTTCAATAAGGGAGCGAATCTGATTATCTCATCAAGTTCTACTTTCCTCCCACTCACTTCTTTCGAGAGAAACTCCTTTTCTAGAAAGGATCCGAATTTAGCAACGAAAATCTTGCCTTCAGATCTGTGATAGAAGGTGTACCCAACAGTCTCCTTTGGGTATCCTATGAAGACACATTTCTCCGATTTGGGTTCGAGCTTATCTGGTTGAAGTTTCTTCACATAAGCATCGCAGCCCCAAACTTTAAGAAACGACAACTTTGGTTTCTTGCCAAACCACAGTTCATGAGGTGTCGTCTCAACGGATTTTGATGGTGCCCTATTTAACGTGAATGCGGCCGTCTCTAAAGCATAACCCCAAAACGATAGCGGTAAATCGGTAAGAGACATCATAGATCGCACCATATCTAGTAAAGTACGATTACGACGTTCGGACACACCATTACGCTGTGGTGTTCCAGGTGGCGTTAGTTGCGAAACTATTCCGCATTGTTTCAAATGTAAACCAAACTCGTAACTCAAATATTCTCCTCCACGATCAAATCGTAGAAACTTTATTTTCTTGTTACGATGATTTTCCACTTCACTCTGAAATTCTTTGAACTTTTCAAATGTTTCAGATTTGTGTTTCATTAAGTAGATATACCCATATCTGCTCAAATCATCTGTGAAGGTGAGAAAATAACGATACCCGCCAAGGCCTCAACATTCATTGGACCACAAACATCAGTATGTATGATTTCCAACAAATCAGTTGCTCGCTCCATAGTTCCGGAGAACGGCGTTTTAGTCATCTTGCCCATGAGGCACGGTTCGCAAGTACCAAGTGATTCATAATCAAGTGATTCCAAAATCCCATCAGTATGGAGTTTCTTCATGCGTTTTACTCCGATATGACCCAAACGGCAGTGCCACAAATAAGTTGCATTATCATTATCAACTCTGCATCTTTTGGTTTCAACACTATGAATATGTGTATTACTACTATCGAGATTTAATAAGAATAGACCACTCTTCAAGGGTGCATGACCATAAAAGATATTATTCATATAAATAGAACAACCATTATTCTCTGACTTAAATGAATAACCGTCTCACATCAAACAAGATCCAGATATAATGTTCATGCTAACGCTGGCACCAAATAACAATTATTTAGGTCTAAAACTAATCCCGATGGTAGATGTAGAGGTAGCGCGCGACCGCGATCACATCGACTTTGGAACCATTTCCCAGCGCATCGTCACCTCGTCCTTAGCCAATCTTCGCAATCCGTAGTTCTGTTTGAGTTGCAAATATTAGCAGAACCAGTATCAAATACCAGGTACTCTGCGAGTGTTAGTAAGGTACACATCAATAACATGTATATCACATATACCTTTGTTCACCTTGCCATCCTTCTTATCCGCCAAATACTTGGGGCAGTTCCGCTTCCGATGTCGATCGCTTGTAGTAAAACACTCGGTTTGGGCTTAGGTCCAGACTTGGGTTTCTTCTCTTGAGCAGCAACTTTCTTGCTGTTCTTTTTGAAGTTCCCCTTCTTCTTTCCTTTGCCCTTTTTCTTGAAACTAGTGGTCTTGTTGACCATCAACACTTGATGCTCTTTCTTGATTTCTACCTCCACGGCTTTTAGCATTGCGAAGAGCTCGGGAATTGTTTTGGTCATCCCTTGCATATTATAGTTCATCACGAAGCTCTTGTAGCTTGGTGGCGATGATTGGAGAATTCATCAATGACACTATCATCCGGAAGATTAACTCCCAGTTGAATCAAGTGATTATTATACCCGGACATTTTGAGTATATGTTCACCGACGAAACTATTCTCCTCCATCTTGCAGCTATAGAACTTATTGGAGACTTCATATCTCTCAATCCGGGCATTTGCTTGAAATATTAACTTCAACTCTGGAACATCTCATATGCTCCATGACGTTCAAAACGTCGTTGAAGACCCGGTTCTAAGCCGTAAAGCATGGCACCTTGAACTATAGAGTAGTCATCACTTTGCTTTGCCAGACGTTCACAACTTCGGCGTTGCTCTGCAGCAGGCACTGGCACCCAGCGGTGCTTCCAGGGGCGTAATTCTTACGTGCAGCAATGAGGATAATCCTCAAATTACGGACCCGTCCGTGTAATTGCTACCATCATCTTTCAACTTTGCTTTCTCAAGGAACGCATTAAAATTCAACGGAACAACAAAGACGAGCCATCTATCTACATAAACATAGACAAGCAAAATACTATCGGTACTAAGTTCATGATAAATTTAAGTTCAATTAATCATATTACTAAAGAACTCCCACTTAGATAGACATCTCTCCAGTTATCTAAGTGATTACGTGATCCAAATCAACTAAACCATGTCCGATCATCACGTGAGATGGAGTAGTTTCAATGGTGAACATCACTATGTTGATCATATCTACTATATGATTCACGTTCGACCTTCGGTCTCCGTGTTCGAGGCCATATCTGTTATATGCTAGGCTCGTCAAGTTTAACTGAGTATTCGCGCGCGCAACTGTTTTGCACCCGTTGTATTTGAGCGTAGAGCCTATCACACCCGATCATCACGTGGTGTCTCGACGAAGAACTTTCATAGCGGTGCATACTCGGGAGAACACTTCTTGATAATTTTAGTGAGAGATCATCTTATAATGCTACCGTCAATCAAAGCAAGATAAGATGCATAAAGGATAAACATCACATGCAATCAATATAAGTGATATGATATGGTGATCATCATCTTGTGCTTGTGATCTCCATCTCCGAAGCACCGTCATGATCACCATCGTCACCGGTAGCGACACCTTGATCTCCATCGTAGCATCGTTGTCGTCTCGCCAACTATTGCTTCTCGACTATCGCTACTGCTTAGTGATAAAGTAAAGCAATTACATGGCGTTGCATTTCATACAATAAGCGACAACCATATGGCTCCTGCCATTGCCGATAACTCGGTTACAAAACATGATCATCTCATACAATAAAATATAGCATCACGTCTTGACCATATCACATCACAACATGCCCTGCAAAAACAAGTTAGGCGTCCTCTACTTTGTTGTTGCAAGTTTTACGTGGCTGCTACGGGCTGAGCAAGAACCGTTCTTACCTCGCATCAAAACCACAGCGATAGTTTGTCAAGTTGGTGCTGTTTTAACCTTCGCAAGGACCGGCGTAGCCACACTCAGTTCAACTAAAGTGAGAAAGCAGACACCCGCCGGTCACCTTTAAGCAACGAGTGCTCGAGCGGTGAAACCAGTCTCGCGTAAGCGTCTGCGTAATGTCGGTCCGGGCCGCTTCATCTCACAATACCGCTGAACCAAAGTATGACATGCTGGTAAGCAGTATGACTTATATCGCCCACAACTCACTTGTGTTCTACTCGTGCATATGACATCAACGCATAAAACCTGGCTCGGATGCCACCGTTGGGGAACGTAGTAATTTCAAAAAAATTCCTACGCACACGCAAGATCATGGTGATGGCATAGCAATGAGAGGGGAGAGTGTATGTCCACGTACCCTCGTGAGACCGTGGCGAAGCGTTATAACAACGCGGTTGATGTAGTCGTCGTCTTCACAATCCGACCGATCCAAGTACCGAGCGCACGGCACCTCCGAGTTCAGCACACGTTCAGCTCGATGGCGATCCCGGGCTCCGATCCAGCAAAGCGTCGGGGATGAGTTCCACGACCTGACGGCGTGGTGGCGATGATGATGCTCCACCGATGCAGGGCTTCGCCTAAGCTCCGCGACGATATGACTTCACCGGCGCAGGGCTTCGCCTAAGCTCCGCGACGATATGACCGAAGTGGAATATGGTGGAGGGGGGCACCGCACACGGCTAAGGAACGATCCGTAGATCAACTTGTGTGTCATGGGGTGCCCCCTGCCCCCGTATATAAAGGAGCAAGGGGGTGCGGCCGGCCCTAGGGAGGCGCGCCTGGAGGAGTCCTACTCCCACCGGGAGTAGGACTCCCCCTTCCTAGTTGGATTAGGTCTTGGGGAAGGGGGAAGAGGGAGGGGGGCGCCGCCCCCCCTCTCCTTGTCCTATTCGGACTAGAGGGGGAGGGGGCGCGCGGCCTGCCCTGGCCGGCCCTCCTCTTCTCCCTTATGGCCCATCAAGGCCCATTGACCCCCCGGGAGGGTTCCGGTAACCCCCCGGTGTTCCGGTAAAATCCCGTTTTCATCCGGAACCTTTCCGAAGTCCAAACATAGGCTTCCAATATATCGATCTTTATGTCTCGACCATTTCGAGACTCCTCGTCATGTCCGTGATCACATCCGGGACTCCGAACAAACTTCGGTACATCAAAACTTATAAACTCATAATAAACTATCATCGTAACGTTAAGCGTGCGGACCCTACGGGTTCGAGAACTATGTAGACATGACCTAGAACTATTCTCGGTCAATAACCAATAGCGGAACCTGGATGCCCATATTGGTTCCTACATATTCTACGAAGATCTTTATCGGTCAAACCGCATAACAACATCGTTGTTCCTTTGTCATCGGTATGTTACTTGCCCGAGATTTGATCGTCGGTATCCAATACCTAGTTCAATCTCGTTACCGGCAAGTCTCTTTACTCGTTCCGTAATACATCATCTCACAACTAACTTATTAGTTGCAATGCTTGCAAGGCTTATGTGATGTGTATTACCGAGAAGGCCTAGAGATACCTCTCCGACAATCGGAGTGACAAAACCTAATCTCGAAATACGCCAACCCAACATGTACCTTTGGAGACACCTATAGTACTCCTTTATAATCACCCGATTCACGTTGTGACGTTTGGTAGTACCAAAGTGTTCCTCCGTAAACGGGAGTTGCATAATCTGATAGTTACGAGAACATGTATAGGTCATGAAGAAAGCAATAGCAATATACTAAGCGATCAAGTGCTAAGCTAACGGAATGGGTCATGTCAATCACATCATTCTCCTAATGATGTGATCCCATTAATCAAATGACAACACATGTCTATGGTTAGGAAACATAACCATCTTTGATTAATGAGCTAGTCTAGTAGAGGCATACTAGTGACTATATGTTTGCTATGTATTCACACATGTATTATGTTTCCGGTTAATACAATTCTAGCATGAATAATAAACATTTATCATGATATGAGGAAATAAATAATAACTTTATTATTGCCTCTAGGACATATTTCCTTCATCTCTGGCCTCCATCTATCTACTAAGCAGGTAAGGAGTGACTTGTCGTAAGAGAAACATTTCACTTGCCTCTTGTGTAACTGCACTGGTTCACCTGCCTCATCTAAGTCCGGACCATCAATCCACTCATCCAATGTACCCTCAACCAGTCGTGCCAAGGGTAGAAGTCCAGCCCAACTTAACCTACAAAATAAAAAAGATTGTTAGCGGCTCTGAAAAGTATGTCAAACATAGTAAGTCATTATATGGACTCCATTATATGCACACATACCTATCAACCCATGAATCGTGTATCAGCCAGTTAGTCTTTGGGGTACGAGTGACCAGCACGTCTAAGTTGTTGCCCGCTTCCAATAGGGCGCCCCGGTGCTTTCTATCGATGTTACCATTAAGCACTCGTTTCAACACCTTGAAATCTGGTATACTCAGCAACCTCATGTGTTGTACGTTCACATAAGTGCCGGGATTCCTCTCCTTCAGTATGCCCAGGAGACGGACAACATTATCATATGAGTCGAAGAACGTCCCAAACCTTTCCTCCATAGCCTTCGCTTAGCCCTCCAAGCCTTCCCATAAGGAATGACATAATTCCATCGACCTTCGCTGCTGTCGGATGTGTTTTGCTTCCATATCTTTCTTCTCTCGATCTCGGTATACATGAGTTGCAATGAGACTTGAAGTCGGTTCGGATGCTTCACCAGCAGGTTCTTCCTCACACAATTATGTGGGACGACAATGGTGACAACCCGGTGGATGTCATACTTGACGCGTGCCGTGCACCTTCCCAGACAACTTGTTTCAACACATTTCACGGTATAGTTTGTTGGACTTGATATGTGTGTCCGAAAACCCTCTGCGTAGACATAGCCCACTTTATCACCGCATACTTCAATTTTTTCTTTGTATCAAACATAGTCCCTATCGTACTTGGTTCAGATTATACGCCATGGAGTCTCATGGCCATCGTTGACCGTAAGGCGGTGGATATGTCCTGCTCCCATGCGGAAGAATCGGTACCTCCACTTCATCCTCGAATTTTCGAATCCAGTTCCTCCACCAATCCATCCTCGTCCTCTTCCTCCATCACCCTCGCATTTCATCCCTTCCTCATCCCCATCAAGCAAAACGAGAACCAGCTAATATTATCGGTGGCTACTCGCCGATGTCGGGACCACAAACATTGTGTGGCACGTACTCCGACTCTTTCTCGGGTTGGCTAGCATACACATCTTGTGGCTGTGACCCGGATAAACAATCTCGGTCGCCACTTCACTGCCCTGACCGGTTCATACCCCCTGTGTACTTGTACGGTATTCACCTCCTTCGGCACAGGTTGCACAAGTGCGTATGGGTGGATTCTACGGTCTCGGCACCGTCTTAACAAGGACAACCAATGCTGGCTCCTATCTACCGGCATCAACTCCCACTTTACATTTTTACAAGATTTGGTCCACAATGCATGAATCTTGTGGAACATACTTGAGATCCAAACGAAACTAGTTGTCAACCAAGATTTCAAGCTGTCTAATGTCCGGTCTGTCCGATTCGCTAGTGTCATGGCGCCATTTTAAACTCGCTAAGATCAACTCCCAACTCATTATATCAAACATTACCAAATATAGTAAGCATCAAATTCTTGATTCGGACATTTTCACCGTCGACATTGTCATCTTCTCATTAATCACAACGAACACTAATATTACCGCTACACTAACTACGCGCTAAAATGCCACCAAAACATATTAACACTAACTAATAAACTATACAATTTAGAGAAAACTTGTGACGCCATGGTTATACCTTCGAAGCGTGCGTCTCTTCCGGTCAGCGGCACCAGCCACCTCGCGGAGTACTTGCACCACCAGACAATGGCAGCGCCGCCCACTCGACGACCGGAGGTTCAACTCCGGTCACCCCCTAAGCTGCTGCTCCGCCTCACCACCTCCTCCTCCACAGCTGCTGCTCCTCCTCCTCACCACCACCTCCTTCCCAACCGCACCTCCTCCACCCCACCATGGCTCCTCCCCCAAGCGCACAAAAAACTATCCCATAGCAAAAAAAAAAACACCGTAGGCCGGTGGAGAATGCTATGATCTATCTATTCTATGCCTTGGTTGTGAAAATGCGTGCAAACTGGAGGAGATCAGGGAGGAGACGCGAGCTATACAGTGAAGAACGAGAGGAAGAGAAAGAACAGAGGCGAGCTGACCCGAGGAGGAAGGTGACAACGCGGTGGCCTTATCCAGACCTTTTCGGTCTAGGCCTAGCCGAAAAGCTTTTCGGCCGCGGGCTAGCCGAAGACGGCCCATTTCGGTCTAGGCCTGGCCGAAGCTACTATTTTCGGCCCACCACCCACCGACGCCACCTCTTCGGCCCAACTGAGGCTCTTTTCGGCCGGCTGCTGGACGAAAAGTCCTTTTCGGCCAAGTTCGGGCCGAAAACTACCTCTTCGGCCACCGCAAAGCTGACGGGGTCATAGTTTTGATATTTTGGCAATGGGTGCTATAGTTTCCGAATTAGCTATAAAAAAGGTGATACTTTTGAAAAAAAATCCCCCCTCGCAACCCCTGCCCGCATCGCCTCGATCCGGTCAGCACGGTCATGGCGCCGACCACGCAGGAAGACGTGTCGGGATCTAGGTCGAGGGCAGGGCGGCGGCGGCGGCGGCGCACCCCGGTGTCCGACCGGTCTGCGGAGGCCCAACCGGAAGCTGCGCCGACCTCGCAGCGAGCGGCGCCGACCACACAGGATGAGGTGTCGGGATCTAGGTCGAGGGCAGGGCACCGGCGGCGCATCCCGGTATCCGACCGGTCTGCGGAGGCCCAACCAGAAGCTGCGCCGTCATCGCAGCGAGGCAAGAGGAAAGCCTCCCCGGAGCGGTCGTCCGCAGCATCGCAGCGACGCAGGAGGAAAGCACCCTTGGAGCCGTCAGAGGACAAGAGGCAGAAAAGAACCGCCAAGAAGCGGAAGAGAACTGACGAGAAGAAAGCCGCTAGCAGCAAGGGCGAGGAGGCCGCGGCGACGACCTCAGCTTCACCAGGCGCATCGCATGCCTCCTCCTCCTCCGAGGCTTCCTCTGCGGCCAGCTCTCCTCTGCGTTGCCCTCTTCCCCCCGCCCCCGCCATGGGCGCAGGACGTAACTACGACCCTGCGATGGAGCCTGCCTACGAAGCCTATATGGACTTGAGTTCCAAGTACCATGCGAAAAGAAGCAAGTTTGGGACTTTCCTTTTCATCTTATAGCCATTATTGAATGCTGCTAGAGATTTTGATATAGTACTCCCTCTTGTGTGCCATCAAGATCTTATATTGTGGGACTGAGGGGGTAGAAAATTGGATATCGTATTACCCTCTTGTGTGCCATAAAGAACATTTCAGCACGCAGTTATGCATGCATGACTGAATACTACATCTAGAGAACTAGATATGGCAGAAAATTGCATATGGAGGAAGAGTATGGTATTGTCCTTCCTCTTGTCTGTGGTAACAATGCCTCGGTGGGCATGTATGGTTGGATCCTGCGAGAGGCACATGTAGAAGATTGTGTATTGACTTGAGAGGATGCGGTAGAGAGTTGTATAAAATGTTGCAACAGTTTGGCTGACACTAGGCACTACTTTGGTGCTAGGTGCGGCCCTAACACTCCGCTTTCATTCCATCTGATTAGTAGGATGTCTCTTTTGCTTAAGATAATATGGATTTTGAATACGATAGACTGATTCACCATTTTTTGCATGTTAACCTGCAGAGCGCCAACTTCAACTTGTAACACTTGATCGCTCCAAGGCTTCTTCATGTATGGTAAATGAGAAATTGCAGAGTGTTCGTGAGTCTGCAACAAAAACAGTTCTTCAAGTAGCTAAAGTTGTTCTTGGCTTTTCGTCCTATGTCGGTATGTAACACATTGCCTTTATTCGATATCTCTCTATCCTTTGTCTTCATCTAATCTATTATTGCATCTACAGATGGTAAACTGATGGCACGATCATCGGGCTTTCTAATTGATTGGGATGAGAGGAGTAAAGCAGGCACAGTTTTGACATCTGCGCGCATAATCTGTTCAAAGTATTCAGCCCTAAGCCAGTGGTCAGGTACAGATGAGTATGCACCTAATGCTGAGGTGAGCTCACAAACAAATGAATTTTGGAATTTTGGTGTATATGCATGCCCATGTATTTTTGTACTTACAAGTGTGCTAAATGCACATTTATGTTATCTTTTGTTTCCATCTTTAGATCGTTGCTCATTTATTGGATGAAGATGATGCTACTGTACCAGCACTATTGCTTCATTATGACAAGCACGTCAACATTGCTTTGATTAAGGTTGAGATAGAATTATGTGCTAAGATTCCTAGCTTCAGTGGTGACGTGATCTATGGTCAAGAGATATTTGTGCTTGGTAGAGATGAACATCAAAATTTGACTATTCATCATGGACATGTTCAATTTATGGGCCCAAATAAATTTCAACGCCATCATTATCTCTTCAGTGGTTGTGTGATTAATCAGGTATAATTAATCATACATCGTGATTGTCTCATAAATTATTATTAACTTATGTTGCTTATAATTCTAATGTTGGCAATTTAAATATTTTAGCCTAGCATTGGAGGACCTGTTATTGACTTGAATGGACAAGTTTGGGGGATGGCTAATTTTCCAGGAACGGCATTTATTCCTTCCTCTATTATATTGAAGTGCTTGGATATGTGGAAGAAATATCAGTAAGTTTTCTTTCGTTGCTATCATTATATGATTTTAGTATTGAACAAATATCTTGAGAAAACCGAAACATGATAGATGTTGTTGTGCACTTGTTCACTCCAGTTCAATCTCACGTACAGAACTTGAGAGCATAAGAAACAAAGCACTTGAGATAAAATTACAGTATCAAGCAAGGGACCGGTTTCCCACCGTAAACAAGAGGGAGCGAGGTAATTTTAGGGCGTGCATGCAAGTAAATAGATCCTGCATGTGAGAAGCAATTGGCGTATCAAAGTCGTTACGGTGGGCGTTCCTGACTTCTCTTCTTGGATAAGGCAGCGTTTCAAAAAAAAAAATTTGCGTGGATGTAATTACCCAGATAAGCTCCTGCCGGGAACTATAGAAAAAATGTCCAGTAATGGCAAAATGCATCTTCCTTTTAGGCATTAGAGAAAGATTCAGAAATAGAATGGTCTTTTTGCACTTCTCTGTACCCCAGTTTTAGGATGATTCTCAAATACAAAGAAGCCAACAACAGAAAAGAGCATATAACACAAGGTAATATCTCGGATAAATACAAAAATAAAGGATATCGCAAGGTAAAATTGGATATAGCAAATATTCTACAAACTAACTAATAGGCAAGTGAACAGTAAATTTAGAATCATCTTATGGGAAGACCTCACGGATATAACATCCATGGATTTCGAGTCGCTCGACTAGTCGACGAGTCGCAGTTCCAGGGCCGACTCAGCCTCTCGACTCGACTCCTGGGATGAGTCGAGCGACTCGCGCGACTAGTCTCGACTAGTCACGACTAGTCGCAGTTTTTGGGTCGAACGACTCGAGGCAGCGCTGGATCTGGAGTACTCTCCCGCCGCCGTGCTGCTGATGCTGCTGCTGTGCTGTCTCGCTGCTGCTGCTTCTGCGCCCCCGCTGCAGCGCTGGCCGCCGCCGCCGCTGCTGCTGAAGCTGCAGCAGCAAGAGGAGCGGGCTGGGAGGAGGAGCGGTGGCAAGAGAGATACTGCGGGGGAGTTGAGAGATCCATCGCTGGGAGGAGGAGTGGTGGACTGGTGGCAAGAGAGTGCCAGCAGAATGTGTGGCGGCTGTGGTGAGGGAGGAGGGAGTGTGGATGGTGGATTAGGTCACGGGAGGAGTATATAGCTACTAGATGGGCTTTTGGGCCACAGGGAAGTGCATAACTAGTGGCCCATCTCTCATTTGGCCCTGGTTACTGCTGCTGGTGGTGTGCTCCTCCCCTCCTCCCCTGGTTGCTGCTGCTGCTGTGCACTTGTGCTCCTCCCCCTGACTGCCTGCTGCTTAACTCACGTCGACTCGTCGCCATGTCGACTCGTCGACCGTGAGTCTAGACTAGTCACGACTAGTCTAGAGTCGCCCCCTCCGAGCGACCCGTCGACTCATCCGTTCCTGAATAGCTTCCTTCAAAAGGATTTCCGCTTGCTCGGTGAATGTCTTGCTAGAAGATATAATTTCTTGGAATTGAGGTTTAGTATCTTTTAGATGTTTACGTAACTCATCCAGAAATTTATTTACCTGTTCAATTTCTAACGAATCAAGATATCCTCTTGTTCCGGTATAAATAGTAGCTATCTGCTCTTCCACTGGGAGAATTTGCCTGGGATTGTTTAAGCAATTCCCTTAATCGTCGACCCCTTGCCAATTGATTCTGACTTGTTTTATCGAGAGCAGAGGCGAATTGTGCAAAGGCTTGTAACTCTGTGAATTGCGCTAGTTCCAATTTTGATTTGCCAGCTACTTGTTTCGACTCGAAAACATTGATAACATCTTTTTCTGCAATACGTAGTTTCACATGAAAGAACAATGAGATCCATGGATAGGTGCACCTGCATCATATTGGATTACCAAATGTAAATACACTGATGATACTCATACTACTTTGCACTACCCATTCAGTTTTGCTTAGAGGGAGACACTCCAGCACCTAATTGACACAATCAAATGCATCATAATCCGTTCTGATAGACTTTACTGGCTAAAAATCATCAGATCCACCACACCAAGAGATGGAACGGATCAAAAGTGCAACACTACTAAACCTGGGAACCCCAAGAAAGCTCTAATTTTCACAGTGCACCAAAGAATCATTTGTAGGCGGCTGATCCTTGCACATCGTGGAGCTTCTGGTTGAAGCGCCATTTCTGTTGTTGGGGCTTCCTCCGCAGCTGCTGCTCATTGCTACTGGTTGGCCGGAATCGCCGGAGGAGGCGATGCATAACACCCCTCAGGAGTTGCTCTTTGCTGGATCTTGGTGCTTACCTCCTGATTCGGTCCTGCATGCACTCTCTTCTCATTCCCTGGACTATTTTACATCTATGTATGATGGAGCATCACGGAGCAAGCAGCTGGTTCATCCACCAGCATCACGGAGCAAGCAGCTGGTTCATCCACCTGCATACCATGGACCTAAAACGTCTTATAAAAGTTTAAAAGTTTACAGAGGGAGTAGCTTCTAGGTAGAGCTTTCGCAGTAATGAATCGCTTGCAACTACCTAATACTAATAACAAAATCAAAATGCTCAATAGCATACTGGTTATGCAACTGATGGAAAATCATGCAGATAATCATGTAGATGAATAAATAAATGGAAGTAAATAAATGTGGTAGTGGTAAAAAGAGAAAGGAAACAAATTAGTCATATTTGAATGGATTACCCTGAAGACAAGAAAACATGTTAAAGAAGACCAAAAGCAATGCCTTACAGTTTATAAGAATCTGAAGCAAAAAATGTTGGTATGGATCCCTATAGAACCAATGGCTGGGCAATAAGTATACAATTATGTTTGTTTCACGAATGTGCCAAAACTGATGTTTAAGAGTTATAAGCTCCAGTAGAAACAAGAAACTCGATAAATGATTCTTGTTTTAGTAGTAAGTTTTTCTTTTTATTTTACATGAAAAGTTGCATATCTAGTCATTGGTTAGTAATATAGCTAAGCACATTACATGCCAACATTGCAAGAGCATCTTTAGAATGTCAACCTTTAATAGACAAACGCTTATAAGTAGACCCTCCCAAACAAGCTGAATGTATTTCTGAAGGAAATAAAAAAGGCTGAACAGAGGAAAATTCCATCAGAAATTAGGGCCTAATAATTGTGAGACAACATTACCAGTAGTAAGCCCATAATATATGCATCGGCTAGAAGGATTTACCTTTGACGACAGAGATCTGACGCAGAACTTGGATCTCCGAAACAAGCATCTGCAAATACTAGGTTTGGAGCAACACAAATTAAAATTGGACCACAGAATCTCAAATGAGAAAAGTAATACAATCTAAACTAATGGATTCAGGCTTGAGCACACCTTAGGGCCCGCTTGGATTAGCGTTTTCGCTTGTATTCGGCTGGTTTAGAATACAGACCTGGACTGGTCGTTTTGTTTTCAAGCAAAAAATTAGCTGTGACCGGTATTTTACATGTGTAAAATAAATACAGGTGTAAAAGTTTACACCCATTCCAAGCGGAGCCTTAGGCCACAACAGGCTACAATACGAACACAAAAAACAATGGTTAAACCATTGTTTGTAGAAACAGAAACTAGAATAAATCAGGAAGACTGAAATATAGAAGTAAAAATAAGTTATACTAATTACCCTTGTTTTACCGAAAAAGGCTTTCACCCCGCTTTATATATAAAGCAAACCACCAAGCCACAACATCCAACAGAGTTCAAACAACACACACCCACCCACACGGAGGTCTCACAAGTAAGAGGTTCAGCGAGGGCACTGCTGAGGGCACAGCTCAACAAGCCCTAAAAATAAAACACACTACAGCAGCATAGGAAATTCATATGGGAAAAGCCAATTCATATGGGAAATTACCCTTGTTTTATCAACTGAAATATAAGAAGGCAAGTTATATCTGGTGACAACTCATCTTTAAAAGCCAATTCATATGGGAAAATCCAGTACAATTCATCCTGATTCTGCACCTATAGACCCGAGATACTTCTCATCTCAGTACGAGCTGTAATGTTTGCTTCATCTTCTTTGAGCTAAACTGTTCTCTTCAAGCCCAGTATATGAACCCAATTATCTTACAAACCACGTTTTATTGCCTAATTCTGTCGGTACGACCCAGAGACATGAAACCAACATAGATCTAATAATGATTACACTAATTATCTCTTATTTGTTAATCAAATAACTACATTTGATGGACCACGACAGACAGAAAATGCAGCATAGATACAAAGCTCCATTCATCGAATTGTTTTTTTTTGTTTTTTTGCAAGGTGTATCCCTCGGATGCATATTGGGATGAAGCTTTCACCCATTAAATTTCTTGATCCAATTCATGTGGAGAGGATCTTTCGTAGGTGTAATGTCGATTCGGGTCTAATAGTTCATGAGGTATATGTTGTCTACTATTCCTTGTTTTCTTTAAAAATGTACACTTTTCCCTCTGTTGAGTAGTGCATGACAAATTGAACTGTAGGTGTCTCATGGATCAGTTGCTGACGAACTAGGAGTTAGACCCGGTGATATCATTGACTTCGTGAATGGAGAGCACATTGCTACCACAATTGAGGTAATTATCTTAACAGTAATAGCAGTAATTGTGTTATGTTGTTTTGTGAGTTATAAGTGGATAGAAAACTTACGTCTCATGTTTATGATCTTAATAACTCACATTTATTATTCTTGTTGTTGCTATCAGTTGGAGAACTTACTTATGAGAATATGTGAGAGTCATCTTGACGAAGGAGGAGTCATCGGTTCCTGTGTGGACATACCAGTAAGTTTATTTTTACTATGTTTGACTGTTTACTTTTATATCTACTGCAAAAGGCCTTATGTTTATCTATAGTTACAAGACATTTATTAGTAGGTTGACCACACGGAATGAGGGAAATGCAGAAATATGATCGTAAGAAGACGTCTGTTTACTATATAAAAGGCACAAGTTTTCATGTAAATCACTTAAAAAATATTCAGATTATTCTAATTTTTATCACATTAGTGTTTGTTACTCTTTTATTTAAGATAGGATTCTCCATTTTCCCATTGTGCATGAATGGAAAATGAGATACCGTATAGGTAGAAGAGATGGAAATATATTTCAAAAGCCAAAGAAAGTATGGTAAGCAAAATTAACTAACTCAAATTAGCCTTTCGACACCTGAAAAAAATGGGAGAAAATAGATTACTGGACACCAAAAGCACATCCTTTTTTTGTCACATTTCTATGATGTTTCATCTTGCCATCCCCCTTTTTCGCATCCTGTAGCTTCCCCCACGCAGGCTATATCAGGAGCATGAAGGAAGTACGTTAGCAGAAACATGTTGACTAGCAGCATCCCATCCATGAGTTATACTGGATACTGCAACATCCCTTACAATCATTGTAGGAGTTCTTGTTTGTTCATCCTGTTCAACAGCTCTGCTTTATCTGTTTTAGCAGCACACATGCGTGGAGAATTATCTCACTAGGAGATTAAAATCAATATTTTCAAGGCTGCATCTATTTCTTAACTTCCAAATTCCCCACCACACAGCTGCTAAGCCCAGTGCATGAATTCTTTTACCTTTGGGTGAGAATTTCTCGGCCCATGATTTTTTTTTTTAGCTGATTGAGGAATAACATCAGCATGAATGAACATAGCAATCTCTCCCCAAACATCCTCAGGCATAGCAGATTCAAATAAAAAATGTTGGACAGCTCCAGGATGGCCTCAGATGTACTAGTTTTTTTCATCACCCAGCCATTTCCTTTTTATCATTTTGTCTTCTTAAACAGCGCACCTTTTCTAACAACAAAAATGTTTTAACTTTGATAGATATTTCGGCTTTCTATATGTGTGTAAAAGAACTATCACCATATCTATCATCTATACAAATTTCACTGTAAACCTGCCTTTATAGTTTATTCCCCCAAGACCATGTGGTAACATCAGGAGCAACAGACAGACTAATCTGTTGAGCTTGTGACAATACAAAATCCTCTTTGTGACACCTGTTAACAATCTCCTAAAACTTCGCTGCCATTGGTAATAGCATTGACTCACTGATTTGTCCTTCTTATCACATATATCATGAAGAGCAGGGTATTATTGAGCAAAATTTATCACCAATCTATTTAGCCTCTCATTATTTGGTATTATCATCATTACAAATGATAGACTTTCTTGCCTTTCAAATTAATATTTTGAACCTTTAGTAGGCAAGCACAAGTCATCTGTCTTCTTTTTCCTTGACATTCTCCTGCTATAAACGTTCCTGTTTTTAGAGTTTCCACCATCATTTATTAGGGATATTTACTTTCATTTCCTCATAGTTTTAATAGCAAGAACTGTTTCTTTGTTGACCACAAATGTTATCCCAATTGACCTGGTGATATGTTCCATTTGTCCCAGCGCTTTGCTAGACAGTGTTCAGAAATAAGAGCATACAGCAAGTAGGGATGTTGGATAACTGGGATTAATCAATGTAGTCCTGCCATCAGTTTACATATATATCCCTGGTAGATATCAAGCCTTCTCATGATTTTCTCATCTACTTTCTCCTAGTCAATGACATGTGTTCTAAGATGCAGTAACAGTTGCCCCTAGGTATTTGATTGGAAAGTTTCCTATTTGATGATTGAACATGTTTGCATGAGAAAGGGCTAGTTCGTCATCTTTCCCAATAGTCATGATCTCATCTTTCCCAATAGTCATGATCTCATCTTTCCCAATAGTCATTCTCTCACCTTCAGCTAAATGGCTAAATTAATTTTTTGAACATACAACAGAAGCACCACTTTCTAGAATCTGTACTTTGGAAGAAGGATGACCATCACATAATCAGTCTGTAGGGATATTGCATGATCAACGTTTGGAAGAAGGGTGACTATCACATAATCTAACCCCTAGCATCAAATTTATTGTCGCAAAACTCTTGAGAGTAGGAGTGTATGCATGATATAATTTGAACATGTCCTACACCTACGGAAAAAAAATCCATAAAAGTCCATCAAGACCAGCAGTTCTGTTGGATTTCATTTTAAAAAGAGCATTCCCTTTAGTTTCTTCTTCAGTAAATGGATCTATTTCAACATAGTTGATGTTTGGTTGTCTCCGCGCTGCTAAAAATACTAGTTAGTTGCCTGTGCGACATTTGATCGAGAGGTAACGTGTGTAGTTTCTGACAATATTGTTATGCCTGTTCATCATCTTCCTATGTCACTCTTTCGGTTTGTTTTCTCGTAGCAGAGCGTCTCCTTATCCAATCTGTCTACATTAGCATCCCCCTGCCTAGCCCTCGACTCATCCTCGTGTTGTCTTGTCTGCATTAGCTCTTGTCCCTACACCGCCTTGTCCACATTGACAGATTGACTTATCCTCGCATGCCCTAGATCATCTTTAGCGGTACCTGCTGCTTTGTTGTTCACCCACCTGCTTATCCTCGCACTGCTAGGTGACACCTCTTGTCACAATCTGGGCCACATTCTGTTCTGGCCCAATTTAAGACCCTTCCCCCCCCCCAATCCAGGCACTATCACCCATTACATTTTGAGCCAACCCAGCTACTGCAGCTCATTAAATTTGGCCCAATTTATGGCCTTTTCATTCTCATATTTTGGAGCAGCTTACTAATATTCTGTATAACAATGTCATATCGTGCAGCCCCAAGGCTTTTTAAAATATCTTTATCACAACAACACATTAAACATCACACACAAATTTAGCCATTCCACTAATTGAGCTAAGTGCAATTGACCTATTCAATCACAGTTTACCAAGATACAGCAAGGATTTCATGCATGAAAACAATGAAATGTTTGTTGACCAAGTAGAGAAACCTTCTGAAGAGAACTTTTCGCAGCCATAAATTTAGCTATTCCGGTATCATGCTAAAGGAATTGTATTGCACATTGCACGTATTGTTACTTACTAGTCCTCTCAGTTTTTCAGAACGGACCCCTAACTGAACTGAACATTTGTATATTTTAGAAGCCAAATGTTCAACCAAAAAATCTACAGCCTGATGCTCGACTGACTAATACTGCTCATTACTATCCAAAGGGTAAAGAAATATGAATAAAATTTTAAAGCAAACTACACTTTAGTCCAGATATATATTGCATTTTTAAATCTGTACAACCACAATGTAACCTCAGTTTTTTGTGATCGAAATATTAGGAAGCAGATTAACTGCAACTGCCAAGGACTAGTACAGATGCAGTAACCATCTATTTAAGTCGAGCAGTGCTCCTTGGTCGAATGTGAGAAGCATAATATAGGTTTGCTTCATTTAAAAATATATTTGCTTTTGGTCTTGTGATAGCTATACTCGTTTGTAGGATAACCAACATGTATTTTGACAAACTGATGTGTATCTTTTATCCACTTTCAGTTACAGTCAAGCTAAATGAGTTGGATCGAATTGAAAATGTACACAAAAGTAGAACTCTAGTAAGCTACAGCCTTAGTCCTTCAAGTGATACTGAAAAATACACCTCAAACCCTAGCAATCACAACTCTCTCTGAACACAAGCTCAAGAATTTCAAGAAAGGACCATTTGGCGGTTACTCATGTGAGCCTTTATACCATTTCAGCTGCTACATCATGTTTGTGAAAACCACGGACAGGTTATAGGTAAGACCGTAAGAAACAAAATTGAAGCCATCTTTAACATCAGCACGGGCCGAGGATGGGACCTTTTTCTGATTTTGTTCTCCTAGGGGGATCCCCAGTTTTGCGTTGCAGCAACCTACTACCATGACCCATGTTAGCATGAAAAATTCAGCCCCACTGACCTGCAAAAAAGTAGCATGAGCACAACTGAACCAAAGAAGATCACAAGATTAAAAGATAGATCAGCATTATAGACAAAAGATATTATAGATGGTTGAATAAAATAACTCTTTCTCCTCAATCTAACATAGCAGAGTATGCAGGACTAAAATCACTGCACATATCTAATCTAGTATCTGTAAGATTCAATAAACTAACAACCATGCTGCACACATTTTCTTCACAAAATGCAACGAGGATTTAGATTTTAATACTGAGCGAGCACACCCCAATAGCTATGTAATTTACCTGCTTTACATGCTATTTAGACATTTGGATTTCTTTGGAGGCAGGGTCTTTAAGAAAGGAATGTGTTTGGTTCAAAACCAACATAAGGCAAACTGGCATTGTTCTATCCTTACTAATTGCAGTGCGTTAGTAAGAAAACTAAAACGGTCCCTTGCACAAGTGAAGTAGCAGGCTTCCTTGCACCAGATAAAGAATGAATTCAAAAGATTCCGTGGACTGAATTATTTTAGAAAGTGAAAATAATGTTACTAAAGTTGGGAATCCAAATATTCAGCTACAGCAAAGGACTTGCGGACATGTGTTTTGACGAAAAAGGGTTTCCCCCCGCTTTATAGATAAAGCACCATCACCACCACATTCGAGTAAGAAGATACAAACGCACTCCACCACCACACTCAACGCACACACCCAAGGCGAGATACAAAGGTGCCGAGCACCGAAAACACCACCCCAACGACAACTAAGCACCCTAATGATAAGCTGAAGACCATCATGAAGATGAACAATCAACCGAGGAGCGGTGAGACGGACACGGCCGGAGCGGGCACTCCAAGACGATGCCTTCATGAAGGATACTACCGTAGAAAGCCGTCATCATCTGATCCCGAAGATCAAGTTTTCACCCGGAGTGACACGCAGGAAGTGGGAGCACCACGACGGAGCCTGCAGGGAGGGGAAAGACGTCCACAGACGCCGCCTCCGTCGGCTAGTATCGGGACTGGGCAAGTGGTGAACCCCGGTGCTCCTACCCCTCCGTCGCAATCCCGCTCCGCCAACCACCCTCAACCATGCCGCCCAAGCGACCGTGGCTGCCCGCCCGCACCCGAGCTGCGTGGTCAGCCCACGACTAACGCGCCTCTCGCTACCAGAGCCGCCGCCCTGCCTCCAGACCACCCCGATGACCACCAAAGGCCGAGACTGAACAAATCCGCACCCCAACCGCCTCCGAGACCGCCGGCCAACCGCCTCTGCCTCGAGCAACGCCGGAACCAAGAACACGCGAGGATGGGGAAGGGGGAGGGGGAGGAGTGGCCCACGGCCACGACCGGGAACCACCTTAGGCCGGCGATGAGCAGCTCAGCAGCGGAGCCCCTGTCCCTCCAACCAGCTCCCGCCTCGAAACCACTAGTTTCGCCCCACCCAGCCATTGGCCCGGCCCCGCGCGAGACCACGGCAGCGGCCCGTCGCCGGAGCAGAGGAAGCAGAGCCCTCGCCGCCACGTCCATGGATGGCCACCAGAGAAGTCTCCCACGCCGTACGACGCTGACCAGCTGCAAGGGCCCGACCAGGCAGCGGCGCACGCATCCACCTGCTGCCGCGCCGCCTCCCCGCCCATGAGCCATGGCAGGGGAGGCCGACCACGACCCAGGTTGCCCGTGACCCGCGGCTCCAGAGGCGGATCTGGGTGCGCCGCCGCGATGCAGCCGCCGCCACCACCGGCCTCCAGCCCGCACCACCTCCGTGCTGCCCATCGCATCGCCGTCACGCACCATCGCCGGCCCACTATGGAGCGCCGCATCCGGCCCACGCCGTATCCCCCATGCGCGGAGACGAGAGAGCCCCGCCGCCGCCCGCGATGAGAGGGCTTCGGCTGCTCGCGCTCCCCGGCGGCGGTGAGGGAGGAGCGAGCGACCGGCAGCGGCGCTAGTGTTAGGCCCCCCGGACGCCCACGGGAGGAAGGGAACCTGCGGACATGTGTTTTGCCTACAGAAATCATTAGTCAGTTGCATTTTTATGTGAATTTTTGTCCCATTAATGGTTTTTCCACCGTTTGCAGTTGTGGTGTTCTTTCCTTTCTACTATCATTAGCTATCGTACGGAATACTCTGTGTTGTGATCACCTTTCAACAGCGAACCGTTTTTTGGTACCAGTATAATTCATTAATTCTTCCTCAGCATGAAGTTTTGCAACTAAACTTGAAATTGTTTTGTAGAAGGCTATTTTCGTGTTCCTTGAAGAGTTTCCAATTTAATTGCCTCATGTTTAAATAACTAAAACTTATTTTTCTAGCTGCACTGTCCACACACACACACAACCCATTGGCACTCATAGCACGTGCTCCCCACATGGGTTGACCGCAGGCTGTGCACCACATTCCGTAGGTTTTCTAGACTTAGTTACAATGCCACATGTCGTCTTAACCCGCCGTCGAGTTTTGAAAAAAGAACAACCCCGTCCTTGAAAGTATTATGTATTTTTTCTTCTTTTATTTGTATATAATATCATAACCTGACTAGTTTGTGCCAAGTTCACTTAACTAGTCTTGAAAATGAGGATGTTGGAGCCAATGCAGCTCAGATGTGAATATGGGTGGTCTGTTATGACTGAGATCTATCGTTCTTTTGCATTTCTACATGCATGCTTCCAATCCTATAAAGAACCTATCCCTTTTTTTTTACGCTTTAGAATTTGTGATTTAGGGGTATAGAAGGCCCTGAATCCTCTGCCTTCCTTTTTGAAAAATTACAATTTTATTTTATTTTCCTAGAGCACTCATTCTGTGAACGCAAGGGATAAACTTCTCTGCAAGCTTTTTAAACCATTTTGATGACTTGGTGAAATCTCCACCAGAGCATCTCTTATAGTAGCACCCATACATCTGCTTTTCTCATGATATCTATCTGATAAAGTTTCAAAGGAGTTGGAATGTTTAGTACTACTACCTTTCAAATTTCTCTTGCTTGAGTATGCATGTTCTTATCTAATAAAATTCTCTTTCAAAGCAGTCTTTCACCTTTAACTTGTCTTGTGACTGGGAAGGCTCGTGGTCCTTCTGGGTTGCTCAACATTGAGTTTTTTTTCTATCCTTTTGTGTTCCACCACCTTCTATCCATCATTTAAAGCTTCAACATTTACTTCAGTCTTCTTAAGATCACCTTCAGTCTTCTTATGATGATACCTTCTTCACCAGGCTTCCTGTTTTTTTGCGTATCGTCTACATATGGTTCACATTCTTCCTCACCTTAGCAGCTCAAATTGAATGATCAACTTCGTTCTTTTCGCCAGTCCCCCATGACCTTAGCAGGAGCAGATTTGGATTTGGCATGAGTAGGTTTTGGGCACAGTGTTTTATCAGAACAAGAGCAGAAAGCATTCTTAGAGCAAAATATTTTCACCACTCTTATAAATTTTTAAAGCTTTCTTAGATTCTTGTTTGAGTAACTTTTTCCTTCTTACCACCATCTCTTTATCATTTGCATTGTTTTTCAATTTACAGGTTGGTATATTGCACGTGCGGAAAGGTCACAAAGATCCGAGGCACAGGAGCACTTTAAGTCTGAGATTAAATGTAGCAGAAGGCGTAGAGGCGTTCACAAGTGGTATGCATCATTTCAACTAGTATGAGGCTTCTAGTAGAAGGCATATGGATTTGGGGCTCGGGCCAATACGGTTGTACTCCCTCTGTAAACTTTTTTTTGAAACGAGGCAAAAGACTTGCCATTTTCATTGATTAAGAAGAAGTAAGAATTGCCGGTTAATTGACGGAAAACCGGGCTAAAACCAAAACAACCCAACCCATAAACACATGGGCACTACCGGTCAACCTGGCCACCGACATGGAACACACTCCATGACGGCACATGCCAACAGATGGCCACACGCACGAACAACCGACAGCTCCGACTTTGCCGACGATCATTGCCCGGGAAATATGCAGGACTTGCACCGACCGTGCCTGCCGCAAACGACCACCGAGCGCCTGTCATCATCACCACCTGGATCCGCTCCACCGCAGCTCCGACTTCAAAGCAACCAGGCAACCCACGAAAGAGCACCTCGGACACGTCGGGAAGATCTGACTACCAAAGCCCGAGCCGCGACCCAAGCTCCTCTCGACACCATCATCGTTGCCAAACAAAAATCAGCGCCCCCAAACGGCCGCCTCAGCAACCACGCGGCGAAGATGCCGCCATCCACCGCGGCGAAGATGCCGCCTTCCACCGGTGGAAGTACTCCCTCTGTAAACTAATATAAGAGCATTTAGATCACTACTTTAGTGATCTAAACGCTCTTATATTAGTTTACAGAGTGAGTATGTTTTATGTTTGTATATCCGAATGTGTGTTTCCCTCCGTTCATTTCTATGTGAGATAGATGCTTTAACAATGAAATTCCACTTTTCAGGTACTTTAACTGTCGAAGTATGAGATACTTGTCACTGCAAGAGAGTGCGCCTAGTTGATTTGATGAATATGGTGGGATAGGCATTTTAACTTTCCCCCCACTAGGTGCTTAATATGTTATTATATGAAATAAAGATTGATCATATATCTGCTTTTTTATTGCAGAAGAAGAAAAGCGGCACCACTAGTCAACGAATTGGAGTCCGTGACTTGCCTAGAGTGCTACTGTCTGGATGAACGCTTGTACAGTAGGTAGTTCATGCATGCAGGGAGTAGCAAGGAGACCAGGGTGCTGCTGTGACACTGGTTGTGGCCTAGATAATTGGTTTCAGGGCTGTTGGTCAGAGTTAAAATTTATGCCAACTTTGTTCTGGGGCTACCATTATAGGCACTCGTTGATGACGGTTTCGGGGAGACGTGCTTGTGTTGCATGAGCGGATTTGCTGACATAAACAAATGATTAGCGTTTTTCTTGTATTATTAATCGTTGGTTTTACAAGCATTTGTTGTCTTCTCTTAGTTAAAATTATGATTTCCCATATGTGCTGCCTGGAGCATCTCCAAAAGCAGACCCAAAAAATGAGCGCAATACCTAAAAATTAAACTGTTTTTTTTTGGCCCAAAATTCCAACAGCAGACTTACGGCATCATTTTATCTTCTAGTAACCCTAAGGGCAAACCCATTTTGTCCATTTGGGTCTGCGAGGGCAAAAACCACGGCCCAACACGATGACCTAGTTTGCGTTTTTGTGTTTGCCCTGATGCAAATCTGCCTCAAATTTGGGCCACGTTTTGTGTCTACACGGATACGAGACAGATGTGTCACACTCCTGCTTGTTGTCTGGCCTGGACCCGCGCATTGGCTAGCACCCAATGACGTCAGGTTGCTGCCAGTTTGATGAACCTGACCTAGGGTTTCCCCCGGTACTCGAAGAGGGACATGAGGCCATGGCAGCGCCTTCAAGATGGGGACGACACCCGTAAGTGTCGCTGCTGCCAGCATCGGCAAGTTGAGCAAGGATTTCACCCCAGCCTTTGACTGAACAACCCCGAATGTCGTCAGGCCAGGGATTGGAGAAAACCATACCGCTCTCTGGAATCTCCACCACATGAAGGACAGTGTACCCATCACAAGACATGAAACTGACATGGGAGTCGCCGGACGCACCGCCACCAACGAATCCTCACCACAAACATCCGGACGCCACCAACCGCCATGGTCCAAATTTGAGTAGAGGTGGCCCAGATCCACCGCCACCAGTAGCATCACAACCAACCGAGAGGAGAGAGGCACGGCTAGACTGAGACACTAGGAGGAGGAGCCGACAAGGTGGCTTAAGCAGCCGTAGCCCGTAGGTCGGGGTCGGGGAGGGGGGCTCGAATAGGTGGAGTATGGGGAGGGGACGCGCTACACTGACTACAGCCTATGACGGCGGCGAGGGAGTGAAGATGACGCAGCCAGAGGAGACACTGGGACGCCACCACTGCAGATCTACAATGCCAGGGGAGGGATACGCACCACCACGCGAGGCCGCCGGCCGCCGGACCAAGGGCCACGCCGCCCCTCGCCGCCAACTGCCGGGGCACCGCCGCATTGGCCCGCGAATTGCAGGGACGCGTGCGTGAAGGAGGAAGACCCCGCCGCCGCAGCCACAACACGGGCTTTGCCCGAAGGTGGCTGCCCACGGCGGCAAGGGGAGGAACCGGAGGTGGGGTGCCGGAGGCGGCGTAGGTGGGACACCGCCCATGTCATCTAGGGTTACACGATGTGGCAACCAGCAGAGTCCCTCTTAACCATTCAACCACAGATTTGTTCTCTTGAAGCGTTTATTTCGGTAACAAGGTCATGAAGATGATGCATTGGCACGCAAAGGAGCAAAATGATGGAGTAGTACCGAGACACCTGGCCAATGCAAGGTAACAACGTCCTATGTTACAAAAAAAACGTCCTATGTTACAAAAAACTACTTTTGCGACGGACGTGGAGTAATTGGTCCCGAGCTCAAATGAGCTCGTTATCCTAGACGTTCAATAGCGATCTGGATCTGAGCCCATTTGTTTATATGGGCGTTGGAGGGTCGCTAGAAAATGGACACTGTACACAAATACGTACGCCGCAGGTTGGGTGGTGGGCCAGAGTTAACGCGCAGGTTGGCGGATCAGAATCGCGCGTCCCCGTCTGATCCGTGGCCCTGGAAGTTTGCTTTTCCGTCCTGTGGGAACAGGCAGAAAAATTGAACGCAGGATCCAGAGTGTTCTCTGCCTAGAGCGGTGCTCGTTTGGAAACAGGGGTCTCCGGTGGAGAGAGAAGGGGCGGTGGCGGTGATCCAGCATGGAGTTTCCGATGCAGCCAATGGGCAGGTACGTAGATCTCTGCTTGCCTGGCGGTTTCGTCGCAAATCTTACCCGCATGGCTTTGGTGTCTTAGATTTGGTTTTGACTTGAATCAGATCCAGTGTCCTTGAGGAAGTAGGAGAGAGCTTGGTGACGGCCCTGTGCGGATGGCGCCGACGGGAGCCGGTATGCTAGAGGAGCAGGATGTGGCGGTCAGGTCGACTCTCCTTCAGGTAGTAGGAGATTGCATCCTCCAAGATTCCGTACGGCTCCATTCTCTTTCTCAGCGTGCTCATGCCCAACCAGATTCCCCCTGCTGGAGGAGGTGGGAGAGAGTGTAATCTCAACGGATCCGCCGCCGAAGGCCGCGACGAGCAAAGTCTTCGCGGTGGAGGAGTGACGGTCAAATCCCAATCGATTTGTCAGCCTGCCATGAGCACGGGCGGTCAAATCTGTGTAGTAGATTTACCTCCCACAAGCATCAATGGTCAAAATGGTTTGTTCCTCGATTGGATAAGTTAGTGCTTTATTGTTTTTCTTGTTGTACTACCTGAATTTCATGACTCTTTTATCTGCTGACCTGAATAATTGGTTATTGGCACCACTAGACTTGAATGCAGAGTTGCAGACTCGTGGCTGTGATTTCGTTCTCTGTGGTTAGACACATAGACTTCTTAATTTAAAAAACAGATTCATTTGGGCTGGTTTTTGCAATAGATGTACTATCTAAATTTCATGGCTCTCTGACTGCTTATCCCAATAATTGAACACTGGGGCCAGTATACATGATCACATGAGTGCAGCCTCATGCCTTTGATTTTGTTCTTTGTGGTTAGAAATACAGGGTTAGTTCGGACTTGGTTAAAAAAAAGGACTCGATTGGGCTGGTTGTTGCAAATGTATTCAGTTCTTGCATGTTCTGAGTAGTACAGGCTTGTGGTGTCAGCCACAAAGTTGCATCCAGTGAAAATATGATGTGCTGACTATATACGTAATCATTAGAGACTTCAGAAATATAAGTATAATAATCTTACATGTGGAAGTAGATGGTTTTTTGAAACATGTTAGTACAACTGTAAAATGTGGCTGTCGAGTCCTGCACTGAAATACACAGCACTCTCAAGGAGTTTGCATTACAGTAGTAGGAATGTGCAGTGTCATTGACAGGACGTTAGCATTTTTTTGAAGGAAATGAGGATGTTATTGATCATAGTAATTTCATCAGGGTGAGGATCGGTGTGGATAAATAATCCCTTTACAAGGGATGTCAATAAGTTTCCAGAGTTGTGTTCTGGATTTGGTAACCAGTAGATATACAAATCTAGCAATATTTGATGTTTTGTGGATTTGTGGCAGGGTAAAGCTGGAGCGGAGAACACGAGATCTTGAAGGTACGAGTGCCCTGCGCTTACAAGACTTCTTAGCACAACCGGTGGTACATTGCTGAGTATAGAGAACGGAACAACCGCTCGCTGTCCCATAATTTTTGTGAGACAATCACTGGCCATCACACACTTATATAGATGTGTATGGCCAATACTTGATAAAATAGCCAAGGCAGAACAACATGAACCTTGCAAATATGTACCGTATTTTCGGGAGCTTTTTTGGATTGGTGGAGAATGTGCCATTCACTAAGTGGTCGCTTAAGAGCCTGTGCGGAAAGATAATAAGCAAAGAACAAGCTGATGACGATGTACGGAAAACCATGGAGGTGTTTGCACGATTGTGATCTAAGGATCCACGTTTCATATATTGTGTCCAAGCGAGTAGAATAAAAAACTTAATGTGGGCAAACAGGAGCAGCAGGCGTCAGTATTCATTGTTTGGAGATGTAGTGACATTTGGCACCACCTACTGTACTAATCTGTATGACATGCCATTTGTGCTTTCCGTAGGAGTGAACAATCATTTCCAGCGCGTGATCTTTTCTGATGTATTGGTGCGTGATTAGACACAGGCAAGCTTCGAGTGGGTATTTGCAGAATTTTTACGGATGATGGGAGGCGTGGCATCAAGGACTGTTTCTGACAGGTGCATCCTGAATTCTTAACTTTGTTGGAGTAGATGTTGTGGAGGTAAAATGTTGGGATTGTTTAATGACCAATGCTTTTTTGAATTTAGAGCAGAATTCCACAACGTTGTGAATCATGTGTGGACCGTGGATGAAATCGAGGAAGGGTGGCATCTGGTGCTCGAGAAATACAGACTCTGGACACATCCATACATCACTCGGCTCTTTGAGAGTGGACACAAGGGGCAAAGTCATATTTCAAAGGTGTGTTATATGCTAAGATGACAAGAATTGTAAGTGGTGCTTATGTGCTTATCTCTCTTTTACTGCATGTGGTTTTTGATGCTTCGTCCTGAAGTAGATATTATTTGGTACATAACTTTGTTACATCGGCTGCTATGTTCATATACAGGGGAGACTGCTGATGAGGTTAATCTGGCTATACAACGACATGCAAGCAAGATATACACAAGGGCCATGCTAAAACAGTTTGGCCATATCTTGTATGAGTGCGGGATCGAGAAGTGCTAGAGATCGAGAGGCACAAGAATTATGTCGCAATACATTTGAAGGCCGGACGAAGGGAGAAGTGGTGCAGAGATGGAGGTGAAGAGTTTGACTGCGAGTGCGGACGGTTTGCTCACACGGGACTCCTTTGTGGCCATGTGTTGAAAACGGTGTATGCCTTTGGACGCGAGCTTTTGGCGGGCGACCTCCATGTAGGTGGATATATTGAAAATTTTGATAAATTACATTTTGGAGTTTTAAAAATTTGTGAAAAAAATCTACACATTCATATGGATGTATTCTACATGTGTATAAAATCTGACACTGAAATACATTATGGCGAGAGCTATATAAAAAAGAGAAAATCCTGCATTTCTAATAGTGAACAGTGTTTGCACTGTTCATCAGTTTGAAAATCATGATTTGTCTTTTTGTGTACCTCTCACCATAATATATTTCATCTTCAAAATTTACACACATGTAGCATACATCCATGTAAACATGTATGATTTTATTCTGAATTTTTTTTAACTTTAAAATATGTTTATGCGATTTTGTTTCTTAAACGACCTCCAAGGAGGTTGCCTGAGATTGGCATTTTGCGGTATGCCATTAGAATTTTATATGTTGGGTCGATCCTATACTCGTAGGATGAGCAATGCTGAACTGTGTAGGGGTTAATTGATTAGTTTGTATTTGATGAATACGGATTTTCGATCAGCAGGTGCTGGGCTTTATCCGTGTGAAACAGATAACTTTTAGCCAAATGGTGGACCAAAGATGCCCTTGATGCATACGTGTTTTTTTCCAGGTGAGAGGGGACGGGATTCTGCCACAGTACAAGGACAAAATGATGCAGCTGAGGCGTGGCCTATTCCGTAAGATGCCGTCTGGGCGGGCAGGGCTCTAGCGGGAGTCCGTGACATACAGAGCCGACAATGGTGGGCCAGTGTGCAGCGAAAAAGAGAAATACGGGACGCTGTACAGAGACCCAGACAGTGGTTGGCACGAATCTTCATGAAAACTGACGATGTGGATAAAGAGCTCATCTGAGCTCGAGCTCAGATAGGTACTTCCGTTTTGCGACTAGCAACAATGAAGGTAAGCCAATTAGGATGCAAGGTAAACAAGACCTTCTATGCAAGAGAAAAAATCCAACTTTGGCAACTGGCACTGAAGGTATGTGATATGGATGGATATATTTGAAAGCTCACTTGAAAGCTCACTTGTGATGGCACCTTGAATTCCGTCGCTCGTTCGGACCGGCCGAGATTAATGCCTGGACTACATTGCGGGCCGCCCTGCCACTTGTGCTCCCGGATCATCCGGACACAGTTTCATGGCGGCACACGCCGACAGCGGAGTTCTCAGTGGGCACGGCTTACCAGGCCCTTTGCCCGCCGACAACTCACCCCTGGCTTGTCCCTGTATGGAAAGCCCCTGTCCCATTAAAGATTAAGATTTTTGTTTGGCAACTTCTACGAGATCGTCTCTCCTCGGGGACAGAGGTACTTAAGCGGCACAGACCTGGGGATGGTATTTGCACTACTAGAAAAAGGGCTATAGATGGGATTGACAGTAATGGCGCACCAGACAGTGGGTGCGCCATTAGTATATACTAATGGCGCACCATCTGCTGATACGCCATTAGAGTTGAAACTACTAATGGCGCACCTGGCCCAGAGTGCGCCATTAGTATCATTTTTTTTGAACTAGTGCGCCTACTAATGGCGCATCCAGGCAAAGTGCGTCATTACTAGTTGTAACTACTAATGGCGCACCAGTCCGAAAGTGCGCCACTAATGTTGTTTTTTTATTATATTTTTTATTCCTTTTTTTGCAATACTACTAATGGCGCACTGATCAACCGTGCGCCATTACTAGTTTAAACTAGTAATGGCGCACTGTGGATAAGTGCGCCATTAGTATTTTTTTAATTTTTTTTGCAAAACTACTAATGGCGCACCGTCAGAAGGTGCGCCATTAGTAACCTGGATTACTAATGGCGCATTTAGTGCTGGTGCACCATTAGTAAGTGGGCAGCAATAAGATATTTGGACAGCCCTCTCCTACCCACACTCACTTTCTCCCCAATTCATTCTCTCCACCTCCTCCTTGTCTCGGGTGCCTTCTCTTTTTCACCTCATTTTCACCATAGATTCATTCAAATTAAGTGGTTAAATTACCTTGTTTTAATAGGTAAGTAAGGGGGGAAGCTATATTTATGTTGTTCTCCCTACAACAATGTGCACATGCACTTTTTATGGCCTAGCTAGCTAGATCTATGTATGTTTGTGGTGTTGCATATGTTTGTGGTGTTGCATATGTGTTTGTGTTTGGAGGTGTACCGGTATTTGAAATGCGGTAGTTGCCAATATTTTGCCGGAATGTTGATTCATTTTCGTTTCGGCGAGAATTTTGGCATTAAGCATTCTTTCTGGTCCTATTTTTAGGAAAGTCATGCCAAATTTTTCTTGGTTCTAAAATATCGTTTTGCTCTACCCATCGCAGCGACCATGGTCCGCACGATGACCGAAGGCATCGTGAATAGGTTTTGAGGTCCGCGAAGACCGATATGCTTCAAAAGAACGAGACGGAGATAAGATGTCCGTGTCGAAGACGCAAGTCAAGAGCCTTATTGCGGACCCGGATTCCGGCAGGTCGGGACCACCTGCTCTTGCGTGGTTTCATGGATGGCTATCGGTGGCAAGGTGATGAATATGACTACGAAGTCGCCCATGGGGGCCGGGCAAGAAATGAGGAAGGGCAACAAGACAACCACCGCGGCTCGGGCGGCGAGAAGACAAAGAATCCCGGGAGATGATCACGACGGTCATCATGTAGAAGATGCGGGACATGGTGATGAGGAAGATGCCGAGCGGCATTTACGGGCATGATCATGAAGATGATGATGCCGCGGAGCGCACGACGCCGGACCATCGATGGGCTGGGTGCAGGACCCTCATATTCAAGAGCTGCTTCTCAAGCGGGCGGATAACGCAAGAGCTGCCGCCGAGAGAAAGCCAAGATGGATCAACTTGAGTTAGACGCGTTACGCCATTGTATGAAGGATGCAGGCCGAGGATACCGCCGAAAGTAACGCTCATGGCTCGGAGATGAAGGTAAAACACAAAATGACCGACGATGCTTCGACGAGAACATGTCATTCTGGCACGAACGTCTTCCCAAGGGGAACAAGTGCCCGACCAGTTTGGAGGAGGCGAAGAAAATCGTGTGTCCTCTCGATTTACCGCACGTGAAATACCATGTGTGCATGAACAATTGCATCATTTATCGGGACGAGCACGCGAGTCTACCATATGTCCGTGTGCGGCGCCACTTGATACAAGAAGAGGAAGAAAGCTCTCGAAAAGTGGTGTGGTACTTTCCGATCACTCCTCGTCTGCAGCGGTATTTCGCGGACCCTAAGGTAGCAAAGCTCCTGCGTTGGCACGCGGATAGGGAGGAGAAGAAGCGAAAGATGACGCAAATGATCCGGAGATAGATAAAAAGACAAGATGCCGAGTCACCCTAAGGATGCGAGCCAAGGCAAGCGTTGAACTTCAAGACTCAGAATTTGGGAACGATCCAAGGAACATCGTGGTTGGGCGTGAGCACCGATGGAGTCAATCCGCTTGGCAGCCGGAGAAGCACACATAGCACCGCATGTGTTTGTGTGGATGTACAACCTTCCCCGGTTGTGCATGAAGAGGAAGTACATTCACATGAGTATGCTAATTGAAGGGCCGAAACAACCAGGAAACGACATCAATCAGATCCGGGCTGCTGAAGAGGAGCTTGACACGCTGTGGAAAACGCCAGCCAATACGTGGGGCGCCGCAGAAAGAATATTTCCCTATGAGAGCCGCACCGCTCACGACGGTGCACGACTATCTCGGTTACCGATATCTCGCGGGCGGGTAGTCCACGGATTTTCGGATGCGTAAGGTGCATGGATGACACAACGTATCGCCACTAGATAGAGATCCCGGTCTTGAAAACCGTGTTCATGGGACATCGAAGGTGGCTTCGCGACGATGACCCGTGGAGGAAACGCAAGGATCTGTTCGATGGTGAAACCGAACCCAAAACGCCCGTGTACGAGGAGCGGCGAGGAAATAGACAAGCTGTTGAAAATTGGAAAGACCGCCCACCGCCGAAAGAAGCAAAAGGCGCCAGAGCCGGAAAGAAGCGAAGGCGCCAGAGCAGCTGCTGAAGGTATGGAAAACGAGGTCTGTTTTACGGGACTTGCCGTATTAGAAGATCCACCGTGTGCCTCACAGCCTTGATGTCATGCATATCACGAAGAACGTGTGCGAGAGTCTGCTTGGTACCGCTCAACATGCCGAGAGGACCAAAGATGGGCCGAAAGCAAGGGCAGACTTGAAATCAATGGGCATCGGCAGAGCTTCACGCTAATGATGATGATGATGATGATGATGATGATGATGATGATGATGAGGCGAAGCAGACACGTAAAGTCGTCGCAAAGGCAAAAGGCCAAGAAGACCGGAAATGACTACCCTCCGCGTGCTTCACTCTAAGTCGAGGAGATCGAGCAGTTTTTCACCGCCTCCTAGGAGTAAAACTTCCTTCTGTTACGCTGGGAAGATAAGCGATACCTAGACCCAGCAAGCGAAGTTCAGCGGGATGAAGTCTCACGACCGTCATGTGTCGATGACGCAGATACTTCCGGTTGCAATCCATGGGATCATGGACGCGCACATCCGTGAAACGCTATTTGTCCTATGCAACTTTTTCGACGTCATCTCTCGGAAGTCGATTGGCGTGAGGCAACTCAGAAGGCTACAAGAAGAGATCGTGATGATACTATGCGAGCTTGAGATGTACTTCCCGCCTGCATTCTTCGACGTTATGGTGCATCTGCTGGTCCATATCATGGAGGATATCATCCAACTCGGGCCGACGTTCCTGCACAGCATGATGCCGTTCGAAAGGATGAATGGTGTCATCAAAGGATATGTTCGAACATGTCACATCCAGAGGGAAGTATAGCCAGGGCTTTCGACCAAGAGTGCATCTCCTCTCGCACGAATTATCTAGGCATCGAGAACCCGCTGGTCTGCCCGTCAACAGCACCTCGGCAGGCTCGCCGGATGGGGTCACCGTGAGGGTCGCCGCAAAATGCATGTCGACTTCGAGGGTCGACTCACCGACTTTGAAAGAGCAAACCTAGTCGCGCTACAACACATAGACGTGGTCGATCCTTGGGTGGTAGAGCACAAAACCTTTATTGAGAAGACGATAATGACCGAGGCCAACAGAGGACGGACGGAGATATACTCAAAGAGCACAACTCATGTTTCACGCGTTGGTTCAAGCGAAGCTTCGTCAGACACTTTACATGAAGATTCTTCCGCGGAAGAACAACTCATATTCACCTTGTCACAGTATGCCGAGCACAACCTCGATGACCTATGAGGCGTCACGATATCAACGGCTACACATTCTACACCGAGGACAAGGACATGAAGAGCGATGGTTATCGAACTCCGGGTAACGATGGAATCCTACACCGTAAGGACAAGGACAGATACTACGGAAGGATCGAGGAGATCTGGGAGCTGAGCTACTGTTGGAGAGAAGGTGCCGATGTTCCATGTCGATGGGCCAAGAGCGTCCTAAAAGAAGACCGATATTTCACCACCATGGTTATACCCGAAGCCAAATCCAAGACCAGGCGCAAACGTCACCGCGAAAAATGAGCCATGGGTACTGGCTTCCCAAGTGGACCAATGCTTCTTCATTACCGACCCGCCAAAGCCCAGTCGTGTTGTCGTGAGGAGAGGCAAAAGGAAGATCATCGGAATGGATGGAGTAGCCAATGAGCAAGACTTCGACAAGCACGGCGACCGAGGATCGAACATGACGACGATGATGAAGTAGCAGATACACCACAAGAAGAAGCAGACCACCCTACCTAAAGGACGTCCGCTCCACGTAAGAACTCCATTTGCGAAAAAGAAGGGCAAGAAGATTGTGAACAGATAGCTAGCTAAGATCGATTATATTTAAATCGTAGCCTTCATTTCTCGATTGTATTTCATGGGCACTTTTGAACTATCATGAATATTTTAAATTTCATGGACACTCGATCTCGATCCCCTCCATCTCGATCGCTATCCCACCTCGCCAGATCCGGTCCCCTCGCCGAGCACCCCCGTCCACGGCCCACCGCCGCCAACCCCCGCACCTCGATTCCCTACTCAACCGCCACTGACCCCCGCACCTCCCTACTCAACCGCCGCCGACCCCCCGCACCTCACAAGACCTCCCCGCTCCACCGGCATTACTGTTTGATGATATTTAAAAAAAAATTATTACTGTCTTATAAAAAAATTATTACTGTTATGATTTAAACAAGTTTGAACATATTTAAACACAAATAAGTATCAAACAGCATTTTAAATGCATAAAAAAAATGGTGGAGCCTGGGAATCGAACCCAAGACCTCCTGGTGTGAGAACTGGCTGCTGACCAGTCAAGCTAGTAGAGGGAACTTGGTGTGGATCAGGTCAGGTGGGAGATAACCTGTTGGCTCGAGCAGAAATCAAAAAAAAAATACTAATGGCGCACCAGGGTGAGGTGCGCCATTAGTGTGGATATACTTATGGCGCACCGAGGGGTGGTGCGCCATTAGTATTGTGCCCCCATCCATATTTCCTCCCCGGCCCTCGATCCCCTTCTCGCCCTCGCCCTCGATCCCCTTCCCCTCTCCTCTCCTCTCCCGACGCCGCTGCCCGCCGCCGGCCCGCCTCGACGCCGCCCGTCGTCCTCGTCTCCGCCCGACGCCTGACGCTTGCGAGACGCCAGGACGCCGCCTCTCTCCTCCCGACGCCGCCCCCGCCGCTTTCCCATGGAGAAGGAGGAGGAAGAGGGCGCTTCGCTGCTGACCTCGCCGGCCGACTCGGTGGCCCGGCCGACTCGCCATCGCCCGCCGCCCTCGTCGCGGTGGCCCGGACGCCGCCCGTCCACACCACTGCCGCCGAGCACCCACACCACCACCCGGACCTCGTCGCCCCACCTCGCCGCCTGGCCCACACCACCGCCCCGTGAGCTCCCCTCCTCCTCTCCCCCTTTCCCCCTCACTCTACAAACATTCAATGGATCGATCAGGAACCATCTTCAATCATCTTCAATCAAATAGGTTAATTTTGATAGCATGGTATTGTGGAGATCAATCAGGAACCATCTTCGTTGATTTTTCCATGGGGGTTGCCTTTCTGTACTTGCTGGTGCCGGGGCTGGGACGTGCGCATCAATTGCGTTAAAATTCCTTGACTAGTGAGTAACTTGGATTATTTCCATGGGGGTGGCCAACTAATTTAATCTTGGAGCATCGTGCGGCAGCCAGGATTCCTGCTTTGCTTGCCCAAGAAAAGCATGGAATATTTGGAGCCACTCCATCAGCAACAGATTCTCTACTAATAATAAACTAATGCACGCACGGCCTCTCGTAAACTAATCATAAAGGCTAATGCCACTGCATGCCTCTCCTAAACTATAGTACTATACCATTAAGCTGTTGACAAAGGTGAGACTACTAGTACTCCTAGTTAGCTGGGTATGGAATCTAATTTCTTCTACCTTGGTCCGAGAGTCCATCCCTTTTGACCCTTGTCTGATGAGACTTTATCTGTCCTGTATGACTTGGTTCAAGTGTGGTCATGCAGTCCAAAATGCTACTAAAACAAATAGGGAAATGCTGAAAGGAAGAAACAACTAGCCAAGACACAAACACCAGCAAAAAAGGCAAAAAAGGGATAAAGAACAAAAAAAAGCTCAAAGAACTCCCGACTCTATGTACAAAAGCACAGTCGATTACTGCTTTGGTTCTGGTTCTGACCCAAGAACCACTCACTAGTCAAGAGATGCCAACTTCAGTCCTACACATACGGTGGTGGTTATAAATCCTGATGCTTCCAAATCTTAGGATGTTTTTGGGTCCAAAATAGCATTGAAAAGTAATCTATCCAAGTCTAATAGCTGAGTATGTCATGTGTTTGAGGTGTATTGAGTTGGATATACAAACGATTGAGCTCTACCCCTTGCTTGGCCTTAGGTACAAAGGATGGTTCGTTTTGTAAAAAAAATCCTATTCCATCTCTCTTCTAACGCTTAAATAGGGGCACCATTGTACTATAATATCTCACACCATCATATGATGGATGCTCTTATGTAGTTCGATATTGCCATAAGAAGCACATGTGCATTCATGTATGGCCGTGAGCATCTCACCACCCCTCAATGAAGTAGATACATGGCAAAAAAATATTATATCAATTCAGGTCCATTGTTTTTACTTGTATTTTACTTTCCTACTTGACCCTGTTTTTCTCTCGCTGTGAACATAAAGCAGCTAGTGTCTACAAACTATCCTAGAGCAGAGCAGTGATAACTTGGCATAATGCTAATGAATAAGGTCACTGTCAATGCCAAGTAGGCATTGACAATTCTCTTGGGAAAATAAAGTTCCACATATTCCAGCAACAGGACAAGCACTACTCCATTTCAGAAAAACAAGGATAAATTGTAGTTACTAGCTTACGGTTTGATGTTTTTAAATAAATAGGGGATGGTAGAGCTGGAACGGAACTTCGGAAATAGGAACATCCTTCATTACCATAGAGCGCAAATCGATCCTTCGGAGATGATCCCCCTCCTTAAGACATCTATGTTCTTTCTTCTGAATTAGTTCTATGCTGGAAGAGAAGAAGCAAACTTGTTGCTTGGAGAATGCTTCTGTTTTTTTCCTTTGATTTTGTAATGTTGATTCCTGGCTGGCAATTTTGATGTATACTTTATATGATGATGAAGTGCTACTGAGTTGTGTGCAAATTTCGTTAAATCAGTGATGTGTATGTGTGTTGTCAGTTATGTGTATGTGCTTTTTTTAATCCAGTGAAAAAAGTAGTCAACCAACAACCAGTAAATCAGAGAGCCCAAACCTCCATTAATTTGAACCAAGGTGACATATCAAGCAAAGTTATTTATGAAAAATGATGATGATATACAAAAAATTTGGAAGTTCTCATACTGTTCTGCAAGTAGATTACTCTGTGTTTTGAACGATGTTAGGTAGAAAGTGTACTTACAGTGTCCAACCAAACCTCGTGAAAATATTACAAGTTCATCTTCTAATTTTATTATCTAGTTCATCTCTCCGAAACTGATGTTTTCAGTCTCATATATACAATGTAGTAACCCGTGAACTTGCCGAATGTCGGTGTTCCTTATAATCTCCATTTGCAAAACGTAATATATTTGAGGTTCCTATAATCTGTTCGGAAAACATGATAACATAATACTAGCTCTAGCCAGTAGCTGCCAATTTGTTTCTTATGTTGTGAACATAAATAGATGATCTCAAATCACCATAGTACTGTGGAAATGGTTTAATGCTACTTCTGGCGTTCTTACTTCAGCATCTGTATGCCCATGCAATGATTTGCTTTGTTGTGATGGAGGCTTTTTTTGCCTTGTCCACCCGAGAGGCCATTGAGTTTGCTGGAATGTCGATTAATTTCCGCTCCAGCAAATTGGTATTTCCATATGTCCTATTTTCAGCAAAGGTCATGCTGAAATTTTCCGTGAATTTTAGCATGACTTTGCTAAAAATAGGACATATGGGGTACTTGTGACTAATGATGAAAGCTTAGGCTTTTAGGGTGCCTCGGCGTCGAAAAACCCTCAATGATAAAAGCTTAGCTTTTAGGATGCCTCGATGTCGACAAACCCTAAATGATGAGACCATGATCTTGTTCCTTGATAATAACCAACTTTTTGACCAAACTTTGTTCCTATTTAGAGAGAAACATGGCCAACAACGATGAGGCCGGGGGTTCGGGCGGCAAGGCATTCTGGGAGCTGTCCCAGGAGATGGAGGAACAACCTCACTTGTATGAGGACGCCGCCTTCCCCACCGATCCTGAGACCACCGATGGTACCGCCGAGTATGACCCCACCGATGCCACCACCGATGGTGCCGCCGAGGATGCCACCATCGATGATGGCGGCGCATGCACGATGGCAGCCAATGAAGAGGCAACGGAAGGACTGGCGCCGACCGTGCTCCGCACCCTCAAGGAGGAAGTTATCAAGTGGACTCGGCGGGAATCCAACGGCACCCGAACGAATAGTCAAGGGTACTCGCTTCAGCTCGGGTGCATTCTCCGAGCACCGCCTCGATCAACACCGAGAACCCGAGGCATCCCGACCGAGGGAATTTGCGCAACCTCCTCTTCACGAAGCTGCACGAACGATACAAGTTCCCGCTGAATTTGAAAACACAAGCCTCAAAGGTAATAAAGTGAACAATGCTGCCCTCACGGAGATGAGCAAGGCCCTGTCTACTTGGAAAAGCAATGTGAAGAGAATGATCGAGAAAGGTGAGAGTTATGAGGAGATCAAGGAGAAAATCCTTCGATCACTCAAGATGACTACAACGACTTCAAGATCAATTGCTCGAGCACCGCAAACTCCGAATCAAGTCGATGGGGAAAGAAATGCGGAGCTGAACTTAGGGAACACACACTCGGTCCCGGCGGTTACAGAGTGGCGGAGCCTATATGGGACAAGGAGGACACGGAGCGTGCCGAGCAAGGCCTACCGCCCTCTTCGATAAATACGGTGACAAGCGGATCAGAACTTTGTCGGGGCCGGTACAAGAAGGACCGAAAATAAAGGAGCTTACCACGGATCCGAAAACCAGGGCGCTTGAGGTTGTTCTGGTAAGGAATACCACCCCCGGGGTAATTAGCTCCATATGGTTGCATTCTAATTAATGAAGCCAAATTTCTAAATGGTTCACATTCCTTCCGCAGGCGACTGAAAGCGGTAGCGCGAGGTCGACTAAGAGCAACCCTTGGGACACCACTCTAAATAGGGCATTGAATGTAATGAAGAACAAGGATAAGCTCAAGAAGTCCGACGTCACCGGTCGTGTGGCGGCAAAGGCTTGTCCACAAAATGGGGTCATACTATACCGCTGGTGTGCGGAAGGAGAAAAGACCAGCTCGGAAAGCCAGGTAGCGAGGTTCAAGAAATCAAGGCACAGTGTGGCGCGGATTCCGGAGATTGTCCAAGAGCAAGTGCAACAACAACTCGGAGCGACGATCACCGCCATTGTGCCTACCTTGATCCAGGGGTTGAGTCGCGGATTGCGGGCGCCAACAGGGGCCGCCCGATTCCTAGCTTCACGGCCAGCAACTCGCAGAATGCGATGGCGGGAGCCATTGGTGTCTCCGGCGGAGGCGGCATTGGTGTCTCCGACGCCGGCACGGGAGCGTAATGCACCCGGGTGTACGCCGGTCGGCACCTTTGCAGCAAGCGGCCCCTCCGTCAACTGCACGCCCGTCGTTGGCGGTGCCTCGACATTAGCCGAGCTCGACGCCATCATCACGGTAACTAATTAAGCCTCTCTCGGTCGAGGACTTCATCTCTTGCCTTTGATCGGGCATCCTCGACGCCCTATATGTTTTCGCAGGGCGCCGCCGACGTTCGTGCACTCTCCGCACTTCGTGAACAACGAGTTGGTCGATGTCGCCAAGGGCGAATTGTTCAACCGGCAACCCTTGTTCCACGGTACCCGGATGCCACCCAACTTGTTTAGGGTTGAACTGGTTCGGTGCTGCCAGCTGCGACGAGTTGTTACCTCCGATTCGACCCGTCGGGGCCGACGATGATGACGTGATGACCCTCAAGACCGCCTGAGCTGGCCCTGCTTTGGCGAAGAGCCGATTCGTTTGGGGCGGGGACACCACGCCAAAGACAACACCGCCAGTCGTGCAGTCGCCAAGTCGGCCCCATGGCAAGACCACCGCAACGGTGTCGGACATCCCTATGCCATCGATCCAAACATGCATATGGCACGGGATCGAAACGACGACGACGACGATACATTTTCCAACGCCGATCAAGACTTTGCCGATCATGGGTACGGTGGCGACTTCATGGGGCCTCCTTCTCAAGAACCCAACCCAACAAAAGACATGCGCGATCTAGCTGGTACCGCGGAGAAGCTAAGTTGCAACAGCGCCGTCTGCGTTCAGCTCTCGAGAGACGCCCACTGCCGAATTCACCGAGCCTCGGATAGGCGAGGTGCGTAAATATTATCAGCCCCAACACACTCAAGAAGGCGGTCTGTGAGCGTAACTCGGTCCCATTACAGGAGAAGAAGAAGGCACGCAAAAGAAAGACTAACAAGGGTGCGGGCCAGCCGCACCGAGTACGATCCGTGCTCGGGGCGGGCCACCTTCACCGTGGATATCTCGAGGAGGGTGCATGTGGCGGGTAGGGCGATGCTACCGACAAATATGCTCAATGCTGCAACCGTGCTATGCGGAGTCTGCATGATGTGTTCTTTCTTTGGAGAAGCGGCGTCTCGAGAGAAGGATGTGGCATACCCGGTTTTCGTGGCTAAGGTGCCGAGGGCAAGGGCTTTGTGGATAACTCCATCGGGCGTCACGATCGTCCCCGCGGTTTGATGACATCCACGCTATGTTGAACCTTCATCCGCTGCACTACACCTTCGCTTGGCTATTTTCGCTGAGTATGGAGATGCGGATCATTCGCGACAAGACCCCGGACATCGTGATAGTCGACCCCTTCTACATGCGTGCCAAGATCTTGGGCAGCGCTGGGGACCGCAAGTCGCGAGTTCTTACCTCAAGGCGCCATTCGCAAACCAAGATAATGATAACTTCCTCGTGCCTTACTTTCCGAGTAAGTCCTCCCTCAACCGCCCGTAACATATGAATTCTTAGATTTCGATCATTTTTCTTTTAACATTCCGTGTTTTTGCAGTGACACATTGCACGCCATCCTCCTAAGCCCCAAATATTCCATGGCCACGTATTTCGACCGGACCGTCAATCGAACGTAGACTACACAAATGTCAAGAAGGTTCTTGATGATGTTCTCCCTGCCACGCCCAATCTGGAGGCACCTTCACCAGGCCTATTCGTAAGCACGGCAAGCACGTGTTCTCCCACAATCGACGCTCGCTGCGTCAAGCAGCCGCTGGGCGGTCGAAGGGTGCCTACTACGCCATCCATCACATGCGGCGATCGACGGGACCATCATCAACTTCGCTACCGAGTAAACTCCAAGATTGGGCCGCGGCGTGTCGGCAATCCAGGACGCGACATCAAACAAGAATTCTTTCGCATCCAAATGGAGTTTGCGGAAATCATCCATCAAGATGTCCTTCGCACCTCGGGCAGTTCTACCTCGAAATCAACCGTCCAACAAAGTGACATCGACACAATGCTACAAATGCAGTCGACAACGCCTGCTCTTTCATGACTCCCACGATAGACGGCGGCTTCATCCACGCTCCGGTCCCTTGAGTCGAGTCGAAAGCAGTGATCTGTGTCTAGTTCTCAAACATCGATTGGCTCATGTTGTAATTAAACTTTAATGAACTTGTAGTATGTCTTTTGGTTTCGAGAGTCGCTCAACTTAGATGTAATCGATGCTATTAATGTCTTGATTTTCTCTTCGATCGCTCTGTTGCATACTTATATATTGCTTATGTATTGTCTCGTGAATTGGTACTAACGCTTCGCTTTGGCTAGTGCATAGCGATGCCGACGTATGTCGTGTACAAGGGTAAGGTTCCGGAGTCTCGACGATCGGGAGGAGTGTCGGAGACAGGTTCACCGATTCAGCGGTAACAGTTACAAAGGGTACACCACTAGGGCCGAGGCCGAATCTAGATACGCCCGCTATCTAGCGGGAGAGGGGAGGGAGCGCTGGAGGAACCGGATGAAGACGAGTTTCATCGTGATGATGCTCATCATGATGACTGCAGCTCTCTTCTATGTGATGGTAATTTAGATGATCGATATCGACTTGTAATGTGAAGACAAACTCGCTACTCACGGTCTCGAGACTTGTAATATAATGTTCTATCTTTGTTCGGTCTTTTCAATTTGGAGACTAATATGATGAATTGTATTCAGAGACTAATATGATGAATTGTATTCAGAGACTAATCTTTTATTGTATTCGATGAATCTGTTGTTGATGTGTGCTGTCTATATTTTGTCCAATTATACATTTTGTAACCTGTGCAAAAAACAGAAAATAAAAAAATAAAAAAAACTTAATATTCATACTAATGGTGCATCACATCACAGTGCGCCATTAGTATGCCAAAGGATACTAATGGCGCATCCTCAAACAGTGCGCCATTAGTATGCCGAAGTTACTAATGTCACATCATGCCGTCGTGCGCCATTAGTATGCCAAAGCACTGGTATACATGGCCCTCGAGGCATACTAATGGCGATCTGTTGTATATACTAATGGCGCATCCAGTGGTGCGCCATTAGTATATCAGATACTAATGGCGCACCAGTGGTGCGCCATTAGTAAATATACTAATGGCGTGACACTAATGGCGCACCACCAATGTGCCATTAATGGCCAAATTAGGTGCGCCATTAGTAGGCCTTTTCCTAGTAGTGTTGCCCCCTCTGTGCAGTACCGGAGACTGGGACACATATTCTCTTCTCTTGTACGACATCGAGGGTATTATGGACTTTCGTCCACGAGGCATTGGGGCCTGACTGGGAGGCCCTAAATCTCGCGAAGTTCCTGCAGCTTCGAGCTATACAGCCTGCACGACATCGCCGCCTATTTTGGCTTATTTTTGCGGCAATGTCGTTGACTCTTTGGACGACTAGGAATAAGATGGTGATTGAGAAGGTTTTCCCGAAGAAGGCTTCTGACTCCTTCAAATTCCTTGCTTTCTTGTAGCACTGGCACCCGCTCTCGAGGCAGCGTGATCGTGATCGCCTTGGCTTGATGATGGATGCGCTTTTGGCCTCGGCGCGTCGGCTGTCGTCCTCGTAGGGCCACTCGGCGGTGGCTTTTTCTTTATATTTCTCTTATGCTTTCTTGGGCTTATTTGTGTTGTGGCCCCAGCCGTTTCCTGTTGGTTGTTGTTTAAACTTGGATCGTGTGGACCGTTGTTTTATTTATAAAGCGGGGCAAAAGCCTATTTCGAGGAGCCGTGCAATTTTAGCCTCAGTGTCGGAATCACGGACGTTAATCCCGATCCATTTACGTATGCACACGCTGTTTATACGTGCGCCAAGCTTTGGGCTGATCGTGGAAGCATATAAACAAGAGAAACCACACGCACAAGACTGAGAATAACCATTTTATATGCCCACATTATATGATATCAGTCGCCATTGAAGAACCCAGCTGCTAAACAAGAACAATGCTGACGTCCTTGCCGTACCTCATATGCTCATTCATGGCTATATATAGGCAGGCTTCCGCCAGGTACCATGCAACTACCACCCGGCTTCCGATCTCCACTACTAGCTACACGTTACGAGATACTAGTACAAGCAGCAATGGCTTCCGCCATTCCCTGTCTGCTCTTGTGCTTGCTCATTCTTGCTCCTCATCTCGGCAGCTCCTACCGCACAGGCTCCATCAATGGCGGAAAGCATGTCATCACCCGTGCGTCCCATGAATCCAAGAAACCATCGACCTGCTCCTCCAACCCTTCTGGTGAAAATTCTACAGTATCTTCATCATGTGCTTGCAACTAAAGTTTGCTCTTTATGCTAAGTTGTTGTTGAAATATATTGCCCATCTCCCTTTCTCTATCAGTTCGAACTTTTGATGAGTTAACCGAAGCATGAATTCAACAGTTGCTAACTTATCTACACCTTGTGCAGGAGATGGCAATGGACTGGCTGTGACACATCGGCTGAGCCCGTGCTCTCCTTCTGCCGCCGGTTTGGACCAGAGCATGCCCTCGGTCGGCGACGCCTCCAGCCGCGACGCCCTCCGCCTACGCGGGCTCCTCGACGAGTCGTCGGACAGTCCTGGTCTGACGATCCCCTCGACCGGCACCCCCCTGGTGGATCTTCCGGACGCACCGGAATACCACGTCGTCGTCGGCTTGGGTACTCCGTCGCAGAGCATCACCGTGGGATTCGACACGGCCACCATCGGAGCCACGCTTCTCCAGTGCAAGCCATGCGCCGCCGGGGACCCGTGCGACAAGGTCTTCGACCCCTCCCAGTCATCATCCCTTTACGACATTCCATGCGGCAGGACATGGGAAGGCTGCCCCATTACCCGTTGCTCCACCCCCGGCTGCACGTTCCGCGTGACACACAACGGCTCCCTCGTGTTGAACGCGTCCATGGAGAAGGACACCCTCACACTGGCACCGTCGGTCCACCTGCGCGGCTTCAGGTTCCTTTGCATGGAGATGATGAGCGAGGTGCCGACGGACGGCACGTCGGGAGTCCTCGACCTCAGCAGGAACCACTACTCGCTGGCCTCACGGGTCCTTCTGTCCCCAGACACGGTTGCCTTCTCCTACTGCCTGCCGAGGGGCTCCGAGTCCCAGGGCTTCCTCTCCTTCGGCACCACCCGGCCGGAGCTCGCCGGCCGCAGCGTGAGCTACGCCACCCTGCACAGCAGAGCCCCTCGCCGGAACCTCTACTTCCTGAGGCTCACCGGCGTGAGCATCGACGGGCTGGACCTCCCGATCGCCGCCCAGGCGCTCGCCAGCGACGCGCTGATCGAGGTGCAGACGACCTTCACCTACCTGAAGCCGCGCGTGTACGAGTACCTGCGCGACCTGTTCAGGTATGCTATGAGTAATTACAAGGTGGCGCCGGCGTCGGGCGAGCTCGACACGTGCTACGACTTCACCGACATGGACGCTATCGGTGTGCCGAGCATCACGCTCAGCTTCGAGGGCGGGGCGAGCCTGGAGCTCGGATTGGAACAGATGATGTACTTCAGCAACCCCCACAACATCTTCTCGGTGGCATGCCTCGCGTTCGCGCCGGCGCCGGCGTACGGGTCGGGCGTCGCCGTCATCGGGTCGCTGGCGCAGGCGTACACGGAGGTGGTCTACGATCTGCGTGGAGGCAAGGTCGGGTTCGTCCACAACCGCTGCTGATCGATCAAAGCCCAGTCAAAGCAGCACGTGCTAGCATGCATGCATGCATGCAGTATATTGAGGGTTGGTTCTTCGAAAATAAGGCTCTCACTAGGTAGATGGTTCTTCAAAAATAAGACTCACAAGAGTCGGCGGTGATGGTGTGGAGTGGAGTTATCTCCGCGCTAGCTAGCTGATGGATAAGCAGCAGCTGGATAAGTTTTTTTCTGTATAAGTTAGTGTTATGCTGCCTCGGCATCTTGATTGTTTCAGGTGCTGTATCGATCGACCGATAGCCAACGTGCTTGGTATTTATACATTAATAAAATAAATAAAAGTCACTGCAAATTGTTGTTCGTTCCAAAAGGAAATTAAGTTTAACACAAACTGAAAGGACCCTGAAAAAAAAATGCTTGTTTGCTAGACTGCCTTTTCCCCCCGAAAAAGATTCAGGTATACTACTATGTAGTGCCCTACTATTCAGTTTTGTCATTAAAAATTACAACTACTCAAAAATGCCATCGATCCGTAAGATGCTTGCTTAAAAATGCCATTAGATATCTCAAAAATGCCGTCGTTCCGTTAGATGTTTGCTCAAAAATGCCATTAGACATCGTTATTTTCACGTCAAACCCATTTACCATGTTATATGATAACAATAAGCCTAGACCCGCATGTCAGTTCTCTTTATCTCATAATGATAAGTGTGGCCCCAATTGTCAGGAGTAACCAAGCGAATACTTTTACAGAAAAATAAGAACGCCGTTGGGATCAAGTGGGCCCTACACTTTATTGTAGTGAGATAGAAGGAGAGCTGTCATGCTGGTTCATAGGTATTTATGTCATTATAACATGGTAAAAAAGATTTGAGATCACAATAATGATGTCCAGTGACATTTGTGAACATGTGTCTAACGAAGCAATGGCATTTTTGAGCAGCTGAAATTCCTAGTGACAAAACTGAGTGGTAGGACACAACCGATGGCATAAATGGTGAAAACCCCTACTATGAAAACCATCAGAAGTACAAAGCACCACAAACACAATGAAGATTGCATCGAGGTCTCTAGACCACCGGACGATCACTACTGTCATCAGAACAACTCCGTCTAACATATTGAGAAAACACCTTTGGTGCCTTTTACATCAATGTGTGTGTTTGATTCCTTTCCCCAAAACAAATATGAATGTTTCATTTAATTTATATTCGTTTAGCTATTTTTCTAGAAGCAACCTGTTTATTTATCCGTTTTTTCAGTTTCAATGTGTTCGTTTATCTAACAGGTAACTGTTGCTCTGAAAAACAATGTCGCTCTGTTCCAGTCCTTCGCTTCTTTTAGGGGTGTTCCAGTCCTCTGCTGGGCTAAATAACAGGATACCTCCCCCCGCAAAAAAGAAAAAGGATAACGGTGCTCTGCTCCAGTCCTCTGCTGGCTATTGGGCCAGGCCCAGTAAGCGGCGAAAGGGCACTCGTCTTACTGGGCTAGCCAGCCGTGCAGCAAGCTGCACTAATAATAATATTATTTTTCAAGCGAAAAAAAGCTTCACCCAGCGCGCCCAGCCGAGCCGACGCAGATGGTTGCATCATCCTCATCGGATCCATCGCGCCGAGGCGGCAGCCAAGCTCCTGCTCGGCTCGTCCGAGGCGCAAACCTTGGCAACAGCGACGCCTGTTTTTTGCTTTCCGTGATTATGTCGAACCTGATACGAAGCCCCGCGTCCGCCTATATAAGGATTCGGAGCACTGCCGCTCCATTCATTCACCGGCGCGAGACAAAAACCAACCTTGAGCTGTGCTTGCAATGGCGTCGTCCCGACTGCCGTCGCTCTACGGCGGCCTGCTGGTGCTGGTGCTGGCCCTCCTCTGCGGCGGCGCTCTGGCGGCTCCGCCAAAGCGCTACCTCTCCGTCAGCCTCGACCAGGTGGTCGCCTCCAAGGCTCGAGCCCAGTGCTATGATCCCTCCTCGTTTTCAGGTATGGGTCAGAGCACTACACCTGTACAAAAAAAAAAAAACACCAAAGAAAAGGTATGGAGTACCACGGGTGTGAAATTGCCGTAGAAACTTCTGATGCTTCGTTTTGAAAAAAAAAAGAGATGTTGCTGCTTTCTCGGGAGAGTGATTTTTCTACCATGCACGAGATATATCATGCACGCATTCACCATCTGTCTTTACTTTGAGATTTGTGGCGCGTTTTCTGATTTTTGATACATTTTGTCTTGTTTGAAAATATTACATGTTCCTTTTTCTTTTTTCAAAGTTTATTGACGTGTTTTATTGTTTACCAGCAAATTCGCTAGGAAAGAAGGCACTCTTATTCGTGGTACGCAGCGAAATATTATGACACATTTTGAAAGAAGAAAATCAATGAAAATTTTCGGCGACAGTATTGAATAAAACAAATTTTGTCACACAAACTAAAGAACGTGTGATATGAATCTCAAAGCAGAGACAGAAATAATTTCCATACTTTTCACGCAAAAAAAAAAGAAATCATTTCCATCCTTGCCGGGCTCTCTGTGACAAGTTGACAACTCGCCTGGGCAACTCCGCACAAAACATCTAGAGTGTGAAGCAAATCTATACATATACAGCTACATCTTTTTTTTTTGGAGAAATATATACAGCTATATCCATCCACTAGATCACTACGCGTATTATAATATGGCGAAGCTTTAATTTAGGCACAGATAGGTTTTAGAATGTTATAAGAACAAAAACATTTACTTTTATCATTATCACAGAAAGAGCAATACATATATGTAACATGTGATATGTAAATGATTGACAGGCGAGACTTCTGGCAACAAGTTCGCCATCCATCCATCTTGCAGCGCGGCCGAGCAGGCGGGACGCCATCGCAACATCGCCAGCCACGACAGAGCCCGGCTGAGCACCATCCGCCAAAGGTCTTACCCTTCAGCCATGCCTCCGATGTCCATGCCTCCGATCCCTCGGTTCATTTTCCCGCCAAGCCCCACACCAGGTTCAGCACCAGCAAAGGGCATGCCTCCGATGTTACCAGCCATCGCCTTGCCCCCGATGTTCTTCCCGCCAAACCCCGCACCAGCAGAGGGGATGCCTCCAGTCCCAGCCGTCGCCTTCCCTCCGATATACTTCCCGCCAGCCCCTGCACCAGCGGAGGGGCCATCCGTCACCATCCCGGACATCCCGGGGACCAGCGGCTACAACATATCGGAGTTCATCGTCGTCGTTGGCTTCGGCACGCCGTCTCAGCCATCTGCTCTGTTGTTTGACACCGGCAGCGACCTGTCGTGGGTCCAGTGCCAGCCGTGCACGGGCCACTGTTACCAGCAAAACGGCCCGCTCTTCGACCCGACCAAGTCTTCCACATACGACGTGGTGCGCTGTGGGACGCCAGAGTGCTCGGTGGCCGGCGGCATGTGCAACGGCACCACCTGCCTCTACCAAATCGGCTATGGCGACGGCTCGTCCACGACTGGTGCGCTCTCACAGGAGACGCTGACGTTCTCCTCGTCGCGTACCTTTTCCAGCTTCCCGTTCGGATGCGGCACCACCAACCTGGGCGACTTTGGCAGCGTCGACGGCCTGCTTGGCCTCGGCCGTGGCCAGCTCTCGCTGGCCTCGCAGACGGCCTCCTCGTACGACGGCACCTTCTCCTACTGCCTGCCGTCTCACAACATGAGCAGGCCTGGGTTCCTCAGCATCGGCGCCGCCCCGGACACCGGCAAGGTCCAGTACACGGCGATGATCAAGAAGCCGCAGTACCCGTCCTTCTACTTCGTGGAGCTCGCGTCCATCAACATCGGTGGCTACGTCCTGCCGGTGCCGCCATCCGTGTTCACCAGCAAGGGCACCCTGCTCGACTCCGGCACCACCCTCACGTACATCCCCTCGAAGGCCTACGCCTTGCTCCGCGACCGCTTCAAGTTCACCATGAAGGCGTACAAGCCGGCGCCGCCCTCCGAAGAGCTCGACACCTGCTACGACTTCTCCGGCCACAACGCCATCTTCATACCGGGGGTGTCGTTCAAGTTCAGCGACGGAGCCGTGTTCGAGCTCGACTTCTTCGGGATCATGATGTTCCCTGATGACGCGCAGCCGGCCTACGGGTGCCTCGCGTTCGCGGCCGGCGATGATTCCTTCTCCATCATCGGCAACACGCAGCAGCGTTCCGCCGAGGTGATCTACGACGTTGCAGCCGAGAAGATTGGCTTCGTTCCCTTCAGTTGCTGATTTCCTTCCTGGTAGAAAAGAAGTGACCCACGCGTATCGATCGCCACTCTATGTCCTACCGGCTGCATGTGTTAGTATCCTGTACTTTTTTTCGATTTCCAACTATGAATAAAGGGTTGAGGCGGTGGGTGCATATGGAAAACGTTTGCCTTCACCCAGTTGATTTGATAACAGTTTCGTTAGGTCTCAGTTGACTGTGACTTCGTTATGTCTCAGTCAATATTATATTTCTTGAATTTTGCATTGAGATTTACACAATTTTTCTTCTTTTTTTCATATACTATATCACTTGACTGAGACTTGTTTAACTCTCGGTCGACTGAGACCTAGCTACACCCATTTGAGAAGAATTCTCCGTCGCCCCCACAACCGACCATGTCTCCTGTCCTATCATGCAAGAGTTGTGTAGTATTTATTTGTCTATAAATGGTCCTATTTTGTACTTAAGCGCACCCATGGCCTCACAGAAAACTATATACTCAAACCTCGTTGTTCGCATTGATATGAAAAACTTTGCGTTCATCCAACTGATTTGAGAATAATTCTCGGTCGCCCCCACAACCGACCATGTCTCCCTTCCTATCATGCATCTTGTTCCAAGAGTTATGTAAGTATTTATTCGTCTAAATGACTCTATTTTGCACTTAAGTGCATCCATGCCCCCCTCGAAAATTTATATGCTCGTCTCTTCCGCTAGGCGCGTTCTCTATGCCGGCTTGCCGTCTTTGACCATCAATGGTCATCGCTCTGCCCGCCGGACACATCCTTCTGATATCCGCCACAGCGTTGTCGCCACTAACATTGCATGCCACAACCTTCTAGTCACAATTGAATCATGTTGTTGCCGTTAACCGTGTCAGACAGACTAGCACCATATTAGCCCGCCTGACAGTCACGTACGCGCTAGACCAATGGCCGTGTCACCGATAACTAAAACGACATATGAGAAGACGTGTTTGTTTTGTTTCTGACGCCATACAAGGTGTCGTGGCAGTTTAAGCAATGTGCCAAACAATAAGTCGTCTTCTTCTACCATTGACCGAACATCTGTAGTGGTATTCCTTCTCTTGAGCAGTGTGACGACCAACAAAACCCGTCAAAACAACCTTTTTTCTTTTCTTGCAGGACACCGCTCTTGATTGGGCTTTGATCCCCTTGCATCGAACCGCTCTTGTGCCGTCATTTATTAGGGTTTAAAACTTGTTTTTTTTATATTGTTTAGCCTTCGCTATAATTTGCATCTACAAGAGATGTAGACTACCGCCTTGTCAGATCATTGGTGAAACCCCAACTTGTTCATATATTCTGTGTGTTCAGTTTATTGTCTGCAATTTCATATTGCAAGTTACTATAGTTCTTGCCGATTCTCCGCTTGCTTGCGGGACCTCAAACCTCGTTGTTCACATTGATCGTGCCTACCACACACCGGAGATTGGTTTAGAGATTGTGGATGTGTGTTGTTGGGTAGGGTATAGTCGGGTCGTCTAAGTCAAATTCCACCAAATCGATTGCTATCCCCGCTCATCGAAAGATCGGGCTGCCACCACATTAGTGCCACCTTCCTCCCTTTCTGCCGCTGAGCTTGTCTTCCCCAACGAGACGTGGCCACGAAGGGCAAGACCGTTCATTCTTGACGCGGGGTAGGAGGAGTCTTGGAGGAACTACATGTGTGCCCCTTCCTCCCGACTAGCGGTTCCGCCATGGCACTCAGGTCGACCCAAGTGACTTGGCAATGACCACCATCTCAAAGTACCTCTTGGGCACACTGCATCCGCACACTGTGCATGGTTGGTGTTGTTTAGGGCCATGGCGACAATGTCCACCCAAGATGATGCAAGAGGTGCAGTGGCACGCAAATATGGTGGTGCCTTCTCTACGGCACCGACAACTACTGCACACAGGGTGGTGCCTTCTCTACACCGTTGACAATGGCCTTCAAGGAGGCGCTACCTGTGCTCCGGCTCAAATACGACGACCGGGGTTTCATGAATTACGAACGCCGCGGAAGGTCACCGATGCTAACAAGTTGCTCGACACCTGATGATGGAGTTTGGTGTATCGATAGATATAGAACACCTGCAAACAAACAAGATGCTGAGGCAGCATAACAGAAAGGGTGTGACTAGGTCTCAGTCAAGTGAAACATGTATAAAAGAAAAGAAAAAACTAAAAAAAAAAAAGTTGTATGAATCCTCATACAAGATCAAAGGAATATAGTATTGACTAAGACATAACGAAGCAAAATGGCTCGACAGAGGACCCTGTATATTGAGGATCTCTCGCCTCTGGAATGTCCTGTTATCTTGGAATAAACTACTATTATCTTAAAAAAACACAATTTGCAATGACCTGCTTTATTTATTTTAATATACCAAGCACGTTGGTCTATCGGTTGACACGGCACCTGAAAACAAGCAAGATGCCGAGGCAGAGCTGTTGTTCCGTCAAAAAAAGAAAAAGAAAAACTTATGTAGCTGCTGCTTATCCATCAGCAAGCTAGGCGGAGATAACTCCACCCCACGCCATCTACCTAGTGACTTGTGAGAGCCTTATTTTTGAAGAACCAACCTTCAGTATGCTGCCATGCATGCATGCGACGTGCTGCTTTGAGCGGGCTTGATCGATCAGCAGCGGTTGTCGACGAACCCGACCTTGCCCTCACGCAGATCGTAGACCACCTCCGTGTACGCCTGCGCCAGCGACCCGATGACGGAGACGCCCGACCCGTACGTCGGCGCCGGCGCGAACGCGAGGCACGCCACCGAGAAGATGTTGTGGGGGTCGCTAAAGTACATCATCTGTTCAAACCCGAGCTCCAGGCTCGCGCCGCCCTCGAAGCTGAGCGTGATGGTCGGCACGTCGACGCCGTTCAGGCCGGTGAAGTCGTAGCACGTGTCGAGCTCGCCGGACGACGGCGCCACCTTGTAACTGCTCATCGACAACCTGAACACCTCGCGCAGGTCCTCATACACTTTCGGCTTCAGGTAGGTGAAAGTCGTCTGCACCTCGACCAGCGCGTCGCCGGCGAGCGCCTCGGCGGCGACCGGGAGGTCCACCCCGCCGATGCTCACGCCGATGAGCCTCAGGAAATAGAGGTTCCGGCGGGGGGATCTGCTGTGCAGGGTGGCGTAGCTCACGCGGTGGCCAGCGAGCTCCGGCCGGGTGGTGCCGAAGGAGAGGAAGCCCTGGGACTCGGCGCCCCTCGGCAGGCAGTAGGAGAAGGCGACCGTGTCCGGGGACAGACTGACCCGTGAGGCCAGCGAGTAGTGGTTCCTGCTGAGGTCGAGGACTCCCGACGTGCCGTCCGCCGGCACCTCGCTCATCATCTCCATGCAAAGGAACCTGAAGCCGCGCACGTGGACCGACGGCGCCACCGTGAGGGTGTCCTTCTCCATGGTGGCGTTGAACACGAGGGAGCCGTTGTGTGTCACGCGGAACGAGCAGCCGGGGGTGGTGCAACGGGTAATGGGGCAGCCTTCCCATGTCCTGCCGCATGGAATGTCGTAAAGGGTTGATGACAGGGAGTGGGACGGGTTGAAGACCTTGTCGCATGGGTCCCCGGCGGCGCATGGCTTGCACTGGAGAAGCGTGGCTCCGATGGTGGCCGTGTCGAATCCCACGGTGATGTTCTGCGCCGGAGTGCCCAAGCCGACGACGACGTGGTATTCCGGTGCGTCCGGAAGATCAACCAGGGGGGTGCCGGTCGAGGGGATCGTCAGACCAGGACTGTCCGCCGACTCGTCGAGGAGCCCGCGTAGGCGGAGGGCGTCGCGGCTGGAGGCGTCGCCGACCGAGGGCATGCTCTGGCTCAGACCGGCGGCAGAAGGTGAGCACGGGCTCAGCCGATGCGTCACCGGCAGTCCATTGCCATCTCCTGCACAAGGTGTAGATAAGTTAGCAACTGTTGAATTCATGCTTCGGTTAACTCATCCAAAAGTTCAAACTGATAGAGAAAGGGAGGTGGGCAATATATTTCAACAACAACTTAGCATAAAGAGCAAACTTTAGTTGCAAGCACATGATGAAGATACTGTAGAATTTTCACCAGAAGGGTTGGAGGAGCAGGTCGATGGTTTCTTGGACTCATGGGACGAACGGGTGATGACATGCTTCCCACCATTGATGGAGCCTGTGCGGTAGGAGCTGCCGAGATGAGGAGCAAGAACGAGCAAGCACAAGAGCAGACAGGGAACGGCGGAAGCCATTGTAGCTAGTGGAGATCGGAAGCCGGATGGTGGTTGCATGGTACCTGGCGGAAGCCTGCCTATATATAGCCATGAATGAGCACATGAGGTACTCCCTCCGTTTTTATTTCGGGTTTGCTATTTCACATCTAGATGTGAAATATTATCTCACATCTAACTCACTCATCATTGATTTTTTTTTTAAAGTCTTCCACTCACTCACCCTTGATTTTTTTAAAAGTCTCCCATGAATTTTAAGGGTGAGGGAGTTAGATGTGAGATAATATCTCACATCTAGATGTGACATAGGCAGACCCCTTTACTCTGCATATTAGAGTTGACTGAAGTCAAACTTCGTAAAGTTTGACCAAGTTTGTAGAAAACAATATAGACATTTATCATAATAAATCTATACGATGTGAAAGTACATCCAATAATAAATCTAATTTTGTTGATTTGTTATTGTATATCTTAATATTTTTGTTTATAAACTTGGTCAAAGTTTGTAAAGCTTGACTTTGACCAAAGCTAATATGCGAACTAAATAAAAACGGAGGGAGTACGTCAAGGACGTCAGCATTGTTCTTGTTTTAGCAGCCGGGTTCTTCTATGACGACTGACATCAGATATGTAAGTGGGCATACAAAATGGTTATTCTCAGCCTTGTGCATGTGGTTTCTCTTGTTTATATGCTTCCCCGATCAGCCCAAAGCTTGGCGCACGTATAAGCAGCGCGTGCATACGTAAGTGGATCGGGATTAACGTCCGTGTGGTTCCAACAGGGATGCCAAAATTACACGGCTATCCGGCACAATGAGCTTCCAAAGATATCTATATCGGTACCTTCATCACCGGTTGCAAAAGTTGGACTCTTTTTCCCTCCACATAGTTAAGGTGTTGTTACCTTGCATCCTAATTGGCTTATACCTTCATTGCCGGTCGCAAAAGTAGTTCTTTTTTACATAGGACATTGTTACCTTGCATCGGCCAGGTGTCTCGGTACTCCATCACCAGTTTGATCGTCTGCGCTCCGATGCATCATGCTTGTCTCGTTATTACCAGATAAACACTTCAAACATGATGGAATGATATAAAGATACTACATCTGTTTTTAAATACAAGACATTTTGGTAATGTTGTGGAGTCATTTTTTTTTACGTTGTGTTTGTGTTTGGATGTCTGTATTCAAGACCTCCGTGTTGAATTGAGTTCAGTTTCAATTCAGCCAAGAAACTGTAATGTACACGAATACGAATTCGGTTGTTTGGGTGTTAATTGAATTGGCTCAAGGAATCCTACTCCCAGGTTCCAATGCAGAATCATGTTTGGATGTCGAACTATGGAATTGCATAGCAACATTAGTATATGCATCCTAGAAATCCAGGACAACATAAACACACACAAAATAGTTTATACACCAACAAAGTACAACACCTATAATTTAAATAGGTGTTCCCAATTCTCAACAGCCACAAAGACATAATTCCAAATTTAACATCACAATTGTTCAAATAAGTTGAAGTTGAACATGACATAGTTCCAAATGTAACAAAACATTTTCTTTTGCCGCAGAGGCTGATTCCAACGAAATCGGAGGGGTATGCCTATGTATCGTGGGAGGGTTCTTCTTTTTTTCGTGAATACGCTAGGATGCGTATCTTTTCATTGATAGGTAAGGGGGGTGGTACAAGCAGTACAAGAGAGGGGGGGGGGAGTGCATGCAAACTTACTATCTTGTGCACAGGAGGCAAGAAGTAAGCTGCAGAGTGTTGGTGACGGGTCGCTAAGCCTGGGTACAAAGTAGGATGACTATTCAAGTAACGATCTAAGTCCGTGGGCGCCCGCTCTTGCCCAAGATCAGATTTCATCTTGGATGGACGCTATCAGTCGTGCAATGGAGAGGGTCTCGCCATCGAAGACACACCTGTTGCGGTGGCGCCAAGTAGACCAAGCCGTTAGGAGAGACAGTGTGGCGAGTCCTTTGCGGTGACAGGCGGGGGAGCTGGAGATGGCCGACGTGCACCATGGGAGGAATCCCTCGCTGCCAAATGGTGCACGGATGGTGGCACGAATCCAGGCAAGGATATCATGCGAGACTTGCCTACAGAAGGGGCAGCTGGTGAGGATGTGCTGCATCATCTCCTCGGACTGATCACAGAGGACACACCGGTCGTTGTGTGGGAGGCCATGCCGGGCGAGTCTCGCGGCGGTCCAAGTCTGACAGCCAGGTGAAGATATTGACACGGAGAGGGGCCCAGCATCTCCAGGTAGTGCGCCAGAAAGGAGCATCGGTCGATCCAGCGAACCACGCCCGATAGCATGACATTGCAGAGTACCTGCCGCCGGACGTCCAGCGCCAGGAGAGGTGGTCGGGAGTGGCAGAAAGGGTGATGGTCGAAGCAGCCGCCGTAGATGCACATACTCGATGAGGGCTCGAGGAGTCAGCGCGCCACGTAAATCAGCGATCCAGCAGCCCTTCATCGACTGTGCAGGACTTGCGTTGCCGTCGTGGTACCAAAGGTAGCAGCGACGGGGCAATGACGGCCATGGATTTCCCATGGAGCTAGTGGTCCGTCCAGAAGAGGCAGGACCAGCCGTCTCCCACTGTCCAGGAGGTAGAAGCTTGGAATATAGCCATAGTGTCGGTGTCGCTCGGGAGGTGCAGGTGCACCCAAGGCTTGGATGGGTTGATGCGCTGCAGCCAAAGCCAGCGGGCACGCAAAGCAATGCCCTGGTGGTGAAGGTCAGGGATCCCCAACCACCAAGCTCAAGGGGGAGGGTTCTTCCATGCTAGAGATTCAGCGGTTGTATCGGTTAGATTTCAGTCCGTAGTTTCTTTTGCCATGGCAATAAAAGCAAACTTTCCATACTCCATAGAAGTTAATTTTCAAGGAGCGATAAAAGTAAATTTGCCATGTATGTTAAATTAAAATTGCCATGCAAAATAAAGGTAATTTTTCAATTGTCAATATAAAGTAGTAAAAAATTGACATGGCAAAAATAAAGTAAAATTGCCATGGCAAATAGAAATAAAATATCATGGCAATAAAAGTAAATTTACCATACTACAAAGTAAAATTTTCATGTTCTTCAAAAGGTAACATGTTCTGAAGATATAAAAAATCATACATTTGTTGTGTGACTATTCCAAAAAAATGTTTTGAATTTTGCCATGATGCATGGGACACACTTTTTCCAAATAATTTCCATATGATAATCCACACATTTTTTTGCCCCATGGTACGCCCAATGTACTCAGTGATTGTAGACTTTGTTTCTTGTTCATTTGCCATGCTCAATGTACTATAATAAAATTGCGATGGCAAATTTTCCATGGTTCCATGAAATCCAAAAAACTTGCCATTGGCTATTAAATTGACATGTAAATTTGCCATAGAAATATAGGTAATTTTGCCATGGTAATAAATGTATATTTGCCATGGAAAATGAAAAGTACATTTTTGGTATGGTAAAATAAAAAGTGGATAATTTTCCATGGCAGTGTAGCTAAATTTGCCATGTCAACCGAGGTAAATTTGCCATTCCAAATAAAAAAGTATTTTTTTTTCATGCTAATAAAGTAAAAACTACCATGTCTTACGCACCAAAAAACAAAAAATTGCCATCTTGAACACCACTTTTTTCCCATATAGACATTACCAAAAAAAACTAAAATTTGAGCATGTGACAAAAGGATTAAAATTCACAATTTAAACATTGTGGACATCATGATAAAGACTGTAAAACTTGCCATGGCAAAAATTAAATAAAGTGTGCCTACCAACACAACAACTGCCACATGGTGTATCCTTGTTTTTCATGTGTAATTAGGGTGGATTGATGCAAAACTAAAAAGACAATAGACAACATAAGTTGAAAGAATTGCCATCGATAAAGTATAACATTTGACACCTAAAAAGACTGTGCTCACTAATTTGTTTCTCTACAAATCTCTGATTAATCAACTAGTAATCCATGCATAAAGTACAAAAATTGCCACAAAAAAAGACTACTAAGTTGCGACTACTCCAGAATCTCCAAATCAATAAACTACTAAATGAATGCGCACACTTGATTAAGACTGATTTAATCCATGCATCAAAAACATGAGCACACGGGAAGAAGCATCAGGGGCGTAGCAGGCAAAATATGGGTGGAAAAGGGGGGCCAACACCCGAGTGCTCCTCGCCATAGTTGGGAGGGGTAGTCGCATCGACCCCTCCTTCACCGATGGGAATGCCATGAGCAGCAAGCAACCGAGTGCAGCCGGGGGAAGCTCCGGCTGCCGCCGTCCACCGCCACCAATAGTTGGAGCTGGGACATAGCCGCTGTCAGGTTCTTCTCGTGCTTGAAGGAGAGCATGGAGCCCTCCTGGTACAACCCCACGAGTGTCGTCCGGTTGGTGTCGTGGTCCATCACCGTCATCGCCGGCAAGCCTATATATATACTCCCTCCGTTCCTAAATATAATTTTTTATAGGAATTTTATTATGGACCACATACAAATGTATGTAGATACATTTTAGAGGGTAGATTCACTCGTTTTGCTCCGTATGTAGTTCATAGTAAAATCTCTACAAAGACTTATATTTAGGAACGGAGGGAGTACATCTAGCGCATCCATCCACTCCAATCCACCCTTGCCCCGGCTGGGCGCGCCACATCTGTCTTGCACTGCAAACAACCAGTGTGTTGTGCGCTCCACGACACCACCACTACGGAAGTCTCAGACGGCCACCGCTGCACAACACCGGTGACCACCATCGCGTGGGCCCGACCACCAACACCGCCTGCGAATCCAACTCACCCCCGTCCCCCCACACATCATACCTAGATGTAGAAAAAAAGGCCGGGAACCGCCGGTAGGTTGGTCCTCCTTGGTGAATATTGTATGATCTTACATGGAGTATTTGACCAAAAAACTACTATGGGGATTGGCGTCCCACTGAATTACCACTTTGAAAATTTTGACAAAAGCCATCATTTTTCCGTAATTCGTCCCTAAAAACTATCGAAAACGATTGATGGCCATTTTAGACGATTTAAACGTATTCATGACAGGCAGGACCCACCCATCAGGGATGACGTGGCAGGAAGTCAACGCCATTTATTTTGACCGTTATTATAAATGGGACCCACACGTTAGCATCAACCTTCTTCTTCCTCCTCATCCTCTCTCTCTCTCTGTCATTTCATCAAGCACCTTATGTACATAGGGCAGCACCACCGCACCAACCACATCGAGCAGCGGCCAAAGCAGCAGCCTCCGTTGGCTCTTGACGACGAGCCTAGGCGTAACATCAAGCAGCCAAGAAATGAAGCAACTACGTGCCTCGAGGAACTGGCTCCTCTACCGTGCCGCTGGGCACGGCAGAGTGTCTGCCTTCTTACGCCCCCCTGCATGCGCATTGATATGGGCCAGAAAGGCTTTACTCCGGACCGAAAGTCTATCTTAACTAGCCCAGCTGTTCACCTGATGCATCATGCGGCTGCACATGTCAACTAATTAACTTTTTTCCATTGCTAAAAAATAGTTAACTACTCCCAACCCCTAAAAAACCATTTCCCTTATAAATTACTAATTTATTATTATTGTCTCAAAAGAATAATTACCTATTAATTAATATACATGAGCAACATTTCAAAATGAAAATGAACTCATATTGAGCATACATGTGTGAAAAAGACTTTTTTCATAAAAAAATGTTCCCTATTTTTTATTTCTTATTGTTTTATTGGTACATTTTTTTAAGTGGATTTTTTCACGCTACTTGTGTAACTACAATTGCACGCCCGTGGACCATGCCTCACTACAGTAGCATTTCCGATGATCGCATACAATTATAGTGGCATGGCACAGGTCACGCTTAAGAGCGAGTACAATAAGGTAACATAAGCAGGTTATAAGAACTAAAATATTATATCTTTGCTTAGTTGGAGGAGAGAGAAGAGAAACGGATTCTTGTTAGTAGCCGGCTCTAACACGAGCCCAAGACGTTTTGTGAGATTGTAAGGTGGGCCAACTAGTAATAAAGTAGTACACATATAAAACTTACTATTATATATGTCGGCTATAAGGTTGGCTCTAGATGACATGGCAACTCCTTATAGCCGATTGTTGGTTATATTATTAACCATGCTCTAATTACAGGTGCATGGCCGCTGGTTGTATACAACCGCAATTCCATGTCCACCAATTGAACGTAATTTTATTTCCACACGTTCGTAAGTCGTGCACAACTATATGTTCACTTGTCTTTCATAGGTGCCAATAAAAAGCAAGCAGTAATTATTTTACCTGTGGGGTCGAGTGCTGCTAAAACATGTTGGGGAGGGTTAGAACATGTCTGAAAAACATGTTGGCTAAAATAATTTTTAAAGTAAGTCTTTGAGACAAAACAATACCAATAAAACCATTTTTATAATATGTGTTCATTTTCCTTTTTCCCATGTTGTCATGTATATTAATTAATAGGTAATTAGCCTTTTGAGACAATAATAGTAAATTAGTATTTTTAGGGGGATAGTGTTTTTAGGGGTTGGGAAATAGTTTTTATTTTAGTAGGTAAATCGTTAAGTAGTGACCTGTGCAGCTGCGTGATGCATCAAGTGAACGGCTGGGCTGGTTAAGATAGATTTTTTGCAGTGAGGCTTTATCTTTTCTAGGGGATGGAGTGGGGCCATGCTAGCCCTTATCAATGCGCACGGTGGGGCGTAAGACCAACTTCAATGCACAACCCCAAATGGATGTTTAGGGACGTCTATTTGGTCTGTTTTTCATCCGTTTGATGGTGGCCATGGGGTCCCGTCCGCCCGGATTTGTGGATGCGGCGTTAGTGCATCCAATGCGCGGCCGCATTTCGGCTGTCCGCATACCTATTTTGTAAACACATTTCTTATTATTTTCATCATCAATTTTTTGATACATTGGAGTGCATTGCCAAATCTTGACTAGAATTGCAAAGAAAATAAGAACCACAAGAAGACAGTTTAAAAGATATCTAACTTTTATAATTGCTCTCGTAAGTTTTACTAGTGCCTTCGATGCATTTATTGTTGATCTGCAGATTCTTGATTTTGCATGTTTCTTTCTTCTTCGAGTCTAAAGAAGTAGACGTTGTTTTTCGCATCTAGTCTCATATCTAGCCTCTATTCTAGCAACAAGTACACGAACATCTATAAAATTATGCTCTATCAATAGATCGATGTATTCTTCTTCCCAATACCAAAAGTTGCGTCCAACCTACACAATAAATATTTGAGTGTAAGCAAAACGAACCGAATCTGGGAGTACAACCGAAACTAAACTAGCGCATGCCCATCGTTTTTGCATTTGATGAACACCCATCCCAGATGCTCAGGCGTTGTAGACACGCGACGAAAGACCTTTCGTGGACAATTGTCGCACTTTATGAGCGGCAACGGTGCGCCGACGAGCCTTTGGGCACGCATCGAGCCCGGACGACGGCCGTTGGTGTATTTGTCGGTGAACCGGTGACGGGATAGATTCGACCGGCTAGAGGTGGAGTTAATACCTGCATGCGGCCTGGGGGCGTTGCCGGGGCTGTGCGGTCCGGTACCCGGCCAGTCCTTGGCATGGCGCGGCGGTGGTGGGTAGGGATGAGAGAGGAGTGGGTGGGGGGAAGGGGGTGCGGCTGGAGAGGGGAGGGGGCAGGAATAGAAAAATGGGCGCGCATGTGTCCCTGACGGGCGTGCCAGGGGAGGACATGACATGCGCCACGCGTGTTCCGCACATGTCCCATCAGCCACAAACATGGCTCAAAGTTGGGTCAAAAATGGATCCAAAGCGGACAGAAAACAGATGCTGGTCCATTTGCTCCCGTGCGTTGGGCCGTGTTTTCTATTCGTTTACCACAAATGGATGGACGCGACCAGACCATTTGGGATGGTGCGTTCAAATTGGACTAAAAAGGCACCGCACTCTGCCTTGCGCCCAGTGGCACAGTAGAGCAGTCGGCTCCGCCTTTTCTTATTTACCATTTTATAGATTTCATTCACTTCATGGAAGCTAGCTTGCTATGATGGAGTGCTTGCTTTTCCTTTGATGAAACTTTGCATTGTATCTAGCTTGCTATCATGAACTTGCTTATGTATGAACAATGTGTATGGATGGAACTTGCTTATGTATGAACAATGTGTATGGATGAAACTGATGTGATATGAAACTTATGTGCTGGATATTTGATATGAAACTTATGTGCTGGATATGTGATATATATTTGCTGTGAAAATTGTTGGAGTAAAAAAAACAAAAAAAGAGACACTATGCAGGATCTTTGCCGTCTGCCACCGACGGCAAAGAGATCTTTGTCGTCTGCCACCGACGGCAAAGAGATCTTTACCATCGCAGCAATGACGGCAAAGAGGCCACGTGGCAAACAATCGTGCTTCTCGGGAGGTGACCAATTTGGTCGGTTTGCCTGATGGTGACGGCACGAGCTTTGCCATCCGCAGGGACGGCAAAGGTCTGCCGTTAACCACCTAACGGAGTAACATCGCATTTATCGCCGTCCGCTTCTTTGCCGTCCGTCTGCCGATGGCAAAGGCCCTTTGCCGTCACCGCTCAAACGGACAGCAACGCAGCTCTTAGCCGCCCCTACTTTGGCGCCCCTTTTGCCGTCCATGGTCGACGGCAAAGGTCTTTGCCGTCCGCCATCCATGCCTTTGCCGTCCGCCGTGGCAGATAGCAAATTAGCTGATTCCTGTAGTGGTGTACTGTTGCATGCAAGATCAATGAAGTTGCTTGCTAGCTTTGCACTACGTATGTGAAGTCCTGGGTGATTTGATCTAGGAATCAAAAACCAACACACCCGCCATGGCCCGTGCCTTGCACCAGGATAAGGCGCTTCGATGCTGGCACGACGGCCGCTAGCACAGAGGAGGACAAAATGTGTGGTGTCCCCGAGCACTGGACAATACGCCAAATAAGAAAGTTAGAAATATGTGACTTGAACAAGAAGAAGACTAGAACAAGAAGTATATGTCATTTATGAGCTAACTTAGGTGAAATTGATCATATATGAGCTAAAAAAGTTGAAATGGGTTGTTTATGAGCTAATTTAGTTGAAATGGATCATTTATGAGCTAACTTAGTTGAAATGAGTTGTTTATGAGCTAACTTAGTTGAAATGGATCATTTATGAGCTAACTTAGTTGAAATGGGTCGTTTATGAGCTAACTAAGGTGAAGAGCATCCTTTTTGAGCTAAGTAAGGTGAAATGAATCGTTTTTGAGCTAACTTAGGTGAAATGGATCATTTATGAGCTTTTATGAGCTAACTTAGTTGAAATGGGTCGTTTATGACCTAACTAAGGTGAAATGCCACGTTTTTGAGCTAACTAAGGTGAAATGGATCGTTTTTAGCTAACTTAGGTGAAATGGATCATTTATGAGCTAATTTAGGTCAAATGGATCATTTTTAGCTAACTTAGGTGAAATGGATCATTTAGGAGCAAATCTAGGTGAAATGGGTCATTTTGGAGCTAACCTAGGTGAAATGGGTCATTTTGGAGCTAAACTAGGTGAAATGGGTCATTTTAAAGCTAACGTAGGTAAAATGGATCATTTAGGAGCTAATCTACATAAAATGGGTCATTTTAGAGCTAACTTGGATAAATTGGATCACTTGTAAGCTAACTAAGGTAAAATGAGTCATTTTAGAGATAACTTTAGGTAAAATGGATCGTTTATGAGGAAATAAAGCTAAGTCTAGGTCTTTATGCATTTGTTAAGCAAAACACTAAAGAAACTTACCGTGACCGTGGAGGTGTCTGAGCGGAATGGCTCACTGCCGCAGTAGTCGGAGAAGGATCGTGCGATCGCTTCGGAGTTAAGCTGCACCAAAGATCATTTCCAATGTCTCGTTAGCATTATGACACTCAAATGTTAAGACTAGCAAGTAATGTCCATTCTAATTAAACTCACCGTGCTCCCAAGAGCAATCACTGGCATTGGTGGAGCGGTCTGACCGGACTTCTCGCACACAGACTGCACATTTGGTTTTCACAACAGAGTCATACTAGTTAGTAATGAGACTCAAATGTTAAGACTAGCAAGTAATCTGCAGAAGAAACTTCCCACAAGGAGCTCATACATGGCCCTTGCCTGCATGTCATTCCGTGCCCTCTCCTCCTCCAACATCTTTGTCGTCCTCTCCTCCAACTCCCGCTGCCTCTCCGCCTCCCGCCAAGTTTCTCCATTCTATCTCTCTCACTCAGATAGCAGCCTGCAACACCACTCACATGACCATTTGTAATCATTGATGGAAGCGCACACAATGTAATGGAGAAAGATAGTTGAGTACTTATAACTAACCTTGAAGGCGAGTTGGACTGGCCGCTCACGAGGCCTTATCTCAGAGCGGAGCTCGATCGGCGCGCTTTGATCTCCGGGAGAGTGCTAGGACAATGGATAAGTCCATCTCCCATGGCTATGGAGCCATGGGACCTCCCGCCACCAGATATCATCAGCAGCTCAGATCAATGGGACCACTGCTCGGGTTAAAGTCCTCCCTTTCCTCGCCTTCCCCGATCTCTATATAGCACGAGCTTGTCGTGGGCGGAGATGTTGGTGAAGTTCTTTGGATCATCGAGGTCAGACGCAGAGAATGCCTTGACTTTCTTGTAAGAGCCAGTGTGGGCCATGGCATACAGGTCGTACACCGCCTTATTGTAGCGTGCCTGAAAGAGAGAAACAAAGTAAATTAGTAATTAAAGGGCTAAAGCTAGCATGATGAATGAATGGCATGAATCATGAAGCAAACCACATACCCAGTTCCGCCCGTACTAAAATAAGTTGGAGCTGCCTTGGTGGTGTGGCACACCTTCCATTTGGGCACGTTTGTCCTTGGCCTCGTTGTGGGAGGCCCTCCATTGTTTTGAGCACCACGCATTGACCAACACCTCCCAACAATCCATCCGATCTGCACACCATCTCGGAGGGGCCTAAGTTAGCAAATAGAAACTTGAGCGCTACGGCTATGAATTACTAAATGAAGGAAGTAATTACAAGGCCTTAAGAATTACCTTCATGTACTGCTCCTTACTCAAGAACTTATTGCGGCACTCCTGCTTGGGCTTCTTGATACCACGCCCGGCGTAGTAGTCTCGAAAAGCCTGCACCCGAACCTCATGCCGTAAGTTCTGAAGTAGGCGCTTGCACTCCTTGTCGATAACATCTGCCGCCTCCTCCTCGTATCCCTCCTCACACCTGTAGAATGTCTGCAATCAAATGATACAATATTGATTAGTACAATTAATAACTAGCTAGTTCAAGATTTTTAATTGTGTAAAGGAGAAATTACCGAACTTTCGATCACCATGTTCGCCTCGCCTTGCACAAGACACCGCCGATAATCTCACCCGGCGGGGCCGGGCAGCCAAGTAGTGCTCCCAACTCAATCCAACCTCTGAAGCCGACCCTCACCAGCAACGTGACAAACCCCGGAAGTTTTGCGAATCGAACTCCAAGGACGGAGTTGGGCGGCGGACACTTTCATGGTGGTCCCAACCCCGCAAAGATGACAAGGCCAACGCATTAGTTATTTGAAGAAACCTGAATGCGAAGGTACAACAAGATTAAATGCACTTACCTCTCCCCATCGGGGAAAATCAACCACCTCTGCTTTCATGGTCGCCGCACGGACGGAGCCGTAGCACCACGCTGGTAGACGCGGCCCCTCTTCCTCAATATCGATCGGCTCCCGTCATCAAGATGGCCACTTGGCTCCCGCCATCATCAAGATGGCCACTCGGCTCCTCAGTGACCCGACCAGTACCCCATCCAGACGTGTGCTCCTCCGGGGTCTCGTGGGCCCAACTCCCGTGGGCAGAAGGCCCGTCGACCCGAGGCTCGTGGGCCGAAGACCCGTGGACCGGAGGCTCGTGGACCAGAGTCCATGTAGCCTCCTCCTCGGACGAGTCCACCCTAGCGATCACGTGCTCGGGTGAAACAACTGGGGTGGCGGCGAGGAAGGAGTCAGAAGAGTCACCCTACCTCCTCTCCCGCGACCACGTGCTCCACCTCCTCTCTTCTTCTTACCTCGTCCCTCGCTGGGCACCGCAATGACGAAGAAGGGCCCGTGGTGTCGACATCTTGTCCAAAGAACGCCGGCGGAGAGGTGCGTGTGTAATGGAAGACCTCGCAACACGCCCGACGAAGAAGGGGCTCGGCGCTCCCGACCAGCGCCCACCATCTTTCAACACCGCCATGACAAAGAATAAACGAAATTAGTACAACATAAAAAAAGTACCGACATGAATAATAATATGTATATCACTTAAGTGTATCATCATCAAGTACAACATAAAAAATTGATCGGGTTGGGGTGTCGGGTCGGGTCGGTGTCGGGTCGGGTGTCCGGCCGGTGCCGTGTCGATGTCGCGATCGGGTGTCGGGTCAGTCGGGCTCGGGTCGGGTGTCGGGTCGGGCTCGGGTCGGGTGTCGGGTCGGGTGTCGTCGGGTGCCGGTCGGGTCGGGTGCCGATGTCGGTGTCGCTGGTCGGGTGTCGACCGGTCAGGCTCGGGTCGGGGTGTCGGTGTCGGGGGTCGGGGTGTCGGGGTCGGGTCGGTCTCGGGTCGGGTCTTGGGTCGGGTCGGGTGCCGTGTCGGTGTCGCGATCGGGTGTCGATCGGGTCGCTCGGGTCGGGTGTCGGGTCGGTGTGTCGGGTCGGGTCGGGTGTCGGGTCGGGTCGGGTCTCGGGTCGGGTCGGGTCTCGGGTCGGGGTGTCGGTCGGGTCGGGTGTCGGGTCGGGGTCGGTTGTCGGGGTCGGGTGTCGGGTCAGCTCGGGTCGGGTGTCGGGTCGGGTCGGTCTCGGGTCGGGTGTCAGTCGGGTGCTGGTCGGGTCGGGTGCCGTGTCATTGTCATGATCGGGTGTCGGGTCAGTCAGGCTCGGGGTCGGGGTGTCGGGTCATGCTCGGGGTCGGGGTGTCGGGGTCGGGGTCGGGGTTTTCCCCCCTCTTTTTTTCCTTTTGTTCTTCTTCCTCTTCTTCCTTTTGTTCCTTTTCTTCCTTTTTTCCTTCTTCTTCTTCTTCTTTTTCTTCCTCCTTTCCTTTTTCCTCTTCTTCTCCTCCTCTCCTCTTTTTTTTTCTTCTTCTTTCCTAAACCTAAACCTAAACCTAAAACTAAACCTAAATCTAAAACTAAAACTAAAAGTAAAACTAAAACTAAAACTAAAACTAAATCTAAACTAAACATAAACCTAAAACTAAAAAACTGAAAAAAAGGAAAACAACTAAATCTAAACCTAAAACTAAACTAAAACTAAACCTAAAACTAAAACTAAAACTTAATCTAAACTAAACATAAACCTGAAACTAAAAAACAGAAAAAAAAAAAAAAAGAGGAGGTAGAGCTCACCTGGGCAGGGCCGGTGGAGGAGGCGGGCGGCGGGGCGGCGGCGGGCGGCAGGGGGACGGGCAGGGCTGGGCGCGGCGAGGCAAGGGCGGGCGGGGGGGAGGGCGGCCGAGACGACATGGCGGGGGGTGACGGGCGGGGACGGTGGGCGCCGGTGGTTGGGCGGGGGAGGCGGTGGGGCTCGGGGGCTGGGCGTGGCACCGAGACGGCAGGACGGCGATGCGACGGCGCCATGGTGGCACTGGGCAGGGGCGGTGGGGCGGGTGGTGGGGCGACGGGCGGCGGAGAGGTGGTGGGGCGACGCGTGAAGAAGAGGGAGAGAAACAGAGAGAGAGGGCGGGTCGGCGCGCCGCCGTTAGATGAGTTAAATCTTTGACGTCCGCTAGAGGACGACAAAGAGGTGAGGCGTTAAGTTTTTTTTAATCAGGCGGGTGGGTGGGGGCCACCTCCCTCTTTGCCGTCTGCCAGCTGACGGCAAAGAATCTTTGCCGTCTGCCACCGACGGCAAAGAAATGGCCCATGGCAAAGAGCTTTTTGTCGCTCGCCTTTCTTTGCCGCCGGCTTTTCGCCGGCCGATGGCAAAGAGTTTTGTCGTCCGCCAGCGGACGGCAAAGATCTGGCAGATGGCAAAGTAGCTGATTCCAGTAGTGCACGTACGTAGGCAACCTGTTGAAGCTGGCTTGCCGCGATGGATCGAATCAACTCAGCTCTCGCGACGGAACCCCTGGACAGAACGAACGAACACGAAGGCACTGAATCGTTGTGATGGCTACAGGTGACCGTCGCACCTGTTGAATAATTTGTATTGCTTTTCTCTTTTCGTTGTACAGATTATAGGGGATATCGTGAGTATATATACTAGCTAAGCTGGCTAACTAGCAGTCCTACTCGGTGATGGTTTAGGAAACCTACACGGACACATGCATATACACGTGTACGGAACTGACACAGCAAGCAGTCGCGTTTAATCCTAATATTTGTTGGGGAACGTAGTAATTTCAAAAAAATTCCTACGCACATGCAAGATCATGGTGATGCATAGCAACGAGAGGGGAGAGTGTTGTCCATGTACACTCGTAGACCGTAAGCGAAAGCGTTATGACAACGCGGTTGATGTAGTCATACGTCTTCACGATCGATCCGATCCTAGCACCGAAGGTACGACACCTCCGCGATCTGCACACGTTCGGCTCGGTGACGTCCCACGAACTCACGATCCAGCAGAATGTCGAGGGAGAGCTTCGTCAGCACGACGGCGTGATAACGGTGATGATGAAGCTACCGGCGCAGGGCTTCGCCTAAGCACTGCAATGATATGGCCGAGGTGGATTATGGTGGAGGGGGGCACCGCACACGGCTGGAAACAATCAACTTGTGTGTCCTAGGGTGCCCCCCCTGCCCCCGTATATAAAGGAGCAAGGGGGGAGGCCAGCCGGCCTTGGGGCGCGCCAAGGAGAGGGGGAAGTCCTCCTCCTAGTAGGAGTAGGACTCCCCCTTTCCTAATCCAACTAGGAAGGGGGAATGGGAAGGAAGGAGAGGGAGAGAGGGAGAAAAGAGGGGGCGCCGCCCACCTCCTTGTCCAATTCGGACTCCCAAGGGGGGGGGGGGGGGCGGCCAGCCCATGGCTCCCTCCTCTCTCTCTCTCACAAGATCCATGTTGGGCCATTAGTTCCCCCGGGGGTTCCGATAACCCCCCGGCACTCCGATAAATATCCGGTGACCTCTGAAACTCATCCGGTATCCAAATATAGTTGTCCAATATATCAATCTTTATGTCTCGACCATTTCGGAACTCCTCGTTATGTCCGTGATCATATCCGGGACTCTGAACTACCTTCGGTACATGAAAACACATAAACTCATAATACCGATCGTCACCGAACGTTAAGCGTGCGGACCCTACGGGTTCGAGAACTATGTAGACATGACCGAGACACGTCTCTGGTCAATAACCAATAGCGGAACTTGGATGCTCATATTAGTTCCTACATATTCTACGAAGATCTTTATCGGTCAAACTGCATAACAACATACGTTGTACCTTTATCATCGGTATGTTACTTGCCCGAGATTCGATCGTCGGTATCTCAATACCTAGTTCAATCTCGTTACCGGCAAGTATCTTTACTCTTTTCGTAATGCGTCATCCCACAACTAACTCATTAGTCACATTGCTTGCAAGGCTTATAGTGATGTGCATTACCGAGAGGGCCTACAGATACCTCTCCGACAATCGGAGTGACAAATCCTAATCTTGATCTATGCCAACTCAACAAGTACCATTAGAGACACCTGTAGAGCACCTTTATAATCACCCAGTTACGTTGTGACGTTTGGTAGCACACAAAGTGTTCTTCCGGTATTCGGAAGTTGCATAATCTCATAGTCATAGGAATATGTATAAGTCATGGAGAAAGCACTAGCAACATACTAAACGATCAAGTGCTAAGCTAACAGAATGGGTCAAGTCAATCACATCATTCTCTAAAGATGTGATCCCGTTTAATCAAATGACAACTCATGTCTATGGCTAGGAAACTTAACCATCTTTGATTCAACGAGCTAGTCAAGTAGAGGCATACTAGTGACACTCTGTTTGTCTATATATTCACACATGTACTAAGTTCCCAGTTAATACAATTCTAGCATGAATAATAAACATTTATCATGATATAAGGAAATATAAATAACAACTTTATTATTGCCTCTAGGACATATTTCCTTCAGTCTCCCACTTGCACTAGAGTCAATAATCTAGATTACACAGTAATGATTCTAACACCCATGGAGTCTTTGTGCTGATCATGTTTCGCTCGTGAGAGAGGCTTAGTCAACGGGTCTGCAACATTCAGATCCGTTTGTATCTTGGAAATCTCTATGTATCCCTCCTTGACTTGATCGCGGATGGAATTGAAGCGTCTCTTGATGTGCTTGGTTCTCTTGTGAAATCTGGATTCCTTTGCTAAGGCAATTGCACCAGTATTGTCATAAAAGATTTTCATTGGAACCGATGCACTAGGTATGACACCTAGATCGGATATGAACTCCTTCATCCAGACTCCTTCATTTGCTGCTTCCGAAGCAGCTATGTACTCCGCTTCACACGTAGATCCCGCCACGACGCTTTGCTTAGAACTGCACCAACTGACAGCTCCACCATTCAATATAAACACGTATCCAGTTTGTGACTTAGAGTCATCCGGATCAGTGTCAAAGTTTGCATCAACGTAACCATTTACGACGAGCTCTTTGTCACCTCCATAAACGAGAAACATATTCTTAGTCCTTTTCAGGTATTTCAGGATGTTCTTGACCGCTGTCCAGTGATCCACTCCTGGATTACTTTGGTACCTCCTTGCTAAACTGATAGCAAGGCACACATCAGGTCTGGTACACAACATTGCATACATGATAGAGCCTATGGCTGAAGCATAGGGAACACCTTTCTTTTTCTCTCTATCTTCTGAAGTGGTCGGGCATTGAGTCTAACTCAACTTCCCACCTTGTAATACAGGCAAGAACCCTTTCTTTGCTTGATCCATTTTGAACTTCTTCAAAACTTTATCAAGGTATGTGCTTTGTGAAAGTCCAATTAAGCGTCTTGATCTATCTCTATAGATCTTGATGCCCAATATATAAGCAGCTTCATCGAGGTCTTTCATTGAAAAACTCTTGTTCAAGTATCCTTTTATGCTATCAAGAAATTCTATATCATTTCCAATCAACAATATGTCATCCACATATAATATTAGAAATTCTATAGAGCTCCCACTCACTTTCTTGTAAATACAGGCTTCTCCAAAAGTCTGTATAAAACCATATGCTTTGATCACACTATTAAAACGTTTATTCCAACTCCGAGATGCTTGCACCAGTCCATAAATGGATCGCTGGAGCTTGCACACTTTGTTAGCATCCTTTGGATCGATAAAACCTTCAGGTTGCATCATATACAACTCTTCTTCCGTAAATCCATTCAGAATGCGCCTTTACATCCATCTCGCCAAATTTCATAATCATAAAATGCAGCAATTGCTAACATGATTCTGACGGACTTAAGCATCGCTACGGGTGAGAAGGTATTATCATAGTCAACTCCTTGAACTTGTCGAAAACCTTTCGCAACAAGTTGAGCTTTATAGACAGTAACATTTTCGTCAGCGTTAGTCTTCTTCTTGAAGATCCATTTATTCTCGATGGCTTGCCGATCATCGGGCAAGTCAACCAAAGTCCACACTTTGTTCTCATACATGGATCCCATCTCAGATTTCATGGCCTCAAGCCATTTCGCGGAATCTAGGCTCATCATCGCTTCCTCATAGTTCGTAGGTTCGTCATGGTCAAGTAACATGACCTCCAGAATAGGATTACCGTACCATTCTGGTGCGGATCTTACTCTGGTGGAGCTACGAGGTTCAGTAGTAACTTGATCTGAAGTTACATGATCATCATCATTAGCTTCCTCACTAATTGGTGTAGGAGTCACAGGAACAGATTTTTGTGATTAACTACTTTTCAATAAGGGAGCAGGTATAGCTGCCTCATGATAATCCCCAAGTGCAGGGAATCATCGTAGCAATTCCCAAAGGTGGAAGTGATAAGTATGGAGTGTCGAACCCACAAGGAGCTAAAGGTAAGATCAATATTCTCTCAAGTCCTATCTGCCACTGGTACGACTCTACGTACACCGAACGTTTGCTTCCAACTAGAAACGAGAAATAAAACTACGTTGTGGGTATGAAGAGGATAACTTTCCATGATATCAGAGAGCTAAAACATAAAAGTAGGTGATGTTATCATAAAGTTAGAATATATTACTAAATATTATAAATAGCGAGTGTGGAATAATGATGGATCGGTGTGTGGAATTGTCCTAGACAATTGTTAACAAGACCGGTAATCACTATTGCAATTTCATATGAGGGAGAGGCATAAGCTAACATACTTTCTCGTCTTGGATCATATGCACTTATGATTGGAACTCTAGCAAGCATCCGCAACTGCTGAAGATCACTAAGGTAAAACCCAACCATAGCATTAGAGCATCAAGTCCCCTTTATCCCATAGGCCGTGACCTACTTATCCATGTTTATGCTTCTGTCACTCAAGCAACGCAGACAATAAGTAAACCATGGACATATTGCAACACCCTACAGCGAGAGTCCCTCACGCTTGCGCGACACGGAGGGCACCATAGGACAGCACCAAAATAAAACATGCAACTCACACTACGAAAAAAGACACATCTGTGACATTTTGGGCCGAACGATTTTTTTTCTGTCATACTTATGACACTTCTATGACGATAATTGTGACAAAACCCAGTATCATCATAGATGTGGTGGGCTTTTCGTCCTGGGCGGTCCGGAGACGCAGCTGCATGACATTCTTTGGGCCGTCCATGACGGAAAAAACCATGGTATAAGCGAGGGCGAGGAAAATATCGGGGTGTTCCCGGTTATGGTGGGTGGTCGGGGCCGAGCGATGCACGGAGGTTTGCAAGTTTCTCTCGTACACGCACGTGCGTGGGTTCGAGGCGTTGGGCTCTAACTGAACCCGACGAGGCGTTCGCCTACTGAACCCGAGCGATTGCACTGCAGGCTACGCGTTACTGAACCCGAGCGATCGATCGATGGCTGTTAACTAAAGCCGATCGAGCGATTCCTTCACTGCTGCTGCTAACTGAAGCTGATCGATGCTGCCTCTGGATGAACAATGAGCATTTCTGGGGGGTTTGGATGAACAGTTCGATGGGGGTGGATGAACAGGACCCCTGGTGTTGCCTCTGAATGAACAGGACCCCGATTGATCGAGCCGGTTGGGGCTGGATGAACAGGACCCCGTGGAGGGCTGGATGAACAGGACGACCCCGTGGAGGGCTGGATGAACAGTAGACGATGGAGGGCTGGATGAATAGTAGCCCGTGGAGGGTGGTTGAACAGATCCCATGGAGAGGGCTGGTTGAACAAGAGCCGATGGAGTAAGCGCGGTGGAGGCCGGATGAACAGGAGCCCGTGGATGAACAATGGCGGTGGAGGCCGGAGGAGGTCGACGGTGGATGAACAGAGCTCGTGGAGGCCGGAGGGGTCGGCGGTGGAGATGAACAGATCTCGTGGAGTCCTGCTTTTGCGGTATGCCACACCCTCCCGGCGAACAGACCCCATTTCGACCGTGGCGCCCAACACAAGTCCGCTTCTCCGCTTAGCGGTACGCCACACCCTCCCGATCAACAGACCCGCTTCGACCGTAGGGAGGTCCAACACAAGTCCGCTTCTCCGCTTTGCGGTATGATGACTCCCTCCCGATGAACAGGATCCCGTTTTGAACGTGGCCGGTCGAACACAAGGCCGTTTCCTCCGTTCTACGGTACGCCAGGCCTCGTTTCCATCGGCTGTTCCGTCCAAGCCCTCCCGATGAACATGACGACGCATTCCGTTCCGACCCAGCTGGTTGGCTCCCCATGAACACAACGATGACGCTGTTTCTCTGTTCCGACCCAGCCATGTACACGAGCCCTGGCCGTACGTATGCGCGAGTAGGCGTTCGAGACCCAGCCTGTATGTACGTATGTGGCCGTATTTTCTTTCTTGCACACTGCCGCTGTACGTACGTGTACATGCTATGTGCGCGCCTCTACTATGACACGTACGCGCCTCTACATCGACCAGTATGTACGTAGACATTCGCGACCAGAATGACAACGCTACGTACACTTCGACCAGGTGGGTCCCGACAGTCAGGCACTTCCTTGTGTGCGAAGATGTAGCTGGTGGGGCCCAGCAGTCAGGGGGACGAATCGTTTTTTTGCCCGGATGCACTTCCTTGCGTGTGAAGATGTAGCTGGTAGGTCCCAGCAGTCAGGGGGAAATGTTTTTTCGCTAAATACGGTTGCCCGTCAGGTGGGTCCCTGCTGTCAGGTGGAGGAATCATTATTTTCCGCGTAATAAGGAGGCACTTCCTTGCTGTGGCCGTGGACCCAGCTGTCAGCCTCTTCACATACAGTCCACGTCCGATGGAAGCCGTTCCTTGACCATGTTGACCACGCCGCGCCGAGAGCACCGGGGCGGTGGATGACGGCGAGGCTTAGGAAGGGGACGACGCAGAGCCGGGGAAGACGCGACAGTGGATGCCCACGCGTAGAGGAGTATGAGGGTTCACTGGTTTGTTGTGGTGTGAGGCTGCCGTCGCCGTAGAATAATAGGGGGTGTGGGTGAGTAGAGGGATGGCCTGGCCAGCGGTGGGGGTAGTAGGGGGCGGTGAGGCCTCAGCGGCATGGCAGCCGGCCACGGGAGGCAGGAGCACGAGGCACGAACGAATCTGGTTTGGGCGACTGGAGCAAGAAGACTAGAGGTTGAAGAATCACCACGGCCGTTGAATGGACATCGTGCGGTCACTGGAGCTAGAATCGTTCATATTGACTAAGTTGACAAAGCCCTCCGTCCCCGTCAACTTAGTTGGCCCACAAGTCAGCCTCCCACTATTGTGGGTCCCAGCTAACAGGGGGGTATTCACTTTTTTGTGCGTAATAAGGAGGCACTTGCTTGCGTGGGAAGATATAGCTGGTGGGTCCGACCTGTCAGCGGTGGGAACGTTTTTTTGTGAAATACAGAGGCCCTTCCGGTGGGTCCCAGCTGTCAGGTGGAGGAATCATTATTTTGCGCGTAATAAGGAGGCATTTCCATGCATGCGGCCGTGGACCTAGCTGTCAGCCTTTCCACGCACAGTCTAATTCCGATGGTGTCGTTCGTTGACCATGTTGACCACTCCGCACCGAGCGCATCCAAGGTGGTGGACGACGGCGAGGCCCCGGACAGCAATGAGCCGGAGATGGGAAGACGCGGGAGTAGAGTCGCAGACGGAGAGGTGTACGAGGGTTAACTAGTTCTGGTGCGGTGTGGTTCGGCAGTCGGTGGAGAAGAACATGAGGTGTGGAGTGGTGGAGGGATGGCCTGGCCAACGGTGGAGTAGCGCTTCACAGCGAAGCATGCTAAGCAGAGCTGCTAGCAGCAGGAGGCGGGAGCAAGTGGTCCCGCCGACACTGGAGGAAGAAGACGAGAGATTGAATATGGATGCGGGTCGTTGGATGTAAATCCAACGGCTAACGATGTCAGAATCATTTGTTGACTAACAACGACTTGCGTTGGCTTCGACCTATTGGCCCACATTTCAGCCTCCAAAAATGTGGCACGTATTCAACCCATTTTTTTCCAGAATTTACAGTCTTTTTTTTGCGGGGTAGAATTTACAGTCAATTTAATATTTTTTTTGAATTACAGTCCATTAGCTGGGCTGGGTGAACAAATAATGTAGCGTCCATGCGGCCCATTTATGTTTTTCCTAAAAGTTACATGCCATTTGCACTTTCTCGAATACACGATTTTGCTGGGCTGATTCTAATTATAATGTTGGGGTGGGCGCAGCAATGTTATCAAAGAATAAACAGGGCTGAGCATTTTGTTATATATATATATATATATATATATATATATATATATATATATATATATATATATATATATATATATATATATATATATATATATATATATATATATATATATAAAATAAATAATAAGTGATTTAATTGGTCCTTAAATCTTACCAAGTTGTACACAATTACCAGGATTTTTGTTGCCAAAAAATCCAAGATTTTATTGTTAAGAAATTATTTTTGTAAGTTAATAAGATGTGGGATATTGTTTTCTTACATATGTAAGTATCTGTCAAATATATGATAACAATAACAATAATATATAATAACATATAAAATAATTTAAATATATATAATAAAGTTAGAAGGGAAACATAAGTTGGACCAGGCGTTCCTATTCTTATATAGAAAAATAGAACAGGCCTCTATGTTTTCTTTAAAAAAAATACATAAATTGGGCTGCCGATGTTTCAGGAAAAATAAAACCTCGAATGGGAGGTCCATAGGCCGGTCAATACATGACGGCCCTCAAGAAAATACAAACAGGCCTATGGACCTCCCATCCGAGGTCGTGGGCTGCGCATGTTAAAAAAGAAAGCCTAGACGGGGCAGCCCAAAACCCATCTGATACTTGCTGCCCCAGTGATAATAAATAATACCTGCCATCCCCCCGGCTTCGTTGTGAATTTATCTCCTATAGTAACTACGTTGAAGCACCTAAAAATGTGACTATGTTGACAAACCCGTGGGCCCCAACGTCAGTATAGCATTAGGAGGAAGTATTTTTTTCGATGAGGCACTTGCTTGCGTACGGCCATAGACCCGGTGGGTCCCGACTATTCGCCTCTCCACGCACAGTCCTCTCCAGATTCCTCTCGTTTGTTCAACATGTTCACAACGGTAGACAGCGGCGCCGCGGCGAGCGCACAAAGGCGCAGGAGGAGATCCGACCACCTGAGGAAGTGCCTTATTAGTAACGAAACAACTAAACTAGCCTAGTGGCCGAGTGACACTACCCGACACTTGTTCCGCCCGGGTTCGATTCCACCTGTGCAGAGAAAATATCTCCAATTTTTTTGCCTATGCCTTTATTGACATGTGGGTCCCAATTGTCATCTACGCACACCACGTCCAACACTTGCCAAAACTTCGTCCCTCGTTTTCTCTGTTTTTCGCACACTCGACATTGTGTGGGCATTTTGAAAATAGCATATCTTTTTGACTGTGCATCATATGAAGATGTGCTATGCATGAATGTTGATCAGCATGATGTTAACTAGCTGGTAGTTCTAGTTTCGACCATGAATAAAACTTCCAACATGATGTTAACACTGTTTGAAAAGGCCATGTTAATATAAATGCTCTGCCTCTTAAAGTTGCAGTTTCTTATCTGAAACTAAACTTGGAGTTTCTTATCTGAAACTAAAACTTGCAGTTTCTTCTTTGAGAATCACATTATCTGCACTTTTATACTCCTATGAATCTACATTTTTAAGTGATAAAAATAGATCTCTAGAATTCATAAAATACTTCATATGCTCAATACTGCAAATCTGAAATTCAAAAGACATTAATATCTGAAAGTACTCTCAAAATACACAACACAAAACACAATTCACAACCTGCAAATACTGACAACCCTAAGCTCCTCCTGACAATTCACAACCTGCCCGACTATTGGGCTTGGGGGGGCAGTCCCTCCTATTCCTCGGCGGCAGACAGCCGGCCCGTGAGACGATGTGAACGGAGAGGGAGAGGATGGCGGGGAAGCGTCGTCGGGCCAACTGGTTTTCTCCTCTTGCAGTTGGGTTCGGTCGATGAAGACTCCACCGGCTCGCTCTGGCACGACACCCTCACAAATGGCACCCTGTAGATGCTCGATCCTTCAATCTCTGGTGGATGCTCCATCTGGGATCAATACTCCCACCACCGCTCCCTCATGATCGGATTCGTGAATCTGTTTGCTCCATGGCCCGTGAGGAGCAGCTCTATGTACTCTGCGCGACTCCCTCCGGGAGTATCGCCGCCTTTTCGCTCTGTTGCAGATATTTGGCCATGGATGTCGTCGTCGCCGCTAGTTGGTCCTTGTTGTCAAACCAAGACTGTATCTCCAACATCCTAGCTAGCTTCACAGGGTCGCCGTCTGCGATTATCATGTATCGGTTGTACTCGATCTACTTCTCCACAGCACCTTCACTCTCCAGCGGTGGTTTTTGAATGGAAGAGGAGAGGAGTAGCGCTGGTTTTGGATTAGAACGGGAGAGGAGCAACACTAGTTTTGGATTGGAACATGAGAGGAGGGGCGGTGGTTTTGAAATGGAAGAGGAGAGGAGCGGCGCTGGATTTAGATTGGAACAGGAGAGGAGCGGCGGTGGTTTATTAAGAGGAGAAGAGCGGAAGAACGACGCTGGTCTTGGAAGTATTTTTTTGTTTTGAGTATTTTGGGTCAAAGTTTGACCACATACTGTATTTGACGAGCAAAATGTGAATGCATGTCACCAAAAATTGTATCGTTTGGTTCTTATCTGAATGTACTTTCAAATTATAATATTTTTGCAACGTATAACATATATTTTATTTGCGAAAATCATGGTCAATTATGACCCAGAATAAAAGGGAGACTAGTTAATGTGGGGTCTCTTTCTTAATTGAAGGGTAAATTGATTTTGATTTTGATCCAGATCACAGCGCCCGCCCTCTCGTCCAATCCTAAATCGCTGCCGCACGCTCCTCTCCCTCTTCTCCATTGCAAAACCACCTCCTCTCCTCTCCATCATCTCCATTCAAAAACCATCGTCTCGCCTCTCCCTCTTCTCCATTGCAAAACCACCTCCTCTCCTCTCCATCATCTCCATTCCAAAACCACTGCCTCGCCTCTCCCTCTTCTCTATTGCAAGACCACCGCTCTCCTCCCATCTTCCAAAGCTAGCACGGACCACTCGGAAGGACATTTATGGAGAGGATGCAGAATAATCAGGAAGATCACCGCGCGCACGACAGCAAAGTTAGCTGGGTTGAAGGAGATCCTTACTTGATTTGACAATGAGTGGGAGATTTTGAGGACGGTGAGGGCCATGTGGCAATGTATGCGAAAGAGCGAGACAATGACGATGAGGGCGGCTATGTACATGTACTCCTCGGCGGCAGTCACGCTGCAGTCCTTCGAGTTCATCGAGTATCTCCTCTGGGCGATGGAGCAGACAGATTCGCTCGAGGCGAAAGTCAGGCGGAGGTGGTGGGCTTACAGGTCAAAGGTCGAGCACCCAGAGGATAATGAATCGATCGAGTACGGTGTGCCGCTCGTGAGGGTGCAGAGCCAGCCGGAGCCACAGGAGTATTCGTTCTCCCACCGCAAGAGGAGGCCGGATGGCGCGACGTTGCTTCCCCGCCGTTCTCCACGGTTCCCTCGATGCTCGCCTCGTTTCAATGGAGGCGGTAGGGTTTAAGGTAAGCTTCATAGTGACCTAATCTGCCACCTGCTCATGCTTACAATCAGTGTGACAGCTAATGAAAATCATGCTTACAATCAGTCTCCGAGTACTATGCCAATCACCCTTAAATAGCTCTGGACCTTTGGGTCAAAGTTGTCACACTGTGTACAAATAAAGAAAAATAGATTGGTGCTTCTTTCAGAAAAGAGTACTCCCTAGAAAACTGCCAATATAAGCTACTAGTATTTGGTTAGAGGATTTGTTGCCGAGAAAGATCCGGCCACATAGAGCGCCACACATCCCACTGGTGGTGGTGGATGCCAATGCGTGCATGGAGCATGTTTGGTGTCGGTAATTTTTACTTGGCACACCTCGCACTCTGCATATATGCCGGTTCCATCCATACATTTGTGCAGTTCCACCAAAATGCAGCTGAATAACCCTGTTTGCACAGATAATGAAAAAAACGTGATTACATTATAGTGGCACTAGTTGATGAAACACGCAAAATAAATAGAAGAAAATATTGCGATAGTATCATAGTATGCCATGTTGCGAGGGCGAGATGGGCCCTGCGACGCCTCATACGGTACACCACGCCTCATACTGGAAATCGTCCCAAGTCTCCTCGATACACCTTCTGCTAGTGATGAACATCAGTGTATAGCGGTAGTACAAGGAGGGGCATTGAGACATTCAAATCTCTATTTGTGTGCAGATCAACTAAAATTAAGCACCCCAGTTTGCAGAAACGCTTAAACATTAACAATGGGACTAGTTGATGAAACATACATTAACAAAGAGAAGCACTTACTTTATCTACATTGGAAATGAAATGATAGAGAGGACACTCGCTCTATTTTAACTATATTATTACTTCATTTTATCAGTGACTAGGGTCGAGCAGGTGGAAAACGAGGTGTACCGTGCGTCGCAAGGATGAAGGACGGGGGTGCTTAGACTGGGATGCTGAAGCTGGCTCTTTCAGTCCCTATCTTCCCCCTGATGTTTCTGTGGTAGCATTTGGGTTGTAATACAAACTTGGTCGAGCTGGTGCTGCGCCCCCTACCTGCCTAGCTTATGTGTCGAACTTGTCTCCTGCTAGTACTCAGTTCGTTCTAGTAGTAGTTGCATAACTACCCGTTTACACTGAGATGTTGTCGGATAATGGTTCTCCATGATTGGTTTTTCTTAATGAAATCGGAGGGAACCCCCTCTTTCGATATATAAAAATACAGTGGCACTAGCGGTGCCAAAACATTGCCTCAAATTAATAGTGCCACTAGATTAAGGTGCAAAATAATAACATTACTGCTTTATCATGGCAGTGCCAAAACAATAGCACAAGAGCAAGATCAACATGCAGGATCTTTGGCAAACGGTTAGACCAAAAAGGAACATACCTCGTGATGGGAACCATATCTGCAGCCAACGCCATCGTAGAAGGGATGACACCATTCACCAACATGGATGATTCAATTCATGGGACCTTTTGGTCCAGTTCACCTAAATGAAGCAATGTCCCATGAGCTAGCAGATTCTTCTTCTTTTTTTAAGAAAAGGGTTCCAGCCCCGGTTCCATTTCCATCAGAAAACGAAACCCACAGAGCATCTTATTCATTAGTTGCAATAAAATTGAGCAACATCAAGGTTGGTCGTGAAGCTCCTGAAATGTTCAACTATAATTTGGATATCATTTGTGCAGTTCAACTAAGATCAAGTGTGAAATGTATATCTCTGTTTGCACAAAAAAGGTGGAAAGGAGGGTGACTAACAAGTGATGAAACATGCATCAAATGAAAAAAGCATGTTCCTTATCTGAATGGCAATCGTACAAGGACAGTAGCAATTTCTAGCAGCATTGCTAGATATTAGTGTGGGTATTAGGATTAACTATGACAACCGTTAAATACGACATTACTTTAATGGTGCCATTGCTTCATTTTACCAGCAACATTACATTAACAACTGCTACAGAGTCGGTATTTGGGCACGGGAGAGTAGGCGGACCAGGACAGTTGCATCTCTAACGAAAAGAAGCAACTTATCTTAATGGGAAATTTAGCAGACATGAAAAAGTGCCATTGATTCATATTATCGAGGCATTACATTGAAAACAACATTGGTTTAACATGTCCTTACTTTTAATAAAGGCGATCGCTACATTTACCAAAGAGCATTACATAAGAGCGGCTCGGGGCAACAAATATCAGAAGAGGATATCTGGGTTGGTCCCATTTTTATTCGGTATATAGCCACCTTATACTGTGTGAGGTTAGCAAATCTAGTGCTGGACTTACTATGTTGACTTGTCCCCCAGTCCCCACTTTATTTCCTTTTTCAACCAATAGATCGGGTTTATATTGAGTTTGTACTGCATTCCCTTTATTTCCCTATTAGACTTAGAGACCAGTTTGATAGCCGCCTCTACTGCTACTTTTCGCCCCATTATTTCCTCTTTCACCAAGTCCTAGATTCAGTAATAAATCTTCCCCACCCCACCCACCCCCTTTCTTCCTTGTTTGAACCAAGTAGTACTAGATTTGAGTGCATGAACTAGTTTTACCTCTTAACAGTAAAAAATTAGGTGGTTTTCGAACAGCTGATCGATCCTATCTATGAGGGGGCCTGAGAAATAGTAAAAGGTACAAATGCAGTGACGTCAGGAGCTCGGGAAGTAGAGAAAGGCCGGTTTCGAAGGAAGTTATACCTGAGGGTCGCCGGGATGTCGCTAGGTGGGCGGCGGGAGGCCGGATCTGCCCACACTACGGCAGCAAGGAAGAAGGGGTGGGAGGCCCTCCCTCGCCAGCGATGCTTGGGAGAGAACGGCAAGGCACGCTGATCGGGACGCGCCAGCAGCGGGTAAGAGCCGTCGCCGAGCGTTGGACCTTCTCACCTTCCGCGACGGAGAGGATCCGGCTGGATCTGTGACCAGCGATGAGTAGAGAGAGAGAGTGTGGCCACCGCTGTCGTGTTTAGATCTGGAGAGGACGAGACATTGTGAAGAGAGCAACACTAGCAAGCAAGCGTGGAGGCTCCTGCCTATATAGTGGAGTACTAGTTTTCCTTTGTCTACCGGCCGGAGCCGGCTTGACCTCGGCAATGACTGTCGAGAAGTCTTCATGCACGTGCCCCGGAGGCGCAGTTGTTGTCATTTTGATCTGAAGCACCGGATTATAACATATTACACGAAAAATGCCACATGACAAGAAATCATAATCTCACTTCCCAAAGGAGACAAGATGAATCCCGACGGACAAACTAGACGAGGATCAAAGCTCAAATTAAAGATAAACTCGTAGAAAAGGGGTCTGTCGATAGATGTTCTAATTAACATAGCCGACTTGACCTAGAGGGCAACCAAGTTGTCTTCGTGCATGTGCCCCCAATGACTAGCCCAACTCAGTTGTCGCTGTTTAACCCTCGCAGCGATCCGAAGCACATGACACCTAATTTTGCGAGATGACAAGAAACCTTTTTTAGATTTCTCACCAGAACTACAGCCCTGTACAACACAACCTACATGATATGTAGACGATAGCCAATCCAGGCGTGTCTGCTGGAGTCTGGTCACATGCATGGACAAACTGCTCTTTCGTGTCTTGCAGGGATCGTCAAGGTACAAACGTATGTACTCCTACAACACTTCTCTAGTAGTACTATCGCTCGTCTCTCTCTTCTATTAACTCAACCTACTTGTAGGGCCCGGGAGTGTGCCTATGGTCAGTTCTCAATTGCGGTCCCACATGTCTGTGCAAATGCAATATGACACCGTTCCATTCAAAGAGCGGCGTGCCAGACCGACCGACCATCTGGGGTGTGACGCGAACGCGAAGGGCGTGCTGTATACTCCGTACATGTGTACCGCCATTTTCTTGAGGCTTTGCTCCATGGCGCAATCCATGTATACAAAATTAGTATACTATACTATTTAAAAGTCGAGGGTGGGGCTTTTCCTGCGCGGTAGGCGGGGCAGTTCCGACTAGTCGGTTCGACAGAGACGCGAGAAGATGAGGGAGTAGGCTGCTGCAAACGTAGGGTTGTGTGATTTGACAGCGAGTTACTGTTGGACAGGTGGGGCCCCGTGATTTGACTTGCCATTATCATTTTAACTACGACGCTATGACCGGCGTGAGTCTCCCTATTCCTGACCACCTCCATGCAGGTACCTCTCCCAATGCTCCACCATGTAGAGGCTGGCTCTTGCATGACATCCCACTCCTCCACTTTTTCCTTGCCTCTTTCCTCCACATATGCAAAAATGCCATGTAAAGCGGGCTTATAGCCCACCATTGTACTCCCTCCATTCCAAAATAGATGACTCAACTTTGTACTAACTTAAAGTTAAGTTAGTACAAAGTTGAGTCATCTATTTTGGAACAGATGGAGTACTTACTTGCTCCTATAGGTGCTAAGCTTGCCACATAGGCATAAAGCCTGATGTGGCAATTTAATTAAGAAGAGAGAGACTAGTTTAGTGACCCAAGGAAGAAACGGTGCTAAGCGCGTGACCTAGGTGAAAAGACAATTTTGAGTCTATAGTTAATTAAATGAAGCAAACTTAGCAACAAAAAACTAAGCACCTATGCATTGGGGACTTGATTGCAAAGCCATTTAATGCCCTTAGCACCTCATCTAAGCACCATTTCATTGAAAGAGGTCACTCCTTGGAAAATGCAATAAATAGTACGAAGAAAGAGATAGAGAGAGGTAAAAAAATACTCTTATAGCCAACCTTATAGCTAACCTTGTTGTAGTACGAGTGACTAAGTGATGACTATGTATGACATGCCAACATCAGATAGCCTAACGCACCATGTTAAATATCCAAGGGCGCGACCGCGCGATCGAGGCGACGGTCGTGGTAGGCGGCGCGACCATGATACGGGCTGCTGGCAGCCCTTGGATCTGAGATCGAACGGTCGCATGCTAAGTTGCTGAAAATTTGCAGAATAACCCTCCAGGATAGGATATTCACCCATAGGTCTAGAATCACACCATACAACCGTTCAATATCAGATCCAAGGGCTCTCGGAAGCCTGCATCATGGGAGAATGGAAAGCTTCATATCACCTGTAATTTTCCCGACGCTTGACATGACATCGAAAGCCATTTAATTGGGCGTCGAGTAGACATGGCATCTAATTGGGCCCCCATAGCACTGTGCATGAATCCATTTATCCAGCAGGCAAGCCACTACCCTGCCGGCCGCATGCCCTACTCAGCATTTTTACAATCGAAAAACCGCTGGCAGTTCACTCCTACTCGTCCCCGGACGTCATTTGACATTACGACAGTTCGCTCCTAGTCGTCCCGTCCTTTCACATTACGGTAGTTCCACTAATCCTAACCCTCCTCCCAAATTCATGGCGTCCCAAATCTCCATGATCAGCGGTGAGTACAAGGTTAGAACCATCACATGCGATGAGTTCGACGTCATCTACACCCGTTCTTCCGCGACGGTGAAAGTATGCCTTGCTCGCTTCAGTCGCATGTTCGAAAACTCAAATGATGAGTGGGTCGCTGGGCTAGATGTTAAGTACACCACAGTCCTGGGACAAGAGAAGGATCTAAAGGAGGAAGAGAAGAAGAAGCCTGCCGTGATCCAGCTTTGCGTGCATGACTTATGCTTGGTTTACCACATATGACATGCCGATGTTGAGTGCGAGGAATTTAAGAACTTCCTCAAGGGCGGCCTAGTAAAATTTGTTACTATAGACTTTACGAATGAAAAAAGAGTCCTGGGTCCGATAGGACTCGTTGTAGGCAACCTCTTCGACCTCCAGAAGAATCGGCTGCTGCCCTCCCGTGGCCAGCCTTCAATGCTGACCCTGGCAGGAGCCATGGTTCATCCTTTGTACGGTAAACTAGAGAAACCTCCGTACACGTTTCATCGTCATGCATGGCAGTGGAATGTACTAGATATAGATCACATCCACTATGCTGCAATGGATGGCTACCTTTGTTTCAATATCTACAAGGGTTGGATGAAGAGCAAGAGCCAAGTGTGCGGTTCAAGCAAAGAAGTGTCGGCCAAGAGGAAGAGGGACAAGGACGAAGTTGAGAACGTGGACGAGGACTCCGAGTAAGGTGGCAGTGTCGTTACTCATGGTGGTTCTAATTCACTGTCTACCGGATTAGTTGCATAGTTTAATTTCAGGTGTGCTTAGTTTAATTTGAGGGGTGTGTCGTGTTGAGCCCCCAGCAGAACAATGCTATGTTTCTTCTCGTTATATTTCGTACATTTCATCTTTTAGTTGGTATAGCACTACCACTCATTTCTTCACATTATATACGTACAATATATATGGCCAACATCATATAGCCAACAGTTTAGTTGTCAAAGAATTTCAGGGTGCTTAGTTTTGTCAAAGAATTCGTGGTGCTTAGTTTTATTTGAGGGTGTGTTGTCTGGACACCATTAACTTATCATTGTGAGAATCGGCTTATTTTTTTCATGTAACATGGTCAACGGGTTTGACGTGAAAATAACAATGTCAAATGGCATTTCTGAGCAAACATCTAACTTAACGATGGTATTTTTTAGATATCTAATTGCATTTTTGAGAAGGCATCTCATGGATCGATGGCATTTTTTGAGTAGTTGTAACTTCTAATGGCAAAACTGAGTAGTGATACACAACTAGTGGCATAAATAATAAGAACCCAAGAATTAAATAGTTATGCTAATGTCTTTATTTATTTATTTCTTTATACCTTTGTGTGCAAAACAATATACGCTGCCTCCCCCCAGATTTTCTTTACAGAGGCAACATAGAACTATATGAGTGTCGTGTTAAATTTTGGAATTATTCCAGGTTCGTTTGGCCTTTTTTATACATTAATTGAGTTTCTGGTCATTTAATGTGCATAATTCAAATTTGAACTACAAGCACATGCTCCCTTGCACCAAAGTTGATTAAAAAATCACATGTGTGTCCTCGGGTGAATTTCTAGGTCCCAAGCAAGAAATGGGAATGAAATTCAAACATCTGGGCATCGTGGCTCGGCCGAGAACATTGAGAAGCTTGGTTTTAAAATTCTTGTAAATCCAAAACACGCCTGAAAATCATGAAACTTGGCATAGTGTCATGTCATGGTACTACCATGTTGTGGTAATTTTTTTTGCATAATAGGAACAAGTTTTGGTATAAGTTTCTTGCAAACCGGAGCTTCTCTCAAGAAGGCTCATGGTTCTGAGAGGGAACGTGTCACCTTTGTGTGCATAATTCACAATACAAGCACATGCTCCAGTGCACCAAAGCTGGTTGAAAAATCACATGTGTGTCCTCGGGTAAATTTCTAGGTCCAATGCCAGAAATGGGAATGAAATTCAAACATCTGGGCATCATGGCTCGGCTGGAAACATTGAGAAACTTGGTTTTTTAATTCCTGTAAATCCAAAAGACGCATCAAAATCATGAAACTTGGCTTCGTGTCATGACATGGCACCAACATGTTGTGGTAATTTTGCTGTCCGATTTGCGAAGGCGCACACATTAACAATCAACAAAGTCATTTTGGAACAAGTGCTATCACGTTATAATCGGAAACACAAGTATTATTGAAACCGTGGGCGTTCTATTTACCATTTACGTGCCACCACATGTCCCCTTTTCTTATTAGCTAGGAGGCGATGTGCAGGGTAGCTATTTGAGTACGGGAGGCGTGCGATCAGACCCCTGCGCGTGCTTATCGGGAGGAGAGCCCTTTGACCTCCATCTGCCGTCCACCTCTCTCCCAAGGTCTCCATTAATGGCGCCCGAGCATCTGTTTAATGGCGCGGCAATGTCTCACTCGACTGAGATTTAAGAGAGAAAAAAGAAAATCTGAAAAGAAATTTTGCACGGATCTTGATGTAAGACCTGACGGACCTATATGGCATCTACTCCGACTTATAGCAAGACTGATGAATATATATAAGGACGATGAGAGTGGATAATAATTGTCTTACATAATTAGGAAGATAAATTAAAAAGCCACATGCGGCTATGCCCGAAATACACAAGGGCAAAAGAAGAAGGAAGACGCATACAACGATCTGGCTCGCTGATCTCTACTTTCTTTGTGCGCTGCAGGTCGGGGAGACTAGTTCTCGCGGCAGGCGATGATCTCTTTCAGCAGTTTCATGTCCTTAGTACGCTGCTTGGCAGCATCCACGGATTCCTCCACCAGCCTGTTGCGCTCGATGTGGAGCATGGCATTCTCGTCCATAAGTTTCTTGATGATGATTCCCATCCTCTGCAACAAGGCAGCGGTCTCCTCCTCCTGCTTCGCCCTTCCGGCGATCTTCGCCCTCAGCAGGGTGCGCTCGCCCCGGAGCTTCGCATTGCCCTCCCCTAGTTGCCGGATGACGCCGGTAGCCTCGTCCTGCAACCTTGCCCAGCCGGAGATCTGATCCATCTGGCTATGGACCATCGCATGCATACGCCTGCAAGAGTCCTCGCCTGCCCGCGAGAAATTTTCACAGGCCGCCGTGGCGCGGCGGGACCTCCGTGCTGCTTCAGCGGCGCGGCGGGACATCTCTACTGCTTCCGCGGCGTGGCCGGACCAGTTTGCTACATCGACGGCGCGGTGGGACCTCCGTGCTGCTTCGGCGGCGCGGCGGGACCTCTGTGCTGCTACTGTTGCGCGGCTGGACATGTCGGCTGCTTTCGCGGCGAGGCGGGACATCTCTCGTGCTTCCTCTTCCATGCTCACCTCTCCCTGGTGGAAATCTCTTGACCCAGAACTCACGCTGGCCATGGCTTGATTGACTTGATTATTTTTTGTGGATGAGGAGTTGAGGAGGAATGTGCAGTCATCTTAGCATAGTAGTATTTATAACCGAGTACTACTAATATGCTCCTAAGTGGGAAACCGTTTAGGTTGTGATCGGTGTGAACAGGTTTGCAATTAAATATAGCGTGGTAGTAGTAGTAATTTGGAATGTGATGAGACGCGCTCAAAATTTGTTGACGGTTCTAGTTTCGAAGTGCGGCATTATTCCCGGATGGCGTAACGTCGGCACGTTTTCTCTGCCGTGGTGTAGCATATGCCATGGTACTAGTTCTTTTTCTACTGCCGTGTACGTGCAAAAGCTGGCACCATCGGATACATATCTTACGCTTGGCGTTTGACATGAATAGCCTCGTGGCGAGCTATAGACTAGTCTTTTTTTTCAGACGCATTACACCTATCTCTCGGGACTTCTCACACGTACCATCACTTCTCCCTAGGTCGATGCCACCCACATACACTTGTACTCTGAGAAGAGGTGCACGCACACACTCGTCCTCTCTCACACATGCATCTGTAGCTACGAATTGTAGTGTTCTCAACCATCCGATTGGCTCTCTCATAGGTTTCACGTTGCTCCTTGGCCTTGAGATTGAGAAGTTTAAAACGCGGAGGCTAAGATGGAGGCGCGAGGTTTTGATTAATGTGTGGGCCGCACCGGCACCAACACGACACGAGCTTCGTCTGCCTAGTGCGCATGCAGTCGGGTGAGTTGTCCAAGTATAGACACAACCAGGCCCTCGTTGGTATCCGCGCCTCGACTTTGGCTGGTCATAGTGGAGAGTAACATAGACTAGTAATAGTCTATGTTACTAGTACGTTCATAGAGGGTAGTGTCATATAGTATATACATAATTTGGCAACGAGCGCTCTCTATATGTACCACATTTTTTCTTTAATTTCATCTTGTTAGTTTTGCTCCATGGTGCAATCCATCGATACTACTACTGTACAAATGTATACATTTTTTAAAAGGCTAGAGGGCGGGGCAGTCTAGCTTGGTCCTTTTCACGAGAGGCGAGGGCCTTTGTGATTTGACGGCTCATTACTTCTGGAAGGCGGGGCCTTGTGATTTGACTTCTCGTATAAATGTGCCGACGACCCGAGGCGAGCAAAGAACCGTGCGGTATACTCAAGTTTTCCACTGGAGTAGTACTACGATGGAGGAGCATGAAACACGGCAGCCCAGTGCCATATGGCGATAAAAACTGATCTAATTTGCTAGTCATCGCATTGTCAGGATTGTTCTATTCATGCCTCACAGAGAACGTGACACGTGCGGCGAAACACCCGAAGCAAAAGAAGAAACACAGGAGCAAAACAAGAAGGAAGATTATCACACCAAATGATCTAATTCGCCGCGGAGTCGTAACTGCTTCTTCATCGCCTCCACGACCTCCATCTCCTTGCGCGTCTCCTATGCCATCTTCTTCATTCTGTCCATGATGCGGGATTTCTCGACGCGAGCCTTCATCATCTGTTCCACGGCCGCATTACGTACCTTGACAGCAGCCGGGTGCTCGATGCGGAGCTTTGCCAACTCCTCCTTCTGTTCCATGACGAGGGCCTGCAACATCTTCATCGAGGAACTACTACTGTCATGCAGCTTCTTCCAGCCGGCGTTCTTCTCCTTCAGCAAGTTGAGCTCGTGGCAGAGCTTCGCCTTGTCCTCCTGAAGTTGCAGGATTTCGTCGGTCGCCTTCTTCTCCGAGGCAATGCTATTCTTCAGCAGCATCACCAAGCCGACGGTGAACTCCCCCTACTTATTGCGCTCAGCGGGCATGTCGTTGAGGCTATCCTTCAGCAGCTCCACCAAGCCGTGGATGAACTCCTTCTACTTATTGAGCTGATCGGGCATGCCATCGAGGGATAACGACTCCAGCGCCGCCAGCTCGGCATGTTCGCCTCCGTGGCTAGGGCACTCCTGGGAGCCATCGCCAGCCCGTGAGAAATCTTTCGAGGTCTCTGCGTGGCGGCGAGCCCTCTCTTTTTTCCGCAGCCTTGGTTGCCGCTCCCTTGTTACGAGTAGTTCTCTACCTAGAGCTCTGCACACCGGACATGGCAAGGACGAACGAAGAAGAAGCACTTATGAGGAGGAAAGGTAGAGTAATTTTCGGTTAGGTAGTTCCCCTTTTTATAACCTAAGTACTAGCACTAGTACTAATACCTGCATAGTGGGAACACGTTCAGGTTTGGTACGTACTAGTAGGTGTGAGCAGGCTTGCACTTAATTGTAGCACTAGTACTTTCTAATGTGATGGGAACAAGGTAAAGATAAATTGATGGGTTTTGGTTTCAAGGCCCGAAACGGCTCCCGATGAGTTTAGTGGAACATAAATTTCAAGTAGACTACACTGCTCAGATGCGTAAATATTATGTTACTGTCAAAAATTGGCACAAAATATGAAGGAGACCAATGGAAGTACTACTAGAAACCCATGATTTAACTACTCGCATGCGCGCAGTGGAGTAGTAATGTCTTTCTTCCGCCCTCACGTCCACTCAATTTGCATGCTGTTTATTAATTGACCATCAATGAAGTGAAGGACTTTACACGCGTCAAATTATCACATGGGGTGGATCTTGGTACAAAATTGCGTCAGCCCATGTACCCGCGTGTGTGTGCGAGGGAATGAGTGTGTGCGTGGCGTGCGTGCACATCTTTGCTTCGTGCATGTACCGCCAGTGTGGCTCAGGGAGGACGAGTACATTCTTTTGGAACTAGCAGCACGTTACTGTGATCAGTGCACACAAGGATGTCGCGACAACGCCTCCACATGTGCCACGTGGCTTCATGAACTGTAAGAGAGACACTGTGTAGCGTGCCATTGTGTTTTTCACATACTCGAAGTACTAGTAAGGTACACGTGCATTGCACGCGTCAGATTTTGCAACCAAATTATGAATAAATACCACACTATAGCATGTAAGCTCTGAGTCATATATGCCTGATGTAGACCTTCGTTTAATTGTTATAGTTCATCTCATTCAAAATCAATTAGTTTTTATAAAAACCCTAGGTCCTCTTTGATTCGTAGGATTTCCAAAACGCGAGAATAGGAAAACATGAGATTAGAGTGGAATGTCATCTTGAATCCTATAGGATTGTACGAGTGTTTGATTGTGCATAGAAAAAACGCAGAATTCTTTCAAAGAGATTTGAGTGGATGGGATGTTTCCTATGAAATCTAGTGCAAATGAATCATATAGAAAAATTCCTATGGTTTACAATCCTAAGAATCAAACAACCAAGATAGGAAAAATTCCTAAGGATTAGACTCCTCCAAAATTCCTTTGAGAATACTTTGAATCAAATAAGCCCTTAATCTATTTTATGATTCATGGAATTGTGCGTTGTAAAGCATAAAGTAAAAACAAATAATGGCAATTCAACTAGAAAAAAAGTTTGGGAAGTTATGATACGGAAGATTCTAGAACAAAGGAGAACCACTGTTGTTTTGAGATTTGTGCATTATGCTTAAGTTCAACCATGGAGTCTGTTAGATTGTACATGTGGCAAAATCCAGTGGGGGGCTAGAAGATGGTGCGAGGGGCCGAGTGGAGGGAGACTATGAAGGAGTGCACAACTGTGAGATCGATATTTAGAGAGAGGGGGCGAGAACGTGCGCTGTTGCGCGCAGTGGCGGAGCCATGAAAAATGTCCCATGAGCTAGGGGCCAAGCATTGCTAATCCTTTACGAGGAGGGCCAATTCATCAACTTAAACCATTTTTACCAGCAATTGTCTAATGATCACATTCATATTAGCCTCGATATATAGTGATGTTATGGGAGGCAGGGCCCTTGCTGCCCCCCGTCTTCGCCATTGTGCGCGAGTCTGAGAGATGAAGCGAAAGGAATGGATGATGAGAGGGGGCATTGGATATATAATTAATGTGGGTGTATTAGCTATATATGTAATCCTATATAGAGAGGTATAGATTGATCGATGTGGACGTGGGAAAGAGGGTGAGACCTCACTAGATATATAGATTGATCGGTTTATGTGGAAAACTATGAAAGGACTAGCTATACACACACACACATAGAGGAACATCGATCGTTGCACATGCACGTGAGAGATAAAGAATGCCCGATATGATGGAGAGGGGAATGTGTGTGTGTGTGTGTCTTCATGGGAGACCGGCCTGAAGAAAAAGATTGCATGTGTGTGATGGATAATGCCGACTGGTAGTGTGTGTGCATGCATGCACGAGAGAAAGTTAGTGGTACACTTATAAAGAGAAGAACAATGTGTGGTGTAAAAGACTAGGTGAGGTCATAATCAATGTAAAGTTGAATTCAAATATTTGAATAAGAGATCATGATGTTTGAAACCCATGCATGCATGAATATAACAGAGATCTGCGTGGTGGTTTGGAAATGAGCATGTTGTAATGTATACACATTGAACAAGGTCAGACTGGTTTGAATTTGAGATACCGATGGCAGACATCGTTTGGCCACATTGCATCCGTGCATGGACACACTATTGTAATTGGAGATGATGGGTGGCTTTCGCATCACATATCTATATCTATACCCCTATATATATATTATATTTTATATTTTTTATATAGTGTGAAGATAACTTTAACTTTGAAAGATGGTCGTTGGATGAGGCCAATCCGATGGTGCAGAGCTGGCAAATTTGAGCACTACTGGCAGTTGGATATCATCTAGATTCCACCAGATTTTGCCACATGTACAATCTAGAAGACTCTATGGTTGAACTTAAGCATAATGCACAAACCTCAAAACACAAGCACTTCTTCTTTGTTCTAAAATCTTCCGTATCAGAATTGCCCAAATGTTTTTCTACATGATTTGTTTTTTACTTTATGCCTTACAACGCACAATTCCATGAATCTTAAAATAGATTAGCTTTCTTATAAAAACTAGATGATTTTGAATGAAATGAACTATAAGAATTAAACGAACATCTACATCATGCATATATGACTCAAAGATTACATGCTATAATGTGGTATTTATTCATAATTTGGTTGCCAAATCTCACGCGTGCAATGCACGTGTACCTTACTAGTCTAAATGGTGTATGTGTGTGTGTTGTGTGTGTTAAACACATTGTATGTAGTATATCATACTAGTCTAAATTGTCTTTTTTTGGGTACACGTTAAGCTTGTTCTCCTGAAATTTCAAGCCGCGCCTTGTTATGCCGAAATTTCAAGCTAGCGTCTCTGTCTATCGTGCTGTGAAACTCCCGCCTCTTTGTCGGTGTCAAAACCGGCGGATCTCGGGTAGTGGGTCCCGAACTGTGCGTCTAGGATCGATGGTAGCAGGAGACGGGGGACACAATGTTTACCCAGGTTCGGGCCCTCTCTATGGAGGTAATACCCTAATTCCTGCTTGATTGATCTTGATGAATATGAGTGTTACAAGAGTTGATCTACCAAGAGATCGTAATGGCTAAACCCTAGAAGTCTAGCCTATGAGTATATGGTAATGAATCTGTCCTATCCGGACTATGCCCTTCGGTTTATATAGACACGGAGAGATCTAGGGTTACATGGAGTCGGTTACATAGGAGGAAATCTTCATAATCGATCGCCTAGCTTGCCTTCCACGCCAAGTAGAGTCCAATCCGGACACGGGTATAGTCTTCGGCCTTCATGTCTTCATAGCCCATCAGTCCGGCCCAACAGATAACTGGTCGGACGCCCGAGGACCCCTTAGTCCAGGACCCCCTCAGTAGCCCCTGAACCAAGCTTCAATGACGAGGTGTTCGGCTTTCGGATTGTCTTCGGCATTTGCAAGGCGGGTTCCCTTCTCCAAGTAATGTATTCGGCTGTTAACTCAATATTGTTCCCCTCGGCTTCTGCGCGCTAATAACTTCGCCTTCCATGTGTCGAGCGAATGCAAAAATTCAGGGTATTTTTGCAAATAACACCCCGTCCATGCAAGGGAGCGCTCCTATTAAATATATTGGATCTCAGATCCATGTGACACCACACCGAGAAGATCCCCGGAGACTGCTAGGAGAAAACCATTCCAGCATGGCTAGCATCCCCGGCTCCTCCTCCCGCTCCAGCTCAAAGAAAAGCGAGTGGGAGAAGTGCTCTGTGTCTCATAGTCAATTAGCAAAGTTGCAAACGCAGGGATTTCTTCCTCCCGCGGATCTGGTCCCTGTTCGAGCAGGGTTGGCTTCCTTCAGTGGTGTGACTCAGGCGAAGGACTTCCCTAATCCGTCCGGGGGGAGCGAGTGTGCTTCGTCCCCTCTCTGATAAGAGGCGTCAGATTTCCAGTTCATCCATTCCTCTGAGGGCTTCTGGAATATTATGGCCTTCAGCTACATAACTTCACCCCCGCCTCTATCCTGCACAACGCAGGTTATGTTGCTTTATGCGAGCTATTTCTGGGTGTTGAAGCCTATTTTGAACTGTGGAGAAAATTGTTCTGTCTTGTACCGCGTAACCACGAGGGGTCAATATTTGAAGTGGGCGGAGCCGAAGTGTGGCGTATCGCCGATACCGGATACCCGTCCGGCACACCAAGGAAGGCATCTGAAGAATGGCCTTTCGAATGGTTCTACATCGAGGACGTTGAGCTTCCCGACCCAGTTCGAAAGGGTCTCCCTGAGTTTGCAAGCGTTCCACTAAAGAAACGCCACAGTTGGCGCCCCCGGAGCCTTGAGGAGGACGACAGTGCGGAGGTTCGTCAACTCTTGGGCGAGATAAAGACGCTCGCCCAGTCCGGATTAACAATGGTTGAGGTAATGGCGACCTCCATAATGCGAGGGGTTCAGCCGCTACAATACAGAGGGCTCCCAATGTGGCACTACAATGGGGAGGACGACCCGTCCCGCTGCGGTTGAAAAGGTCCGGGTACCCCCGCCGGTCTGGCCAAAACACTGGCCGAGCTGTTCAAAGGGGAGGAAGAGGAATTTCTTCGCATCAATCGCAGAGATGGATATTCTATGTATAATCCTCCCAGTTGGTTAAGTCCCATCCTTCTGCTTTACTCATTCCGTGTCCCGGATTACCTTTGATAAATTTCTAATCTTCTTATAACAGCATTGGCGAAGAATCACCGAGGAGTTTTACAGCCCCGCCCCACAGCGTGAGAACCACAACCTGGAGCTGGATCCCGGGTCCAAAGAAGATCCGGACATATTCATGGTACTCGCGGAAGGGGTGTTTTACCAGGCGAGCTACGATGGCACGGAAGTGGCCATTATCGCCGATTATCCTGGTCTTCTTCCTGCTTCCCACGTAAGTCGTCGAGAAAAAATCTCTCTCGGAAGAGCTTCCTTGCACTGCCTCACCCATCGCACTGTCTCGTGTTCCACAGGGGAGGCATTCGGCGCGTCACGCTACTCCAGGGGCGGCTCCGAAGAGAGTGGTTCCGGCGCCGAGCAAGGCTTCTAAAAGGAAGGTCGGTGAAGTCACAACCGGTCCCTCGTCAAAGAGGTAGGGATACAAAGGTATACTTTAGCAGTCACATCCAACTGTAACTTGTACGCTTGTTTGACACCAGGAAAAAGGTTCACCGGACTAAATACGAGGGTCCGGTCAGCCGTACTCCCAGCGCCCGGGATTTAGACCCTGTTGGAAAGGTGGGAGCCAACATAGGAACCGTGCCGGACTGTCCTTCGACCGAGGGTTCGGAGAATATGTCTGTTACCAACTCGGAAGTGGAGAGCGCCATGAATCATCGGCGCTACAGGGCTGTTTTACGAGACCCTGAGTTCTCGGAAGAGGCATTTAATGCCTTCAGCTCGGCTGATGCGTACATCTGTACTGCTCGAAACGGGCTTAGTAGAGCCACGAAGCAGTATTTAACAGATGTGCGGGTAAGTTTTGTTTGTCCAAATAGGATAACCATATGCCAGTAGCCCCCGGGACTGAAAGCAGTTGGTACAACTGACTTAAGTACCGTTGTATGACCAGGTTCTTATAGAGAAGAACAACCTGCTATCCCAAGAGCTGGAACAATGTCGGACGCAGCTAAATGCTGCTACCGCCGAACTGGAAAAGTCCAAGAAGGCGTCACCTGGTAATATTCCCTTCCAACGAGAAAATATACTTATATGCCCTCAATATTAACAGTCTTGCCTATACCGTGACATAATGGTCAGGGGGACTCAAAGAGGCGTTGGAAGTCACGCAAGCGAATGAGCAAGAAGCCAAAAGGCTACAAGCTACAGGCGATCATGTACTGAAGCAGGCCATTATTGAGAAAAACCAGCTCCGGGATTGCAAGACCCAGCTAGGCGAAGAGCTGACAGATGTGCGGGCCTAGCTAGCCGATTCCGTGAAGGAGAACAAGCAGCTGCGGGGAGGCATATTCAGTATGTATCTGAACTATTTTGAAAGTAGTTCAGCGATAGGAGAAACTGATATAGCTATGATTGCAGGTATATTAACGGTTCGTCCTGAATAGGAGGTGTCCGGATCATCGAGTGATCTGCTGCAAAAGCTGTCGCAAGTGCACGAACAAGCGTGGCTGGCGATGCGGAGTGTTGCCAAGGCTCTATGGCCATCCGCCTCCCCTCCAGGAAGTATGGAGGAGCTTGTAGAGCGGTTCAAAGAGCGCGGCGGCGTATCCGGCTATGGAAGATATCGGCCTATCGAGAGGGTGCACGAGAGGCTTGGGCCATGGTGAAGACTCGCTATACCAAGCTTGATCCTAATCACATGGCGCGGGTCGGTCCGGTAGGGCCGAATGGGGAAGAAATTCCCGTTAGTTTGTTGTATGACCAAGTAGGGGTGGCCGCCAAATATTCCCAACAGGATTGTAAGTTAGATCGCATGTTGGACGGTATAGAGGAGGAAGTGTTTGAGTCCAAGTGACTATGTACTTGCCTCACCGTATGGAATTCTAGCTGAATTGTATATCATTTGTCATGGCAGACCTTTTCACTTCAACCTCCGAACCCAAAGGTGCGGAGTATTTCCGAATACCATCGCGACCGAATAGGCTAGGGTATGTGTGGAAAACTAAGCGTAGGGGTCATAGTTGCTTGACAGACAAGTTGTATCCGGCTAGTTATGTTATATTACAGTGAGATTGTAAGAAACATCTTCCAGGGAGAATAGTTCCGTTAAGGGTTCCTTTCCCTGGGTATGCATGCATTAGTAGACATGTTAGAATTGTGATATGAAAATCACAGTGTGTATAGCTTCTGGGGGTTCACAATAGAGTGAGTGCAAAAAGGTATTTTTCATCCACCGACCGAATATTCCCTTAAGCACGCTAGCTTTAGGCTTCACCCAGTCTGAGGTACACATCTGGATGACCCGGCAGTAACAATCACAGAGGTGCTCCCTTTACCACCTAGCCGAACAATCGGGAACGTAGGGGTAAGCACAGGAGCCAGGCAACCCAGCTTGGCCAAAACTTAAGTCATATCGATGCATATAATGGTGAAGAAAAGACATACAGGAAAAAACGCGTATGTGTGATGAGCTTAATGCTCGGCAAGTAATATTAACAAGCTTCTGTTCAAAGAAGCCCCTAGGTATAATGAGCGTACGTTTGTAAAATTGTGTAAAAGGGGGAAAGAGTTATGGAAATTGTAAGGGAGAAGGAGATTGACAAAGTGTTTGGTGCTAGGCATAGAACCTTCGGAGTTTGGCCGCATTCCAGGGGTTCGGCTCTAGGCGATTTTCTGATGCGTCACGAAGACGTTACGCTCCTCCGGTAAGAACTTCGTCAATTATGAAGGGACCCTCCCATTTGGGCTTGAGTTTTTTCCTTTTTCTTCTCCGGCAAGCGTAGAACGAGTTCGCCAACATTGTAAGTCTTGGCCCGTACTTCTCTGCTTTGATATCTTCGAGCCTGCTGTTGATAAAATGTTGAACGGGCTTTGGCGATGTCACGCTCCTCCTCCAGGGCGTCTAGGCTGTCCTGCCGATCCAACTCGGCCTCTTTCTCTTCGTACATACACACTCGAGGTGAGTCATGTATAATATCGCAGGGCAATACAGCGTCTGCACCGTACACCATGAAGAAAGGTGTGTATCCGGTAGTACGGTTGGGCGTGGTCCGCAGCCCCCAGAGTACGGAGTCGAGCTCCTCGACCCAGTGTTTGTCTGATTCTTTCAGAGACCGCACTAGGCTGGGTTTCATGCCACTCATAATAAGACCATTAGGTCGCTCGACTTGACCGTTTGTTTGCGGGTGGTAGACAGAGGCGTAATCGAGCTTAATGCCCAGATTAGCACACCAGGTTTTCACCTCGTCAGCTGTGAAATTTGAACCGTTATCGGTGATGATGCTATGCGGTACACCGTAACGGTGTACCACATCGGATATAAATGCAATCACCGGTCCGGACTCGGCCGTTTTAACTGGTCTAGGCTCTATCCACTTGGTGAATTTGTCCACCATGACCAGCAGATATTTTTTCTTATGGCTTCCCCCTTTAAGGGGTCCGACCATGTCCAAGCCCAAGACCGCAAAGGGCCATGTAATGGGGATTGTTTGTAGAGCGGTTGGGGGCATATGGCTTTGGTTGGCGAAGAGTTGGCATCCGACACAGCGCTGGACGAGGTCCTGTGCGTCTGCCCGGGCCGTAGGCCAGTAAAATCCTGTACGGAAGGCCTTGCTGACAAGTGCCCGGGCTGCGGCGTGGTGCCCACCGAGACCGGCGTGAATTTCTGCCAAGAGTTGCCGCCCCTCCTCCTTGGAGATACACCTTTGAAGGACTCCGGTAGTGCTTTTCTTGTAGAGCTCTACTTCGTGAACTTTATAGGCCTTAGAACGCCGGACAGTGCGGCGAGCCTCGTTCTGATCTTCTGGGAGCTTCTTCCTATTAAAGTAGGCCAAGAATGGTTCGGTCCATGGGGCGATTACTGCCATTATGAGGTGGGCTGATGGCGTTACTTCGGTGGTCGAGCCTCCGATGATATCGGTGTGTTAGTTATCTGCGTTTGTGTTCGGAACGGGACTGTCGTTGCTATCTCCCCCTAGCCATACCACGGATGGCCTGAAGAGCCTTTCGAGGAAGATGTTAGGTGGGACGGGGTCGCGCTTAGCACCGATGCAAGCAAGGACGTCTGCCGCCTGGTTACTTTCGCAGGCGATGTGGTGAAATTTGAGACCCTCGAACCGAGCCGACATCTTCAAAACGGCATTGCGATAAGCTGCCATCTTTGGATCTTTGGCATCAAAGTCTCCATTAATTTGGCATATTGCGAGGTTTGAGTCCCCGCGCACCTCCAGGTGTTGTATGCCCATTGATACGGCCATCCGGAGGCCATGTAGCAAGGCCTCGTATTCGGCTTTGTTGTTGGAGTCTGTGTATAATATTTGGAGTACGTACTGGACGATATCTCCTGTGGGGGAAGTTAATACAACGCCCGCCCCTAGCCCTGCCAACATCTTGGAGCCGTCAAAATGCATCACCCAGTTGGAATACGTGTCGTACTCTTTAGGGAGTTCGGCTTCTGTCCATTCGGCGAGGAAGTCAGCCAGTACCTGGGATTTGATGGCTCGACATAGTTTGTATGTGATGTCGAATGGCAGGAGCTCAATGGCCCATTTGGCAATCCGGCCCGTTGCATCCTGGTTGTTAATTATATCATTGAGGGGCACTTCGAAGGCCACCGTGATAGAGCACTCCTGAAAGTAGTGTCACAATTTTTGAGATGCCATCAAAATTGCATATGCTATTTTTTGATAATGAGGGTACCGGGATTTGCATGGTGTGAGGAAGGTGGATATGTAGTATACCGGCTTCTGGAGCGGAAATTTGTGCCTGTCCTGTTCTCGTTCGACGACGAGTACGACGCTCACCACCTGGTGTGTTGCTGATATGTATAAGAGCATTGGTTCATCGGCGTTTGGTGCAGCCAGGATTGGGTTGCTTGCCAGAAGGGGCTTTTATTTCTTCCAGTCCGGCCGTCGCCGCGTCTGTCCACTCGAAGTTATCAGTGTGCCGTAGAAGGCGATAGAGCGGCAGCGCCTTTTCTCCCAACCTGGAGATGAAGCGGCTTAAAGCTGCCACGCACCCAGCAAGTTTTTGGACCTGCTTGAGTCCGGTTGGTGTAGCCAGTTGTGACAGAGCTCGGATTTTGGCTGGATTTGCCTCAATCCCTCTATTGGAAACAATGAAGCCCAATAGTTTACCGGCAGGGACGCCGAAGACGCACTTTTCCGGGTTAATCTTGATATCGTATGTGCGGAGGTTGTCGAATGTGAGATGCAAGTCGTCTATCAGTGTTTCGACGTGTCTAGTTTTGATGACGACGTCGTCCACATAGGCCTCCACTGTTTTGCCGATCTGTTTCTCGAGGCATGTTTGGATCATGTGCTGGTAGGTGGCGCCGGTGTTCTTGATCCCGAAAGGCATGGTGTTGAAGCAAAATGGCCCGTATGGTGTAATGAATGTTGTTGTGGCTTGATCGGACTCCTTCATTTTGATTTGATGGTATCCGGAATATGCATCAAGGAAGCACAGCGAGTCGTGTCCTGCAGTAGTGTCAATGATTTGGTCAATACGGGGAAGAGGGAAGGGATCCTTAGGGCAAGCCTTGTTAAGGTCTTTGAAATCGACGCATAGGTGCCAGGATTTATCCTTCTTTGGTACCATTACCAAGTTTGCCAACCAGTCCGGATGTTTGATGTCTTTGATGAATCCGGCCTCGATGAGTTTGGCTAGCTCCTCCCCCATACCTTGTCGTTTGGGTTTGGAAAAGCGCCGCAGAGTTTGCTTGACCGGCTTATATCCCTTTAGTATGTTGAGGCTATGTTCGGCTAACTCGCGCGGGATCCCTTGCATATCGGAAGGATGCCAGGCGAATATATCCCAGTTTTCGCGCAGGTAGTCTCGTAGTGCGGCGTCTGAGTTGCGCTCCGATAGACGCTGTCTTCTTCGGTCTGTTGGATGGACATGAAATTCGACTATTTCTTCTGCTGGCTTGAAGGAAGTGGATTTGGGTCGTTTGTTTAGGATCACATAGTCCTTATCCACGGTGGAGCGTAGTGCGGTTAATTCTTCGACCGCAAGGGCCTCAGACAATGCCTCGAGGGCCAAGGATGCGGTTTTATTGTCGGTGCGGAGGGCTGATACGTCTCCGTCGTCTCTATAATTTTTGATTGTTCCATGCCAATATTCTACAACTTTTATATACTTTTGGCAACTTTTTATACTATTTTTGGGACTAACATATTGATCTAGTGCCCGGTGCCAGTTCCTGTTTATTGCATGTTTATGTTTCGCAGAAACCCAATATAAAACAGAGTCCAAACGAGATAAAAACGGACGGAGAATTATTTTGGAATATTTATGATTTTTGGGAAGTAAAATCAACGCGAGACGGTGCCAGAGGGGGCCACGAGGCAGGGGGCGCGCCCTAGACCCTCGTGGGCACCCCATAAGGCGGTTGACGCTCTTCTTTTGCCGCAAGAAAGCTAATTTTATGAGAAAAATCTGGGCGAAAGATTCAACCCAATCGGAGTTACGGATCTCCAGATATAAAAGAAACGGTGAAAGGGCAGCAGACCAGAACGCAGAAACGGAGAGAGACAGATCCAATCTTGGAGGGGCTCTCGCCCCTCCCATGCCATGGAGACCAAGGACCAGAGGGGAAACCCTTCTCCCGTCTAGGGAGGAGGTCAAGGAAGAAGAAGAAGAAGGAGGGGGGCTCTCTCTCCCTCGCTTCCGGTGGCGCCGGAGTGCCACGGGGGGCCATCATCATCACCGCAATCTTCACCAACAACTTCACCGCCATCATCACCAACTCTTCCCCCCTCTATGCAGCGGTGTAACCTCTCTCTTACCCGCTGTAATCTCTACTTAAACATGGTGCTCAACGCTATATATTATTTCCCAATGATGTATGGCTATCCTATGATGTTTGAGTAGATCTGTTTTGTCCTATGGGCTATTTGATGATCAAGATTGGTTTGAGTTGCATGTTTTATTATTGGTGCTGTCCTATGGTGCTCTTCGTGTCGCGCAAGCGTGAGGAATCCTCGCTGTAGGGTGTTGCAATATGTACATGATTTGCTTATGGTGGGTGGCGTGAGTGACAGAAGCACAGACCCGAGTAAGTAGGTTGTTTGCTATGGGATAAAGAGGACTTGATGCTTTAATGCTATGGTTGGGTTTTACCTTAATGATCTTTAGTAGTTGCGGATGCTTGCTAGAGTTCCAATCATAAGTGCATATGATCCAAGTAGATAAAGTATGTTAGCTTATGCCTCTCCCTCAAATAAAATTGCAATAATGATTACTGGTCTAGTTATCGATTGCCTAGGGACAAATAACTTTCTCGTAACAAAAAGCTCTCTACTAAAACTAATTTAGTTGTGTCTTTATCTAAACAACCCCTACTTTTTATTTACGCTCTCTTTATATTCTTGCAAACCTATCCAACAACACCTACAAAGTACTTCTAGTTTCATACTTGTTCTAGGTAAAGCGAACGTTAAGTGTGCGTAGAGTTGTATCGGTGGTCGATAGAACTTGAGGGAATAAATTTTTTACCTTTGGCTCCTCGTTGGGTTCGACACTCTTACTTATCGAAAGAGGCTACAATTGATCCCCTATACTTGTGGGTTATCAAGACCTTTTTCTGGCGCCGTTGCCGGGGAGCAATAGCATGGGGTGAATATTCTCGTGTGTGCTTGTTTGCTTTATCACTAAGTAATTTTTATTTGCTGTTCTTAGTTGTTCTCTATCTTTAGTTATGGATATGGAACACGAAATACCAAAAAAATTAGGTGTACTTGTTGCTCATGGAGATGGAGAACCTCCTAAAACCCTCGATGCTCGTTATGTGGCAGATATTACGTACTACTTTGATAATCTAGAGAAAACCCCATTCAATTTTGTAATGGGAGTAACGGTGGATCAATGTGAATACTTTAGGGATTATCGCTTGACACAAAAAGGAAAACTATTATGGGATCACATTTATATATTGAAGTGGTATGCTCGGCAAGTATGCTTGAGTTATGATTATACTTGTTGCTCTAGGATGAAGGCTCCACACCTTCCCTTTTCATGCAAATTTAATGATAATTAAACCTAAGCTTCTTATGCTAATGGTATATATGATTACTATGATGTGGAACAAATAGAAGAATTTGTGGCTTTTATGGGTGCTTATGAAATTGAATCTATGTTTAAGGAGTTAGAAGATTTTGATGATGCTGTTTATAGACCTGAAAATTTAGCTATCCTCAAATATTGCTATGAGAATTAAGAATACAATTCCGATATTAATGCACTTATTGAGAAAGTCTCCGCTGTCCAAGAAGAGACTAATATTTTGCAGGAATCTATGGAAGAAGAAGTTGACGAAACTGTGAACTCATTGGATGAAAAAGATGAGGAGGAGAGCGAAGAACAAAAGGAGGAAGAGCGGATTGATCACCCGTGCCCACCTTCTAATGAGAGTAACTCTTCAACTCATACATTGTTTAATTCCCCTTCGTGCTTACCGAAGGATGATTGCTATGATGACTGTTATGATCCCTTTGATTCTTTTGAAATATCCCTTTTTGATGATGCTTGCTATGCTTGTGGCCAATATGCCAATATGAATTATGCTTATGGAGATTAACTTGCTATAGTTCCTTATGTTAAACATGAAATTGTTGCTATTGCACCCACGCATGATAGTCCTATTATCTTTTTGAATTCTCCCGAATACACTATATCGGAGAAGTTCGCCCTTATTAAGGATTATATTGATGGGTTGCCTCTTACTACTACACATGATGATTTTAATAGATATAATATGCATGTGCTTGCTGCTCCTACTTGCAATTATTATGAGAGAGGAACTATATCTCTACTCTCTATGTTTCCAATATGATAAAATTGCAAGAAACTGCTTATACTATGCATTGGCCTTTACTAGGTGCGCATGAATTGTTCTTTTATGACATGCCGATGCATAGGAAGAGAGTTAGACTTCGTCATTACATGATATATGTTGCTTTGTGCTCACTACTAAATTACAAATCATTGCTAATTAAAATTGTCTTTGATATACCTTGGGATCCGGGTGGATTCACTACTCGAGCACTATATGCCAATCTTAATGGCTTTAAAGAAAGCGCTGCCAGGGAGACAACCCGGAAGTTTTAGAGAGTCATTTATTTCTGTTGAGTTCTTTCATATAGTTTAAAAACAAAAAATAAAGAGGGGAACCTAAAAACTTTTTGAAAAGTAAAGTGAAAGTGAGGAAGACGAGCATTGTTAAAGTGGGAGCTAGCCTTGAACTTTGTTCATGCCCATGGAAACTTTGTGAATCTTATTTACAGAAAATTTTCAACGAAAATAATTATCCCCTTGTACAATTCCATTGTATTATAAAAATAATGTGCCAAGGTTTGCCTTTAGGATGTTTACAATGCTTGTTGATTTGTATGGTGCAGGACAGAAACTTTGGCTGTAGTGCGCGATTTTACCTTTTTTACTGGAACGTCAAATGGTCCTGATTTTTTTGCACTGTCTTTCTATACAAATTTTATATTGTTTCTAATTTTTGCAGAAGTTTTCAAGTACCAGAAGTATGGTTAATGTTCAGATTATTATAGACTGTTCTGTTTTAGACAGATTCTGTTTTTGATGCATAGTTTGCTTGTTTTGATGAAACTATCAATCTATATCAGTGGATTAAGCCATGAAAAAGCTATATTACAGTAGACACAATGCAAAAACAAAATATGAATTGGTTTGCAAAAGTACTTAGAGTAGTGATTTGCTTTATTATACTAACGGATCTTACCGAGGTTTCTGTTGAAGTTTTGTGTGGATGAAGTGTTCGATGATCGAGAAGATCTCGATGTGAGAATAAGGAAGAGAGGCAAGAGCTCAAGCTTGGGGATGAACTAGGCACCCCAAGTAAATATTCAAGGCTACTCAAGCGTCTAAGCTTGGGGATGCCTCGGAAGGCATCCCCTCTTTCTTCAACAAATATCTGTATGTTTTCAGATTCGTTTCGTTCATGCGATATGTGCAAATCTTGGAGCGCCTTTTGCATTTAGTTTTCACTTTTATTTTATGCACCATGCTGGTATGAGATAGTCCTTGGTTGATTTATAGAATTCTCTATGCACTTCACTTATATCTTTGGAGTATGGCTTTATAGAATGCTTCATGTGCTTCACTTATATCATTTGAAGTTTGGATTGCCTGTTTCTCTTCACATAGAAAACCGCCATTTGTAGAATGATCTTTTGCTTCACTTATATTTGTTAGAGCGTGGGCATATATTTTGTAGAAAGAATTAAATTCTTGCTTCACTTATATCAGGAATTGGTCATTCACATGGTTAGTCATAAAATCATACATAAAACTTGTAGATCACTGAATATGATATGTTTGATTCCTTGCCATAGTTTTGTGATATAAAGATGGTTATATTAGAGTCATGCTAGTGGGTAGTTGTGGATTAGTAGAAATACTTGTGTTGAGGTTTGTGATTCCCGTAGCATGCACGTGTGGTGAACCGTTATGTGATGAAGTCGGAGCATGATTTATTTATTGATTGTCTTCCTTATGAGTGGCGGTCAGGGATGAGCGATGGTCTTTTACTACCAATATATCCCCCTAGGAGCATGCGCGTAGTACTTTGTTTCGATGACTAATAGATTTTTGCAATAAGTATGTGAGTTCTTTATGACTAATGTTGAGTCCATGGATTATACACACTCTCACCCTTCCATCATTGCTAGCCTCTTCGGTACTATGCATTGCCCTTTCTCACCTCAAGAGTTGGTGCAAAATTCGTCGGTGCATCCAAACCCCGTGATACGATACGCTCTATCACACATAAACCTCCTTATATCTTCCTCAAAACAGCCACCATACCTACCTATCATGGCATTTCCATAGCCATTCTGAGATATATTGCCATGCAATTTCCATCATCATCATATACATGACTCGAGCATTCATTGTCATATTGCTTTGCATGATCGTAAGATAGCTAGCATGATATTTTCATGGCTTGTCCATTTTTTTGATATCTTTGCTACGCTAGATCATTGCACATCCCGGTACACCGCCGGAGGCATTCATATAGAGTCATATCTTTGTTCTAGTATCGAGTTGTAATATTGAGTTGTAAGTAAATAAAAGTGTGATGATCATCATTATTAGAGCATTGCCCTAGTGAGGAAAGGATGATGGAGACTAAGATTCCCCCATAAGTCGGGATGAGAATCCGGACTTTACAAAAAAAATAAAAGAGGCCAAAGAAGCCGAAGAAAGAGGCCAAAGAAGCCCAGCAAAAAAATATATAAAAAGAAAATAAAAAATAGAAAAAGAGAGAAGGGGCAATGTTACTATCCTTTTACCACACTTGTGCTTCAGAGTAGCACTATGTTCTTCATAGAGAGAGTATCCTATGCTTTGACTTTCATATACTAGTGGGAATTTTCATTATAGAACTTGGCTTGTATATTCCGATGATGGGCTTCCTCAAACGCCCGAGGTCTTCATGAGCAAGCAAGTTGGATGCACACCCACTTAGTTTCTAGTTTGATCTTTCATACACTTATAGCTCTTAGTGCATCCGTTGCATGGCAATCCCTACTCACTTACATTGATATCTATTGATGGGCATCTCCATAGCCCGTTGATACGCCTAGTTGATGTGAGACTATCTTCTCCTTTTTGTCTTCTCCACAACCACCATTATATTCCACCTATAGTGATATGTCCATGGCTCACGCTCATGTATTGCGTGAAAGTTGAAAAGGTTTGAGAACGTTAAAAGTATGAAACAATTGCTTGGCTTGTCATCGGGGTTGTGCATGATGTGAATATTTTTTGTGGTGAAGATGGAGCATAGCCAGACTATATGATTTTGTAGGGATAACTTTCTTTGGCCATGTTATTTTGAAAATACATGATTGCTTTATTAGTAGGCTTGAAGTATTATTGTTTTTATGTCAAATGATAGACTATTGCTTTGAATCACTCGTGTCTTAATATTCATGCCATGATTAGATACATGATCAAGATTATGCTAGGTAGCATTCCACATAAAAAATTATCTTTTTTTATCATTTACCTACTCGAGGCCGAGCAGGAATTAAGCTTGGGGATGCTGATACGTCTCCGTCGTATCTATAATTTTTTATTGTTCCATGCCAATATTCTACAACTTTCATATACTTTTGGCAACTTTTTATACTATTTTTGGGACTAACATATTGATCCAGTGCCCAGTGCCAATTCCTGTTTGTTGCATGTTTATGTTTCGCAGAAACCCAATATCAAAACGAGTCCAAACGGGATAAAAACGGACGGAGAATTATTTTGGAATATTTATGATTTTTGGGAAGTAAAATCAGCGCGAGACGGTGCCCAAGGGGGCCACGAGGCAGGGGGCGCGCCCTGGACCCTCGTGGGCACCCCGTAAGGTGGTTGACGCTCTTCTTTTGCAGTAAGAAAGCTAATTTTATGAGAAAAATCCGGGCAAAAGATTCAACCCAATCGGAGTTACGGATCTCCATATATAAAAGAAACGGTGAAAGGGCAGCAGACCAGAACGCAGAAACGGAGAGAGACAGATCCAATCTCGGAGGGGCTTTCGCCCCTCCCATGCCATGGAGACCAAGGACCAGAGGGGAAACCCTTCTCCCGTCTAGGGAGGAGGTCAAGGAAGAAGAAGAAGAAGGAGGGGGGCTCTCTCTCCCTCGCTTCCGGTGGCGCCGGAGTGCCACGGGGGGCCATCATCATCACCGCAATCTTCACCAACAACTTCACCGCCATCATCACCAACTCTTCCCCCCTCTATGCAGCGGTGTAACCTCTCTCTTACCCGCTGTAATCTCTACTTAAACATGGTGCTCAATGTTATATATTATTTCCCAATGATGTATGGCTATCCTATGATGTTTGAGTAGATCCGTTTTGTCCTATGGGCTATTTGATGATCAAGATGAAGGAAATATGCCCTAGAGGCAATAATAAAGTTATTATTTATTTCCTTATATCATGATAAATGTTTATTATTCATGCTAGAATTGTATTAACCGGAAACATAATACATGTGTGAATACATAAACCTCAGAGTGTCACTAGTATGCCTCTACTTGACTAGCTCGTTAATCAAAGATGGTTATGTTTCCTAAACATGAACAAGGAGTTGTTATTTGATTAATGGGATCACATCATTGGTTGAATGATCTGATTGACATGACCCATTCCATTAGCATAGCACCTGATCGTATAGTTTGTTGCTAGTGCTTTTCTTCATGACTTATACATGTTCCTATGACTATGAGATTATGCAACTCCCGTTTGCCGAGGAACACTTTGGGTGCTACCAAACGTCACAACGAATCGGGTGATTATAAAGGTACATTACAGGTGTCTCCGAAGGTACATGTTGGGTTGGCATATTTCGAGATTAGGATTTGTCACTCCGATTGTCGGAGAGGTATCTCTGGGCCCTCTCGGTAATGCTCATCACCTAAGCCTTGCAAGCATTGTAACTAATGAGTTAGTTATGAGATGATGTATTACGGAACGAGTAAAGAGACTTGCCGGTAACGAGATTGAACTAGGTATTGGATACCGACGATCGAATCTCGGGCAAGTAACATACCGATGACAAAGGGAACAACGTATGTTGTTATGCGGTCTGACCGATAAAGATCTTCGTAGAATATGTAGGAACCAATATGGGCATCCAGGTCCCGCTATTGGTTATTGACCAGAGAGGTGTCTCGGTCATGTCTACATAGTTCTCGAACCCGTAGGGTCCGCACGCTTAACGTTTCGATGATGCTTACTATGAGTTTTATGATGTTGATGTACGAAGGTTGTTCGAGTCCGGATGAGATCACGGACATGACGAGGAGTCTCGAAATGGTCGAGACATAAAGATTGATATATTGGAAGCCTATGTTTGGACTCCGGAATCACTCCGGGTGAAATTGGGAATTTTACCGGAGTACCGGGGGGTTACCGGAACCCCCCGGAGAGTCAATGGGCCTTGATGGGCCTTAAGAGGAAAGAGAAAAGGGGGCCCTATAGCTGGCCGCAGCCCTCCCCCCTTCCCTAGTCCTATTAGGATTAGGAGAAGGGGGTGGCGCCCCCTCTCTCCCTCTCCCCTTGGTCAAACCCTAGTTGGACTAGGATTTGGGGGGGGAATCCTACTCCTAGTAGGAGTAGGACACCCCGGTGCGCCTCCCTCTGGCCGGCCAGCCCTCCCTTCCCTCCTTTATATACAGGGGCAGGGGGCACCCCATGACACACAAGTTGATCGATTAGATCGTTCCTTAGCCGTGTGCGGTGCCCCCTTCCACCAAATTACACCTCGATCATACCGTAGCGGAGCTTAGGCGAAGCCCTGCGTCGGTGGAACATCATCATCGTCCTGCACGCCGTCGTCTTGACGAAACTCTCCTCAACACTCGGCTGGATCGGAGTTCGAGGGACGTCATCGAGCTGAACGTGTGCAGAACTCGGAGGTGCCGTACGTTCGGTACTTGGATCGGTTGGATCGGGAAGAAGTACGACTACATCAACCGCGTTGTTATAACGCTTCCGCTTTCGGTCTACGAGGGTACGTGGACGGATACTCTATCCTCTCGTTGCTATGCCATCACCATGGTCTTGCGTGATCGTAGGAAAATTTTTGAAATTACTACGTTCCCCAACAAAGGGTATCGAGCCTGGTTTTATGCGTTGATGTCATATGCACGAGTAGAACACAAGTGAGTTGTGGGCGATACAAGTCATACTACCTACCAGCATGTCATACTTTGGTTCAGCGGTATTGTGAGATGAAGCGCCCGGACCGACATTACGCGTGACGCTTCTGCGAGACTGGTTTCACCGCTGTGAGCACTCGTTGCTTAAAGGTGACCGGCGGGTGTCTGTCTCTCTCACTTTAGTTGAACTGAGTGTGGCTACGCCCGTCCTTGAGAAGGTTAAACGGAGTCTATTTGACGAAGTATCGCTGTGGTTTTGATGCGTGGTAAGAACGGTTCTTGCTCAGCCCGTAGCAGCCACGTAAAACTTGCAACAACAAAGTAGAGGACGCCTAACTTGTTTTTGCAGGGCATGTTGTGATGTGATATGGTCAAGACATGATGCTATATTTTATTGTATGAGATGATCATGTTTTGTAACCAAGTTATCGACAATCGGCGGGAGCCATATGGTTGTCGCTTTATTGTATGAGATGCAAACGCCATGTAATTGCTTTACTTTATCACTAAGGAGTAGCGATAGTCGTAGAAGCAATAGTTGGCGAGACGACAACGATGCTACGATGGAGATCAAGGTGTCGCGCCGGTGACGATGGTGATCATGACGGTGCTTCGGAGATGGAGATCACAAGCACAAGATGATGATGGCCATATCATATCACTTATATTGATTGCATGTGATGTTAATCCTTTATGCATCTTATTTTGCTTTGATTGACGGTAGCATTATAAGATGATCCCTTACTAAATTATCAAGAAGTGTTCTCCCGAGTATGCACCGCTATGAAAGTTCTTCGTCTTTGAGACACCACGTGATGATCGGGTGTGATAGGCTCTACGTTCAAATACAACGGTGCAAAACAGTTGCACACGCAGAATACTCAGGTTATACTTGACGAGCTATGCATATAAGATATGACCTCGGAACACGGAGACCGAAGGTCGGCGTGAATCATATAGTAGATATGATCAACATATTGATGTTCACCATTGAAACTACTCCATCACACGTGATGATCGGTCATGGTGTAGTTGATATGGATCACGCAATCACTTAGAGAATTAAAGGGATATTTTTCTAAGTAGGAGTTCTTAAGTAATATGATTAATTGAACTTTAATTTATCATGAACTTAGTCCTGGTAGTATTTTGCAAATTATGTTGTAGATCAATAGCTCGCGTTGTTGCTTCCCTGTGTTTTATATGTGTTCCTAGAGAAAATTGTATTGAAAATGTTAGTAGCAAAGATGCGGATTGGATCCGTGATCTGAGGTTTATCCTCATTGCTGCGAGAAGAATTATGTCCTTAATGCACCGCTAGGTGACAGACCTATTGCAGGAGCAGATGCGGGCGTTATGAACGTTTGGCTAGCTCAATATGAGCGAATCTGACGTTATGAACGTTTGGCTAGCTCAATATGATGACTACTTGATAGTTTAGTGCACCATGCTTAACGGCTTAGAATCGGGACTTCAAAGGCGTTTTGAACGTCATGGACCATATGTGATGTTCCAGAATTGAAGTTAATATTTCAAGCAAATACCGAGTTGAGAGATATGAAGTCTCCAACAAGTTCTATAGCTAAAAGATGGAGGAGAATCGCTCAACTAGTGAGCATGTGCTCAGATTGTCCGAGTACTTCAATCGCTTGAATCAAGTGGGAGTTAATCTTCAGATAAGATAGTGATTGACAGAATTCTCTAGTCACCATCACTAAGTTAGTAGAACTTCGTGATGAACTATAGTATGCAAGGGATGACGAAAAAGATTCTCGAGCTCTTGGCGATGCTAAAATCGCGAAGGTAGAAATCAAGAAAACATCAAGTGTTGATGGTTGACAAGACCACTAGTCTCAAGGAAAATGGCAAAGGGAAGAAGGGAACTTCAAAGGAACGGCAAGCAAGTTGCTGCTCGAGTGAAGAAGCCCAAGTCTAGACCTAAGCCCGAGACCGAGTACTTTTGCTGCAATGGAACTGGTCACCGAAGCGAACTACCCCTGAATATTTGGTGGATAAGAAGGATGGCAAAGTGAACAAGGTTATATTTGATATACAGGTTATTGATGTGTGCCTTACTAGTGTTTATAGTGGCCCCGAGTATTTGATACTCGTTCGGTTGCTAAGATTAGTAACTCAAACAGGAGTTACGAGATAAACAGAGACTAGTTGAAGGGAAGTGACGATGAGTGTTGGAAGTAGTTCCAAGATTGATATGATCATCATCGCACACTCCCTATACTTTCGGGATTAGTGTGGAACCTAAATAAGTGTTATTTGGTGTTGAGCATAAATATGATTTGATCATGTTTATTGCAATACGGTTATTCATTTAAGCAAGAGAATAAATTGTTGTTCTGCTTACATGAATAAAACCTTATATGGTTACACACCCAATGAAAATGGTTCATTGGATCTCGATCATAGTGATACACATATTCATAATATTGAAACCAAAAGATGCAAAGTTAATAATGATAGTGCAACTTATTTGTGGCACTCGCCGTTTAGGTCATATTGGTGTAAAGCGCATGAAGAAAACTCCATGCTTGATGGACTTTTGGAATCACTTGATTATGAATCATTTGATGCTTAAGAACCGTGCCTTTTGGGCAAGATGACTAAAACTCCGTTCTCGGAACAATGGAACAAGCTACTGACTTATTGGAAATAATACATACCGATGTATGCGATCCAATGAATGTTGATGCTCGTGGCAAGTATCGTTATTTTCTGACCTTCACAAGATGATTTGAGTAGATATGGGTATATCTACTTGATGAAACATAAGTCTGAAATAGTTGAAAGGTTCAAAGAATTTCAGAGTGAAGTGGAAAATCATCGCAACAAGAAAATAAAGTTTCTGCGATCTGATCGTGGAGATGAATATTTGAGTTCTGAGTTTGGTCTTCAATGAAAACAATGTGGAATAGTTTCACAGCTCACGCCACCGGAACACCACAACATTATGGTGTGTCCGAGCGTCAGAATCCGTACTTTATTTTGATATGGTGCGATCTATGATGTATCTTACCGATTTACCACTATCGTTTTGGGGTTATGCATTAAAGACAGCTGCATTCACGTTTAATAGGACATCATCTAAATCCGTTGAGATGACACCGTATGAACTATGGTTTAGCGATAAACCTAAGCTGTCGTTTCTTAAAGTTTGGAGTTGTGATGCTTATGTGAAAAAGTTTTCACCGATAAGCTCGAACCCAAATCGAATCGTCTTCATAGAATACCCAAAGGTAACTATTGGGTACACCTTCTATCACAGATCCGAAAGCAAGATATTTGTTGCTAAGATGGATCCTTTCTAGAGAAGAAGTTTCTCTCGAAAGAAGTGAGTGGGAGGAAAGTAGAACTTGATGAGGTAATTGTACCTTCTCCTTATTGGAAAGTAGTTCATCACAGAATCAGTTCCATGATTCCTACACCAATTAGTGAGGAAGTTAATGATGATGATCATGAAACTTCAGATCAAGTTGCTACCAAACCTCGTGGGTCTTCCAGAGTAAGATCCGCACTGAGTGGTACGGTAATCCTATTCTAAAAGTCATGTTACTAGACCATGATGAACCTACGAACTATGAGGAAGCGATGATGAGCCCAGATTCCGCGAAATGGTTTGAGACCATGAAATCTGAGATGGGATCCATGTATGAGAACAAAGTATGGACTTTGGTTGACTTGCCCGATGATCGGCAAGCCATTGAGAATAAATGGATCTTCAAGAGGAAGACGGACACTGATAGTAGTGTTACTATTTACAAAGCTCGACTTGTCGCAAAAAGGTTTTTTGACAAGTTCAAGGTGTTGACTACAATGAGATTTTCTCAATTGTAGCGATGCTTAAGTCTGTCTGAATCATGTTAGCAATTGCCACATTTTATGAAATCTGGCAAATGGATGTCAAAACTACATTCTTTAATGGATTTATTAAAGAAGAGTTGTATATGATGCAACCAGAAGGTTTTGTCAAAGGAGCTAACAAAATGTGCAAAGCTCCAGCGATCCATCTATGGACTGGTGCAAGCATCTCGGAGTTGGAATAAACGCTTTGATAGTGTGATCAAAGCATATGGTTTTATACAGACTTTTGGAGAAGCCTGTATTTACAAGAAAGTGAGTGGGAGCACTACAGCATTTCTGATAAGTATATGTGAATGACATATTGTTGATCGAAATAATGTAGAATTATTCTGCAAAGCATAAAGGAGTATTTGAAAGGAGTTTTCAAAGAAAGACCTCGGTGAAGCTGCTTACATATTGAGCATCAAGATCTATAGAGATAGATCAAGGCGCTTGATAAGTTTTTCAATGAATACATACCTTGACAAGATTTTGAAGTAGTTCAAAATGGAACAGTCAAAGAAAGAGTTCTTGCACTGTTACAAGGTGTGAGATTGAGTAAGACTCAAAACCCGACCACGGCGAAAGATAGAAATAGAATGAAAGTCATTCCTATGCATCAGCCATAGGTTCTATAAAGTATGTCATGTTGTATGTACCAGATCTATTGCATACCCTACCACTAAGATTGGCAAGGAGTGCAATAGAGATCTAGGAGTAGATCAATGGACAGCGGTCAAAATTATCCTTAGTAGAATAAGGATATATTTCTCGATTATGGAAGTGAAAAAGGTTAAATCGTAAAAGGTTACGTCGATGCAAGTTTTAACACTAATCTAGATGACTCGAGTCTCAATCTGGATACATATAGAAAGTGGGAGCAATTAGCTAGAGTAGCTCCGTGCGAGCATTGTAGACATAGAAATTTGCAAAATACTTACGGCTCTGAATGTGATGCACCGTTGACTAAAATTATCTCACAAGCAAAACATGATCACACCTTAGTACTCTTTGGGTGTTAATCACATAGCGATGTGAACTAGATTACTGAATCTAGTAAACCCTTTGGGTCTTGGTCACATGGCGATGTGAATTATGGGTGTTAATCACATGATGATGTGAACTATCGATGTTAATCACATGGTGATGTGATCTAGATTATTGACTCTAGTGCAAGTGGGAGACTGAAGGAAATATGCCCTAGAGGCAATAATAAAGTTATTATTTATTTCCTTATATCATGATAAATGTTTATTATTCATGCTAGAATTGTATTAACCGGAAACATAATACATGTGTGAATACATAAACCTACAGAGTGTCACTAGTATGCCTCTACTTGACTAGCTCGTTAATCAAAGATGGTTATGTTTCCTAAACATGAACAAGGAGTTGTTATTTGATTAATGGGATCACATCATTGGTTGAATGATCTGATTGACATGACCCATTCCATTAGCATAGCACCTGATCGTATAGTTTGTTGCTAGTGCTTTTCTTCATGACTTATACATGTTCCTATGACTATGAGATTATGCAACTCCCGTTTGCCGAGGAACACTTTGGGTGCTACCAAACGTCCTGGCGTAATCGGGTGATTATAAAGGTACATTACAGGTGTCTCCGAAGGTACATGTTGGGTTGGCATATTTGAGATTAGGATTTGTCACTCCGATTGTCGGAGAGGTATCTCTGGCCCTCTCGGTAATGCTCATCACCTAAGCCTTGCAAGCATTGTAACTAATGAGTTAGTTATGAGATGATGTATTACGGAACGAGTAAAGAGACTTGCGAACGAGATTGAACTAGGTATTGGATACCGACGATCGAATCTCGGGCAAGTAACATACCGATGACAAAGGGAACAACGTATGTTGTTATGCGGTCTCGACCGATAAAGATCTTCGTAGAATATGTAGGAACCAATATGGGCATCCAGGTCCCGCTATTGGTTATTGACCGAGAGGTGTCTCGGTCATGTCTACATAGTTCTCGAACCCGTAGGGTCCGCACGCTTAACGTTCGATGGCGGTTATTATGAGTTTTATGATGTTGATGTACGAAGGTTGTTGAGTCCCGGATGAGATCACGGACATGACGAGGAGTCTCGAAATGGTCGAGACATAAAGATTGATATATTGGAAGCCTATGTTTGGACTCGGAATCACTCCGGTGAAATTGGGAATTTTATCGAGTACCGGGGTTACCGAACCCCGGAGAGTCAATGGGCCTTGATGGGCCTTAAGAGGAAAGAGAAAGGGGGCCCTATAGCTGGCGCAGCCCTCCCCCTTCCCTAGTCCTATTAGGATTAGGAGAAGGGGTGGCGCCTCTCTCTCTCTCCCTTGGTCAAACCCTAGTTGGACTAGGATTTGGGGGAATCCTACTCCTAGTAGGAGTAGGACACCCCGATGCGCCTCCCTCCTGGCCGGCCAGCCCCTCCCTTCCCTCCTTTATATACTGGGCAGGGGCACCCCATGACACACAAGTTGATCGATTAGATCGTTCCTTAGCCGTGTCGGTGCCCCTTCCACCAAATTACACCTCGATCATACCGTGGCGGAGCTTAGGCGAAGCCCTGCGTCGGTGGAACATCATCATCGTCACCACGCCGTCGTCTTGATGAAACTCTCCTCAACACTCGGCTGGATCGGAGTTCGAGGGACGTCATCGAGCTGAGCGTGTGCAGAACTCGGAGGTGCCGTGACGTTCGGTACTTGGATCGGTTGGATCGGGAAGAAGTACGACTACATCAACCGCGTTGTTATAACGCTTCGCTTTCGGTCTACGAGGGTACGTGGACGGATACTCTATCCTCTCGTTGCTATGCCATCACCATGGTCTTGCGTGATCGTAGGAAAATTTTTGAAATTACTACGTTCCCCAACACAAGATTGGTTTGAGTTGCATGTTTTATTATTGGTGCTGTCCTATGGTGCTCTCCGTGTCGCGCAAGCGTGAGTAATCCTCGCTGTAGGGTGTTGCAATATGTACATGATTTGCTTATGGTGGGTGGCGTGAGTGACAGAAGCACATACCCGAGTAAGTAGGTTGTTTGCGTATGGGATAAAGAGGACTTGATGCTTTAATGCTATGGTTGGGTTTTACCTTAATGATCTTTAGTAGTTGCGGATGCTTGCTAGAGTTCCAATCATAAGTGCATATGATCCAAGTAGAGAAAGTATGTTAGCTTATGCCTCTTCCTCAAATAAAATTGCAATAATGATTACCGGTCTAGTTATCGATTGCCTAGGGACAAATAACTTTCTCGTAACAAAAAGCTCTCTACTAAAACTAATTTAGTTGTGTCTTTATCTAAACATCCCCTACTTTTTATTTACGCTCTCTTTATATTCTTGCAAACCTATCCAACAACACCTACAAAGTACTTCTAGTTTCATACTTGTTCTAGGTAATGCGAACGTTAAGCGTGCGTAGAGTTGTATCAGTGGTCGATGGAACTTGAGGGAATATTTGTTCTACCTTTAGCTCCTCGTTGGGTTTGACACTCTTACTTATCGAAAGAGGCTACAATTGATCCCCTATACTTGTGGGTTATCAAGGGCTATGTCCGGGTTGCTGACGAGGGTGATTATTCCATTAGGCCCGGGCATTTTTAGCTTCATATACCCATAATGAGGTATGGCTTGAAAGCGCATGAAGGCCTCTCGCCCTAACAGGGCGTGGTACCCATTGTTGAAAGGGGCCACCTGGAAAGTTATTTCTTCGGACCGATAATTCTCCGGCGTGCCGAACACCACATCAAGTGTAATTTTTTCTGCACACCAAGCTTCCCGGCTGGGAATGATACATCGAAAGGTTGTGTTGCTTTTCTCGATGCGGCTCCTGTCTATTTTTATCTTGTGGAGCGTGTCCTCGTAAATGAGGTTTAGTCCACTGCCGCCATCCATGAGGACTTTTGTAAGTCGAAAGCCATCCACGATGGGACTGAGGACTATGGCAGCTGGCGCTCGGACTGTTCTGTATTTAGATTCGTCATTGGCGTTGAAGGTTATGGCCGTGTCGTTCCAGGGGTCAATTGCGGCGACCTGGCAAACTTCAGCGAGATCGCGCAGGGCCCTTTTACACTTGTTGTTTGATGCGAATGTCTCGAAGACTGCCAATACTCTGTTGTCATCGTTTGCTGTAGGGTGTGATTCTAGGGTGTCCTTGATAAGGATGTTCTCGCCGCTCTTGGCCACCTGCCGAAGTATCCAACATGCTCTAAGGCTGTGGGTTGCCACGGTATCCGGCGTCGTGTGTATTTCGCATGGGCCATTGAGCCATCCCTCCAGAATGGTGCCGTGCAACGTAATAGGTTTATGTTTTTTGACTGTTCGGCTGGGTGTGCCACGTGGGCGCGTCCTTTTTGCCTGTAGGGGGAGCCAGGATGGTTCCCAGGAAGTTGCCCGAGTTTTCCAGGCGCTTTCCATCACTCTATACTTTTGTACAATAGTTGCTAGGTCAGCGAACTTTGGTATGCGACGGCGATTGATCGCGTTAAGGATACCTTCGTCCGCGCAGTTGTTGGAGATGCTGCTATCGCATCTTCATCGCGGCAGTCTTTTACCTTGTTTTTGATAAGGAGGAATCTGGCCCAGAAGTGGTGGACCGTTTCCTGAGACTGTTGTTTGATGCTCCTGAGAGCATCTATGTCCGGGTGGGTGGGTGGAATTGAATCCGAACCCTGACCCAATTTTGGATCCGGAGTTTGGAGGTCTACTGGGTCGAAAAGTTCGGGCTCTGGGATATCGGCTGATTTTTTAGGCTCATCGTCCAACTTCATGTTCGGAGGAAGAGACATGCTTTTCTGCCGGAGAATGTCCGGCTCTTCGAGATAGGCGATCCTAACATAGTCCATCCTCAATATAGTGGAAGAGTTGCTCCGCTCCTCGACTACCGCTATCTGATGGGTGATCGGTGGAGTTTTAATTTCTCTTTGGTCGGGTTTAAGCCCAAACCGATCGTAGTCTGTAGTGACCCCCAAGGCGGCCATGCGATCCAGGAGTTCGTTCAATGACGATAACTCCATTGGATCCATGCAGGCAGAGTATTCAGGATCAACCCGGAGGCGATTTTCGATGACTCGAGAGGTCATCATCGGCTTGAGGGCTGAGCCGGCGGTCATGATGAAGCCGCCGAGTCGGAGGGTCTGGCCCAGGGCCAGGGCTCCTCCGGAGATGATATTATCCTTGACAACAAGGCGAGCCATTGACCCTCTCGGCGACGGCACAGTGGAACTCTCAATGAAAGCACCAATGTCGGTGTCAAAACCGGCGGATCTCGGGTAGGGGGTCCCGAACTGTGTGTCTAGGATCGATGGTAACAGGAGACGGGGGACACAATGTTTACCCAGGTTCGGGCCCTCTCTATGGAGGTAATACCCTACTTCCTGCTTGATTGATCTTGATGAATATGAGTGTTACAAGAGTTGATCTACCACGAGATCGTAATGGCTAAACCCTAGAAGTCTAGCCTATGAGTATATGGTAATGAATCTATCCTATCCGGACTATGCCCTTCGGTTTATATAGACACCGGAGAGATCTAGGGTTACATGGAGTCGGTTATATAGGAGGAAATCTTCATAATCGATCGCCTAGCTTGCCTTCCATGCCAAGTAGAGTCCAATCCGGACACGGGTATAGTCTTCGGCCTTCATGTCTTCATAGCCCATCAGTCCGGCCCAACAGATAACTGGCCGGATGCCCGAGGACCCCTTAGTCCAGGACTCCCTCACGCTTCAACCCGCGCCTTGTTACCCTGAAATATTTAAGATAAATCTTTGTCTCATTGTGCTCCGATAACTCACTCCATCTCAACCCGCGCCATGCTATTCCAAAATTACAACGCGCGCGAAAACTCCCACCTCCCGTGAAATCCCGATACGCGAAATGCCCGTGATACCCGTGAACCGAAAGAACCGCCTCAAATCGGTGGGGGTACTTTCGTAACTTACCCCACATTTCGGACAAGCGCGTCCCTAGGCCATGGTTCCCCAATCCCATCCCATCCGCCCACCCATTCGTACACCGAGGCCGGGAAAACCCGCGAAGCCCCACACCCTCCTCCGCCCGCCACATAGCCGGAGCCTCTTCCCCGAAGACATCGTCCACAGCAACACCTCGACGTCCTCATCCACCGTACCGGATGAGGATCCGTCGTCGATCTGGTCATCCTGCCAGTTCATCCACCCCGTCCTCCCCCTCCAAGGAGTTGCCCCAACGTTCCTGAGGGAGTCCTGGATTAGGGGGTGTTTGGATGGCCGGACTATGACCTTTGGCCGGACTCCTGGACTATGAAGATACAAGATTTAAGAATTCGTCCCGTGTCCGGATGGGACTTTCCTTGGCGTGGAAGGCAAGCTTGGCGATACGGATATGTAGATCTCCTCCCATTTGTAACCGAATCTATGTAACCCTAACCCTCTCCGGTGTCTATATAAACCGGAGGGTTTTAGTCCATAGGACGAACAACAATCATACCATAGGCTAGCTTCTAGGGTTTAGCCTCTCTGATCTCGTGGTAGATCTACTCTTGTACTACCCATATCATCAATATTAATCAAGCAGGAGTAGGGTTTTACCTCCATCGAGAGGGCCCGAATCTGGGTAAAAACATCGTGTCCCTTGTCTCTTTTTACCATCCGCCTAGACGCACAGTTCGGGACCCCCTACCCGAGATCCGCCGGTTTTGACACCGACATTGGTCCTTTCATTGAGAGTTCCTCTGTGTCGTCACCTTTAGGCCCGATGGCTCCTCCAATCATCAACAATAATGCGGTCCACGGTGAGACTTTTCTCCCCGGACAGATCCTCGTGTTCGGCGGCTTTGCACTGCGGGCCAATTCGCTTGGCCATCTGGAGCAGATCGAAAGCTAGGCCCCTGGCCATCAGGTCAGATTTGGAAGTTTGAACTACACGGCCGACGTCCGCAGAGACTTGATCTTCGACGGGTTCGAGCCACAGCCAAGCGCGCCGCACTGTCACAATGGGCATGATCTAGCTCTGCCACTGAACAGTGCCCTAGGGGTCGCACCAGTGTCCGCTCCGACCCTTAGCTCAGAGCCGGCTGCGCCAATCGAGGACGGGTGGCTAGACACCGCCTCAGGGGCTGCAATCTCCACGGCAATCGAGCCGAACACCATACCTGTCCTTTGCGGAGCTCGTGACTCCAAGGTGCCGGACTCCTCTCCGGACTCCGAACCTTCCGCGCCCCTGCCAATCGAATCCGATTGGGCGCTGACCATGGAGTTCACCGCCGCGGACATCTTTCAGCGCTCGCCTTTCGGCGCTGAATTCACTAAAGTCTCTCTCTTTATCAGGAGAGCCCTGGACGGACTATGGTCAACAAGGTTGGGACGCGGACGACGAAGAAATTCAAACCCCACCCACCACCCATTTCGTGGCCACTGTCGATGATTTAACCGACATGCTCGACTTCGACTCCGAAGACATCGACGGTATGGACGATGATGCAGGAGACGACCAAGAACCAGCGCCTACAGGGCACTGGAAGGCCACCTCGTCGTATGACATATACATGGTGGACACCCCAAAAGAAGGGAGCGGCGATGGAACAACGGAGAATGACCCCTGCAAGAAACAGCCTAAGCGCCGGCGTCAGCGGCGCCGCTCTAAATCCCGCCACAGCAAAAACGGCGATTCCGGCACTGGAGACAATAACACCCCGGACAGTGCCGAAGACAACCCCCTCCAGCAGGATTCAGCATAGGAGGATGGAGAAGCCAGCCCTCATGAGAGAGCGGCAGACAGAGAGGTAGAGGACGATAATTACATGCCTCCCTCCGAAGACGAGGCAAGCCTCGACGACGACGAATTTGTCGTGCCTGAGGATCCCGTCGAACAAGAGCGTTTCAAACGCAGGCTTATGGCCATGGCAAGCAGCCTCAAGAAAAAACAGCAACAGCTTAGAGCTGACCAAGACTTGCTAGCCGACAGATGGACTGATGTCCTTGCGGCCGAAGAGTACGAACTCGAACGCCCCTCCAAGAGCTACCAAAAATGCAGGCTGCTACCCTGATTAGAGGAGGAAGCACCTAGACCTATATCACCAGCGCATGATGCGGCCGACCGGCCACCTTGTGGCCGCGACAGAGACGCCTCTCGGCCCTCCACTCAAGCCGCACCCCGGCGTCGCTCAAAGAATACCAAGGCACGGGGAAATGCGCCATACCAGCGAGATATATTGGAAGACAGGGCAAGGCAAACAAGATCGATCTATGGATCGCGTGGGCGCCCGACCGTGTGATTTATAACCGTCATGCGGATATGGTAAATCCGGCCGGGCCGAACACAGTAGACAAAGCTCATTGGAGCTACGTCGTGACATAGCCCAATACAGAGGCGCCGCACACCCACTATGCTTCACAGATGAAGTAATGGATCATCAAATCCCTGAGAGTTTCAAACCTGTAAACATCGAATCATACGATGGCACAACAGATCCGGCGGTATGGATCAAGGATTATCTCCTTCATATCCACATGGCCCGCGGCGATGATCTACACGCCATCAAATACCTCCCACTCAAGCTTAAAGGACCAGGCATTGGCTTAACAGCTTGCCAGCATAATCAATTTGTTGTTGAGAGGACCTGGAAGCCGCATTCCTCGACAACTTCCAGGGCACCTATGTGCGACCACCAGACACCGATGACCTAAGCCACATAATTCAGCAGCCAGAGGAATCGGCCAGATAATTCCGGACACGGTTCCTAACGAAGAAAAATCAAATAGTCGACTGTCCAGACGCTGAGGCCCTTGCAGCCTTCAAGCATAACATCCGTGACGAGTGGCTTGCCCGGCACCTAGGACAGGAAAAGCCGAAATCCATGGCAGCCCTCACGACACTCATGACCCGCTTTTGCGCGGGAGAAGACAGCTGGCTAGCTCGTAGTAACAACATGACCAAGAGCCCTGGTAATTCGGATACCAAGGAAAGCATTGGCAGGTCGCGTCGCAACAAGCAAAAGCGCCGCATTAACGGCGACAATGCCGAGGATCTGGCAGTTAATGCGGATTCGAGGCTCTAAACCGGTCGCGGAAAAAGCCATTCAAAAGAAACACTCCGGGCCCGTCCAATTTGGAACGAATACTCGATCGCTTGTGCCAGATACACGGCACCCCCGAAAAACTAGCCAACCACACCAACAGGGATTGTTGGGTGTTCAAGCAGGCAGGCAAGTTAAACACCGAAAACAATGACAAGGGGCTGCATAGCAATGACAAGGAGGAGCCCCGGCCGCCGAACAATAGGGGACAGAAGGGTTTCCCCCCACAAGCACGAACGGTGAACATGATATACGCGACCCACATCCCCAAAAGGGAACAGGCGTGCACTCGAGGGGCGATATGCGTTGGAGCCGATCGCCCCAAAGTTCAACCCATGGTCCTCCTGCCCGATCACTTTCGATCGAAGGACCACCCACTAGCATCCACCATGGCGGATTCGCGCATTGGTTCTAGACCCAATCATTGGCGGATTTCACCACACTAGAGTCCTTATGGATGGCGGTAGCAGCCTGAACCTGCTTTATCGGGATACTGAGGCGAAAAATGGGCATAGATCCCTCAAGGATTAAACCCACAAATCGACCTTTAAAGGCGTCATACCAGGTGTAGAGGCCAACTATGCAGGCTCGCTTACACTTGAGGTGGTCTTCGGATCCCGGATAATTTCGAGCGAGGAGTTAATCTTGACATAGTCCCGTGTCGCAGATGGCTATCACGCCTTTGCTTTCGGACGAACCGCATTGCAAAGTTCAATGCGGTGCCGCACTACGCATACCTCAAGCTCAAGATGCCAGGCCCTCGAGGAGTCATCACGGTCAATGTAAACACCAAACGCTCTCTCCGAATGGAGGAGCATACGGCGGCCCTCGCGGCGGAAGTACAAAGCGGACTCTCAAGGCAATTCTCTAGTCCGGCCATTAAATGACCGGACACCGTCAAGCGCGCCCGGAGCAACCTACAACAAGACCGCCTGGCACGTTCCGAGGACGCGTAGCAATGCGGCCCCAACCCCAGCCCTCGCGAAATTGCGAAACCAGTACTACGCTTACATAACTACGCTCTGAAAATACCATGGGCATAGGGGGGGGCACGACCACGGCATGCCCAAAATGCGGCTCAACCGCACAAGGGGCTCCCGATTTTGTCATTCTTTTTTTTCTTCTTACTTTCAGGACTCCACATTCCGGAAGGCCTGTCCGGCAGTATAATCGCCGAACACACGATGCAACAGCCAGGGAGGCAGAAAGCTACGTCGAGTGTCCACGTGGTCTCTATAACGAGCAGTATACTTGTTTCACATATCATCCCGCAGCTCGCCCCTGGAGGGGGACATGTCAAATAGTCCCATCTCTTGCTTATCGCACTATTTGTATCATTCTGCTTTTACCGCAGACTTTTCGAATAAACAATACATAGCTTTTGTCTATTATTGCATTCCTTTTTTTATAAATACATGTTCAGTTATCACATTATGCAACCGTACACTTTGGTACGGCCAATACACTAGGGGCTTACGTACCCCAAAATATGGTGTGAGAAGTCCGAACACTCTCATGAGTGCGGCACCCCGAACTTATAGCATTATATGCATCGGCTCCGAATCATGTCTTAGATCAATAGTTGGGTTTGCCCGGCTCCCATGTTTTGGTACCTTACGTTCCGTTATATCGGCTAAGGTAGCACTGGGAGAACCACTGCGATTGTGCCCCGGTTGAGCTGGGCTAAGCACCTCAGTGCAGAAAGCTAAAACTAACCGTCATGATAGGGCGAGAGCTGGTCGCTGTTCAAGAGGTTTTCCAGTCCCTAAAGACTTATACCGCTTAGAGCGAGGATTCGGCTTTGTCCGGCCTAGGCATGGATAGCCCCCCGAACTCGGTCTTCCGAATACTAGGGGCTTCGCCGAAATTTAAAATTATAGAATTCTATGGCTAAGTGAGAGTGTTTAAGCATTATAGTCCGATTGCCTTGTTCGTTGTGTTGAGCGCCTCCCTCGAAGGACCCAATAATGGGAAAAAGAGCGCTCAAGTTTATCCCGAACACCCCAGCACTCGTGGCATGGGGGCAGAAGCCAATGACTCGCCATCTCTCAATTTTGATAAACGGCCGCATAGAAGGTAATATTTTAAATTCAAAAACGTTGCTTAGCGCATATGAACAAGTTTTCAGCGTACATGATCACAAATGCGAGTTTACTCAAAAATTACATCTTTGGAGCACTCATCCGCTATACGGCGGGCACCCTTCAGGATGCCCTCACAATACATTTCGAGCTTGCGATGCTCCTTGCCCGGCGGTGGTCCGTCCGTCACAAGCTTCTCAGCGTCCATCTTGCCCAGTGCACTTTAGCACGGGCAAGGCCTCTGGCACCTTCGATGCATCTGAGCGCTTGATGACTTCAAGCCTTGGACAGCATCCACCAGCCGCCTTACCAGCCCAAGTAGCTCCCGGCATGGCTTCCCGTGCCACACCCGGACTACGAGACCCTTCATGGCCTGTTCGGCCACCTTATGGAGTTCGACCAGCTGCTTCAGCTGGTCGCTCAAAACTGGTGTCCGGCCTCGACATCTTGAGACTGAACACCTTCTCCGTCGAGCTCCCTCTCGGCTCGGTAGAATGCGGCAGCGTAGGACACACTCGGGAAGATTTGCGAATGCTCCTGCAGAGCTCCGGACTCGGGTAAGTAACAAGTAATTCACTTTTGCGTGCTTGCTTTGCATAAAGAATGCCTTACCCGCCGCTATCTTCTTCATCGCCTCAATTTCCTGGAGGGCTTTTTGGGCTTCGGCCTTGGCAGATTTGGCGCTCTCAAGCGCCGAGGCGAGCTCAGACTCTCGAGTCTTTGAGTCAAGCTCCAAACTCTCGTGTTTTTTCAAGAGAGCCTGGAGCTCTTGCTGCACCGCCGCCACCCGCGCCTCCTACTTCTCTCGCTCGGTGCGCTACACGGCCGCATTGTTTTCGGCCTTGGACAGCGCTTCCTTCAGGGTCGCCACCTCGGTTGTGGCCCCTGCAATACTCACGTTGGTCCTGTCATTTTTTGCAACCACATCTTTTTATATACTTACATAAGGTATTACTTACCTTCCTTGTCCTCGAGCTGCTTCTTGGCAAGGCCGAGCTCGTTCTCGGACCGCTCGAGGCTCTGCTTCAATGCATTGACCTCCGCAGTCAGTGCGGCAGAGGTCAGCAGCACAACCTTCATTCCCATATTGACATTCCTTATGTTAGACTCCTGCGTATGTCTTTTTGATCCTCAGTTCGGCTTTTCTTTCCGAACACCAAACTGAGCATCAGGGGCTACTGTCTATGCGGTAATATTTTTACATATCTTAAACACATACCTCAAAGCCTGTTAGAAGCCTGGCATAGGCTTCGGTCAGCCCGCTCTTGGCGGACTGAACCTTCTGGATCACCACACTCATAATAGTGCGGTGCTCCTCGTCGATGGAGGCGCCGTTAAGAACCTCCAGCAGATTATCCGGTGCCTCCGGTTGGACGGAGGTCACCGGCGTCATAGTTTCGCCCTTCCTACTAGGGGGCGCCCGTCGGACTCCGCAACCACTGAAGGTTCCGGGGCGGTGCCCGGCCTAGGGCCGGACTTGGTGCCCTTCGGGGTTTTATCCCCTTTTCTCCTGGAGTCCGGGAGGTCGCCTTGCGGCGCCTCCAGGACCAACTCCTCCTGGCTTGGCCCCTTTTGGGACGCCACCTCGGCGTCATCCGCAGCGCGAGGAGAGGAGGCGGTCGGAAGTGAAGTGCTGTTCACATCCGACGAACCCAGGGAACCGCTCGACGAAGCGTCGAGCCCGGCCTTGGGTGGACTGCATGATTATATTCGGCGTCAGAAGGTACTGTGCAATAAAGGAACGCCATGAGTTATTCTGGTATCCGGATACTTACGATCTTGCCAGGGGCTTGGCCCTGGATGGCCACTCCTCTTCGCCGTCGTCGGCGTTGGTGGAGTAGTCCGGAGGAAGAGTCCTCCCCTTCTTGGACCCTCCGGCCCCCCCAGTTGGGTTGGCCTTCCTTTTCATTCCTCCCCCTGCTGGAGGGGGAGAGGCTTCTTCTTCCTCCTCCTCGTCTTCGGAGGAGGAGTGCGCCTTGGAGTCGTCGGACGATGAATCTGGCACCACCGAGCGCCGGGAACTCTTTCGAGTTCCTGTGGCCTTCTTCTTGGCCTTCTTCTCCGGCACCACGTAAGTTGCCGGGACCAGCAGCCCCGTCAAGTGGGCGTCTGCTGGATCTTTGGGCAAAGGAGCCAGACAGTCGATCTGTCCGGTCTTCTTCTGCCATTCCTGTCAAAGGAACGGGAGCTTAGATCCCGCGTAGAGTTAAACTATGAAATACAAGTATCCCGTAAAGGGTAAAATATGCTTACCACGCTGGCTTGGCGCTTCGCGCGGAATCCGCAATCCTCGGTGATGGGAGGAAGAACCTCGGCGCCCTTGAATAGCACCTTCCAGGCATCCTCGTGCGTTGTGTCAAAGAGCCTGGTCAGAGTTTGGTGCTGGGTCGGGTTGAACTCCCATAAATTAAAAGCCCGTTGTTGACACGGGAGGATCCGGCGGATGAGCATGACCTGGACTACGTTGACGAGTTTAACCTCTTTGTTCACCAGGTCTTGGACGCATGATTGGAGTCCGGTCCACTCTTCCGAATTACCCCACGACAGACCCTTCTCTTTCCAGGAGGTGAGCCGTGTGGGGATGCCAGATCGGAATTCGGGGGCCGCTTCCCATTTAGGGTCAGGCGGCTCGGTGATGTAGAACCACCCCGATTGCCACCCCTTTATGGTCTCCACGAAGGAGCCCTCGAGCCATGTAACGTTGGGCATCTTGCCCACCATGGCGCCTCCGCACTCCGCTTGTTGGCCGCCCACTACCTTCAGCTTGACATTGAAGGTCTTCAGCCATAAGCCGAAGTGGGGCTTGATGCGGAGGAAAGCCTCGCACCATTTATAAAAGCCAAGATGTTGAGGGCGAAGTTGGGGCGGATAATGGAAATCCAGGACGTAGTAGAACATGAGCCCCCGGACAAACGAGTGAAGTGGGAAACCTAGTCCGCGGAGGAAATGGGTGAGGAACACCATCCTCTCATGGGGCCTGGGGGTGGGGATGAGCTGCCCCTTGTCTGGGAGCTGGTGCGCGATGTCGTTAGACAAGTATCCGGCCTCCCTCAGCTTTTTGATGTGTCCCTCCGTGACGGAAGAGACCATCCACTTGCCTCCTGCTCCGGACTTGGCTGGAGAAGGTTGAGGTGGGAAGTGCAGACTTGGGCGCTGGAGCTCGAGTGCGCGAAAATGGATAAGCAAAGGAGGAAGAAGGCGTAGATGGAAAATGTGGATCCTTATCCCCTCATATGGGCGGACGAAACTATGTGCCCCCACCAGCCTGGTAAAACTCGCTTATCTCCCAAGCGCCGTAAATTAATGGCACGGTTGGGTTACCCACGGCCGTATTGATGAGAATCCCGGAATAAGGGGACACGATCTCTGCTTCAACAAGGCGTGCCAAGGAAACTGCCTCGCTAAGTGCGCTGAGGTGGGACAGTAAAAAATGATTTGAATAAAGGCTTGGCCGTGGTGTGATGTCACGCTGCAAAATACGTCAGCAGATTGGATTTGTGTAAGTATTATTCTCTCTACGGTGGTATGTGGAAATTATTTTGCAGAGCCGGACACTATCCTTGTGTTCAAAATCTTCTATGAAGTATTCGGAGGAGGAACCCGCCTTGCAATGCGAAGACAATCTGCGCGGACTAACTCGTCGTCATTGAAGCCTGGTTCAGGGAGCTCTTGAGGAGTCTGGATTAGGGGTGTCCGGATGGCGGACTATGACCTTTGGCGGACTCTGGACTATGAAGATACAAGATTGAAGACTTCGTCCGTGTCCGGATGTGACTTTCCTTGGCGTGGAAGGCAAGCTTGGCGATCCGGATATGTAGATCTCCTCCCATTTGTAACCGACTCTATGTAACCCTAACCCTCTCCGGTGTCTATATAAACCGGAGGGTTTTAGTCCGTAGGATGAACAACAATCATACCATAGGCTAGCTTCTAGGGTTTAGCCTCTCTGATCTCGTGGTAGATCCACTCTTGTACTACCCATATCATCAATATTAATCAAGCAGGAGTAGGGTTTTACCTCCATCGACAGGGCCCGAACCTGGGTACAAACATCGTGTCCCTTGTCTCCTGTTACCATCCGCCTAGATGCACAGTTCGGGACCCCATACCCTAGATCCGCCGGTTTTGACACCGACAGTTCCCCTCGTCTTTCGCGCCACCTCCATTCCCACACCGCCGTCTTCACCTGCACCACCGGAAGAGCATCATCATCACCGTTTCCTCGGATGAAGCTGCAGCCTAATCGGCGCCACCAAAGAGGTTGTACACTAATCGCCGCATTTTATTCTTGATTCGATCTCACGGTGCTGCCGGCGCTCGGTCCCGAGCGGACACAGCGCGGCTCCATCCACGGCGGCGTCGCTGGCCACTTCATCCATGGCGTCGCTCCCCCGGCGGAGACGTCCACATCAGTAGGAGCTGCTGCTGCTTTAGCTCTCGCTCGCACTGCTGCTCTGCTCTTGCTCTCGGTCCCTGCCTTGTCTGCTCTTGCTCTTTCTCTTGCTCTTGCTCGTGCTACTGCTCTCGCTCTTGCTCTTGCTTGCGATGCTGCTCTGATTTAGCTACACTTCAGTCGACTGAATCAACTTTTGGGTCAGTCGATTTTCAGAAGTGGGGGCTCACGGAGTTAAGGAAGAACGAGCGGCAGCGGAGGGGGCTCGCGGAGAGGCACCCACTATCTATCTTAGGGTTCGTGGTGGGGCGGTGGTCGCCGGCGGTGGTGGGGCGGTGGCGTGGGGATCACCGGAGAAAAGCTCAAGCACGGGGGGCTAGAGGATGGCAGGGCGGCGACCCCCGGTAGTGGGGAGTGTTTTCGGGGAGGGCGGGGCGGCGCACTGCCGGCCGCGGGCGGCGGGGGGAGGCTGTTTGGCCAGTGGTGGCTGGCGACTCAGGGGGTTGGAGGTTGAAGATGAACTTCAGGCCCTTGGTTTCATATCCAACAGCTGCAAAATTGACTGACCAGAGATGAAAAAGTTAGTCGACTGACGTGTAGCCTCACATCTAGTGCGTTCAGTTTCAACAGTAAAATTCAGTTTCGACAGCAAAATTCAGTTTCGACAGTTAAGTTCAGTTTCGATAGTTAAATTCAGTTTCGACAGTTAAGTTCGGAGATGAGCGGCTGATGTATTTTACATCTAGCACTTTGTGGTTATGTATTTTACATCATCTATTGGAGATGCTATTAGAATTCCACTCAGGTTAACGTTGTCTCTCTTGTCCTGCTTCAGCCTCGGCGTCGTACAACTCACCGGAGCTGCTCCAATGACGAAACCCTCCATCACAGCGGAGCAGTACCTCGGGCTCCATCTCCAGACACCTAAGATCTTCTTCCCCTCCTCCGACAGCCAAGTCAGCCGGATCATCCTCACCGGCCAACCCAATCACGCTGAGATCAACATGGCTTCGCCAAAGAGGTTGTACACTTGTTGCATCTCTTTTTTACTCTACATGTTATATATATTGTCCACTGAGCACACGGAGTAACGGGAAATACAATTATTTTATCCTACTATATGACAAGCAGTGAGGTACCAGGAAACTTAGCTATCCGTGATGGACTCTCTTGAATGCCATAATTATTTATCTCTGCGAGTTTGAGCTGTGTATTTATCGATGGCCCTGGGAGTTGAGCTAGTAGGGCAGTGGCCTGGGTCCAAAGTAATAGAAGTAGCACAAAAACATTTTTTAGTGTAGGCTTTTCCTTGCTCAAGCCTGCCTACTAGAATCGCCAGTGCTTGAAAGGAAAAGTGAATGAAAAACATAGGAATTGGAAAGTTTCGTATGGTACTACTTTTCATGAATTTGGTGCAAAGGAATGGAGCAAAGGAAAACTGTAGGATTTGTTCCTTTAGTGTCTCCTTGAAAGAAAAACTGTAGGAATTTTAATTTCCACTTTTAATCCTTTTCATATTCCTATTCATGAAGCACAAGACTAAGAGATAGTAGCATAATAGCATTATAACCATACATTTTCTTGTGGTTTGACTTAATCTCACCATGCTTCTTGGCATCCTGTGATCTTCCAATTCTTGTGAACCAAACACCCAAATTGGCAGAAATCATGTGTTTTTAAATTCTCTGTTTTGCACGTGCATTCCTATCCTATTCCTATCTATTTCCTATCCCTGCGTTGTTAGAATCCTAAAATTCAAACAAGCCCTTACACAATTACTTCTGTTACAGATATGTGTCAAAGAAAACCTTGTGTGGTTTGTCCTGCTCCTGCGGTGCTGTGTTCCACCCCAGCTCAACTGCTCCAACGATGAAAGGGTTCACCACAGCAGGGATCCGCTCTCCAGACTGTCTTTCGCTGCCTCAGATCTTCTTCCCCGCTGCTGGCAGCCACGACAACTGCATTACCATCATCAACTGAGCAGATGACCTTGAGGACTACACGGGTCCGCAAGAGAGGTCGCACTCTTCCGTGTCTGCTTATGTTATGCATCGCTTAATATGATGGCATGCTACTTTATCATCGTGTTCACCTATTAGACTCCGAGTCAGGTCCAAACTTATGTTGAAACTTGAGTTTTAAATGGTTGTGGGGTACATATTGGGGCAGCAATCAGTACTATCTGTCTACTATCTAGTTAATCTCGGGTGTCTACTATGAGTTTCATGTTGGTTGAAAACAAACATTAAAGGAGCCATTATCAGTATTTTTTAACTAAAGCTATTATCTGCCTGCTATCATTGGTTTTGGGTCTATCCACAGTTTGCTACCATCACTCTGGATTTGTGCATGCACTCCTTACATAATCTCACTATGTTTTATTCCTATGCATGTCGGGTATTGTACACAATGGAACTGAACATGTAGAGCAAAAGAGACGAGCCTTGCGTGGCAATAAAATTTCATGCAGACGTCGCTCCATTGTGGGCGCAAAGGCAGCCCCCTCCACCCATTTCAGATCGTAATCAAGAGGAAGATAATTGTTTTGAGGGGGATTCAGAAGCAGAAGACCACTCCTATTTACCCCATAAGGTCTTCTCTCTAACTTGGCATGATGATGTTGGTAATATCATGCATATGGTGCCTTGCATTGCTTACTGTATACATCAAAGATGTCATCTACTTAGTTTAGACATGCTTTGTATCTATGCCATCTGTTTAGTTTCTTTATCGTATATGTGAATCATGCAATGCCATCTTGTTTAGCCAGTCATCATATATGTGAATTTTGCAATGTCACCCTAGTTAGCCAGTCATCTTATATGTGAATTATATCATTACATCATTTTTTTCACGTGTTAAATTTGTCAACAATTTTAGTACATTCAATTACTCTTCCTGTGCATTAGCCATTCGGCACGGTCATGGAAAAATCTGGAGTGGAAACAAGGTCTTCAGAGCAGACAATGCTATCTGACGAAGCGCATGTCTTGCTGGTTACAGATAGCTCCTTAGAGGAGGATTCAGAGACAGATGACCATTCCTATTTCCCCCCGAGGTGCATGCTCTAACTTGGCAGGGTTATGTTGCTCATATGGTGCGTATGGTATCTTGCATTGCTATGTCATTTGCTTAGTTTAGACATGCTTTGTGTGAATGCCACCTGTTTAGTGTCTAATTACCATATATGTGAATTATGCAATGCCATCTTGTTGCAAGACATTATATATGTGAATTATGCAATGCTATCTTGTTGCAAGGCATTATATAGGTGAATTATGCAATGCCATGTTGTTTAGCCAAGTGTCATATATGTGAATTATATCATGTCGTCCTTTTTTTGTATTTCTCATTGCTTTTGTCGACAATGTTTGTATATTCAACTGCTCTTCCTGTGCATCAGCCATTTGAATTGGTGGTGGAGAAATCTGGAGTGAAAACAAGGTCTTGAGAGCAGACAATGCTACCTGCAAAACAGATATCTTGCTGGTTCTGATTAGCTTTTAGAGGAGGATTCAGAGGCAGATGACTAGTCATATTATCCCCCTGAGGTGTATGCTCAAACTTGGCAGGGTTATATTACTCATATCATGCATATGTTGTTTTGCAATGCTTAGTTTTTACATCATATACACGATATTGAATGCCATCTCCTTAGTTGACACATCATATATGCGATTTCCCTCTGCTCACTTCCTTAGTATATAAATCATATATTTGAATTATATCATGCCATGATGTTTACATAGACAGCATGTATCTGAATTATGGCATGCCAAACCATTTTCTAAAGACATAATATAGTTATATCATCTCATCCTGTTTACATAGTCATCATATTTTGAATTTATCCTTATATCTGTGAATTATATCATGCCATCATGTTTCCATCGACGACATGTTTGTGATATATGGCATGCCAACCACTTTAATAGACAGATCGTATAGTTATATCATGTCATCATGTTTACATAGTCATCATATTTTGAAGTATGTCATTCTATCCTGTTTAGTTAGCCATCATACATGTGAAATTGTGTCATGCTATCTTGTTTAATTAGCCATCATATATGTGAAATTATGTCCTGCTATTCTGTTTGGTTAGACAACATAAATGTGAATTATTTCATGCCCTGTTTTCTTCCCTGCTATCCATTGCACCTGTCTATCTTACTATGTCTGTACATTCAATTACTTTTCTTGTTTATCAGCCATTTCAATTGGAGGGGGTGATGGCAGTTTCTGTTGGAGTAAAAGCACGGTCTTCAGAAAAGATTGTGCTACTTGTCGATGGAGATAGAACCACGGATGTACCTGCCCAAGAACCAGCCCCACCACACATAACCCAGACTCATGCAGATTGTACCCCTACCCAGTTGGACAAAGAACCAGCTACACCCCTTCTAACCCCAACCCCGGCAGATAGTAACCCAGTTCCCGTTGACACAACACCGTCTCCACCACAGAGCACCCAAACCTGAGCAGTTAGTAAGGCAACTGCAATGCCCAAAGCACGAGGACCACCACTCCGAACCCCAAGTCAATGCTTAAAGCAGAAGAAGAATATTTCTCAGGTCAGGTTCCGTAGCTATGGTTCATACTACTTTGCTCTTGAAAGAACTGGTGTATCACCGGCATTCATATATTAAGCAGGTAGAAGGCGGGAAATATGTTCATGATCAAGTGATCATGATTGGTTACAAGAGAAGGGTTTAAAAAACCCTGAAAACCAGGGCTGAATAGAAATTTGAGCCTAGCCTGGATCCCCTAGTAGCGTTGCAAGGCACTTTGCCCTTGCTAGCTTCCAACTCTCTGCATCACTTCTGATCGCGGCGATCACATTGCAGATTTGGTTTGACTCATGTCTGAAAGTTCTATTGTTCCTCTCCTTCCAGATGTGCCATGTGACAAGAAAGATCATCGTCTTGAGCCTCTCTCTGAGCCTTGGTCTTGACTGTTGGATGAGGTTGCGCATTCTGCAAATGGAGGAGGTGAGGTGGTCTGAGGACGCGGCGAGGCGCATGAGGCTGTCACAGTCATTCCTGGTTGAGATCCTTCTCCATATTTCCTTCTTGACCGGGCAATCCCAAAGAGATGTCTTGATGTCTCCAGATTTCTTGTGCATAGAGTGCAGAAGTATCCATTCTCCCATCCTCTGCGTTGGAGTCTATTGTTGCACCAGAGACGATTTTTGAGCAATAGCCAAAAGAAAACTTTTATGTTTCCGGGTGCCCAGGTTTTCCATATGAGCTGCTTGTCTTCCGTCTTCTGTAGATTGCTGAATTGCGCTTTGTAAGCTGACTTTGCGCTATATATGCCAGCGCTCTGAATATTCCAGGAGATCTCATCTTCCACCTAGGGTTGCAACAACACATCTTCGGCCCGCAGAGCTCTCCAGTGGATGATGAAGCTGTGAATCAGGTCTTCATTGGGGCGTATCTTGATGTCCAACACCCATTTATCATTTTCAAGTGCATCAGCAACGCATCTGTTTTTACCTCGTGATCGCTTGAACAGCTCCTGGAACAAAATGGCAAGGTTTGGAGAGGTGATCCATGGGGATTGCCAGTAGGAAGCCGCCCTGCCGTTTCCAGGAGTCACGGTGGTTGCATTGTCGAACATGGCCTTGTCTTCCTTGTCACATGGTAGTTCTGATCCCTTCCAAGGTCTGTCTTCATTTTGCCATGACAACCACAACCATCGAAGCCGCAAGGCGCGAGGGAATTTCTGCAGGTCATGGATGCCAAGGCCTCCATACTCAGTCGGTTTGCAGATGTGCTTTCAGGCAACCTTGCATTTGCCTCCGCTGAGCTCATCCTCTTGCGTCCAAAGAAACTTTTGGCGAGCTTTATCAATCTCTTTGAAAAGAAGCTTGGGCAGCCGAAGAACAGAGAGTGCAAATGTTGGGATTGCAGATAGGACGCTTCGAATAAGCACTCTTCTCCCTGAGATATGCATCAGCTTTCCTTTCCAGCCAGCTAGGCGAGCTCGGATGCGGTCCAAGATGAACTGAAGATGAACCAGTCTGGCTCTTCCGAGGCTTATTGGCAATCCCAAATATCTTATTGGGAAGGCAACTATCTGTCTGCCAAAAGCATGCAGAACCTCGTGGAGGTTAATGTGATCGCATCTGATGGGCGTGACAGTGCACTTGCTAATGTTGAGATGCAGACCTGAAGCATCCCCAAAGCGAGTGATGATGTCAAGCAGCTTGTCGAACTCTTCTCGAACTGGGTTTGCAAAAATGACTGCATCATCAGCGTACATGCTGGTGCGTAGTTTCAGCTCTTTTCCAGGGAGGGGAGCAAGAATGCCATCTTCAGCAGCTTTCATTATGAGGCGGTGGAGGATGTTGATGGCTAGGATAAACACCAATGGGGACAAGGGGTCTCCTTGCCGCAGCCCACGGTGGTGGATCAGAGGAATTCTAGGATCGCCATTTAGCAGGAACGCAGATGAGGATGACCTGAGCAGCATGGCAATCCAGTCCCTCCATCGATTGATAAAACCCAGATGTTGTAGCAGTTCGAACATGAACTCCCAGGATACCGAGTCGAACGCTCGAGCGATGTCCAGTTTGATTAGTAAAGCTGGCTTCTTTTTACGGTGGAGGGATCGAACTGAGTTTCTGACATAGAGGTAGTTGTCTTGTAAGCATCTTGATTTGAGGAATGCACTCTAAGATGGTGAAATGATGGGTGAGATCTTCTCTGCCAATCTGATCGAGGTCACCTTGGTAATGAGCTTAGCAATGGAGTTTATGAGACTGATGGGCCGAAAATCTCCCACGGATTCAGCTCCGTCTTTCTTGGGTAGCAAGGCCACAAAAGTAGAATTGATCTTGTCGAAATTGGCTCCGGATAAGCTATGGAATTTGTTGAACACTGCCATCACCTCATCTTTTATGATGTCCCAGCAGCTTCTGAAAAACTGCCCATTGAAACCGTCGGGCCCTGGAGCTTTCTCTGTCGGGGAATCCAGAATTGCTCTCCAGACTTCTGCTTCGATGAAAGGAGCATCCGGACCATCGGCCTGGATCGTTGGCAAGTTCAAATTAGCCCAGTTAATGGTGCATCTTCTGGGCTCAGCAGCTCCCATGATCCTATTGAAGTGCTCAAAAATGGTATTGGCCTTCTCGTCATGCTCGATCGCCACGTGATCATCAGTTAGCAGGGAGTGAATGAAAATTTTCCTCTTTCTTGAGCAGGCCTTTGCGTTGAAGAAGGAAGTGGTTGCATCTCCAACCTTGAGCCATGTTATCCGAGAGGCTTGGCGTCGACGAGCTCGTTCAACGGCCGCAAGGCCAATGATCTTTTGCTTCAGGAGCTTTCTGAGGTTGAATTCAGCTGGAGATAGTTGACGCTTTTCCATCGCCACATCGAATCTCAGGATTATCTCTGAAGCAATGTGAAACTGCAACTTCGCGTCACTGAATAAGCTGCCGCTCCAAATCTTCAGATCTTTGGCCACCCGCTCGAGCCTTGTTTTAATTCTACTGAAGGCACAAGTTTGTGTGGCGGGGCGTTGCCATGCCCGCAACACCATTTCTCTGAAATGAGGAAAGCTAACCCAGAAGCTTTCAAAGCGAAATCTTGCTCGCCGAGGAGGAGCGGTGGCGCTGGCAAGGATCAGAGGGCAGTGATCCGAGCATGATGTGGACGACGCGGTGAGCATGAAGGAGGGGAAAAGGGCCTCCCATTCTAGGTTAGCAAAGAATTTGTCGATGCTAACTAACGTGGGCGATTCCCGCTCGTTACTCCAAGTGAACCTCCTATTTTTACATTTAATCTCTTTGAGTGCCGCTGAGTCTAAAGCCGATCTAAATCTACTCATCAACCTTCTGTTAAGGTTGTGGTTGTTCTTGTCTCTTGCTTCGTAAATGACGTTGAAGTCACCGTTAACTAGCCATGGAGTGCCTACAGGGGGTGCCGTGCTAGTCACCATTGAGCGGACTACTTTGCTCTTGCATCACTGTATTTACTCATACCAACTAATTTCAAATTTGAAGGATGCAATTGAAACTCCAATGACGCAACAGGTATGTTTTAAACCTGTTTCTTTAACGTGTTTGCTGTTGTAACTTGCTCTATGTTGATTTCAGTTTCAATTGAATAAACAATTATGTTCTCATGCCATGCACATTACAAGTGTTGTTATTGCTATGTAGTTTCGCACACTTATATTTTGTCTATCCTGCTTTGTCTTAAATAGATATGATTCGAACTGTATCTATCTTGATTTGGCAACATAAACTAGAATGATATAGACCATACAGTGACCATACTACATAGATATATGTTTGTTTTATGATGTTATCCTGTCCACCTTACTACGGAACTGGTTTACCAAAATGAGTTTCATATACTACATTGTAAACCTGTGATGTGTTTGTTTGTTTCTCCTTTAGAACGCGGATAAAATATTGGAGTAGAGTACCCCGTTATGCAGTGGTAATGGAAGTAATGCAGATAAGGTTCAAGATAGTGAGACATCCCTGTTGATCTCCAAGAAAGCTGATAAAAACTATAGTGAAGACACTGAGACAACCCCAAAGTCCTGTCTTGATGTAGTGTTCGAGTTACTGGCTACTACTGTTGGCACCAACTCTTCGAACTTGCTGCCTGAATCAGTTAGGCTTCTTCAGTCTCAACTTCAAGTTGAAAGACATCGATTCAATGTTATGCGACAGGAAGCCGAAGGACTGAGGAAGTCCCTGCAGAATTCAGATGCATACTTTCTGGTGCAACAGCAAGTGCTGGAGGATTTAAGCGCCAAACAAGAGAAATTTAATAAGCTTGCTAAGCATCTTGCCAACATTATGGGTACCTGGATATTGTTTCTTGAGCTCTTGAAGTGGTTTCAGATTCGGACTTGTTTTGCTCTCTGGCGTTTATATGCTGTTTTGTTCCCTATATTTGCACTGGTGGCGAACTTTGATACCCAGTGGATGTAATATGTGTAATAGCCGTGATAGCCTAGTGTAAGTTGCTTGCTAATTTATTTCCTTATTGTCTTGTTTATTTGTTTTCTTGTAGTCAGTGCAGTTCTTTTTCCGCGGTTTCCTAGTGGCCGCAATAACCTATTTTTTAAAACTAGGCCACAATAACCATGGGCTACATATTTACTGTAGTTAACATGGGCCTCCTACAGGCCGTAGAAACAATGGGCCTTCTATGGGGCATAGAAACAATGGGTCTTATACGGGCCGTAGATACAATGGGCCTTCTACGGGCCGTATCATCAATGGGCCTTCTACGGGCCGTATGATCGGTTGGCCAAACATGGGCCAATAACAGACCACATTATGGCCGTAAATGGGCTAGAGTTGAAATCGTCCGTTCATGGGCCGACCATAACGGGCCGTCGTTAATCGGCCGTATTTGATGATGCTATGAAAACGGCCTAAAGTTTTAACGGGCCACAAATGGGCCGACTATAACCACGGGCTGAATTTGGCCCACAAGCAGAAAATGACAGTAACGTACCGTAAGTAAACGGATGCTGTAAATGAGCCCAAGAATAAATGGGCCCTGATAAGGCCGAAAGGTTACATGGGCTGGAAATGGCCCAATGGAATAATGGGTCGTTGATACGTCTCCAACATATCTATAATTTTTGATTGTTCCATGCTATTATATATTCTGTTTTGGATGTTTAATGGGCTTATTTTTACACTTCCATATTATTTTTGGGACTAACCTATTAACCGGAGACCCATCCCAAATTACTGTTTTTTTTGCCTATTTCAGTGTTTCGCGGAAAAAGAATGTCAAACGGAGTCCAAACGGAATGAAACCTGTGGGAGCGTGATTTTTTGAACAAACATGATCCAGAGGGCTTGGAGTGGACGTCAAGCAACCAACAAGGAGGCCACGAGGTAGGGGGGCGCGCCTACCCCCCTGGGTGTGCCCTCCACCCTCGTGGCTCCACCGACCTACTTCTTCCTCCTATATATACCTACGTACCCCCAAACCATCGAGGAGCACCACGAAAACCTAATTCCATCGCCGCAACCTTCTGTACCCATGAGATACCATCTTGGGGCCTTTTCCGGCGCTCCGTCGGAAGGGGCATTGATCACAGAGGGCTTCTACATCAACACCATAGCCTCTCCGATGATGTGTGAGTAGTTTACCTTAGACCTTCGGGTCCATAGTTATTAGCCAGATGGCTTCTTCTCTCTCTTTGGATCTCAATACAAAGTTCTCCTTGATTTTCTTGGAGATCTATTCGATGTAATCTTCTTTTGTGGTGTGTTTGTCGAGATCCGATGAATTGTGGGTTTATGATCAAGATTATCTATGAATTCTCTGAATTCTTTTATGTATGACTGGTTATCTTTGCGAGTCTCTTCGAATTATCATTTTGGTTTGGCCTACTAGATTGATCTTTCTTGCAATGGGAGAAGTGCTTAGCTTTGGGTTCAATCTTCCGGTGCTCGATCCCAGTGATAGTAGGAGAAACGACGCGTATTGTATTGTTGCCATCGAGGATAAAAAGATGGGGTTTATATCATATTGCAGGAGTTTATCCCTCTACATCATGTCATCTTGCTTAAAGCGTTACTCCGTTCTTATGAACTTAATACTCTAGATGCATCTTTGAAAGCGGTCGATGTGTGGAGTAATAGTAGTAGATGCAGCAGAGTCGGTCTACTTGTCACGGACGTGATGCCTATATACATGATCATACCTAGATATTCTCATAACTATGCTCAATTCTATCAATTGCTCGACAGTAATTTGTTCACCCACCGTAATACTTATGCTATCTTGAGAGAAGCCACTTGTGAAACCTATGGCCCCCGGGTCTATTTTCCATCATATTAATCTTCGTCAACAAGCTATTTCTATCTTTGTTTACTTTGCAATATTTACTTTTAATCTTTATCATAAAAATACCAAAAATATTATCTTATCATCTCTATTAGATCTCACTTTTGGAAGTGGTCGTGAAGGGATTGACAACCCCTTTATCACGTTGGTTGCAAGGTTCTTATTTGTTTGTGTAGGTGCGAGGGACTTGAGCGTGGCCTCCTACTAGATTGATACCTTGGTTCTCAAAAACTGAGGGAAATACTTACTCTACTTTGCTGCATCACCCTTTCCTCTTCAAGGGAAAACCAACGCAGTGCTCAAGAGGTAGCAAGAAGGATCTCTGGTGCCGTTGCCGGGGAGTCTACGCACAAGTCAACATACCAAGTACCCATATCGCATTACATTATTTGCCATTTGCCTCTCGTTTTCCTCTCCCCCACTTCACCCTTGCCATTTTATTCGCCCTCTCTTTCCGTTTTCTTTATCCGCTTGCTTCTTGTTTGCTCATGTGTTGGATTGCTTGCTTGTCACAATAGCTCAAGATAATACTAAATTGTGTGACTTTGCCAATACCAACAACAGTGATTTTCATAGCACTCTGATTGCTCCTCTTACCGAAGCTGAATCTTGTGAAATTAATGCTGCCTTGCTGAATCTTGTGAAGATGCCGCTACCCATCTAAATAGCTCTGTTGATTTGCGTGATATGCAAAATAAGAAAGATGTGGATAATGATATTTTTAAATTGAAGCTATTTCCGTTTTCCCTTAGAGATCGTGCTAAAACTTGGTTTTCATCTTTGCCTAAAAATAGTATCGATTCTTGGAATAAGTGCAAAGATGCTTTTATCTCTAATTTTCCTCCCGCTAAAATCATCTCTCTTAGAAACGATATTATGAATTTTAAGCAACTTGATCATGAACATGTTGCACAAGCTTGGGAGAGGATGAAATTAATGATACGTAATTGCCCTACTCATGGTTTGAATTTGTGGATGATTATACAAAAAATTTATGCCGGATTGAATTTTGCTTCTAGAAATCTTTAGATTCGGCCGCGGGAGGCACTTTTATGGAAATCACTTTAGGAGAAGCTACTAAACTCCTAGATAATATTATGATTAATTATTCTCAATGGCACACTGAAAGATCTACTAGTAAAAAGGTGCATGCAATTGAAGAAATTAATGTTTTGAGTGGAAAGATGGATGAACTTATGAAATTGTTTGCTAATAATAGTGTTGCTTCTGATCCCAATGATATACCTTTGTCTACCTTGATTGAGAATAATAATGAATCTATGGATGTGAATTTTGTTGGTAGGAATAATTTTGGTAACAATGCTTATAGAGGAAACTTTAATCCTATGCCTTATCCTAGTAATTCCTCTAATAATTATGGTAATTCCTACAACAACTCTTATGGAAATTTTAATAAGATACTCTCTGATTTTGAGACTAGTGTTAAAGAATTTATGATTTTTCAAAAGAATTTCAATGCTTTGCTTGAAGAAAAATTGCCTAAGATTGATGAATTGGCTAGGAACATGGATAGAATTTCTCTTGATATTGATTCTTTGAAACTTAGATCTATTCCACCTAAGCATGATATCAATGAGTCTCTCAAAGCCATGAGAGTTTCCATTGATGAGTGCAAGGAAAGAACCGCTAGGATGCATGCTAAGAAAGATTGCTTTGTGAAGGCGTGTTCTTCTAGTTTTTATGAGCATAAAGATGAAGATCTAAAAGTTATTGATGTGTCCCGTATTAAATCCTTGTTTTGCAATATGAATCTTGATGATGATGGGACTGGAGATGAGTCAACTTTAGTTAGAAGGCGTCCCAAAAATTCGGAGTTTTTAGATCTTGATGCTAAAATTGTTAAAAGTGGGATTGAAGAGGTTAAAACTTTAGATAGCAATGAGCTCACTATCTTGGATTTCAAGGAATTTAATTATGATAATTTCTCTTTGATAGATTGTATTTCCTTGTGTCAATCCGTGCTAAATTCTCCTCATGCTTATAGTCAAAATAAAGCTTTTACTAAACATATCGTTGATGCTTTGATGCAATCTTATGAAGAAAAACTTGAGTTGGAAGTTTCTATCCATAGAAAACTTTATGATCAATGGGAACCTACAATTAAAATTAAAATTAACGATCATGAATGCTATGCTTTGTGTGATTTGGGTGCTAGTGTTTCCATGATCCCAAAAACTTTGTGTGATTTGCTAGGTTTCCGTGAATTTGATGATTGTTCTTTAAACTTGCACCTTGCGGATTCCACCATTAAGAAACCTACGGGAAGAATTAATGATGTTGTTATTGTTGCAAATAGGAATTATGTGCCCGTAGATTTCATTGTTCTTGATATAGATTGCAATCCTTCATGTCCTATTATTCTTGGTAGACATTTCCTTAGAACGACCAGTGCAATCATTGATATGAAGGAAGGGAATATTAAATTCCAATTTCCATTAAGGAAAGGCATGGAACACTTACCTAGAAAGAAAATTAAATTACCATATGAATCTATTACGAGAGCCACCTGTGGATTGCCAACGAAAGATGGCAATACCTAGATCTATCCTCGCTTTTATGCCTAGCTAGGGGTGTTAAACGATAGCGCTTGTTGGGAGGCAACCCAATTTTATTTTAGTTTTTTTTTGCTGTTTGGTTCTATTTAGGAATAAATAATCCGTCTAACTTATGTTTAGATGTGGTTTTGTGTTTTAATTAGTGTTTGTGCCAAGCTAAACCTATAGGATCTTCTTGGATGATAGTTATTTGATCTTGCTGAAAATTCCAGAAACTTTCTGTTCACGAACACAATTGTTAAAAATCACCAGAACGTGATATAATACCGATTCCAATTTCAGCAGTTCAATAACAAATTATCTAGGTCGTCCTATTTTGGTAGAATTTTTAGAGTTCTAGAAGTTTGCATTAGTTACATATTACTACAGACTGTTCTATTTTTGACAGATTCTGCTTTTCACGTGTTGTTTGCTTATTTTAATGAATCTATGGCTAGTAATGGAGTTTATGAACCATAGAAAAGTTGGAATATAGTAGGTTTAACACCAATATAAATAATAATGAGTTCATTACAGTACCTTGAAGTGGTGTTTTGTTTACTTTCGCTAACGAAGCTCACGAGATTTTCTCTTAAGTTTTGTGTTGTGAAATTTTCAAGTTTTGGGTAAAGATTTGTTTGTTTATGGAACAAGGATTGGCAAGAGCCTAAGCTTGGGGATGCAGATGGCACCCCAAGGTAAAATTTAAGGATAATCAAAATCTTAAGCCTGGGGATGCCCCGGAAGGCATCCCCTCTTTTGTCTTCGTCTATCGGTAACTTTACTTGGAGCTATATTTTTATTCACCACATGATATGTGTTTTGCTTGGAGCGTCTTGTATGATTTGAGTCTTTGCTTTTTATTTTTCCACAATCATCCTCGCTGTACACACCTTTTGGGGGAGACACACATGATTCGGAATTTGTTAGAATACTCTATGTGCTTCACTTATATCTTTTGAGCTATATAGTTTTTGCTCTAGTACTTCACTCATATCTTTTAGAGCACGGTGGTGGCTGTGTTTTATAGAACTTATTGATCTCTCATGCTTCACTTATATTATTTTTAGAGTCTTAAACATCATGGTAATTTGCTTTAATCGTGAAATTAATCTTCCATATTGAGTTCATTGAATATCATGAGAAGTTTGATACTTGATAAGTGTTTTGAGATATAAAGGTGGTAATATTAGAGTGTGCTAGTTTAGTAATTGTGAAATTGAGAAATACTTGTGTTAAAGTTGGCAAGTCTCGTAGCATGCACCTATGGTAAAAGTTGTGTGACAATTTTGACACATAAGGTTTTCTTTTTATTGCTTTCCTTATGAGTGGCGGTCGGGGACGAGCGATGGTCTTTTCCTACCAATCTATCCCTCTAGGGGCATGCATAGTAGTACTTTGCTTCGAGGGCTAATAAACTTTTGCAATAAGTATATGAGTTCTTTATGACTAATGTGAGTCCATGGATTATACGCACTCTCAACCTTCCGCCATTTTCTAGCCTCTACGGTACCGTGCATTGCCCTTTCTCGCCTTGAGAGTTGGTGCAAACTTCGCCGGTGCATCCAAACCCCGTGATATGATACGCTCTATCACACATAAACCTCCTTATATCTTCCTCAAAACAGCCACCATACCTACCTATCATGGCATTTCCATAGCCATTCCGAGATATATTGCCATGCAACTTTCCACCGTTCCGTTATGACACGCTCCATCATTGTCATATTGCTTTGCATGATCATGTAGTTGACATCGTATCTGTGGCAAAGCCACCATTCATAATTTTTCATACATGGCACTCTTGATTCATTGCATATCCCGGTACACCACCGGATGCATTCACATAGAGACATATTTTGTTCTAAGTATTGAGTTGTAATTCTTGAGTTGTAAGTAATAAAAGTGTGATGATCATCATTATTAGAGCATTGTCCCATGTGAGGAAAGGATGATGGAGACTATGATTCCCCCACAAGTCGGAATGAGATTCCGGACTAAATAAAAAAAAAGAGGCCAAAGAAAAAAAAAGAGAAGGCCAAAAAAAAAGAAAGAAAGAAAAAAATGAGAGAAAAAGAGAGAAGGGACAATGTTACTATCCTTTTTCCACACTTGTGCTTCAAAGTAGCACCGTGATTTTCATGGTAGAGAGTCTCCTATGTTGTCACTTTAATATACTAGTGGGAATTTTTCATTATAGAACTTGGCTTGTATATTCCAATGATGGGCTTCCTCAAAATGCCCTAGGTCTTCGTGAGCAAGCAAGTTGGATGCACACCCACTTAGTTTCTTTTGTTGAGCTTTCATACATTTATAGCTCTAGTGCATCCGTTGCATGGCAATCCCTACTCATCTCATTGACATCAATTGATGGGCATCTCCATAGCCTATTGATTAGCAGCGGCAATGTGAGACTTTCGATCTTTTTGTCTTCTCTCGTAACCCCCACCATTATACTTTACTCCACCCATACTGCTATATCCATGGCTTGCGCTCATGTATTGCGTAAGGGTTGAAAAGGCTAAAGCGCGTTAAAAAGTATGAACCAATTGCTCGGCTTGTCATCGGGGTTATGCATGATGAGAACGTTTGTGTGACGATATTGAAACATGGCCTAACTATATGATTTTGTAGGGATAAGCTTTCTTTGACTATGTTATTTTGATAAGACATAATTTCTTGGTTAGCATGTTTCAAGTATTATTGTTTTTATGTAAACATTGAACTTTTATCTTGAATCTTTCGGATCTAAATATTCATGCCACAATAAAAATAATTACATTGAAAATTATGCTAAGAAGCATTCCTCATCAAAAATTCTGTTTTTATCATTTACCTACTCGAGGACGAGTAGGAATTAAGCTTGGGATGCTTGATACATCTCCAACTTATCTATAATTTTTTATTGTTCCATGCTATTATATATTCTGTTTTGGATGTTTAATGGGCTTATTTATACACTTTCATATTATTTTTGGGACTAACCTATTAACCGGAGGCCCAGCCCAAATTGATGTTTTTTGCCTATTTCAGTGTTTCGCAGAAAAAGAATATCAAACGGAGTCCAAACGGAATGAAACCTTTGGGGTCGTGATTCTTTGGAACAAACGTGATCCATAGGACTTGGAGTGGACATCAAGCAACCAACAAGGAGGCCACGAGGCAGGGGGCGCGCCTACCCCCCTGGGCGCGCCCTCCACCCTCGTGGGCCCCTCGTGGCTCCATCGACCTACTTCTTCCTCCTATATATACCTACGTACCGCCAAACCATCGAGGAGCACCATGAAAACCTAATTCCACCGCCGCAACCTTCTGTACCCGTGAGATCCCATCTTGGGCCCTTTTCCGGCGCTCCGCCGGAGGGGGCATTGATCACGGAGGGCTTCTACATCAACACCATAGCCTCTCCGATGATGTGTGAGTAGTTTACCTCAGACCTTTGGGTTCATAGTTATTAGCTAGATGGCTTCTTCTCTTTCTTTGGATCTCAATACAAAGTTCTCCATGATTCTCATGGAGATCTATTCGATGTAATCTTCTTTTGCAAGGTTCTTATTTGTTTGTGTAGGTGCGAGGTACTTGAGCGTGGCCTCCTACTAGATTGATACCTTGGTTCTCAAAAACTGAGGGAAATACTTACGCTACTTTGCTGCACCATCCTTTCCTCTTCAAGGGAAAACCAATGCAGTGCTCAAGAGGTAGCAGCCGTTAATGGGTATAAAGCACGTGCCGTTAATGGGTATAAAGTGATACACCATTCATTACAGGCTAGTTTTACCACGGGCCGTTAATGGGCCGAAAGTTATTAAGAGCCTCATATGGGCCGAAAGACGTCATGGGCCATACATGGGCCGGAAGTTTAAATGGGCTCGAATTATATTGGACGGCCCAGATGAAGCTATTGGGCCTAATTCGGATAGGCCGTAAATGGGCCCTGGGTTAGCAGGCTGTAAATGGGCTATATGCGAACATGCCGTTAACAGGCTTGCCGTGGGCCGGCCCGCCACCTTTTGACCAAGTCAAACGGGCCAGCCTTTTCACAGGAATGGGCCTCTATTGGGCCATGCCACGTGTCGACGTATCATAAGCGCTTTGGGTCCAATGAGTGGATGACATCTGTCCCAACGGTGAGCCGACACGTGTTTCCTCCAGCCAATGATGATTTTACACGTGGAAAATCCCCATTGGACGGGGCTGTTAATGGGTTATCGGATCCAAAACCGGACCCGATAGCTTAACGGCGTTCCGTTATGGTGGATGCCACGTGTCGGTCACCCTTGACGAAAGCACTTCTCTGACGCGCGATTTATCGTCATGGAAGTGGACACTTCTATGATGATAAATTTGGTAATGTCATGGAACACTTCTACGACTACATGCATGACAGAAAACATGACCTACTGTGACAAACACGTGTCATCACGGAAGTGTATTTTTTTTGTAGTGTCATACCAATCTAGATCATCAATCAACCCAAAGACAAAGGATATCTACTCAAAACATCATAGAATGGCAACACATCATTGGATCATAATATGTGGCATAAAGCGCCATGTTCAAGTAGGGATTACAGCGGGGTGCGGGAGAGTGGATCGCGCAAAAGAGATGGGGATGGTGGTGATGATGGTGATGTTGATAAAGACGATCACCGCGGCGATGATTCCCCTCCCGATGGCACTCCGGCGCCACCAAGAGAGAGGAGGAGAGGTTCTCCCCCTTGTGCTTCCTCCTCCATGGCCTCCCCCCTAGATGGGAAGAGGTTCTCCCTCTGATCCTTGGCCTTCATGGCGATAATGGCCCCTCCGGGATCCTCCTCCGAGGCCTCCGGTAGTGATGCCCCCCTTCGGCAGGTTGCCAGAGAGGGCCTAGATCGATTTCTCGTGGCTACAGAGGCTTGCGGCGGCGGAACTTCTGATCTAGGTTAATTTCTGGAGGTTTCCATATTTATAGGAGAGGTTGGCGTCGAGAACAAGTGAGGGGCCCCACGGGTAGTCCACGAGGCACTGGGGTGCGCCCAGGGGGGGAGGGCGCGCCCCCCACCCTCGTGGGGCCCCCGGGACTCCCCTTGGGTATATTTTTGTTCCAGTATTTTTTATATTTTCCAGAAAAATTCTCCGTTGATTTTCAGCGCAGTCTGAGAACTTTTATTTCTGCACAAAAACAACACCACGGTAGTTCTGCTGAAAACAGCGTCAGTACGGGTTAGTTCTAATCAAATCATACCAAGATCATATAAAACAATAGTAAACATGGCATGAATACTTCATAAATTACCGATACATTGGAGACGTATCAGCATCCCCAAACTTAATTCCTGCTCGTCCTCGAGTAGGTAAATGATAAAAGAAATAATTTATGAAGGGTGAATGCTAGCAAGTGCACAAGTTTGATCAATGATAATTTCAATCACCTTTTCTAGCATCATTATATGTCATAACAGTAGCTCACCTCATAAAACTTTTCATGATCAAGTAACAAGCTATTCACATGTTAAAGTATAGATCATCAACTTTCTTGAAACTAACAAACTATATTGTCAGTCATCAAACAATTGCAATTCATCTTATTTTTAGGAAGGGTATATGTAGAGCTTTGATTCAGCAAACTCCACATACTCAACTATCATTTAATCTTTCACAATTGCTAACACTCACGTGATATTTATGGGTTCAAAGTTTTAATCGGACACAGAGAAAGATAGGGGCTTATAGATTCGCCTCCCAACCTTTTACCTCAAGGGTAATGAGGGAGTCCTGGATTAGGGGGTGTCCGGATAGCCGGACTATGACCTTTGGCCAGATTCTTGGACTATGAAGATACAAGATTGAAGACTTCGTCCCGTGTCCGGATGGGACTTTCCTTGGCGTGGAAGGCAAGCTTGGCGATACGGATATGTAGATCTCCTACCATTGTAACCGACTCTGTGTAACCCTAACCCTCTTCGGTGCTTATATAAATGGGAGGGTTTTAGTCCGTAGGACGAACAACAATCATACCATAGCCTAACCTCTAGGGTTTAGCCTCTCTGATCTCGTGGTAGATCTACTCTTGTACTACCCATATCATCAATATTAATCAAGCAGGAGTAGAGTTTTACCTCCATCGAGAGGGCCCGAACCTGGGTAAAACATCGTGTCCCTTGTCTCCTGTTACCATCCGCCTAGGCGCACGATTCGGGACCCCCTACCGAGATCCGCGGTTTTGACAATCGACATTGGTGCTTTCATTGAGAGTTCCTCTGTCATCATCCTTAGGCCCGATGGCTCCTTCGATCACAACAACGATGTGGTCCAAGGTGAGACTTTTCTCCGTGACAGATCTTCGTATTCGGCGGCTTTGCACTGCGGGCCAATTAAGCAGCCATCCGGAGCAGATTGAAAGCTACGCCCAGCCATCGGTCAGATTTGGAAGTCTGAACTACACGGCCGACGTCCGCGGAGACTTGATCTTCGACGGGTTCGAGCCACAGCCAAGCGCCCGCCTTGTCATGAGGGGCATGATCTAGCTCTGCCGCCAAACGGTGTCTGGAGGCGCACGGTGTCCGCTCCGACCTTTAGCTCGGGCCGATCAGGCCGATCGAGGACGGGTGGCTGGACACCGCCTCGGGGCTGCGATCTCTGGCGATTGAGCCGTACACCTACCCTGGCCCTTTGCGGCTTCGTGACTCCAAGGTGCCGGACTCCTCTCCGGACTCCGAGCCTTCCGCGCCCGCGCCAATCGAATCCGATTGGGCGCCGATCATGGAATTCACTGCCGCGGACATCTTTCAGCACTCGCGCTTTGGTGACATCCTGAATTCACTAAAGTCTCTCTCTTTATCAGGAGAGCCCTGGCCGGATTATGGTCAGGAAGGTTGGGATGCGGACGACGAAGAAATTCAAAGCCCACCCACCACCCACTTCGTAGCCACTGTTGATGATTTAACCGACATGCTCGACTTCGAGTCTGAAGACATCGACGGTATGGACGACGATGCAGGAGACGACCAAGAACCAGCGCCCACATGGCACTGGAAGGCCACCTCGTCATACGACATATACATGGTAGACATCCCAAAATATGGGAATGGCGATGGAACAGCGGAGGATGACCCCTCCAAGAAACAGCCTAAGCGTTGGCATCAGCAGCGCCGCTCTAAATTCCGCCATAGCAAAAACGGTGATTCCGGCACGGGAGACAATAACACCCTGGACAGTGCTGAAGACAACCCCTCGAGCAGGATTCAGCGCAGGAGGATGGAGAAGCCAGCCCTCATGAGAGAGCGGCAGAAAGAGAGGTAGAGGACGATAATTACATGCCTCCCTCCGAAGATGAGGCAAGCCTCGACGACGACGTAAATGCGTGCCCGAGGATCCCGTCGAACAAGAGTGTTTCAAACACAGGCTTATGGCCACGGCAAGCAGCCTATAGAAAAGCAGCAACAGCTTAGAGCTGACCAAGACTTGCTAGGCGACGGATGGATGAAGTCCTTGCGGCAAGAGTATGAACTCGGCGCCCTCCAAGAGCTAACCAAAGCGGAGGCTGCTACCCGATTAGAGGAGGAAGCACCCAAACCTACATCACCAGCGCATGATCTGGCTGACCGGCCACCTCGTGGCCGCAACGAAGAGCCTCTCAGCCCTCAACTCAAGCCGCACCCGGCCGCTCAAAAAATACCAAGGCACGGGAAATCGCCCGGACCTGCGAGATATATTGGAGGACAAGGCAAGGCAAACAAGATCGATCTACGGATCGCGTGGGCGCCCCACGACACGTGACGATAACCGTTACACCGGATATGGCAACTCCGGCCGGGCCGAACACAGCAGACAAAGCTCATTTGAGCTGCGTCGTGATATAGCCCAATATAGAGGCGCCGCACACCCACTATGCTTCAAAGATGACGTGATGGATCATCAAATCCCTGAGGGTTTCAAAACCGTAAACATTGAATCATACGATGGCACAACAGATCATGCGGTTTGGATCGAGGACTATCTCCTTCACATCCACATGGCCCGCAGTGATGATCTACACGCCATCAAATACCTCCCACTCAAGCTTAAAGGACCAGCCCGTCATTGGCTTAGTAGCTTGCCAGCAAGTCAATTGGTTGTTGGGAAGACCTGGAAGACGCATTCCTCGACAATTTCCAGGGCACATATGTGCGACCACCAGACGCCGATGACCTAAGCCACATAATTCAGCAGCCAGAGGAGGAATCGGCCAGACAATTCTGGACACGGTTCCTAACCAAGAAAAATCAAATCATTGACAGTCCGGATGCAAAGGCCCTTGCAGCCTTCAAACACAACATCCGCGATGAGTGGCTTGTCCGGCACCTCGGACAGGAAAAGCCGAAATCCATGGCAGCCCTCACAACACTCATGACCCGCTTTTGCTCGGGAGAGGACAGCTGGCTAGCTCGTACTAACAACATGACCAAGAACCCTGGTAATTCGGATACCAAGGACAGCAATGGCAGGTCGCGTCGCAACAAGCACAAAGCGCCGCATTAACGGCGATAATGCCGAGGATCGGCGATCAATGCGGATTCGAGCTCTAAACCCGTCGCGAAAAAGCAATTTAAAAGAAATACTCCGGGCCCGTCCAATTTGGACCGAATACTCGACCACTCGTGCCAGATACACGGCACCCCCGAAAAACCAGCCAACCACACCAACAGGGATTGTTGGGTGTTCAAGCAGGCAGGCAAGTTAAATGCCGAAAACAATGACAAGGGGTTGCATAGCGATGACGAGGAGGAGCCCCGGCCGTCGAACAATAGAGGACAGAAGCGCTTCCCCCCACAAGTGCGGACGGTGAACATGATATACGCAACCCACATACCCAAAAGGGAGCGGAAGCGTGCACTAAGGGACGTATATGCGATGGAGCCAGTCGCCCCAAAGTTCAACCCGTGGTCTTCCTGCCCAATCACTTTTGATCGAAGGGACCACCCTACTAGCATCCGCCATGGCGGATTCGCCGCATTGGTTCTAGACCCAATCATTGACGGATTTCACCTCACTAGAGTCCTAATGGAGGGCGGCAGCAGCCTGAACCTACTTTATCAGGATACAATGCGCAAAATGGGCATAGACCCATCAAGGATTAAACCAACGAAGACGACCTTTAAAGGCGTCATACCAGGTGTAGAGGCCAACTATACAGGCTCAGTTACACTTGAAGTGGTCTTCGGATCCCCGGATAACTTCCGAAGTAAGGAGTTAATCTTCGACATAGTCCCGTTCCGCAGCGGCTATCACGCACTACTCGGACGAACCGCATTTGCAAAGTTCAATGTTGCGCCGCACTATGCATATCTCAAGCTCAAGATGCCAGGCCCTCGAGGAGTCATTACGGTCAATGGAAACACCGAACGCTCTCCCTGGACAGAGGAGCATACGGCGGCCCTCGCGGCGGAAGTACAAAGCAGCCTCTCAAGGCAATTCTCGAGTCCGATTATTAAACGTCCGGACACCGTCAAAGCGCGCCGGAGTAACCTACAACAAGACCGCTGCACGTTCGAGCACGCACGATAGCAATGCGGCCCAAACCCAGCCCTCGCGAAATTGCGAAACCAGTACTACGCGTACATAATTACGCTCTGGAAATACCATGGGCATAGGGGAGTGGCACTACCACGGCATGCCCAGAATGCGGCTCAACCGCACAAGGGGCTCCCGATTGTGTCATTCTTTTCTTTTCTTCTTTCTTTTTTACTTTTAGGACTCCGTTCTCACGAAGCCCTATCCGGCAGTAGAATCGCCGAACAGACGATGCAACAGCCAGGGAAGCAGAAAGCTATGTCGAGTGTCTAGGTGGTCTCTATTACAAGCAGTATACCTGTTTTACATACCATCCCGCAGCTTACCCCTTGAGGGGGACCTGTTAAAAATTCACATCCCTTGCTTATCGCACTATTTGTATCGTTCTGCTCTTACTGCAGCCCTTTTGAATTAATAATACATAGCTTCTGCCTATTATTGAATTACTTTTTTCTATATATATATGTTCAGTTATGACATTGTGCAACCGTACACTTTGGTACGGGCAATACACCAGGGGCTTAAGTACCCCACAATATGGTGTGATAAGTCCGAACACTTTCACAAGTGCGTCACCCCGAACTTATAGCATTATATGCATCGGCTCCAAATCATGTCTTGGGTCAATAGTTGGGTTTACCCAGCTCCCATGTTTTGGTACCTTATGTTCCGTTATATCGGCTAAGGTAGCGCTGGGAGAACCACTGCGATTGTGCCCCGGTTGAGCTGGGTTGAGCACCTCGGAGGAAAAGCTAAAACTGACCGTCATGATAGGGCGAGAGCCGATCGCTGTTCGAGAGGTTTTTCCGGGTCCCTAAAGACTTATGCCGCTTAGAGCGAGGAGTCAGCATTGTCCGGCCTAGGCGTGGATAGCGCCCCGAACTCGGTCTTCCGAATACCAGGGGCTTCGCCGAAATTTAAAATTATAGAATTCTATGGCTAAGTTAGAGTGTTCAAGCACTATAAGTCCGGTTGCCTTGTTCGTTGCGTTGAGCGCCTCCCTCGAAGGACCCCAAGAATGGGAACAAGAGCGCTCAAGTTTATCCCGAACACCCCAGCACTCGTGGCATGGGGGCTGAAGCCAACGACTTGCCATCTCTCAAATTTGATAAACGGTCGCACAGAAGATAATATTTTAAATTAACAAGCGTTGTTTAGTGCATATGAACAAGTTTTCAGCGTACATGATAACAAATGCGAGTCTATTCAAAAATTACATCTTTGGAGCACTCATCCGCGATACGGCGGGCACCCTTCATATGACGCCCTCATAGTACATTTCGGGCTTGCAATGCTCCTTGCCCTTCGGTGGCCCGTCCGTCACAAGCTTCTCCGCATCCAGCTTGCCCCAGTGCACTTTAGCATGGGCAAGGGCCCGACGGGCACCTTCAATGCAGATGGAGCGCTTGATGACTTCAATCCATGGACAGGCGTCCACAGCCGCTACACTAGCCCGGTAGCTCCTGTGCATGGCTTCCAATGGCCACAAACGAACTATGAGGCCCTTCATGGTCTGTTCGGCGACCTTGTGGAGCTCGACCAGCTGCTTCAGCTGGTCGCTCAGGGGCACCAGATGTTCGGCCTCAGCATACTGAGACCAGAACACCTTCTCCGTCGAGCTCCCCTCTTTGGCGCGGTAGAACGCGGCAGCATCAGACACACACTACGGGGCAGATCTGCGAATGCTCCTGGAGAGCTCCGGATTCGGGTAAGTAATAGGTAATTCACTTTCACATGCTTGCTTTGCATAAATAATGCCTTACCCGCCGCTATCTTCTTTAATGATTCAATTTCTTGGAGGGCTTTTTGGGCTTCGGCCTTAGCGGCTTTGACACTCTCAAGAGCCGAGGCGAGCTCGGACTCTCGAGTCTTCGAGTCACGCTCCAAACTATCGTGTTTTTCCATGAGAGCCTGGAGCTCTTGCCGCACCTCCGCCACCCGCTCCTCATGCTTCTCTCGCTCGGTACGCTCCGCGGCCGCTTTGCTTTCTGCCGCGGACACAGCTTCCTTCAGGCTCGCCACCTCGTTCGTGGCCCCTACAATACCCACCTTATTCCTGTCACTTTTTGCAACCAAATCCTTTCTATAAGGTATTTCTTTAATAAGGTATTGCTTACCTTCCCTGTCCTCGAGCTGCTTCTTGGCAAGGCCGAGCTCGTTCTCGGACCGCTCGAGGCTCTGCTTCAATGCATGGACCTCCGCAGTCAGTGCGGCAGAGGTCAGCAGCGCAGCCTGCATTCGCATATTGACATACTTATGTTAGACTCCTCAGATATCTTTTAGATCCTTAGTCCGGCTTTTCTTTCCGACCACCGAACTAAGCATCGAGGGCTACTGTCTATGCGGTAATATTTTTACATATTCTAAACTTACCTCAAAGCCTGTTAGAAGGCTGGTACAAGCCATCAGCCCGCTCTTGGCGGACCGAACTTTCTGGATCACCACACTCATAATAGTGCGGTGCTCCTTGTCGATGGAGGCGCCGTTAAGCGCCTCCAGCAAGCTATCCAGTGCCTCCGGATGGATGGAGGTCACCGGCGTCGTAGTCTTGCCCTTCTTACGAAGGAGCCGCTTGCCGGACTTCGGAACCATTGAAGATTCCGGTACGGAGTCCGGCACAGGGCCGGACTTAGAGCCCTCTGGGGTTTCGCCCCCTTTGCGCCCAGAGTCCGGGAGGTCGCCTTGCGGTGCCTCCAGGACCACCTTCTCCTGGCTGGGCCCCTTTTGGGACTTCACCGCGGTGTCGTCGGCGACACGAGGAGAGGAGGCGGTCGGAAGTGAAGTGCTATTCACATACGACGAACCCAGGGAGCCGCTCGACGAAACGGCGAGCTCGTCCTTGGGCGGGCTACATGGTCATATTCAGCGTTAGAAGACACTATGCGACAAATAAAAAGTCATGAACTATTCTGGAGTCCGGACACTTACAATCTCGCCAGGGGCTTGGCCCTTTTTGGCCACTCCTCCTCGTCGTTGTCGGTGTTGGTGGAGAAGTCCGGAGGAAGGGTCCTTCCTTTCTTGGACCCTTCGGCCTCCCCAGTCAGGGCGGCCTTCCTTTTCTTCTCTCCCCCCGCTGGGGGAGAGGCTTCTTTTTCCTCCTCCTCGTCTTTAGAGGAGGATTCCGCCTCAGAGTCGTCGGACAATGAGTCCGACAGCACCTGGCGCCGGGAGCTCCTTCGAGTTCCCGTGGCCTCCTTCTTGGCCTTCTTCTCCGGCACCACGTGAGGTGCCGGAGCCAGCAGCCCCGTTAATCGGGCATCCACTGGGTTTTCTGGTAAGGGGGCCGGACAGTTAATCTGTCCGGACGTCTTCAGCCAGTCCTGTCAAAGGATAGGGAGTTTTAGATCCCGCATAGAGTCAAACTATGAAAAAAAAGAGTCCCATAAAGGGTAAAATAACTTACCTCGCTGGCTTGACGCTGCGAGCTAAATCCGCGATCTTCGGTAGCGGATGTGGGAGCCTCCGCACCCTTGAACAGCACCTTCCAGGCATCTTCGTTCGTAGTGTCGAAGTGCCTTTTTAGAGTCTGGTGCTGTGCCGGATCGAACTCCCACAATTTGAAGGCCCGTTGTTGGCATGGGTGAATCCGGCGGATGAGCATCACCTGGATTACGTTGACAAGCCTGAGATTCTTGTCCACCAGGTTTCGGACGCAGGTTTGGAGTCCGGACAGCTCGTCTGAATCCCCCCACGTCAGGCCCGTCTCTTTCCATGATGTGAGTCGTGTGGGGAAGCCAGATTAGAATTCGGGGGCCGCCGCCCATTGAGAGTCGCGCGGCTCGGTGATGTACAACCACCCCGATTGCCACCCCTTTATGGTCTCCACAAAGGAGCCCTCGAGCCATAGGACTTTGGCCATCTTGCCAGCCATGGCGCCTCCGCACTTCGCTTGGCGGCCGCCCACTACCTTCGGCTTGACATTGAAGATCTTCAGCCATAAGCCGAAGTGGGGCTAGATGCAGAGGAAGGCCTCGCACACGACGATAAACGCCGAGATGTTGAGGATGAAGTTCAGGGCCAGATCTTGGAAATCCATGCCGTAGTAGAACATGAGCCCCCGGACAAATGGGTGAAGTGGAAAACCTAGTCCGCGGAGGAAGTGGGTGAGGAACACCACCCTCTCATGGGGCCTGGGGTGGGAATGAGCAGCCCCTCGTCGGGTAGCCGGTGTGCGATGTCGCTGGACAAGTATCCGGCCTTCCGCAGCTTTTTGATGTGCCCCTCCGTGACGGAGGAGGCCATCCACTTGCCTCCCGCTCCGGACATAGTTGGAGAAGGTTGAGGTGGGATGTGCGGACTTGGGCGCTGGAGCTTGAGTGCGCGGAAATGGATGGTCAAAGGAGGAAGAAGGCGTAGGTGAAAAGGTGGATCCTTATCCCCTTATATGGACTGACGAAGTCATGCGTCCCCCGCCAGCCTGGTAAAACTCGTTTATCTCCCAAGCACCGTAATCAATGGCGCGGTTGGGTTACCCACGTCCGTATTGATGAGAATCCCTGAATAAGGGGGCACGATCTCCGCTTTGATAAGACGTGCCAAGGAAACCGCCTCGCTAAACATGCTGAGGTGGAACAGTAAAAACGATTCGTATAAAGGCCTGGCCGTGGTGTGATGTTACGCCACGGAATACGTCAGCAGATCCGTGCAAAAGTTTTCCTCTCTACGGTGGTATGTGGAACTTGTTTTGCAGAGCCGGACACTATCCTTGTGTTCAAAATCTTCTATGAAGTATTCGGAACAGGAACCCGCCTTGCAATGCCGAAGACAATATGCGCGCGGACTAAATGTCGTTGAAGCCTGGTTCAGGGACTCTTGAGGAGTCCCGGATTAGGGGGTGTCGGTGTCAAAACCAGCGGATCTCGGGTAGGGGGTCCCGAACTGTGCGTCTAGGTGGATGGTAACAGGAGACAAGGGACACGATGTTTTTACCCAGGTTCGGGCCCTCTCGATGGAGGTAATACCCTAATCCTGCTTGATTAATATTGATGATATGGGTAGTACAAGAGTAGATCTACCACGGGATCAAGGAGGCTAAACCCTAGAAGCTGGCCTATGGTATGATTGTTGTTCATCCTATGGACTAAAACCCTCCGGTTTATATAGACACCGGATAGGTTAGGGTCACACACAGTCGGTTACAATGGTAGGAGATCTACATATCCGTATCGCCAAGCTTGCCTTCCACGCCAAGGAAAGTCCCATCCGGACATGGGACGAAGTCTTCAATCTTGTATCTTCATAGTCCAGGAGTCCGGCCGTGATGATAGTCCGGCTATCCGGACACCCCTAGTCCGGGACTCCCTCAGTAGCCCCCGAACCAGGCTTCAATGACGATGAGTCCGTGCGTTGATTGTCTTGACATTGCGGGCGGGTTCCTCCTCCGAATACTTCATAGAAGGTTTTGAACACAAGGATAGTGTCCGCTCTGCAAAACAAGTCCCACATACCACCGCAGAGAATAACTTTTGCACAGATCTGCTGGCGTATTCCGCGCGTGACATCACACCACGGCCAGCCTTTATATGAATCGTTTTTACTGTTCCACCTCAGCGCATTTAGCGGCGGTTTCATAGCACGTCTTATCAAAGCATAGATCGTGCCCCTTATTCCGGATTCTCATCAATACGGACGTGGTAACCCAACCGCGCCCGTTAGCACGCCTCTATCAAAGGCGAGTCCTAGTCGACCACGGGTGGGCTCTTGGTATTCAACCTCTTTATAATGAGACCAAGGCCCTCTTCTTTTTACACCTCCATCGAAGTTCGCCTCGCTCGAGTTCCAACACCCAAAGCTTCAGATTTAGGCGCTTCGGACTTTCGACGATGTCCGGCTCCGACCAGCACGGCCGATGGATGCCTTCCTCCGTCACGGAAGAAGACGTGTTAAAGCTGCGAGACACCAGGTATCTAACCGGAGAGATCTCGCATAGGCTGCCTGCTCCAGGGCAGGTCATTCCCACTCCCGAGCCTAGCAAGAACGTGGTGTTCGTGTCCCACTTCCTTCGGGGTTTAGGCTTCCCGACTGACCCCTTTGTGCGGGGGCTCATGTTTTATTATGGGCTTGATTTCCATGACTTGAATCCGGAGTCCATCCTCCATATCTCGTCATTCATTGTCATATGTGAGGCCTTCCTCCATATTACCCCTCACTTTGGATTGTGGCTCAAGACCTTCATGGTGGAGCCAAAGATGATCGAGGGGCAGCAAGCAGAGTGCGGAGGGGCGGCCATAAACAAATGTGCTGATGCTCCGTGGCCCGAGGGATCTTTTCAAGAGGAGCTTGATTTGTGGCAACGGGAGTGGTTTTATATCACCGCTCCGAGGGGCACCAAATGGGTGGTGCTCCCCGCCTTCCCCTCAGGTCCACCACAGCGGCTAGCGTCATGGGTCAACAAGGGGCTCGACTAGACGTTCCTTTGCTGCAGGGCCGTATTCGAGATCTCCAAGAAAGAGAGATCAATCTGGTTGTAGTGGCGCAAGTTATGTTGATCCGACACCTCCTGCCCTACAAACGTCGCCCCCTCCGCCTGTGGGAATTCAATCCGGAGGGACCACGAGCTCTCCAAAATTTTATGGGCACGACGCCCGTGGAGATGTATAAACTGTTCTTCGGATCACAAGAGAAGTGTCCGGACCTGACTGAGGACGCAGGACTAAGCTGCAATCACCCAGATACTCAAGTAAGTAGTCCTGTAGCCGGACAAGCTGTTCATTTATTTATCATATATATATATACACCCTTTGAAGGAGTCGTTTCTTGAACATGAGTGGATAGCGAAGGCGAAGTTGATAAGGTGTCCGGCTCCCCTACCGGAGACCACGCCGGACCCCATGCTGACCAAGATGTTGAAGGTCGCGCCTTTTGAAGAATGCGAAGGGGAAAGCGGGGAAGCAACTGCCTTTACGAAGGAGGCTATCACGGAAGGAGGGATTAAAAGTACCAGCTTTCGAGGAGAGAAGAGGACCGCTTCGGAAGATCCGGAGGTCAAGGCCTCAAAGAGGGGAAAGGAATCTTCGTTAGAGAGTCCGGCGCTGGGAAGTAACCCAGCCGCACTATTTCCCCAAGGGGATCAGCCCTCCAGCGAGCCGTAAGTAAAAAGTAGGGGTCCTGCAAATAAGGAACATCCCTGTATTTATTTCTAAAGATAACCAAAATTGTACCTTGTAGTTCGGATCTCAGCCCTTCTCAGTAGAGCTCGTCTTCGGGGGATCTTCTTTCGGAGATGATGGAGAGCGAAACGCCTCCACCTATCGCACCCTCATGCGAGGCGGACGACCCTGAGGTGCCGTCGCAGAGGGTTCCCCCAAGTCCGACGGGGCCGGAGGGTCCGGCGCCAACTGGCATGCGATCGGAGGAGCTGAAGGATCTGCTCGGGCGAGCGGCTATCTCAGAAGATCACCGTGCCCTAATGGGTACAGTGATTGAAAGGATTGCATCCGCGGAGAGCGGTTTGCATGAAGCCGTCAGAAGCTTACTGACGGGGTTCGAGGTATGCAAAAAATGATGTACCTTCTGACAGTTATGCATATAAAATGTGCCTGTGTAGATAGTAGCCCCTGAGACTCGGTATGTTGTCAAAATTGGCAGCGTGCCGAGGATCAAAATCTCAGTTATAACATATCACCGCTCCTAAACAGGTGGCGGGGCGTCCGGTGGCCAGCCGGACTGATGAATATGCCGAACTAAAGCGGCAACTTGACGAGGCAGACGCGGACATCACGCTGGTCAATAAACGGTTTGACGAGTCACAAGGTATGCGACTTCTATGCGGACACCTGGTGAGGGAGCTTGACGCTCATGTCTCACTATTTGTATGCTTAATGCAGATGGTGCCGCTGCTGTGGAGGAGCTGCGGGCGGAACTCGCCCGAGGGAAAGAGCAAGCCAGAGATAGTAATGCGGCCGCTTTAAAGGTGGCCCAAGAGCTAGAAGCCGAACGGGCTGCTCACTGCCGAAGCAAAGAGGAAATGGCCGATATGGCCAGAAAGTTGAAGAATACTACCGATCGCTGCGAGGTTCTTGAAAAAGAACGTCAAGCGGACCAAGAGGGCCTGAAAAAGGCCGCCGCCGAATCCAAGAATGCCCATTCAGCTTTGAGAGCTGCCAAGGAGGAGCAGAGTCAGGCCGGGGCAATTGCGGCTGGAAAACCGTTTCTGCTGCGGAGGAAATATACGGATCCGAAGTATGCTCAGTTGGAGAAGTTGTGGAGTTCGGAGGATGCTTATCTGGACTTGGCGGTGAGCGCTGCGGATGCGGTTGAGCACTTCCGGGGCCAGAAGGGGCACAGAAGGGAAGAGCTATATTGGTCGCAATTCCATAATCCGGAGCATCCTCTTCCGTTGACCGATCGGTTGGCCGAATGGGCCGAGCTGAGTCGATTATCCACATTTGCTATGAAGCATATCTTGACTCATTTGTGGCCGGGCGGACCCCAGCCGAAGAGCTATTTTGGTTTAGTGCAGCAGTTCCTTGGTGCGGTACCGCGTATCGACGCAGTGAAGCGGTCGGCGTGTATTGAGGGAGCGCGGATGGCTCTGGCCCGTGTCAAGACATACTGGGCAGAGATGAAGGCCACTGACGTTGCATCCCAAGATTCGGACAGAAGCCGAGTACCTGCCGAGCACTACTTTGAAGAAGTCCTGTCGGGCGCTCGTTTAATAGAGACGCAGTGCTCGAAGGATATTGTGTTTAAATGACATGTATGGTTTGTGAAAACAATGTTTCAATATAATATAAGAGCTTTTTTATACTTGTGCGTTCAAGTAGTAAACTACTCCCTGTGCGGCCGTTTATGTATATGTATATATAACCTGAAAGATGGCAGTCCTTGGCTTCAGCCCCCACGCACATAGTGCGGGGGTGTTTGCAAAGAAAGCGCTTTTTCACACTTAATCCAACGTCTTGGTCCTGTTGAAGGAGGTGATAGCGTAGCAAACTAGGCAACCGGACTACAATGCTTTATCACTTTCACTTAGCCATGGGAGTTCGAGGGTGGGGCTACTATATAGCCCCTGGGGGCACCGCACTCTCCCGAATTCGGGGTGCGTGTGTGCCTGACCGAAAACCGGTCCTTCGTTAATGCGGAGGAATCCTAAACATTCCAGTGAGTCATCGAGTGGTTGACCAATCTCTCGCTATATCATGACATCAGTTTTGGCTTTCTCTCTTGAGGTGCTCGCTCGGCGAACCGGGCACAATCGCAGATAGTTCTCCGGTGCCGCGTTAGCCGTGAAAACGTAACGTAAGGCAGCAAAACACAGGAGCCGGGCAACCCAACATTTGACCAAAGACATGATTCGAGCTGATGCATATAAGTCCTAACTCGAGGCGCCGAATACTCCCTAAGGTATTCGGTCTTTATGAAAATGGGCAGAATAATGCCTCGAGCCCCCGTGTCCAGTGCACGCATAAAAAAATTCTGGTGCGGCCAATGCCAAAGCGCCAGCCTCCTCCTCGGTTATAGTAAGGAACCGGGGATGTATATCAACAAGAGACAGTAAAAAGGTTTACGCAGGTCGTAATATGAAAAGAATCCTTACAGCGGGTCCCAACTGCACGCCCTACCGTGTGTCTCCGTTGTGCGTATCCTGTCGGGTGTAGCATGTTGTTCATCTGTAAAAGAGAGGAACTTAGTTTGAAAGAAAAAGGATCGTGCGAAAGATGTACTTTACATTAAATAAACAGAGTACGATTTGAAGAGGTGAAGAAAATTGAGCTTTATTGCCTCTTGTTGTACATGCATGCAGCCCCTTGTATGGGGGTATGCCGCTAGTAGGCGCCGGACTCGTCTAGCCGTCTCTAGGGTTTGAATGACCTATTCTGTTTCTTTGACTAGCGGGGCCGGATAGGTGTGGGGCTGTCAAGGCAGTCTCAGGTTCTTTCGTGCTCGAGTAACACTTAATACTTCCTTTTAACGAGATGATGCCGCGTGGACCGGGCATTTTAAGTGTTAGAGATGCATAATGCGGTATTGCGTTAAAGCGGGCAAAAGCTTCGCGTCCCAATAGTGCTTGATGGCTACTTTTAAACGGGGCGACATGGAAGATTAACCTTTCAAGGTGGAAGTTGTCGGTGAACCGAACACAACTTCTAGCAGTATGGAGCCCGCACAATGGGCATATGGGCTGGCATTACTCCTTTAAAGGAGGTGTTGCTACGGCAAATTTTGGTTGGGTTTATCCCCATCCTGCGGATTGTGTCCTGATATATCAGGTTTATGTCACTGCCGCCATCCATGAGGACTTGTGTAAATTGGAATCCGTCGATTATGGGATCCAGTATCAAGGCAGTCCATCCTGCGTTCCGGATACTTTCCGAATAGTCCTGATGGTCGAAGATGATTGGTTTTGACAACCAGTGTGCGGCGCGCATTTTAGTGGGCGCCCCTCTGTTTTTCCCTTTTATCACGTGAAGTGAGTTTACTGTTTTAACCTCTTGTGGGAAATTCTTTTGTTTTCCGGGGCTCTACTTGTGGTGCTCGTCATCATCTTCACTTGGTGTGTCGAGCCCCTTGTGTTCGGCGTTGAGTCTTCCGGACTGTTTGAAGACCCAACAATTTATGTGGGTATGGTTTGCAGGCCTCCCGGGAGTACTGTGGATTTGACATATCTTGTCCAAGATTTTGTTGAAGTTGGATAGCTCATCGCTATTGTCCTTAAGGGGCAGTTTTTTGTTGTTCTGTCGTGAGCTTTTGAATCCGGCGTTGACTGTCGTGCTCTTTGGACCGTTCCCTTTAGTCCGGCGCTGGTCCTTGTTGCGCCGTGGTTTCCCGTTTCCATCCCTGACATCGGATGTACTTGGGTCGCTGGTGCTGCATCTTGCTAGCCAGCTATCCTCTCCCGCGCAAAAGCGGGTCATGAGGCTTGTTAATGCGGCCATTGTTCTTGGCTTTTCTTGGCCGAGGTGTCTGGCGAGCCATTCATCTCGGACGTTATGTTTGAAGGCTGCTAAGGCTTCGGCGTCCGGACAGTCGACTATTTGGTTCTTTTTAGTAAGGAACTTGTTCCAGAATTTCCGGGCTGACTCTCCGGGCTGTTGAGTTATGTGACTTAAATCGTCTGCATCCGGAGGGTGGACGTATGTTCCTTGAAAATTTGCCCGAAACGTATCCTCGAGCTCTTCCCAACTTCCAATGGTATTTTCGGGGAGGCTTTTAAGCCAATGCCGAGCTGGCCCTTTGAGTTTGAGGGGTAAGTATTTTATGGCGTGGAGATCATCTCCTCTAGCCATGTGTATGTGGAGGATGTAATCCTCAATCCAGACTCCAGGGTCTGTTGTTCCGTCGTATGCCTCTATGTTTACGGGTTTGAATCCCGCTGAAATTCATGATCCAGCACCTCATCGGTGAAACATAGGGGATGTGCGGCGCCCATGTATTTGGGTGTGCCGTGATGTTCGGATATTTGGCGTGTTGCGTTGCTTTGAAGAGCTTGCTTTCTTGGCCCATAGATGGACCTAACTGGGCCATCCTTTTGATGTGAATCCTTATGCGGATCGCATATCGTCTTGTGTGCGGCGCCATTTGCCGCTCCCTTTTTGCCGTGGGGTCGTCCATCCGACCAGGTGGCCCTCTTACTTTTTGATTGTAGGGGCTCTAAGGCCTCCTCGTCGAATTCAGGCAGTAGCTTTCTTTTTGGGTAGCTCTTTGTTCGGCGACTTTTGCCGTATTTGTCTGCGGTGTTGAATACTTTGCTCCATCTTATCCTAAGTGCATCTTCCGCTTTTTTGAGCTTCCGCTTCTGCTTTTTCAGGCTACGCAGCGGGGCGATTTAGCCTTTTCGGAGGTTATTTTGCTCAACAGTTTGTCCGGCGTGAGATCATCCGGACTGTTGTCTTCGCCGGGACGGGTTGTTTGTCCAAGTTGTCTTGTTCGCACGATTGCTCGATAGCTTGTTAAATGCGTCCACCGGTTCGCCCTGCTCTATGGCTGGGTCTCTGTTGAGGCGAGACTTGGTTCGGCGCTTACGTTGCCGTTTTGACTGCCGAGGGATTTATCCTTCGAAGGCCCCATTGTTCCTCGTCTTCATTTCCTTTAGGTGTATCCACCATGTATACATCATGGGATGAGGTGGTTGTCCAGCATCCTACAGGTGCTGGTTCATTGTTGTCTCCTACGCCGCCGCCCATACCGTCGATGTCTTGAGTCGAAATCGAGCACGCCGTGTAAGCTTTCCGTGTGCTACGAAGTGGGTGGTGGGTGGGCGTTGAATTTCTTCGTCCGTCCGCATCCCAACCTTCCCGACCGTAGTCTGCGCCAGGCTCTCTCGGATAAAGAGAGAGACTTTAGTGAATTCAGGATGTCGCCAAAGGGCGAGTGCTGAAAGATGTCCGCGGCAGTGAACTCCATGACCGGCGCCCAATCGGATTCGATTGGCAGGGGCGCGGAGGGTTCGGAGTCCGGAGAGGAGTCCGGCACCCTGGAGTCGAGGTCTTCGCAAAGGACAGGGAAGGAGTTCGGCTCAATCGCCGTAGAGATTGTAGCCCCCGAGGCGGTGTCCAACCACTCATCCTCGATCGGGGAATCCGGCTCCGGATTAAGGGTCGGAGCGGACGCTGGTGCGGCCTCCAGGGCACTGTTCGGCTGCAGAGCTAGATCATGCCCATCGAGACAGTGCAACACGCTTGGCTGAGGCTTGCATCCGTCGAAGATCAAGTCTCCGCGGATATCGGCCGTATAGTTCAAACTTCCAAATCTGACCTGATGGCCAGGGGCGTAGCTTACGATCTGCTCTAGATGGTCAAGCGAATTGGCCCGCAGTGCAAAGCCGCCGAATACGAAGATCTGTCCGGGGAGAAAAGTCTCACCCTGGACCGCGTCGTTGCTGATGATTGAAGGAGCCATTAGGACTATCGGTGACGGCACAGAGGAACTCCCAATGAAAGCACCAATTTCGGTGTCAAAACCGGCGGATCTCGGGTAGGGGCTCTCGAACAGTGCGTCTAGGCGGATGGTAACAGGAGACAAGGGACATGATGTTTTTACCCAGGTTCGGGCCCTCTCGATTGAGGTAATACCCTACTCCTGCTTGATTAATATTGATGATATGGGTAGTACAAGAGTAGATCTACCACGAGATCAAGGAGGCTAAACCCTAGAAGCTAGCCTATGGTATGATTGTTGTTCGTCCTATGGACTAAAACCCTCGGTTTATATAGACACGGATAGGTTAGGGTTACAGTCGGTTACAATGGTAGGAGATCTACATATTACGTATCGTAAGCTTTCCTTCACGACAAGGAAAGTCCCATCCGGACAGGGGCGAAGTCTTCAATCTTGTATCTTCATAGTCCAGAGTCCGGCCGTGATGATAGTCCGCTATACGGACACCCCTAGTCCGAACTCCCTCGGGGGTGTCCGGATAGCGAACTATGACCTCTGGCCGGACTCCTGGACTATGAAGATACAAGATTGAAGACTTCGTCCCGTGTCCGGATGGGACTTTCCTTGGCGTGAAGGCAAGCTTGGCGATACGGATATGTAGATCTCCTACCGCTGTAATCTGACTGTAACCCTAACCCTATCCGTGTCTATATAAACCGGAGGGTTCTAGTCCGTAGGACTAACACCAATCATACCATAGGCTAGCTTCTAGGTTTAGCCTCTCTCGATCTCGTGGTAGATCCACTCTTGTACTACCCATATCATTAAAATTAATCAAGCAGGAGTAGGGTTTTACCTCCATCGAGAGGGCCCGAACCTGGGTAAAACATCGTGTCCCTTGTCTCCTGTTACCATCCGCCTAGACGCATAGTTCGGGACCCCCTACCCGAGATCCGCCGGTTTTGACACCGACACCGCTCTTGGCGGACTGAACTTTCTGGATCACCACACTCATAACAGTGTGGTGCTCCTCATCGATGGAAGTGCCGTTAAGCGCCTCCATCAAATTATCCGATGCCTCCGGTTAGACGGAGGTCACCGGCGTCGTAGTCTTGCCCTTCTTACGAAGGGGTCGCCTGCCGGACTCCCGAACCACTGAAGGTTCCAGTACGGAGTCCGGCATAGGGCCGGACTTAAAGACCTTCGGGGTTTTATCCCCTTTGCGCCCGGAGTCCAGGAGGTCACCTTGCGGCGCCTCCAGGGCCACCTCCTCCTAGCTGGGCCCCTTTTGGGACTCCACCTCGGCGTCATCCATGGCGGGAGGAGACGAGGCGGTCGGAAGTGAGGTGCTATTCACATCCGACGAATCCAGGAAGGCGCTCGTCGAAGCGTCGAGCCAGTCCTTGGGCGGGCTGCATGGTTATATTCGGCGTTAGAAGATGATGTGCGACAAATGGAACGCCATGAGTTATTCTGGTGTCCGGACACTTACGATTTCGCCAGAGGCTTGGTCCTTGGTGGCCACTCCTCTTCGCCGTTGTCGGCGTTGGTGGTGTAGTCCGGAGGAAGGGTCCTTCCCTTCTTGGACCCTCCGGCCTCCCCAGTTGGGGCGGCCTTCCTTTTCTTCTCTCCCCCCGCTGGGGGAGAGGCCTCTTTTTCCTCCTCCTCGTCTTCGCGGGAGGAGTCCGCCTCGGAGTCATCGGACGATGAGTCCGACAACACCTGGCGCCGGGAACTCCTTCGAGTTCCCGTGGCCTTCTTCTTGGCCTTCTTCTCCGGCACCACGTAAGGTGCCGGAACCAGCAGCCCCGTCAATCGGGCGTCCGCTGGGCCTTCTGGCAAGGGAGACGGACAGTCAACCTGTCCGAACGTCTTCTGCCAGTCCTGTCAAAGGTGAGGGAGTTTTAGATCCTGCATAGAGTCAAACTATGAAAAAAGAGTCCCGTAAAGGGTAAAATAGCTTACCTCGTTGGCTTGATGCATGAGCTGAATCCGCGATCTTGATCGCGGATGCGGAGCCTCGGCGCCCTTGAACAGCACCTTCCAGGCATCTTCGTACGCAGTGTCGAAGAGCCGGCTCAAGGTTCGGTGCTGTGCCGGATCAAACTCCCAAAAGTTGAAGGCCTGTTGCTGGCATGGGAGGATCCGGCGGATGAGCATAACCTGGACTACGTTGACAAGCTTGAGCTTATTGTCCACCAGGTTTCGGACGCAGGTTTGGAGTCCGGTCAGCTTTCCTAATTACCCCACGTCAGGCTCGTCTCTTTCCATGAGGTGAGCCGTGTTGGGAAGCCAGATCAGAATTCGGGGGCCGCCGCCCATTTAGAGTCGCGCGGCTCGGTGATGTAGAACCACCCCGATTGCCACCCCTTTATGGTCTCCACAAAGGAGCCCTCGAGCCATAGGACATTGGCCATCTTGCACACCATGGCACCTCCGCACTCCGCTTGGCGGTCGCCCACTACCTTCGGCTTGACATTGAATGTCTTCAGCCATAAGCCGAAGTGGGGCTGGATGCAGAGGAAGGCCTTGCACACGACGATGAACGCCGAGATGTTGAGGATGAAATTCGGGGCCAGATCGTGGAAATCTAGGCCGTAGTAGAACATGAGCCCCCGGACAAATGGGTGAAGTGGAAAAACTAGTCCGCGGAGGAAGTGGGGGAGGAACACCACCCTCTCATGGGGCCTGGGGGTGGGGATGAGCTGCCCCTTGTCGGGAAGCCGATGTGCGATGTCGTCAGACAAGTATCCGGCCTTTCACAGCTTTTTGATGTGCCCCTCCGTGACGGAGGAGGCCATCCACTTGCCTCCCGCTCCGGACATAGTTGGAGAAGGTTGAGGTGGGATGTGCGGACTTGGGCGCTAGAGCTCAAGTGCGTGGAAATGGATGAGCAAAGGAGGAAGAAGGCGTGTGTGAAAAGTGGATCCTTATCCCTTATATGGACGGACAAAGCTATGCGTCCCCACCGCCCGATAAAACTCGCTTATCTCCCAAGCGCAGTAATCAATGGCGCGGTTGGGTTACCCACGCCCGTATTGATGAGAATCCGGAATAAGGGGACACGATCTACTGCTTTGACAAGGCGTGCCGAGGAAACCGCCTCGCTAAGCTGAGGTGGGACAAGTGAAAACGATTCGAATAAAGGCTTGGCCGTGGTGTGATGTCACGCTGCGGAATATGTCAGCAGATCGAGCTTGTGTAAATATTATTCTCTCTACGGTGGTATGTGGAACTTATTTTGCAGAGCCGGACACTATCCTTGTGTTCAAAATCTTCTATGAAGTATTCGGAGGAGGAACCCGCCTTGCAATGTCGAAGACAATATGCGCGCCGGACTCGTCGTCATTGAAGCCTGGTTCAGGGCTCTTGAGGAGTCTGGATTAGGGGTGTCCGGATAGCTGGACTATGACCTTTGGCCGGACTCCTGGACTATGAAGATACAAGATTGAAGACTTCGTCCCGTGTCCGGATGGGACTTTCCTTGGCATGGAAGGCAAGCTTGGTGATACGGATATGTAGATCTCCTACCATTGTAACCGACTCTGTGTAACCCTAACCCTCTTCGGTGCTTATATAAACCAGAGGGTTTTAGTCCATAGGACGAACAACAATCATACCATAGGCTAGCTTCTAGGGTTTAGCCTCTCTGATCTCGTGGTAGATCTACTCTTGTACTACCCATATCATCAATATTAATCTAGCAGGAGTAGGGTTTTACCTCCATCGAGAGGGCCCGAACCTGGGTAAAAACATCGTGTCCCTTGTCTCATGTTACCATCCGCCTAGACGCACAGTTCGGGACCCCCTACCCGAGATCCGCCGGTTTTGACACCGACAGGTAAAGTCAACAATAATAGTTCATCATAACTTACATCCAATTTGATATATATATATATATATATATATATATATATATATATATATATATATATATATATATATATATATATATATATATATATAGGGAAAATCCATCCTACCACCCGATGGTAGTTACCCACATGTCTAATATAGTACCATGTGGTACTATATATACTATTTTATTAATTTAAATATGTTCATATACTATATTTAAGATTTTTCAAAGCAAGTTATATGAAAAATTGCATATGAGCCCATAGTTTTTGTTATATTTATGAAATACATTATATATTTATGCGTAAAAAGAGCATACTCAAAACATGGTACATACTACCTAAAAATTAGTATATATACTACCTAATCATTGTTATATACTACATACAACACGTACATACTCTCGGTTTGATAGATACTACATACAACATACAAAGCATAAGTGGTGGTAACTACCACTGCTTGTAGGAAACATTTGTCCTATATATATATATCAGGATCTTTCCAACACAATGCGCTTGCCAAAGGATAAAATGTAAAAAAGAAAGCTGAAGATCACCATGACTCTTGTATAAGGTATAAGACAAGAATAAAAGATAGGCCCTTCGTAGAGGGAAACAGAGGTTTTCTTGTGCTTTTAAGGTTGGATGCACATAATCTTAATGCAAACGAACGTCACTTTATATTGCCTCTTGTGATAGAGACCTTTATTATGCAGTCCGTCGCTTTTATTTCTTCCCTATCACAAGTTCGTATAAAGCTTATTTTCTTCGCACTAATAGATCATACATATTTAGAGAGCAATTTTTATTACATGCACTGATGACAACTTACTTGAAGGATCTATACTCAATCCATAGGTAGGTATGGTGGACTCTCATGGCAAAACTAGTTTAAGGGATATTCGGAAGCACAAGTAGTGTCTCTACTTGGTGCAAAGAATTTGGCTAGCATGAGGGGGAAAGGCAAGCTCAGCATGTTGGATGATCCATGACAATATACTTTATTTCAGATATAAGAAAACATAACCCATTACGTTGTCTTCCTTGTCCAACATAAAATTTCTAGCATGTCATATTAATGAGTGCTCACAATCATAAAAGATGTCCAAGATAGTATATTTATATGTGAAATCTCTCTTCCTTCAATATTCTTTCATGAATTGTTCAAGTGACCAATTCTGCGTTTGCTAACCTTCAATAAGTTTACTACCTATACTTATTATGTGTGAAGTCGTTACTCCCCATGTTATAAGCATATGAAACATATATAAATTCAGATTTATATTATTCAATTCATTCAACCATTCACTCATAGGATATATGTGAAGCACGTGAGTAAATGACAAACTACTCCAAAAGACATTAGTGGAGGAAACTGAGTAGTCAAATAATTAACTAGCCATGGGAGGATTCCTTTTCATTCAAGATTTCAGATCCAATGATTTTATTCAAATAGCAAGCAAAATTGAAAATACGCTCCAAGCAAAACACATATCATGTCATGAATAAAAATATAGCTCCGAGTAAGGTATACCGATAGTTTTGAAGACGAAAGAGGGGATGCCTTCCGGGGCATCCCCATGTTTAGGCGCTTGAATATTCCTTGAATATTACCTTGGGGTGCCTTGGGCATCCCCAAGCTTAGGTTCTTTCCATTCCTTATTCTCCTCATATCGATATCTCACCCAAAGCTTGAAAACTTCAACCACACAAAACTTAACGGAACTTTGTGAGATAGGTTAGTATGATAAAGAGTAAACCATTCACTTTGGTACTGTCAAAGACAAGGTTCATAATTGTTCTCACACAATGCCTACTGTACCATATCATTTCTACAATTTATATTGAGAAATATAATCCATAGAAACTAGAAAACAAGCAAACTCTGCAATGAAAACAGAATCTGTCAGAAACAGAACAGACTGTAATGATCTGAACAGCAACCATACTTCTGCTACTCCAAAAATTATGAAATAAATTGGTGTACGTGAGGAATTTTTCTATTAATATTCTTCAAAAGGAATCAACTCAAAATCGCTCTTCTGTAAAAAAAATGGCAGCTAATCTCGTGAGCGCAAAGTTTCTGTTTTTTACAGGAAGATCACATTAACTTTCACCCAAGTTTTCCCAAAGGTCTTACTTGGCACTTTATTGAAACAAAAGCTATAAAACATGATTAATACAGTAGCTTAATCATGTAAACACACAAAAATAGTAAGGGTAGATATTGGTTTGTCTCCCAACAAGCGCTTTTCTTTAATGCAAAACAAGTATAACTTCAAAACTTTAAGCACATAGAGAGGAAAGTTGGTATTATTGCTACTCCTACAAGCATATATTACACCCTCATAATAATTTTCAGTAGCATCATGAATGAATTCAACAATATAACCATCACATAAAGCATTCTTTTCATGATCTACAAGCATAGAAATTTTTCTACTCTCCGCATAAGCAAAATTCTTCTCATTCGGAATAATGGAATCACTAATTCCTAAAGTTGACACTTTTCCAAACCCGCGTTAGATGATAGTATTATTCATGCTCCAAAATATATAAGTGAAGTTCATGGAGCATTCTAAAATTAATATAGACTAACCAATATACAAGCTCAAAATATGTAAGTGAAGCACACGAAGCATTCTAAAAAATCATACTCAAAATATTTAAGTGAAGCGCAGAGAGCATTCTATAAGGTCATACTCAAAAGATATAAGTGAAGCACGTGGATCATTCTATAAATTGATGAATGTCTATCTCATGCTAGCATGGTTCTTAAAGGAAAAACAAAAACACAAAGGACACAAATCATGTGAACAAAACAAAAACCGAGGTATACCGATATTTGTTGAAGAAGAAAGATGGGATGCCAACCGGGGCATCCCCAAGCTTAAATGCTTGAGTATCCTTTGAAATATTTACTTGGGGTGCCTTGGGCATCCCCAAGCTTGAACTCTTACCTCTCTTTATTCTTCTCATATTGATAGCTCCTCGATCTTCGAACACTTCATCCACACAAAACTTTAACAAAAACTTTGTGAGATCCGTTAGTGCAATAAAGCAAACTACCACTTTAAGGTATTATAATGAACTCATTCTTTATTTATATTGGTGTAAAACCTACTGTATTCCAACTTCTCTATGGTTCATACTCCCCGATACTAGCCATAGATTCATCAAAATAAGCAAACAACACGCGAAAAACATAATCTGTCAAAAACAGGGCAGTCTATAGTAATCTGGAAGTTTAGTAAACTTATGTAACTCCAACAATTATGAAATAAATTTGAAAATTTGAAAAATTTGTACATAAGTAATGGGAAAAAACTTTCAGACCCATTTGACATTCCAGTAAAAAAATGTAAAATCATGCGCTACAGCCAAAGTTTCTGTTTTTGTTCTGCACATAGTAAACAAGCAATCTAATCATCCTAAAACCAAAGCTTGGCACATTATTTTTATAATACAATGGATATACACAAGGGGATAATTATTTACAGAGAAACTTCCATGAAAAATTCTACATTGTTTCCGTGAGCATGAACACAAATGCTCAAGGTCAACCCTCACTTCTTCAATGCATAACTTTCCAATCACTTCTCTTTTTGAAAAACTTTTTAGGCATGAGAGGCAAGTAAATTTTTTGGTATTTTTACTCTTTTATTTTTTTATATGTTTCACCCACAGCTTAACAGAAACAAAAAGGAAAAAACAAAATCTACTAAGTGAAGAAAGCAAACAAGCACACACGAGCATATCAACCCCACGCTATTGCTCCCCCGCAACGGCGCCAGAAAAGAGCTTGATAATCCCCAAGTGCAGGGAATCATCGTAGCAATTCCCAAAGGTGGAAGTGATAAGTATGGAGTGTAGAACCCACAAGGAGCTAAAGGTAAGATCAATATTCTCTCAAGTCCTATCTGCCACTGATACGACTCTACGTACACCGAACGATTGCTTCCAACTAGAAACGAGAAATAAAACTACGTTGTGGGTATGAAGAGGATAACTTTGCATGATATCGGGGAGCTAAAACATAAAAGTTGCTATTATCATAAAGTTAGAATATATTACTAAATATTATAAATATCGAGTGTGGAATAATGATGGATCGGTGTGCGGAATTGTCTTAGGCAATTGTTAACAAGACTGGTAATCACTATTGCAATTTAATATGAGGGAGAGGCATAAGCTAACATACTTTCTCGTCTTGGATCATATGTATGATGCCCCCGATTTAATCATACACTAATCATACAAGCAAACGTGTATGATCAAGATCAGGGACTCACGGGAAGATATCACAACACAACTCTAAAAATTAAAATAAGTCATACAAGCATCATAATACAAGCCAGGGGCCTCGAGGGCTCGAATACAAGTGCTCGATCATAGATGAGTCAGCGGAAGCAACAATATATGAGTACAGACATAAGTAAACAAGTTTGCCTTAAGAAGGCTAGCACAAACTGGGATACAGATCGAAAGAGGCGCAGGCCTTCTGCCTGGGATCCTCCTAACTACTCCCAGGTCGCCGCCGCCGGCACCTGCGTAGTAGTAGGCACCTCCGGTGTAGTAGGAGTCGTCGTCGACGGTGGCGTATGACTCCTGGGCTCCACCATCTGGTTGCGACAACCAGGTAGAATGGAAAGGGGGAAAAGAGGGAGAAAAGCAACCATGAGTACTCATCCAAAGTACTCGCAAGCAAGGATCTACACTAAAAATGCATGGGTATCTGTGTAAAGGGGCAATATCGGTGGACTGAACTGCAGAATGCCAGAATAAGAGGGGGATAGCTAGTCATGTCGAAGACTACGCTTCTGGGAGCCTCCATCTTGCAGCAAGTAGAAGATAGTAGATGGTAAGTTCTCCAAGTATCATCGGATAGCATAATCCTACCCGACGATCCTCTCCTCGTCGACCTGTGAGAGAGCAATCACAGGGTTGTATCTGGCACTTGGAAGAGGGTGTGTTTTATTAAGTATTCGGTTCTAGTTGTCATAAGGTCAAGGTACAACTCCGGGTCATCCTTTTACCGAGGGACACGGCTATTCGAATAGATAAACTTCCCTGCAGGGGTGCACCACATAACCCAACACGCTCGATCCCATTTGGCCGGACACACTTTTCTGGGTCATGCCCGGCCGCGGAAGATCAACACGTCGCAGCCCTACCTAGGCACAACAGAGAGGACAGCACGCCGGTCTAAATCCTATGGCGCAGGGGTTTGGGCCCATCGCCCGTTGTACACTGCACGTTGCGTACGCGGCCTGAAGCAGACTTAGCCCCCTTAATACAAGCGCAAGCTTACGGTCCAATGCGGCGCGCGCAGCTCAGTCGCTGACGTCACGAAGGCTTCGGCTGATACCACGACGTCGAGTGCCCATAACTTTCCCACGTAGTTGGTTAGTGCGTATAGACCAAATGGCCAGACTCATATCAAATACCAAGAACTCGTTAAGCGTGTTATTTTTAAGTATCCGCGGACGTCGACCAGGCACTACTAGGAAAATGCTTACTAGTAGCGCTGGTTTTTGAGCTACCAATGGCGGGGCACCAGCCTTCTCTTGCTACGGCGCTTCAGACTATTTTGTAGCGATGAGGCGTTTTTAAACCAGCGCTCTTGGTAAGTTCAAGTACTAGTAGCGCGTTTTCAACTCAGCGCTATGCTAACATTTATGTTTTTTAGCATTTTATGCTGTACATGTTTAAATAGATATATCTTTTATACAATAACAACTCATCATGAACTAGTCTGTTTAAATAGCATATTCATTACCACTTGTCATCACCATCAAACAATGTTCACAATGAGACATCATATAACAAGTTGGTCACTAGTCATAATCACAACTCCTCATCATCATCATCAACTCTAACACATATATTGTAGCACATAATAACACATTCTAGCTACGACCTACTCCTCTCATAGGACCTACTCTACCCTCTCTTAGGTAAAATATCATAAAACAAGATAGGCATTGACGCTGCATTAAGGAAAATTGACTCTCCATAATAAAGAACTGAGATCATCCTGTCTCCAAGTCTTGGCCTACGCACAATGTAGCTTCCAAGTAGCTCTCTACGATGGTTCAAACATTTTTTGAAATCATCTATTATCATGGCTTCCTTGCTTTTAGAAATCCGGTATGGACAGGAGTGATGTGGATACTGCGGCTGACCTGGCCGTGGTGGCCGTAAGCTCATAACATTAACGCGGCCTCTCATCAACATCAGATGAGGCACACAATCCATCGGGATTTTGTATTAAAAAACATAGTAATAACTTTGTAGTTAGCAATATAGTTTAGTTTTAGAAGAATTTATGCAAAAGATGCACGAATGTTGTAATAGTAGAAAATCTTACCATGATATCTCCATTGATGTTACCGTAGTTCAACACGTGGACTAGTGGCACGTATTGACCATAATGTGGAGGAGTTTAATAATAGCTATTGTAATTCTCAAGAAAAGTAAAAAATGTGATAAGACCATCTTGCTCCATATAAGTTAATTGTGCTTCATCATTGTAGTAGTAGGTTCTGTCTACCATTTTCCGTACATTTTTTTAAGAATGAAAATAAGTTGTCAATGGAAATAAGTTGTCAAATATTTTGAAATAAACAATATAAATTACTTAGTAAATATGTTTAAGAAACTCACACAGCGGTAGAACTGGAAGCGTGTCAACAAGGACCCAAATGGTCATATCATTTTCGTCGATGTCAGGATCACCAAGATCGAAGGTGAGAAGCATACCCTCATGAAAATCATACGCCTTGCAAAGGGCTTCCCAATTCAGGCAACCAAAATTGGATGAGTTCACAGAATTGTATAGATTTACAGCAAAATCATAACCATGATGGGTCCTTAGTTGAATTATCTTTGTCTCCATTCTTTCATGATCTTCAAAACCCATCTTCTCCAAGACATAGTGTCTTGCATGACATGGGATAAGCTAGCCGAATTGTAAAAGACGGAAATTACACGTTGAAGAAGCAGAGAAGTCGTGCAAAAAATAACAAAAAACACTTGTCGTCGCTATGCGTGCCGTTTCAGCATCGAAGGTCTCTTGGAGCTTGATGTTGAAGCGCCGACCTTCTACCGGTGAGGTCATGTCGCACGATCGCTCATCTTCACATCCTCGCACTTAGCGCATTCCCTTTCGTCACGACATTTCCTAATAGGTAATTAATAATCCATCATCGAATACATATATAGTAGTTTGTAGCAAAGATCATCATATAACAACTAAAACACCTAAAATTTGTAGTTTGTAGTAGTTTGTAGCAAAGATCATCATATAATCCATCATGAATACATATATAGTAGTTTGTAGCACAAACCGCGCTCGTCTTTTGCATTCAATAAGCAAATAACTAATAGGTAATTAATAATCCATCAACGAATACATATATAGTAGTTTGTAGCAAAGATCATCATATAATATCACTAATACATCTCGAATAATAGCTCCTCTAGGTTCAGTGGGCCGCGGTGGACACCCAAAGAGAAGGAGCCATCACCGGATCATAGCTCCGGTGAGATCCCCAAAGAATCTGCCAGGTATTGGAGAACCGGCCGTTCGCCAAGGCAACCAAGTAGCGCTGGACGTGCGCGTTCTCCTCCGTGACACGGTGCTGTACCACCTGCACGAGGGACGCAAGCCTCTCCACCGATGCAGGCCCACGTGACCGCCACCAAAGAAGCTCCGGTCGACGACGGGCTGGCTCCTCACTAAGCTGCGCCACCGAAGGTAGCACAACCCAAGACCAGCCAAGGAGCCAGGTCCGGACATGGCCCCTCGGCTCAACCAGAGTCCTCCGCCGAGTCGACGATGAGGATGCGGGATAGGCATCATCGACGTCAAGAACAAAATGCTTAATTATGAAAACAAAATTAATAAACACTTAGCAAAATTTGGCATGACCTTTGCTAAAAAACAGGACATATCGAGCGCCTGAAATTTGCCAGAACGTAAACGAATTGACATTTCTGGCAAAACATAGGCCACTCGGAAAAATATGAAACGTCCAAAATGTGACATGTTCAAAATATGACATGTCCACTACAAATTTGCATATAACAGGAAAAATTGCTTCAACTAAAAAAATAACAACAATTGCTTTAACTAAAAAAAACCTAGAATTATGTTAATTACACCTAAAACAACTAAAACACCTAACATTCTGTTAACTACACCTAAAACAACTACAACACCTAAAACTCTTTTAAATACACTTAAAACACCTAAATTCTATTAACTACACCTAATTAAAAACCTAGCTAAATTTCTGTCCTAACTTTAAAACCTAGCTAAATTTAAAAACCTAGGGTTCATACGAATTAACTAGGGTTCATAACTAATCTGTCCAAGCAAGGGTTCGATCAAGACCTAAATTATTCTAATAACCTACATTTTTTCAACTACATAGAATTGAAAATAACTACTCTAATAACTATATATAACTAGGGAGGGAGGGAGGAGGAGGAAGGAGGGAGGAGTACCTCTCGGTGGAGGAGGGCCGGCACGGGAGGAGAGCCGGCGCGGGGGCCGGGGCGGCGGGCGGAGGAGGGAGGCCGACGCGGGGGAGCTGGGCGGCCGGCGGGGAGGAGAGCTGGCGCGGGCTAGGGGCGGCCGATGCAGGAGGAGGAGGGCCGGCTGGGAGGAGGGCAGCCTGGGACGACAGCAGTGTCTTGGTCGTCGGCAATGGCTGGGGATCGAGGGAGGAGTGTGGGATCGAGTGTGAGTGAGAGTGAGGCCGGCCGGGCCAGGGGCGCGGGGGGAGGTAGTGGGCCTAACAGCAGCGCAGGCAACGGGCCAATGCTACTGCTAAGCCCACTAGCTGTAGCGCAGGTTAGACGACAGGCGCTGCAACTATTTTTTGACGTGGGGGTGTGGTGTATTACACTTAGCAGTAGCGTGGGGCTATGTAACAAGCGCTGCTGCTAACTGATACCAATAGCGCTCTTTTTAGACAGCACTACTACTAACTAGTAGTAGCGTGGGGGTATAAACAAACGCTACTGGTAAACTTCTATCTATAAGCGTTTTCCTAGTAGTGAGGGCCAGGCCCACCTCTCTCCTAGGTGGTCTCAGCCTGCCCTGTCGCTCCACCACAAAGTAACAGTCGGAGGCCGTCAGGAACCCTGGCCCACCTCTACCGGGATGGAGCCACCTGTCCTTTCAGCCCCCTCATTAGAATCACTTGCGGGTACTCAACGAGCTGACCCGACTTTAGTCACCACATGTGTCATGTATATAAAGTATATAGTATATACCCGTGATCACCTCCCTAGTGATCACGGCCCGATAGTATAGCATGGCAGACGGACAAGAATGTAGGGCCACTGATGGAAAACTAGCATCCTATACTAAGTATTTAGGTTTGCAGGTAAAGGTAACAACAGTAGTAGCAAGGACAAACTATGCAGCAGAATAGGATTAACTGAATGCAGTAACATGCTACACTACTCCAATACAAGCAGTATAGAGTAGAATAGGCGATATCTGGTGATCAAGGGGGGGGGGCTTGCCTGGTTGCTCTGGCAAGGAGGGGTCGTCAACACCGTAGTCGACCGGGGCAGCAGCGGCGTCGGTCTCGTAGCCACCGGAGAGAAGAGGGGAAGAAACAATGAATACAATGCGAGCAGATGCATATCGATGCATGACATGACAAGTAATGGTCCCAGGTGTGCCCTAACGCGGTAGGAGGTGATACCGGTGAAGGGGGGAAACATCCGGGAAAGTATCTCTGGTGTTTCGCGTTTTCAGACAGATGAACCGGAGGGGAAAAGTTGCGTGTTCGCTATGCTAAGGATGTGTGGCGGACAAACGGGCTACATGTCCGGATTTGTCTCGTCGTTCTGAGCAACTTTCATGTACAAAGTATTTCCATCCGACTTATTGTTTATTTTATATGATTTTTTAAGTTTTAACAATATTCTAGAATTTCTGGATTTATTATTATTTCAAAAATAAAACAGTAAAATTACTCTTCTCAGCTAGTGTAGTGCCAGCCACAGTCAATGACATGTGGGGGCAGGTCAAAGTCAACAGCATAGTCGGTGTTGACTGGGTCAATCAGTGAATAGTGCATGGGTCCCGCGTGTCATAGACTTAAGCATTTTTAACTTGTCTGATCATTTTAATTTACAGCAGGGTCCACATGTCATAGGGTCTAGACTAACTAATCGCTTAAACCAAAATAAACTAAACAGAGGGTATTATGGGCTAATAGGGATTAGCCCTTAATTGGCTGGTTGGGGCCCCGGCAAAGGCACAAAGGCCAGCCCAGCGTGGCTGTCTTGTGACAGCGCCACGACGAAGGCAAGGCGCCGTGAGCGGCCGGATCCGACGGTGCGCCGGTAGCCAGGGCCAGCAGGCCACGCGGACGGCCGTGCGAACAGGTGGCGCGGCCGACAGGAGTTGCTCCAAGCAGCGGCAAGAAGCAGCGGCCGCTGCTAGCGTAGTGAGCAGTAGCAGGCAAAGCAACACAGGCGGGAGCGGGGGTGAGGGACAGCGCGAGGTAGCAGCGATGGCAGAGTAGCAAAAGCAGGTACGGGAGCTAGCATCGCGGGTTACCAGCTGCATTCGCAGTAGAAAGCAGCAGCCGCAGCAAACCAGGTGTGGCACTAGGCGAGGGCGCGGGTTGAGCAGTAGCAGGCGAGCAGCACGGGCGGCTATGGCAACCGGCGAGGCTGTGCAGGCGCGCACATGGACGCGGGGGTTCTGTGACGCGGGCCACACACGGACGAGCGCACGCGGAAGCGCAAGTGAGGAGCAGAGCACGACCATGAGCGGCAGGAACATGCGAGCACGCGCACAAACGTGGCCATGGACGGGCTCTGGTCTCGGCGAGCAACGACACGCTGTGGAACAAATCGAGGCCGAGAAGAGAGGGAATAGAATGAGAAGCTCACCGCGAAGGCACACGGTGGCCCGGCGAAAGCTTAGGAGCACAGGGGTAGTGGGACTTGACGACGATCGCCGGCGGCCAAAGGAGGTAGATGAGGTCGATCCGCTCGGCTTAGCGTATCCTAGCTCGGTCCGGTGGGCGTAGTCGAGGCAGCAGATGACTGTGCAGCTCCCACACAAAGCGTCACGGCGCAGGGACGGCGGAGAGCGCGGGGACGGCGACGTCCATGGTGACGGTTGCGGTTGCGCAAGCTGTAGAGAAGGGGGCAGCGCGAGGTGAAGGGGAAAATGGGCTAGGGTTTCGTGGGAGGCGCCGGTGGGGCTTAAGTAGTCGAGGGGGCACCGGAGTAGCCGCCAGATGGCCGCCACCGCATCGGCCGGTGCCGTGGCGGGCATCGGTCATGCCCATGACCCCCTCGGTGAACAGAGGAAGGGGTTGACCGTGGGTGGGCCGGCCGGTGGAAGTTGCTGGCCACTTGGCCCAGGGGAGGGGGAAAAAGGCTTGCCCCTTTTCTTCTGTTTATTTTCTTCTGGTTGTTTTACTTTTATCTTTTGTTTTGTTTAACTATAATTTTACAAAACACAAAAGTTATACCTAAAATAATATTAATAATTATGACACTGCCACAATTAACATGGCCTATGAAATAAGATAGTTTGTAATTGCTTATTATTTTAAAAGCATTTAAATAATTGTTTTTCACTGTTTTATTCACCTTAGAGTATTTAAACATTTTATAAAAGTGGGGTTTCCTCACCACAATTACCTATGCATTAATTGGCACAGCCGGGACATTTTAGTTTTAAAGTTTGAAATTGTTTTATGTTTGCCTTAAATTCAATTTTGAATTTGAATCGGTTTTGAACTAACGCGAGATCATCAACACTGACCGAGGTGATGTAGCATCATTAGTAGAGGTTCACTGTAGCTTAATTTTCCGGACGTCACAATTCTCCTCCACTACAAGAAATCTCGTCCCGAGATTTTAAGAGGTGGGGTAAGGGGGAAAGACTAGGTTATGAAAGTCTAAAGATTCTTCTTGTTCTTTGTTGCTTTTCTCGAAGAGGTCGATCCATTATATTGATGTCTTCATTTCTCTGCTTCAGGTCATCATGATCAAGTCGGCATCCTTTCTTCGGGAACTCCATCGAACTTACGAAAAGGATAAGGGTGGGCATACCGGGAGAACAGACCTCTACAAGGTCGACTATCTGGTCGATAACATCGAGGGAGGTGTCGGAAGTAACTCTCAAATTTAAACTTAAGAAAATATCGAGAGCAAACTAAGGAGGTATCTTGTGAAGTTTCGAGCGGGCAGTCAATCGTTCGATGCCTGAAACAGGGCGTGAAAGGGGTTCGAAGCAATGGGAATAAGTATTATGTCTGATACCAGAATCGATGATCTCTCAAAAAGGTGGCTCGTGAATCACATACAAGACCAAGTGCGAGGAACAAACTTAAGAACAGGGGGTGTACAGGAGAGTCAGGTTTCGATCCTGTGGAACTGTGGGTTGTGGGCCCACCATGTGGGATAAAAGTAGAAGGAGTGGTGACATCTTCCTCGGTCATGATAGCAATGCATGTCACAGGGTAGCGTGTCAGTTATGTCGGCAACAATGTCGGTACCAAGGGCGAGGGACGAAGAGAACCATCTTCCTGCTCATTAAACGAGGCAGACCAATAGGCAAAGTTCTTGTCCATCGGTGGCTACCAAATGTCACCCACATTAGTAAACAGGGTCTTGTTGACAGAATTGTACACCGAGGTGGTTACATAAGGAGGAGAATATTACTGCTTAGATCATATGGATCACAAGAAAGGTTAAGCCAAACAAGGGAAAGGAAAATATGATTATCAGATTAAACAGAACAATGGAAAGGAAAATGTGTTAAAACACATATTTTAGGGGTATTTCCTTCCCAAGGACAAACAGAGTATGATATCCGTGACAGGATATAATGTAGAAAACCCTCTAGGTAGAGGGAGAGAAATTTTCCTGACATTACCCATACAACAGTGTTTGGATAATTGAGCAAGAAACAATTAGCATTGGGATAAGTGTTCTTGTTGAAAATCGGAGTACCACACACATGCTTCGAGATAGCATTGACATGGTCTTCCAGCAAAGGTCAGACTTTGGATACACGAAGGATTCACCAGGAACAACTTGTAGAATAAGTCTTACCATTTCTCATGGAAGAATAGATAACCTTGCTAAAATGGAAAACTATAACATTAGGTCCTCCGGCCAGGTGTGCTAGGCATGACTTCACCTTATCGGGTCAAGGACCAATGTTATAACTCTTGGTAATATGTTCCAACCATCATATCTGACCGAGATTCTGATCTGATTGGTGTCAGGATACCTTAGACTTAGGAGGCCTAAGAAGAAAAGGAGCAACGCAAATTAAATGAGATGATATTGTAAGATTCTCGGGAGATGAACTATGGAAGCGAGTTCTGGAACAGGAGTTCATCATTAAACCAAGCAGAGGATGAGGAGGTGGCTAATGAACTCAATGATAATTCACCGAGACTTCCAAAAAGAGGGATTTCCACAATTGCGTGAACACGGAGATATCATTTGTCAGATCAAATGATATAGTGATGTATGCTCTAGGAAAACATACACAATTAAACATTGGTTGGAAGGTGCACCCGAAATATGGGATGGGTAGCATGATCAATGTTTAGAATGGTGATTCAATAACCAATACACAAAGAATGAAACTATCATTCATTAACTTACAAGTAATAGGGTTGCTAGAAGTTTTGTATTTTACACCTCACAGTCCATTTGTCAATATTCCGGTTAGAAACAATACGGAGACCAAGAAATGAATGGAGATGGCGATAAGTATTACTATATCAAGAATTTCTTAAGAGGTGGTGAAACTCTAACAACATTCTTGACATAGAAGATGGTAATACTTCAAGGTAGAACATAATACGAGCTGGATTGCAAGTTGCATCCATAGCATGTATAAGTTTGTGTTGGGGGAAAGCAAGAATGTTGTCGATGATAACACAATCATCGAGGGGCAAGGATGGTATTTCCCATCGTGAATTTGATTGGTATCCTGGAAGAGCTCAAAATGTTGATGATGATCACGACAATTTTGTCGAGAGGCTCCACAAAGAAGCTATCGAACAGCGACTGCACAAGCAGAAGGACTGATGCAGCAAAAGATTATTGGAACTACAGATACAACACCAACTAGGAATCAAGCATGCCGTTCGAGGTGAAATGATAAGACAAGGAAGATCGACATAAGCTTAGCTCATCGTCAAAAGTTGTGCTCCGGGAAGAAGGACCAGGTAGCACAGGCAAAAGTTTGCATGATAATGATATAGCCGATAAGGCTAGGAATGACTTGAAGGATTATTAAACTCGTAAGCAACAAGAATTACTTAGAGTTATTGAGTCGGAGTGCGGAATCGATTCACTTATCGGTGTTCTCAAGTGACTAATAACTCAGAACCTGGGGGGATCCGATATCGGTGAGAAGCAATACTGGATGAAGACTCGCAGGAAGCAACAGAGTTCTCGAGATACCAGAGGTTAATAATCGAGGAAGATCAAAAATAGAGGTTGCTGAGATGTATCGATCAACAAAAGACAAGTGCTTTAACTTGTCTGAGAAATGGAATCAAGGAGAAAATGTGGCCGGGACCACGATTGCAAATGATCAATACATAGATACCAGATGATTTCATATCAAGGAAATAGTTATTATTACAAGAAGCTTCTATGATAGGATCTACATCATGTCCATGGGCATGAACACAAAGTTCAAGGTCGACTCCCACTTCTTTAATGCATAACCTTTCATTCACTTCTCGCCTTCAACGAAGTTGTGGTGTTGAAATTTTATCTATCATAACACCAGTAGAGTATGACCCGTAGTAGTTTCCGGGTTCACACAGATTAGAAAAAGGCATATGTCCAACCCATCGGGGCCTCTTAGGAACATATACCACAAACTTCAGGAGTAATTATCACCAGCTCGAAAGTAGAGCATAGTTGACAAACCAGAGGATACAATTTACCAAAGGCATTATATACCCATGGAAAGGCTCACAAGGTTATTGAATATGAAGGACGATCTCGGATGAAATCCAACAATGGATCGGGCGATCCACAACGGAGCTGATGTGAGTATCGGTACTCAACCAGAGGAAGAAAGAATGCACGGGCATCATATTATAGAACATCGGAATAATTCGATGCTTAGATAACAAAGGAGTTATGATTTCCAAAACAAAGGATCAGAAGCAGACGCTCTGATCAAGGATGGATAAGTTGGATAGACCAGAGGCACAATTGACGACAAATAGTTTGGTCGAGAACCAGCTCATGTCCAAAATGACGTCTGAGCCGGAAAGATAATATAGAAGGGTTGATAGATGATTGTGTGCATTCGCACACATGTTGAATCAATAGGATCAAAATGACGGTGTCAAAACATACTAGTGAATATTGCTAGTGATATGGGAGCATCCATAATGTAAGCATACAAGTATTTGCAGAGCAATAGTTTGAAGAGGATGCTCAGAAGGTCGAATAGTATTTTAGAGTATCTTATGAAGCATACGAACAACTGGGGATGAACAGATACTCAATAAGTGCGAAGAGTTTTCAATAGGGGTATTCATGTCGTAAACAACTGCAAGGCAGTAAGCTTAAAGGATTTTCGGAACAACGGAGAGCAATTTAGGGCATCTTGTAATAACAAGAGCAACTGAGGATGAAGGTATGAACGACAATTGAAGGTAGTTATCCATAAGGGTATATGGGTGGGCACAAGGGTCTCGGGAAAACCTCGGAGAGTACCTTCAGAATCTTCTGGTGCAGCAAGCGATCATCTGGAGTGAGGGGCTCTCCGGGAGAAAGTCTTTCGAGAACCTAAAGTTAGTCTTTTTAGCAAAATCATTTAACCCGAATAGGGGAGAGATTAGAGTCCTAGAGTATAGACGAGGAGTAAAAGATCCTAATACCACCTGAGGGAGTCCTGGATTAGGGGGTGTCCGGATAGCCGGACTATGACCTTTGGCCGGACTCCTGGACTATGAAGATACAAGATTGAAGACTTCGTCCCATGTCCGGATGGGACTTTCCTTGGCGTGGAAGGCAAGCTTGGAGATACGGATATGTAGATCTCCTACCATTGTAACCGACTCAGGTAACCCTAACCCTCTTCGGTGCTTATATAAACCGGAGGGTTTTAGTCCGTGGATGAACAACAATCATACCATAGGCTAGCTTCTAGGGTTTAGCCTCTCTGATCTCGTGGTAGATCTACTCTTGTACTACCCATATCATCAATATTAATCAAGCAGGAGTAGGGTTTTACCTCCATCGAGAGGGCCCGAACCTGGGTAAGAACATCGTGTCCCTTGTCTCCTGTTACCATCCGCCTAGATGCACAGTTCGGGACCCCCTACCCGAGATCCGCCGATTGAACCGTACACCTACCCCGTCCTTTGCGAAGCTCGTGACTCCAAGGTGCCGGACTCCTCTCCGGACTCCGAGCCTTCCGCGCCCCCGCCAATTGAATCCGATTGGGCGCCGATCATGGAATTCACTGCTGCAGACATCTTTCAGCACTCGCCCTTTGGCGACATCCTGAATTCACTAAAGTCTCTCTCTTTATCAGGGGAGCCCTGGCCGGATTATGGTCAGGAAGGTTGGGATGCGGACGACGAAGAAATTCAAAGCCCACCCACCACCAACTTCGTAGCCACTGTCGATGATTTAACCGACATGCTCGACTTCGACTCTGAAGACATCGACGGTATGGACGACGATGCAGGAGACGACCAAGATCCAGCGCCCACAGGGCACTGGAAGGCCACCTCGTCATACGACATATACATGGTGGACATCCCAAAAGATGGGAATGGCGATGGAACAGCGGAGGATGACCCCTCCAAGAAACAGCCTAAGCGCCGGCGTCAGCGGCGCCGCTCTAAATCCTGCCACAGCAAAAATGGTGATTCCGGCACGGGAGACAATAACACCCCGGACAGTGCTGAAGACAACCCCCTCCAGCAGGATTCAGCGCAGGAGGATGGAGAAGGCAGCCCTCATGATAGAGCGGCAGAAAGAGTGGTAGAGGACGATAATTACATGCCTCCCTCCGAAGATGAGGCAAGCCTCGACGATGACGAATTCATCGTGCCCGAGGATCCCGTCGAACAAGAGCGCTTCAAACGCAGCCTTATGGCCATGGCAAGCAACCTCAAGAAAAAGCAGCAACAGCTTAGAGCTGACCAAGACTTGCTAGCTGACAGATGGACTGAAGTCCTTGCGGCCGAAGAGTATGAACTCGAGCGCCCCTCCAAGAGCTACCCAAAACGTAGGCTGCTGCCCCGATTAGAGGAGGAAGCACCCAAACCTACATCACCAGCGCGTGATACGGCCGACGGCCACCTCGTGGTCATGACGAGAGGCCTCTCGCCTCAACTCAAGCCGCACTCGGCGCTGCTCAAAAAATACCAAGGCGCGGGGAAATGCGCCAGACCTGCGAGATATATTGGAGGACAAGGCAAGGCAAACAAGATCGATCTACGGATCGCGTGGGCGCCCCACGACACGTGACGTTAACCGTCACACCGGATATGGCAACTCCGGCCGGGCCTAACACAGTAGACAAAGCTCATTTGAGCTGCGTCGTGATATAGCCCAATACAGAGGCGCCGCACACCCACTATGCTTCACAGATGAAGTGATGGATCATCAAATCCCTGAGGGTTTCAAACCCGTAAACATTGAATCATACGATGGCACAACAGATCCTGCGGTTTGATCGAGGACTATCTCCTTCACATCCACATGGCCCGCGGTGATGATCTACACGCCATCAAATACCTCCCACTCAAGCTTAAAGGACCAGCCCGGCATTGGCTTAACAGCTTGCCAGCAGAGTCAATTGGTTGTTGCGAATACCTAGAAGCCGCATTCCTCGAAAATTTCAAGGGCACATATGTTCGACCACCAGACGCCGATGACCTAAGTCACATAATTCAGCAGCCAGAGGAACCGACCAGACAATTCTGGACATGGTTCCTAACCAAGAAAAATCAAATCGTCGATTGTCCGGATGCAGAGGCCCTTGCAGCCTTCAAACACAACATTCGCGACGAGTGGCTTGCCCGGCACCTAGGACAGGAAAAGCCGAAATCCATGGCAGCCCTCACAACACTCATGACCCGCTTTTGCGCGGGAGAGGACAGCTGGCTAGCTCATAGTAACAACATGACTAAGACCCCTCGTAATTCGGATACCAAGGACAGCAATGGCAGGTCGCGTCGCAACAAGCACAAGCGCCGCATTAACGGCGATAATGCCGAGGATACGGCAGTCAATGCCGGATTCGAGCCTCTAAACCCGTCAGCGGAAAAGCCATTTAAAAGAAATACTCCGGGCCCGTCCAATTTGGACCGAATACTGATCGCTCGTGCGATACACGGCACTTCGAAAACTAGCCAACCACACCAACAGGATTGTTGGGTGTTCAAGCAGCAGCAAGTTAAATGCCGAAACAATGACAAGGGGCTGCATAGCGATGACGAGGAGGAGCCCTGCGCCGAACAATAGAGGACAGAAGGGCTTCCCCCCACAAGTGCAGACGGTGAACATGATATACGCAACCCACATACCCAAAAGGGAGCGGGAGCGTGCACTAAGGGACGTATATGCGATGGAGCCAGTCGCCCCAAAGTTCAACCCGTGGTCTTCCTGCCCGATCACTTTTGATCGAAGGGACCACACCACTAGCATCCGCCATGGCGGATTCGCCGCATTGGTTCTAGACCCAATCGTTGACGGATTTCACCTCACTAGAATCCTAATGGATGGCGGCAGCAGCCTGAACCTGCTTTATCAGGATACAGTGCGCAAAATGGGCATAGACCCATCAAGGATTAAACCCACGAAGATGACCTTTAAAGGCGTCATACCAGGTGTAGAGGCAAATCAGATAGGCTCGCCACACTTGAAGTGGTCTTGGATCCCGGTTAACTTCCGGCGAGGAGTTAATCTTCGACATAGTCCCGTTCCGCAGCGGCTATCACGCACTGCTCGGACAAACCGCATTTGCAAAGTTCAATGTGGTGCCGCACTACACATATCTCAAGCTCAAGATGCCAGGTCCTCGAGGAGTCATTACGGTCAATGGAAACACCGAACGCTCTCTCCGGACGGAGGAGCATACGGCGGCCCTCGTGGCGGAAGTACAAAGCAGCCTCTTAAGGCAATTCTCAAGTCCATCTATTAAACGTCTGGACACCGTCAAGCGCGCCCGGAGTAACCTACGACAAGACCTCATGGCACGTTCCGAGCACGCATAGCAATGCGGCCCAAACCCGAGCCCTCGCGAAATTGCGAAACCAGTACTACGCGTACATAATTACGCTCTGGAAATACCATGGGCATAGGGGGAGGGGCATGACCACTGCATGCCTGCATGCGGCTCAACCGCACTGGGGCCCCGATTGTGCCATTCTTTTCTTTTCTTCTTTCTATTTTACTTTCAGGACTCCGTTCCCACGAAGCCCTGTCCGGCAAGAGAATCGCCGAACACACGATGCAACAGCCGTGGAAGCGAAAGCTATGTCGAGTGTCCAGGTGGTCTCTATTACGAGCAGATACCTGTTTTACATACCATCCCGCAGCTTACCCACGGAGGGGACATGTTAAAAGTCACGCCCCTTGCTTATCACACTATCTCAGATCATTCGCTCTTCTCGCAGCCCTTTTGAATAAACAATACATAGCTTCGCCTATTATTGAATTCCTTTTTCTATATATATATATATATATATATATATATATATATATATATATATATATATATATATATATATATATATATATATATATATATATGTTCAGTTATGACATTGTGCAACCGTACACTTTGGTACGGGCAATACACCAGGGGCTTAAGTACCCCACAATATGGTGTGATAAGTCCGAACACTTTCACAAGTGCGGCACCCCAAACTTATAGCATTATATGCATCGGCTCCGAATCATGTCTTGGGTCAATAGTTGGGTTTGCCCGGCTCCCATGTTTTGGTACCTTATGTTCCGTTATATCGGCTAAGGTAGCGCTGGGAGAACCACTTCGATTGTGCCCTGGTTGAGCTGGGTTAAGCGCCTCAGTGGAGAAAGCTAAAACTGACCGTCATGATAGGGCGAGAGTCGGTCGCTGTTCGAGAGGTTTTCGAGTCCCTAAAGACTTATGCCGCTTAGAGCGAGGAGTCGGCATTGTTCGGCCTAGGCGTGGATAGCGCCTCGAACTCGGTCATCCGAATACCAGGGGCTTCGCTGAAATTTAAAATTATAGAATTCTATGGCTAAGTGAGAGTGTTCAAGCATTATAGTCCGGTTGCCTTGTTCGTTGCGTTGAGCGCCTCCCTCGAAGGACCCAAGAATGGGAACGAGAGCGCTCAAGTTTATCCCGAACACCCTAGCACTTGTGGCATGGGGGCTGAAGCCGACGACTCGCCATCTCTCAAATTTAATAAACGGCCGCACAGAAGGTAATATTTTAAATTCAAAAGTGTTGCTTAGCGCATATGAACAAGTTTTCAGCGTCAGGATAACAAATGCGAGTCTACTCAAAATTACATCTTTGGAGCATTCACCGCTATAAAGGCGGGCACCCTTCGTATGCCTCATAATACATTTCAGGCTTGCGATGCTCCTTGCCCGGTGGTGGTCCGTCCGTCACAAGCTTCTCGAGTCCATCTTGCCCAAAGCACCTTAGCACGGGCAAGGCCCCACGGGCACCTTCGATGCAGACGGAGCGCTTGACGACTTCAACCCATGGACAAAGGCCCACCCGCCGCCTCATCAGCCAAAGTAGCTCCTGTGCATGGCTTCCTTAGGCCACAGCCAACTATGAGGTCCTTCATGGCCTGTTCGCCCCTTATGGAGCTCGACCAGCTGCTTCAACTGGTCGCTATGGGCACTGGATGTCCGCCTCAAGATATCGAGACCGAACACCTTCTCCGCCGAGCTTCCCTCCTCGGCTCGGTAGAATGCGGCAGCATCGGACACACTGCAGGGCAGATCTGTGAATGCTCCTGGAGAGCTCGGATTCGGGTAAGTAAAAGATAATTCACTTTCACATTCTTGCTTTGCATAAAGAATGCCTTACCCGCCGCTATCTTCTTCATCGCCCCAATTTCCTGGAGGCTTTTTGGGCTTCGGCCTTAGCGGCTTTGGCGCTCTCAAGGGCCGAGGCGAGCTTGGGCTCTCGAGACTTTGAGTCACGCTCCAAGCTCTCGTGTTTTCCACGAGCCTGGAGCTCTTGCCGCACCTCCGCCACCCGCCTCCTGCTTCTCTCGCTCGGTCGCTCCGGCCGCATTGCTTTCGGCCTTGGACACCGCTTCCTTCAGGGTCGCCACCTCATTCGTGGCCCCTGCAATATTCATGTTATTCCTGTCATTTTTTGCAACCACATCTTTTAAATACTCCCATAAGGTATTACTTACCTTCCTTGTCCTCAAGCTGCTTTTTGGCAAGGTCGAGCTCGTTCTCGGACCGCTCGAGGCTTTGCTTCAATGCATCAACCTCCGCAGTCAGTGCGGCAGAGGTCAGCAGCGCAGCCTGCATTCCCATATTGACATACTTATGTTAGACTCCTGCGTATATCTTTTAGATCCTCGCCTCGGCTTTTTCTTTTGAACACCAAACTGAGCATCGGGCTACTGTCTATGCGGTAATATTTTTACATATCTTAAATACATACCTCAAAGCCTCGTTAGAAGGCTGGCATAGAGCTTCACCAGCCCGCTCTTGGCGGATTGAACTTTCTGGATCACCACACTCATAACAGTGCGGTGCTCCTCGTCGATGGAAGCGCCGTTAAGCGCCTCCATCAAATTATCCGGTGCCTCCGGTTGGACGGAGGTCACCGGCGTCGCAGTCTTGCCCTTCTTACGAAGGGGTCACCAGCCGGACTATGGAACCACTGAAGCTTCCGGTACGGAGTCCGACACAGGGCCGGACTTAAAGCCCTTTGGGGTTTTATCCCCTTTGCGCCCGGAGTCCGGGAGGTCGCCTTGCGGCGCCTCCAGGGCCACCTCCTCCTGGCTGGGCCCCTTTTGGGACTCCACCTCGGCGTCATCCGCGGCGGGAGGAGACGAGGCGGTCGGAAGTGAGGTTCTATTCACATCCGACGAATCCAGGGAGCCGCTCGACGAAGCGTCGAGCCCGTCCTTGGGCGGGCTGCATGGTTATATTCGGCGTTAGAAGATGTTGTGCGACAAATGGAACGCCATGAGTTATTCTGGTGTCCGGACACTTACGATTTCGCCAGGGGCTTGGTCCTTGGTGGCCACTCCTCTTGCCGTCGTCGGCGTTGGTGGTGTAGTCCGGAGGGAGGGTCCTTCCTTCTTGATCCTCCGCCTCCCGGTTAGGGCGGCCTTCCTTTTCTCTCTCTCCCCGGGAGAGGCCTCTTTTTCCTCCTCCTCGTCTTCGCGGGAGGAGTCCGCCTTGGAGTCATCGGACGATGAGTCTGACAACACCTGGCGCCGGGAACTCCTTCGAGTTCCCGTGGCCTTCTTCTTGGCCTTCTTCTCTGGCACCACGTAAGGTGCCGGAACCAGCAGCCCCGTCAATCGGGCGTCTGCTGGGTCTTCTGGCAAGGGAGCCGGACAGTCAACCTGTCCGGACGTCTTCTGCTAGTCCTGTCAAAGGTGAGGGAGTTTTAGATCCCGCATAGAGTCAAACTATGAAAAAAGAGTCCCGTAAAGGGTAAAATAGCTTACCTCGCTGGCTTGATGCCGCGAGCTGGATCCGCGATCTTTGGTAGCGGATGCGGGAGCCTCGGCGCCCTTGAACAGCACCTTCCAGGCGTCTTCGTACGTAGTGTCGAAGAGCCGGCTCAAGGTTCGGTGCTGCCGGATCAAACTCCCACAAGTTGAAGGCCCGTTGCTGGCATGGGAGGATCCGGCGGATGAGCATGACCTGGACTACGTTGACAAGCTTGAGCTTCTTGACCACCAGGTTTCGGACGCAGGTTTGGAGTCCGGTCAGCTCTTCCGAATTACCCCACGTCAGGCCCGTCTCTTTCCATGAGGTGAGCCGTGTAGGGAAGCCAGATCGGAATTCGGGGGCTGCCGCCCATTTAGAGTCATGTGGCTCGGTGATATAGAACCACCCCGATTGCCACCCCTTTATGGTCTCCACAAAGGAGCCCTCGAGCCATAGGACGTTGTCCATCTTGCCCACCATGGCACCTCCGCACTCCGCTTGGCGGCCGCCCACTACCTTCGGCTTGACATTGAAGGTCTTCAGCCATAAGCCGAAGTGGGGTTGGATGCAGAGGAAGGCCTCGCACACGATGATGAACGCCGAGATGTTGAGGATGAAATTCGGGGCCACATCGTGGAAATCTAGGCCATAGTAGAACATGAACCCCCAGACAAATAGGTGAAGTGGAAAACCTAGTCCGCGGAGGAAGTGGGGGAGGAAAACCAGCCTCTCATGGGGCCTGGGGATGGGGATGAGCTGCCCCTTGTCGGGGAGCCGATGCGCGATGTCGTCGGACAAGTATCCGGCTTTTCGCAGCTTTTTGATGTGCCCCTCCGTGACGGAGGAGGCCATCCACTTGCCTCCCGTTCCGGACATAGTTGGAGAAGGTTGAGGTGGGATGTGCGGACTTGGGCGCTAGAGCTCAGGTGCGCGGAAATGGATGAGCAAAGGAGGAAGAAGGCGTGTGTGAAAAAGTGGATCCTTATCCCCTTATATGGACGGACAAAGCTACGCGTCCCCACCGGCCTGATAAAACTCGCTTATCTCCCAAGCGCCATAATCAATGGCGCGGTTGGGTTACCCATGCCCGTATTGATGAGAATCCCGGAAAAAGGGGACACGATCTTTGCTTTGACAAGACGTGCCGAGGAAACCGCCTCGCTAAACGCGCCGAGGTGGGACAGTGAAAACGATTCGAATAAAGGCTTGGCCGTGGTGTGATGTCATGCTGCGGAATATGTCAGCAGATCGAGCTTGTGTAAATATTATTCTCTCTACGGTGGTATGTGGAACTTATTTTGCAGAGCCGGACACTATCCTTGTGTTCAAAATCTTCCATGAAGTATTCCAAGGAGGAACCCGCCTTGCAATGCCGAAGACAATATGCGCGCCGGACTCGTCGTCATTGAAGCCTGGTTCAGGGGCTACTGAGGGAGTCCTGGATTAGGGGGTGTCCGGATAGCCGGACTATGACCTTTGGCCGGACTCCTGGACTATGAAGATACAAGATTGAAGACTTCGTCCCGTGTCCGGATGGGAATTTCCTTGGCGTGGAAGGCAAGCTTGGCGATACGGATATGTAGATCTCCTACCATTGTAACCGACTCTGTGTAACCCTAACCCTCTTCGGTGCTTATATAAACCGGAGAGTTTTAGTCCGTAGGACGAACAACAATCATACCATAGGATAGCTTCTAGGGTTTAGCCTCTCTGATCTCGTGGTAGATCTACTCTTGTACTACCCATATCATCAATATTAATCAAGCAGGAGTAGGGTTTTACCTCCACCGAGAGGGCCCGAACCTGGGTAAAAACATCGTGTCCCTTGTCTCCTGTTACCATCCGCCTAGACGCATAGTTCGGGACCCCCTACCCGAGATCTGCCGGTTTTGACACCGACACCACCCAATGGCGACGTGGGCCCGTAAGCCGCACAACCATGTTAGTAAAAGTTTTTCAATGACTAGACTCGACTTCAGCCAAGGAGTTGGAAAGGGGGATTCCTACAGGCAGTCGGCTCTGATACCAACTTGTGACGCCCCCGATTCAATCGTACACTAATCATACACGCAAACGTGTACGATCAAGATCAGGGACTCACGGGAAGATATCACATCACAACTCTAAAAATTAAAATAAGTCATACAAGCATCATAATACAAGCCAGGGGCCTCGAGGGCTCGAATACAAGTGCTCGATCATAGAAGAGTCAGCGGAAGCAACAATATCTGAGTATAGACATAAATAAACAAGTTTGCCTTAAGAAGGCTAGCACAAACTAGGATACAAATTGAAAGAGGCGCAGGCCTCCTGCCTGGGATCCTCCTAACTACTCCTGGTCCTCGTCAGCGGCCTGCACGTAGTAGTAGGCACCTCCGGTGTAGTAGGAGTCATCGTCGACGGTGGCGTCTGGCTCATGGGCTCCAGCATCTGGTTGGGACAACCAGGTAGAATGGAAATGGGGAAAAGAGGGAGAAAAGCAACCGTGAGTACTCATCCAAAGTACTCGCAAGCAAGGATCTACACAACAAATGCATGGGTATCTATGTAAAGGGGCAATATCGGTGGACTGAACTACAGAATGCCAGAATAAGAGGGGGATAGCTAGTCCTGTCGAAGACTACGCTTCTAGCAGCCTCCATCTTGCAGAATGTAGAAGATAGTAGATGGTAAGTTCTCCAAGTATCATCGCATGGCATAATCCTACCCGACGATCCTCTCCTCGTCGAACTGTGAGAGTGCAATCACCGGGTTGTATCTGGCACTTGGAAGGGTGTGTTTTATTAAGTATCCGGTTCTAGTTGTCATAAGGTCAAGGACAACTCCGGGTCGTCCTTTTACCGAGGCACACGGCTATTCGAATAGATAAACTTCCATGCAGGGGTGCACCACATAACCCAACACGCTCGATCCCATTTGGCCGGACACACTTTTCTGGGTCATGTCCGGCCGTGGAAGATCAACATGTCGCAGCCCTACCTAGGCACAATAGAGAGGACAGCACGCCGGTCTAAATCCTATGGCACAGGGGTCTGGGCCCATCGCCCATTGCACACCTGCATGTTGCGTACGCGGCCGGAAGCAGACCTAGCCCCCTTAATACAAGCGCGAGCTTACGGTCCAATGATGCGCGCGCAGCTCAGTCGCTGACGTCACGAAGGCTTCGGCTGATACCACGATGTCGAGTGCCCATAACTTTCCCACGTAGTTGGTTAGTGCGTATAGACCAAATGGCCAGACTCAGATCAAATACCAAGAACTCATTAAGCGTGTTATTTTTAAGTATCCATGGGGCGCCGACCAGGCCAGCCCACCTCTCTCCTAGGTGGTCTCAACCTGCCCTGTCGCTCCGCCACAAAGTAACAGTCGGAGGCCGTCAGGAACCCAGGCCCACCTCTACCGGGATGGAGCCACCTGTCCTTTCAGCCCCCTCATCAGAATCACTTGCGGGTACTCAACGAGCTGACCCGACTTTAGTCACCACATGTGTCATGTATATAAAGTATATAGTATATACCTGTGATCACCTCCCTAGTGATCACGGCCCGATAGTATAGCATGGCAGACGGACAAGAATGTAGGGCCACTGATGGAAAACTAGCATCCTATACTAAGTATTTAGGTTTGCAGGTAAAGGTAACAACAGTAGTAGCAAGGACAGGCTATGCAGCAGAATAGGATTAACCGAAAGCAGTAACATGCTACACTACTCTAATGCAAGCAGTATAGAGTAGAATAGGCAATATCTGGTGATCAAGGGGGGGGCTTGCCTGGTTGCTCTGACAAGGAGGGGTCGTCAACACCGTAGTCGACTAGGGCAGCAGCGGCGTCGGTCTCGTAGCCACCGGAGAGAAGAGTGGGAAGAAACAATGAATACAATGCAAACAGATGCATATCGATGCATGACATGACAAGTAATGGTGCCAGGTGTGCCCTAATGCGGTAGGAGGTGATACCGGCGAAGGGGAAAACATCCGGGAAAGTATCCCCGGCGTTTCGCGTTTTCAGACAGATGAACCGGAGGGGAAAAGTTGCGTGTTTACTATGCTAGGGATGTGTGGCCGACGAACGGGCTACGTATCCAGATTCGTCTCTTCGTTCTGATCAACTTTCATGTACAAAGTATTTCCATCCGACTTACGGTTTGTTTTATATGATTTTTTTAAAGTTTTAACAATATTCTAGAATTTCTGGATTTATTATTATTTCAAAAATAAAACAGTAAAATTACTCTTGTCAGCTAGTGTAGTGCCAGCCATAGTCAATGACATGTTGGGGCAGGTCAAAGTCAACAGCATAGTCGGTGTTGACTGGGGCAATCAGTGTAGTGCATGGGTCCCGCGGGTCATAGACTTAAGCATTTTTAACTTGTTTGATCATTTTAATTTACAGTAGGGTCCACATGTCATAGGGTCTAGACTAACTAATCAGTTAAACAAAAATAAACTAAACAGGAGTGTATTATGGGCTAATAGGGGATTAGCCCCTTAATTGGGCTGGTTGGGGGCCCGCTGGCAGAGGCACAAAGGCCAGCCCCAACGTGGCTATGCGCACGCGTGCACGAAGGCCGGGCGCCGTGAGCGGCCGGACCCAGCGGTGCGCCGGTGGCCAGGGCCACCAGGCCATGCGGGCAGCCATGCAAGCGGGTGGCGCGGCCGACATGAGCTGCTCCGAGCCGCGGCAAGCAGGGGAGCGGCAAGAAGCAGCGGCGGCTGCTAGCGTAGCGAGCAGCAGCAGGCAAAGCAACACAGGCGGGAGCGGGGGTGAGGGACGGCGTGAGGTAGCAGCGATGGCAGAGCAGCAAAAGCAGGTACGGGAGCAAGCATCGCGGGTTACCAGCTGCATCCGCAGTAGAAAGCAGCAGCCGCAGCAAACCAGGTGTGGCACTAGGCGAGGGCGTGGGTTGAGAAGTAGCAGGCGAGCAGCGCGAGCGGCTACGGCAACCGGCGAGGCTGTGCAGGCGCGCACGTGGACGCGGGATTTCTGTGACGCGGGCCACACGCGGACGAGCACACGCGGAAGCGCCAGTGAGGAGCAGAGCACAACCATGAACGGCAGGAACATGCGATCACGCGTAGAAACGTGGCCATGGACGGGCTCTGGTCTCGGCGAGCAACGACACGCAGGGGAACAAATCGAGGCCAGGAAAAGAGGGAATAGAATCAGAAGCTCACCTCGAAGGCACACGGTGGCCCGGCGAAAGCTTAGGAGCGCAGGGGTAGTGGGACTTGACGACGATTGCCGGCGGCCGAAGGAGGTAGATGAGGTCGATCTGCTCGACTTGGCATATCCTAGCTCGGTCCGGTGGGCATAGTCGAGGCAGCAGATGACTGCGCAGCTCCCACACAAAGCGTCACGGCGTAGGGACGGCGGAGAGCGCGGGGACGGCGACGTCCATGGCGACGGTTGCGGTTGCGCAAGCTGTAGAGAAGGGGACGGCGCGAGGGGAAGGGGAAAATGGGCTAGGGTTTCGTGGGGAGGCGCCGGTGGGGCTTAAGTAGTCGGGGGGCGTCGAAGTAGCCGCCAGATGGCCGCCACCGCATCGGCCGGTGCCGTGGCGGGCATCGGTCATGCCCACGACCCCCTCGGTAAAAGGCTTGCACCTTTTCTTCTGTTTATTTTCTTGTGGTTGTTTTACTTTTATCTTTTGTTTTGTTTAACTATAATTTTACAAAAGAATAAAGGTATACCTAAAATAATATTAATAATTGTGACACTGCCACAATTAACATGGCCTGTGAAATAAGATAGTTTGTAATTGCTTATTATTTTAAAAGCATTTAAATAATTGTTTTTTTACTGTTTTGTTCACCTTAGAGTATTTAAACATTTTATAAAAGTGGGGTTTCCTCACCACAATTACCTATGCATTAATTGGCACAGCCGGGACATTTTAGTTTTAAAGTTTGAAATTGCTTTATGTTTGCCTTAAATTCAATTTTGAATTTGAATCGGTTTTGAACTAACGCGAGATCATCAACAGTAACCAAGGTGATGTGGCATCATTAGTAGAGGTTCACTGTAGCTTAATTTTCCGGGCGTCACAATATGCAATTATGATTGGAACTCTAGCAAGCATCCGCAACTACTAAAGATCATTAAGGTAAAACCCAACCATAGCATTAGAGCATCAAGTCCCCTTTATCCCATACGCCGTGACCCACTTATCCATGTTTATGCTTCTGTCACTCAAGCAACGCAGACAATAAGAAAACCATGGACATATTGCAACACCCTACAGCGGGAATCCCTCACGCTTGCGCGACACGGAGGGCACCATAGGAAAGCACAAAATAAAACATACAACTCATACCAATCTAGATCATCAATCAACCCAAAGACAAAGGATATCTACTCAAAACATCATAGGATGGCAACACAACACTGGATCATAATATGTCGCATAAACCACCATGTTCAAGTAGGGATTACAGCGGGGTGCGGGAGAGTGGACCGTGTAAAAGAGATGGGGATGGTGATGATTATGGTAATATTGATGAAGATGATCACCGCGGCGATGATTCCCCTCCCGATGGCACTCCGGCGCCACTGAGAGAGAGGAGTGCTACCTCTTGAGCACTGCGTTGGTTTTCCCTTGAAGAGGAAAGGGTGATGCAGTAAAGTAGCGTAAGTATTTCCCTCAGTTTTTGAGAACCAAGGTATCAATCCAGTAGGAGGCCACGCACGAGTCCCTCGCACCTACACAAACAAATAAATCCTCGTAACCAACGCAATAAAGGGGTTGTCAATCCCTTCACGGTCACTTACGAGAGTGCGATCTGATAGATATGATAAGATAATATTTTTGGTATTTTTATGATAAAGATGCAAACTAAAATAAAAGGCAATAAAAATAGCTAAGTGTTGGAAAATTAATATGATGGAAGATAGACCCGGGGGACATAGGTTTCACTAGTGGCTTCTCTCGAGAGCATAACTATTATGGTGGATGAACAAATTATTGTTGAGCAATTAACATAATTGAGCATAGTTATGAGAATATCTAGGTATGATCATGTATATAGGCATCACTTCCAAGACAAGTAGACCGACTCCTGTCTGCATCTACTACTATTACTCCACACATCGACCGCTATCCAGCATGCATCTAGAATATTAAGTTCATAAGAACAGAGTAACGCTTTAAGTAAGATGACATGATGTAGAGGATAAACTCATGCAATATGATATAAACCCCATCTTGTTATCCTCGATGGCAACAATACAATACGTGCCTTGCTGCCCCTCATCCATCGGGAAAGGACACCGCAAGATTGAACCCAAAGTTAAGCACTTCTCCCATTGCAAGAAAGATCAATCTAGTAGGCCAAACCAAACTGATAATTCGAAGAGACTTGCAAAGATAACCAATCATACATAAAAGAATTCAAAGAAGATTCAAATATTGTTCATATATAAACTTGATCATAAACCCACAATTCATCGGTCTCAACAAACACACCTCAAAAGAAGATTACATCAAATAGATCTCCGCGGAATCGTTGAGAACTTTGTATTGAGATCCAAAGAGAGAGAAGAAGCCATCTAGCTAATAACTATGGACCCCGAAGGTCTGAGGTAAACTACTCACACATCATCGGAGAGGCTATGGTGTTGATGTAGAAGCCCTCCGTGATCGATGCCCCCCCGTGAGCTCCTAAAACGCCCAAGATGGGATCTCACGGGTACAGAAGGTTGCGGCGGTGGAATTAGGTTTTTGGCTCCCTATCTGGTAGTTTGGGGGTACTTAGGTATATATAGGAGGAAGAAGTACGTCGGTGGAGCAATGTGGGGCCCACAAGGGTGGAGGGCGCGCCCAGGGGGTAGGCACGACCCCCTACCTCATGCCTTCCTGGTTGATGTCTTGACGTAGGGTCCAAGTCCTCTGGATCACGTTCGTTCCGAAAATCACGTTCCCGAAGGTTTCATTCCGTTTGGACTCCGTTTGATATTCTTTTTGTGCGAAACTCTGAAATAGGCAAAAAAACAGCAAATTTGTGCTGGGCCTCCAGTTAATAGGTTAGTCCCAAAAATAATATAAAAGTGTATAATAAAGCCCATTAATGTCCAAAACAGAATATAATATAGCATGGAACAATCAAAAATTATAGATACGTTGGAGACGTATCAAGCATCCCCAAGCTTAATTCCTGCTTGTCCTCGAGTAGGTAAATGATAAAAACATAATTTTTGATGTGGAATGCTACTTGGCATAATTTCAATGTAATTCTCTTAATTGTGGTATGAATATTCAGATCCGAAAGAATCAAGATAAAAGTTTAATATTGACATAAAAGTAATAATACTTCAAGCATACTAACTAAGCAATTATGTCCTCTCAAAATAACATGGCCAAAGAAAGTTCATCCCTACAAAATCATATAGTTTAGTCATGCTCCATTTTCGTCACACAAGAATGCTCTCATCATGCACAACCCCGATAACAAGCCAAGCAATTGTTTCATACTTTAGTAATCTCAAACTTTTTCAACCTTCACGCAATACATGAGCGTGAGCCATGGATATAGCACTACGGGTGGAATAGAATATAATGATGGGGGTTATGTGGAGAAGACAAAAAAAGAGAAAGTCTCACATCAATGCAGCTAATCAATGAGCTATGGAGATGCCCATCGATTGATGTTAATGCAAGGAGTAGGGATTGCCATGCAACAGATGCACTAGAGCTATAAATGCATGAAAGCTCAACAAAAGAAACTAAGTGGGTGTGCATCCAACTTGCTTGCTCATGAAGACCTAGGGCATTTGAGGAAGCCCATTGTTGGAATATACAAGCCAAGTTCTATAATGAAAAATTCCACTAATATATGAAAGTGACAAAACAAGAGACTCTCTATCATGAAGATCATGGTGCTACTTTGAAGCACAAGTGTGGAAAAAGGATAGTAGCATTGTCCCCTTTTTTTTGGGCCTTCTTTTTTTTATTTGGCCTTTCTCTCCTTTTTTTATTGGGACAATGCTCTATGAATGATGATCATCACACTTCTATTTATTTACAACTCAATGATTACAACTCGATACTAGAACAAAGTATGACTCTATATGAATGCCTCCGGCGGTATACCAGGATAGCAATGAATCAAGATTGACATGTATGAAAAATTTATGAATGGTGGCTTTGCCACAAATACGATGTCAACTACATGATCATGCAAAGCAATATGACAATGATGAATGTGTCATGATAAACGGAATGGTGGAAAGTTGCATGGCAATATATCTCGGAATGGCTATGGAAATGCCATAATAGGTAGGTATGGTGGCTGTTTTGAGGAGGATATAAGGAGGTTTATGTGTGAAAGAGTGTATCAAATCATGGGGTTTGGATGCACTGGCGAAGTTTGCACCAACTCTCAATGTGAGAAAGGGCAATGCACGGTACCGAAGAGGCTAGCAATGATGGAAGGGTAAGAGTGCGTATAATCCATGGACTCAACATTAGTCATAAAGAACTCACATACTTATTGCAAAATCTACAAGTCATCAAAAACCAAGCACTATGTATAAATTGGTAGGAAAAGACCATCGCTCGTCCCCGACCGCCACTCATAAGGAGGACAATCAAAGAACACCTCATGTTTCAAATTTGTTACATAACGTTTACCATACGTGCATGCTACTTGACTTGCAAACTTCAACACAAGTATTTCTCAAATTCACAACTGCTCAACTAGCACAACTTTAATATCACTACCTCCATATCTCAAAACAATCATCAAGTATCAAACTTCTCTTAGCATTCAGCACACTCATAAGAAAGTTTTTTACTAGTCTTGAATACCTAACATATTAGGATTAATTTCCCAATTTAAGAAAATTATCATGCTGTTTAAGACTCTCAAAATAATATAAGTGAAGCATGAGAAAATGATAGTTTCTATAAAACAAAACCACCGTCGTGCTCTAAAAGATATAAGTGAAGCACTAGAGCAAAAACTATATAGCTCAAAAGATATATGTGAAGCGCATAGAGTATTCTAATAAATTCCGAATCATGTGTGTCTATCTCAAAAGGTGTGTACAGAAAAGATGATTGTGGTAAAATAAAAAGCAAAGACTGAAATCATACAAGACGCTCCAAGCAAAACACATATCATGTGGTGAATAAAAATATAGCTCCAAGTAAAGTTACCGATGGAAGTAGACGAAAGAGGGGATGCCTTCCGGGGCATCCCTAAGCTTTGGCTTTTTGGTGTCCTTAGATTATCTTGGGGTGCCATGGGCATCCCCAAGCTTAGAATCTTGCCACTCCTTGTTCCTTAATCCATCAAATCTTTTACCCAAAACTTGAAAACTTCACAACACAAAACTTAACAGAAAATGTCGTGAGCTCCGTTAGCGAAAGAAAAGAAAACACCACTTCAAGGTACTGTAATGAACTAATTCTTTATTTATATTGGTGTTAAACCTACTGCATTCCAACTTCTCTATGGTTTATAAACTATTTTACTAGCCATAGATTCATCAAAATAAGCAAACAACACACGAAAAACAGAATCTGTCAAAAACAGAACAATCTGTAGTAATCTGTAACTAACGCAAACTTCTGGAACTCCAAAAATTCAGCCAAAATAGGAAGACCTAGATAATTTGTTTATTGATCGGCCGCAATTGGAATCAATATTGTATCACGTTCTGGTGATTTTTAACAATTATTTTTGTGAATAGAAAGCTTCTGGAATTTTCAGCAAGATCAAATAACTATCATCCAAGAAGATCCTATAGGTTTAACTTGGCACAAACACTAATTAAAACATAAAAACACATCTAACCAGAGGCTAGATCAAATATTTATTCCTAAACAGAAACAAAAAGCAAAAAACTAAAAATAAAATAGGGTTGCCTTCCAACAAGCGCTATCGTTTAACGCCCCTAGCTAGGCATAATAGCAAGGATAGATCTAGGTATTGCCATAATAATAGGATAGATCATTAAAACTCATTTCATATTCTCTACGTTCAGCAGCAAGTTTCCTTTGGGGCAAGCAAAAGTAATCAAAAGGGCTAAATTTAATGGGACAAAAGTCCCCAAGATCAACTTTAGGAGGTATAGGTTCCTCCTTCGGCCCTTCGTATTGCACAACCAATTCATCATTATAAGCATTCTTTTGACAGAACTTTGTGGGCCTATACTCGAGAGAATATCCTATCTCATTATTTTGAATAGCCAAATCATTATTAAGTTCAGAAATTCTATCAACTAGAACATTGGTAGGAACCCTTTTTCTAAGATTTTCGTTGAAAGCAACGTAGTCTAGAGATTGAAAACGCATTATTTCTTCTTGATCAAAGAGGATAGCCTCTATGGGAGGACGGCCAGCGTCCACCCTATAATGCGCAAAGATTTCTTTGGCCTCTTTTATTATAAATCTAAACTCATGAGCCAAAAAGATAGTAGCGGCATGCTTAACAGAAGAATGCTCAATATTAGAAAATTCTAGGAAAATCCTTTGTATGCAAGGATGCAAGTGCATAAATTGTCTTTCAAGTTCAACTACAAGCATGGCGATAGCGTCCACAAGACTACTAGTTCTATGAAGAATAGAACTACCCATAGAAGGCAAAGCACCAGCACAAGTAAAGAAATCTTGGATAACTCCTTTTCCAATAATATTACCACTACCAATTCGGAATTTTTTTGTATGTAACATAGGGCTTCTTCAGCAGGAGCATCAGAATTTTCCATGATATTATTATTGTCCATATCGACAATAATTTCCCCAATTTCAGACATAACGGCAAAAAGTGCAAGGGGCAAAAAGAGAGAGGAAGGCAGACGGAAAAGAGAGGGCGAATAAAACAGCAAGGGTGAAGTGGGGGAGAGGAAAACGAGAGGCAAATGGCAAATAATGTAATGCGGGAGATAAGGGTTTGTGATGGGTACTTGGTATGTTGACTTTTGCGTAGACTCCCCGGCAACGGCGCCAGAAATCCTTCTTTCTACCTCTTGAACACTGCGTTGGTTTTCCCTTGAAGAGGAAAGGGTGATGCAGTAAAGTGATACGTCTCCAACGTATCTATAATTTTTGATTGCTCCATGCTATATTATCTACTGTTTTGGACCATATTGGGCTTTATTTTCCACTTTTATATTATTTTTGGGACTAACCTATTAACCGGAGGCCCAGCCCAGAATTGTTGTTTTTTGCCTATTTCAGTGTTTCGAAGAAAAGGAGTATCAAACGGAGTCCAAACGGAATGAAACCTTCGGGAACGTGATTTTCTCACCGAATATGACCCAGGAGACATGGACCCCACGTCAAGAAAGAAAGGAGGAGGCCACGAGGGTGGGGGCGCGCCCACCCCCCTAGGGTGTGCCCCCTGCCTCGTGGGCCCTCCTTTGCTCCACCGACGTACTCCTTCCTCCTACCTATACCTACGTACCCCCAAACGATCAAATACGGAGCCAAAAACCTAATTCCACCGCCGCAACTTTCTGTATCCACGAGATCCCATCTTGGGGCCTGTTCCGGAGCTCCGCCGGAAGGGGAATCCACCACGGAGGGCTTCTACATCATCATAGCCCCTCCTATGAAGTGTGAGTAGTTTACCTCAAACCTTCGGGTCCATAGTTAGTAGCTAGATGGCTTCTTCTCTCTTTTTGGATCTCAATACAATGTTCTCCCCCTCTCTCTGGAGATCTATTCGATGTAATCTTCTTTTTGCGGTGTGTTTGTTGAGACCGATGAATTGTGGGTTTATGATCAAGATTATCTATGAACAATATTTGAATCTCCTCTGAATTATTTTATGTATGATTGGTTATCTTTGCAAGTCTCTTTGAATTATCAGTTTGGTTTGGCCTACTAGATTAGTTTTTCTAGCAATGGGAGAAGTGCTTAGCTTTGGGTTCAATCTAGCGGTGTCCTTTCCCAGTGATAGTAGGACAGCAAGGCACATATTGTATTTTTACCATAGAGGATAACAAGATGGGGTTTTTATCATATTGCATGAATTTATCCCTCTACATCATGCCATCTTGCTTAAGGCGTTACTCTGTTTTCTTGAAGTTAATACTCTAGATGCATGCTGGATAGCGGTCGATGAGTGGAGTAATAGTAGTAGATGCAGGCAGGAATCGGTCTACTTGTCTCGGACGTGATGCCTATATACATGATCATACCTAGATATTCTAACTATGCTCAATTCTGTCAATTGCTCAACAGTAATTTGTTCACCCACCGTAGAATACTTATGCTCTTGAGAGAAGCCACTAGTGAAATCTATGGCCCCCGGGTCTATCTTAATAATATCAATCTTTCTACGCTTTATTATTGCTTTGCTTTTTTACTTGTCTTTCATTTTTCTTTGCATCTTTATACCAAAAAAAATACCAAAAATATTATCTATCATCTCTATCAGATCTCACTCTCGTAAGTGACCGTGAAGGGATTGACAACCCCTAATCGCGTTGGTTGCGTGGAGCTATTTGTTTTGTGTAGGTATGAGGGACTCGCGCGCAGCCTCCTACTGGATTGATACCTTGGTTCTCAAAAACTGAGGGAAATACTTACGCTACTTTGCTGCATCATCATCTCCTCTTCGGGGAAATCCAACGCAGTGCTCAAGAGGTAGCAAAAAGGATTTCTGGCGCCGTTGCCGGGGAGTCTACGCAAAAGTCAACATACCAAGTACCAATCACAATCCCTTATCTCTAGCATTACATTATTTTCCATTTGCCTCCCGTTTTCCTCTCTCCCACTTCATCATTGCCGTTTTATCCGCCCTCTATTTTCCGTTTGCCTTTTTTTCGCATGCTTTTTGTGTGCTCGTGTGTTGGATTGCTTGCTTGTCACAATGGCTCAAGATAATACCAAATTGTGTGACTTTACCAATACCAACAATAATGATTTCCTTAGCACTCCGATTGCTCCTCTTACCAACACTGAATCTTGTGAAATCAATACTGCTTTGTTGAATCTTGTTATGAAAGATCAATTCGCCGGCTTTCCTAGTGAAGATGCCGCTACTCATCTAAATAGCTTCATTGATTTGTGTGATATGCAAAAGAAGAAAGATGTTGATAATGATATTGTTAAATTGAAGCTATTTCCTTTTTCGCTTAGAGATCGTGCTAAAGCTTGGTTTTCGTCTTTGCCTAAAAATAGTATTGATTCTTGGAATAAGTGCAAAGATGCTTTTATCTCTAAGTATTTTCCTCCCGCTAAGATCATCTCTCTTAGAAACGGTATTATGAATTTTAAGCAACTTGATCATGAACATGTTGCACAAGCTTGGGAGAGAATGAAATTAATAATACATAATTGCCCTACTCATGGTTTGAACTTGTGGATGATTATACAAAAAATTTATGCCGGATTGAATTTTGCTTCTAGAAATCTTTTAGATTCGGCCGCGGGAGGCACTTTTATGGAAATCACTTTAGGAGATGCTACTAAACTCCTAGATAATATTATGGTTAATTATTCTCAATGGCACACTGAAAGATCTACTAATATAAAATTTCATGTGATAGAAGAAATTAATGTTTTGAGTGGAAAGATGGATGAACTTATGAAATTATTTGCTACTAAGAGTGTTTCTTCTGATCCTAATGATATGCCTTTGTCTACTTTTATTGAGAATAATAATGAATCTATGGATGTGAATTTTGTTGGTAGGAATAATTTTGGTAACAACGCGTATAGAGGGAACTTTAATCCTAGGCCTTATCCTAGTAATCCTTCTAATAATTATGGAAATTCCTACAACAAATCTTATGGAAATTTTAATAAGATGCCCTCTGAATTTGAGAATAGTGTTAAAGAGTTTATGAATTCACAAAAGAATTTTAATGCTTTGCTTGAAGAGAAATTACTTAAAGTTGATGAATTGTCTAGGAACGTTTATAGAATTTCTCTTGATGTTGATTATTTAAAGCTTAGATCTATTCATCCTAAGCATGATATCAATGAGTCTCTCAAAGCCATGAGAATTTCCATTGATGAGTGCAAGGAAAGAACCGCTAGGATGCGTGCTACAAAAGATGCCTTTATTAAAGCGTGTTCTTCCAATTTCCATGAAAATAAAGATGAAGATCTAAAAGTTATTGATGTGTCCCCTATTAAATCTTTGTTTTGCAATATGAATCTTGATAATGATGGGACTGATTATGATCCACCTTTACCTAGAAGGTGTTCCAAGAATTCAGAGTATTTAGATCTTGATGATGAAATTGATAAAAGTGGGATTAAAGAAAGCAAAACCCTAGATGTTGCTAAACCCACTATTTTGGACTTCAAGGAATTTAATTATGGAAGTTGCTCTTTAATTGATTGTATTTCCTTGTTGCAATCCGTGTTAAATTCTCCTCATGCTTATAGTCAAAATAAAGCCTTTACCAAACATATCGTTGATGCCTTGATGCAATCTTATGAAGAAAAACTTGAGTTGGAAGTTTCTATCCCTAGAAAGCTTTATGATGAGTGGGAACCAGCTATTAAAATTAAGATTAAGGATCATGAATTTTATGCTTTATGTGATTTAGGTGATAGTGTTTCCACTATTCCCAAAACTTTGTGCGATTTGCTAGATTTCCGTGATTTTGATGATTGCTCTCTAAACTTGCACCTTGTGGATTCCACTATTAAGAAACCTATGGGAAGAATTAATGATGTTCTTATTGTTGAAAATAGGAATTATGTGCCCGTAGATTTTATCATTCTTAATATAGATTGCAATCCTTCTTGTCCTATTATTCTTGGTAGACCTTTCCTTAGAACGATCGGTGCAATTATTGATATGAAGGAAGGGAATATTGGATTCCAGTTCCATTAAAGAAAGGCATGGAACACTTCCCTAGGAAGAAAATAAAATTACCATATGAATCTATCATGAGAGCCACTTATGGATTGCCTACCAAAGATGGCAATACCTAGATCTATCCTCGCTTTTATGCCTAGCTAGGGGCGTTAAACGATAGCGCTTGTTGGGAGGCAACCCAATTTTATTTTTAGTTTTTTTATTTTTCTTCTGTTTAGGAATAAATAATCCATCTACCTTCTGTTTAGATGTGGTTTTTTGTTTTAATTAGTGTTTGTGCCAAGTTAAACCTATAGGATCTTCTTGGATGATAGTTATTTGATCTTGCTGTAATTTCCAGAAACTTTCGGTTCACAAAAACAATTGTTAAAAATCACCAGAACATGATAAAATAGTGATTCCAATTGCTGCTGATCAATAAACAAATTGCCTAGGTCTTCCTAGTTTGTCTGAATATTTGGAGTTCTAGAAGTTTGCGTTAGTTACAGATTACTACAGACTGTTCTGATTTTGACAGATTCTGTTTTTGGCGTGTTGTTTGCTTATTTTGATGAATCCGTGGCTAGTAAAATAGTTTATAAACCATAGAGAAGTTGGAATACAGTAGGTTTAACACTAATATAAATAAATAATGAGTTCATTACAGTACCTTGAAGTGTTCTTTTGTTTTCTTTCGCTAACGGAGCTCACGAGATTTCTGTTGAGTTTTGTGTTGTGAAGTTTTCAAGTTTTGGGTGAAATCTTTTAATGGATTATGGAACAAGGAGTGGCAAGAGCCTAAGCTTGGGGATTCCCATGGCACCCCCAAGATAATCTAAGGACACCAAAAAGTCAAAGCTTGGGGATGCCCCGGAAGGCATCCCCTCTTTCGTCTACTTCCATCGGTAACTTTACTTGGAGCTATATTTTTATTCACCACATGATATGTGTTTTGCTTGGAGCGTCTTGTATGATTTGAGTCTTTGCTTTTTAGTTTACCACAATCATCATTGCTGTACACACCTTTTGAGAGAGCCATACATGATTTGGAATTTGATAGAATACTTTATGTGCTTCACTTATATCTTTTGAGCTATATAGTTTTGCTCTAGTGCTTCACTTATATCTTTTAGAGCACGGTGGTGGATTTGTTTTATAGAAACTATTGATATCTCATGCTTCACATAGATTATTTTGAGAGTCTTAAATAGCATGGTAATTTGCCTAATAATAATAATATGCTTGGTATTCAAGATTTGTAAAACTTTCTTTTGAGTGCGTTGAATACTAAGAAAAGTTTGATGCTTGATAATTGTTTTGAGATATGAAGATGGTGATATTAGAGTCATGCTAGTTGAGTAGTTGTGAATTTGAGAAATACTTGTGTTAAAGTTTGTGACTCCCGTAGCATGCACGTATGGTGAACCGTTATGTGATGAAGTCGGAGCATGATTTATTTATTGATTGTCTTCCTTATGAGTGGCGGTCGGGGACGAGCGATGGTCTTTTCCTACCAATCTATCCCCCTAGGAGCATGCCCGTAATACTTTGCTTTGATAATTTGTAGATTTTTGCAATAAGTATATGAGTTCTTTATGACTAATGTTGAGTCCATGGATTATACGCACTTTTCTTCCTTCCACCATTGCTAGCCTCTCTAATACCGCGCACTTTTCGCCGGTATCATACACCCACCATATACCTTCCTCAAAACAGCCACCATACCTGCCTATCATGGCATTTCCATAGCCATTCTGAGATATATTGCCATGCAACTTTCCACTATTCCGTTTATTATGACACGCTCCATCATTGTCATATTGCTAGCATGATCATGTAGTTGACATCGTATTCGTGGCAAAGCCACCGTTCATAATTCTTTCATACATGTCGCTCTTGATTCATTGCATATCTCGGTACACCGCCGGAGGCATTCATATAGAGTCATATTTTGTTCTAAGTATCGAGTTGTAATTGTTGAGTTGTAAGAAAATAAAAGTGTGACGATCATCAATTTTAGAGCATTGTCCCAAGTGAGGAAAGGATGATGGAGACTATGATTCCCACACAAGTCGGGATGAGACTCCGGACGAAAAAAAAGAAGAGAAAAGAGGCCATAAAAAAGAAGAGAAAAGGCTCAAATAAAAAAATGAGAGAGAAGGGACAATGTTATTATCCTTTTACCACACTTGTGCTTCAAAGTAGCACCAAGATCTTCATGATAGAGAGTCTCTCATTTTGTCACTTTCATATACTAGTGGGAATTTTTCATTATAGAACTTGGCTTGTATATTCCAATGATGGGCTTCCTCAAAATGCCCTAGGTCTTCGTGAGCAAGCGAGTTGGATGCACACCCTTTTTTTTATTGAGCTTTCATATACTTATAGCTCTAGTGCATCCGTTGCATGGCAATCCCTACTCACTCACATTGATATCTATTGATGGGCATCTCCATAGCCCGTTGATTGGCCTAGTTGATGTGAGACAATCTTCCCTATTTTTGTCTTCTCCACAATCACCATTTTATTCCACATATAGTGCTATATCCATGGCTCACGCTCATGTATTGCGTGAAGATTGAAAAAGTTTTGAGAATGTCAAAAGTATGAAACAATTGCTTGGCTTTTCATCGGGGTTGTGCATGATTTAAATACTTTGTGTGGTGAAGATAGAGCATAGCCAGACTATATGATTTTGTAGGGATAACTTTCTTTGGCCATGTTATTTTGAGAAGACATGATTGCTTTGTTAGTAGGCTTGAAGTATTATTATTTTTATGTCAATATGAACTTTTGTCTTGAATCTTCGGATCTGAATATTCATACCACAATTAAGAAGAATTACATTGAAATTATGCCAAGTAGCACTCCGCATCAAAAATTCTCTTTTTATCATTTACCTACTCAAGGACGAGCAGGAATTAAGCTTGGGGATGCCTGATACGTCTCCAACGTATCTATAATTTTTTATTGCACCATGCTATATTATCAACTGTTTTGGACCATATTGGGCTTTATTTTCCACTTTATATTATTTTTGGGACTAACCTATTAACCGGAGGCCCAGCCCAGAATTGCTGTTTTTTGCCTATTTCAGTGTTTCGAAGAAACGGAATATCAAACAGAGTCCAAACAGAATGCAACCTTTGGGAACATGATTTTCTCACCGAATATGACTCAGGAGACTTGGACCCCACGTCAAGAAAGAAAGGAGGTGGCCACGAGGGTGGGGGCGCGCCCACCCCCCTAGGGCGCGCCCCCTGCCTCGTGGGCCCCCCTTTGCTCCACCGACGTACTCCTTCCTCCTATATATACCTCACGCCCTTCAAACGATCAAATCGGAGCCAAAACCTAATTCCACCGCCGCAACTTTCAGATCCACGAGGTCCCATCTTGGGGCCTGTTCCGAGTTCACCGAAGGGAATCCACCACGGAGGGCTTCTACATCATCATAGCCCCTCCGATGAAGTGTGAGTAGTTTACCCGAGACCTTCGGTCCATAGTTAGTAGCTAGATGGCTTCTTCTCTCTTTTTGGATCTCAATACAATGTTCTCCCCCTCTCTCGTGGAGATCTATTCGATGTAATCTTCTTTTTGTGGTTTGTTTGTTGAGACCGATGAATTGTGGGTTTATGATCAAGATTATCTATGAACAATATTTGAATCTCCTCTGAATTCTTTTATGTATGATTGGTTATCTTTGCAAGTCTCTTCGAATTATCACTTTGGTTTGGCCTACTAGATTAGTTTTTCTTGCAATGGGAGAAGTGCTTAGCTTTGGGTTCAATCTTGCAGTCAGGTCCAGGCCCACAGTTGTACAAACTGTGCGGCCCGCACAGGACCCATAGAGTTTGAGGGGCCCCAAATTTTTTATAGGCCTATGTATTTATTTTCCCTGGCATAGCATGGGCATTGGGCCGGTCGGCGCTGGCACGTCAAGCCTCGACCATCTCCCGTCCTGGGCTGGCAGCTCAATCGGTTATGCCCTCAATGCCTCGATCGCAGGAGGCAGGGATCGATCGCATCCAGAGGAAACCGAACAGCGTGCGATCTTGGGTCGCATCTAGATCTGGTGACGTCGCGACGGGCAACACGGTAACAGGTACAGGAATTACAGCCCTCATTGGTTCACATCCATGATCCATCGATTATTCCTCTCGTAGTCTCCTGATCTCGGGTTCTCGGAGAGGAATTTTCGATCATATACTTGTTGGTTGTATTTTGACGCCTCTTCTACATGTATTGAGAGTGTATCTGCTAGCTAGCTACTGTGATTCTATTATTCTAATTACTGTGATTCAATGATATAGCTATTGTGATTCTAGCTATCTACTACAGCTAGCTATTGTGTTATCAACACGGTATATACCTACTTATTCTCATTCAGGTTCTCAGGGAGCAAAATTGTTTCTTATACACTGTATATACGTTGGACAGCCCTCATTGTACTCATAATTCTACTCTTATAAATTGTTTCTTATATACTGTATACACGTTGGACAGCCCTCATTGTACTCATAATTATATTCCTATTATCCTAATTCCTATTTCCAAATTACTTTTGGCAGGGATCATTAGACAGATGGGTTATTTCCTCCATGGTTAAATATCACAGTATTGCAGTTCACCCGGACTCGAGATGTGACTAGTTGAGTTAGACGGTTCGTCTAATTGTCAAATATTGATGCATAATCTCCAATTGATATCTGCTGCCATATGAATAGGTATGATTATTAATATAACCAATTGTTATGTAAGACATTATAACATAATTGCCCGTTTGTTCATTTTAGTGAGATAGGGCCCCACTTTTTAGTTTCGCACAGGGCCCCCAATTTTGCCGGCCCGGCCCTGCTTGCAATGTCCTTTCCCAGTGACAGTAGGGGCAGCAAGGCACGTATTGTATTGTTGCCATCGAGGATAACAAGATGGGGTTTTCATCATATTGCATGAATTTATCCCTCTACATCATGTCATCTTGTTAAGGCGTTACTCTGTTTTCTTGAACTTAATACTCTAGATGCATCTTTGGATAGCGGTCGATGAGTGGAGTAATAGTAGTAGATCATCGGTCTACTTGTCTCGGACGTGATGCCTATATACATGATCATACCTAAATAATCTCATAACTATGCTCAATTCTGTCAATTGCTCAACAGTAATTTGTTCACCCACCGTAGAATACTTATGCTCTTGAGAGAAGCCACTAGTGAAATCTATGGCCCCCGGGTCTATCTTAATCATATCAATCTTCCTACGCTTTATTATTGCTTTGCTTTTTTACTTTGCCTTTCATTTTTCTTTGCATCTTTATACCAAAAATATTATCTATCATCTCTATCAGATCTCACTCTCGTAAGTGACCGTGAAGGGATTGACAACCCCTAATCGCGTTGGTTGTGTGGAGCTATTTGTTTTGTGTAGAGTCACGAGGGACTCATGCGCAGCCTCCTCTTCGATTGATACCTTGGTTCTCAAAACTGAGGGAAATACTTACGCTACTTTGCTGCATCATCCTCTCCTCTTCGGGGAAATCCAACGCAGTGCTCAAGAGGTAGCATTAAGCAGCGTAAGTATTTCCCTCAGTTTTTGAGAACCAATGTATCACTCCAGTAGGAGGCCACGCACGAGTCCCTCGCACCTACACAAACAAATAAATCCTCGCAACCAACGCAATAAAGGGGTTGTCAATCCCTTCACGGTCACTTACGAGAGTGAGATCTGATAGATATGATAAGATAATATTTTTGATATTTTTATGATAAAGATGCAAAGTAAGATAAAAGGCAATAAAAATAGCTAAGTGTTGGAAGATTAATATGATGGAAGATAGACCCGGGGGCCATAGGTTTCACAAGTGGCTTCTCTCGAGAGCATAAGTATTACGGTGGGTGAACAAATTAGTGTTGAGCAATTGACAGAATTGAGCATAGTTATGAGAATATCTAGGTATGATCATGTATATAGGCATCACGTCCAAGACAAGTAGACCGACTCCTGCCTGCATCTACTACTATTACTCCACACATCGACCGCTATCCAGCATGCATCTAGAATATTAAGTTCATAAGAACAGAGTAACGCTTTAAGATGACATGATGTAGAGGGATAAACTCATGCAATATGATATAAACCCCATCTTGTTATCCTCGATGGCAACAATACAATACGTGCCTTGCTGCCCCTACTGTCACTGGGAAAGGGCACCGCAAGATTGAACCCAAAGCTAAGCACTTCTCCCATTGCAAGAAAGATCAATCTAGTAGGCCAAACCAAACTGATAATTCGAAGAGACTTGCAAAGATAACCAATCATACATAAAAGAATTCAGAGAAGATTCAAATATTGTACATAGATAAACTTGATCATATACCCACAATTCATCGGTCTCAACAAACACACCGCAAAATAAGATTACATCGAATAGATCTCCACGAGAATCGTGGAGAACTTTGTATTGAGATCCAAAGAGAGAGAAGAAGCCATCTAGCTAATAACTATGGACCCGAAGGTCTGAGGTAAACTACTCACACATCATCGGAGAGGCTATGGTGTCGATGTAGAAGCCCTCCGTGATCGATGCCCCCCCCGTGAAGCTCCTAAAAGGCCCCAAGATGGGATCTCACGGGTGTAGAAGTTGCGGCGGTGGAATTAGGTTTTGGCTCCGTGTCTCGTAGTTTGGGGTGCGAGGGTATATATAGGAGGAAGAAGTACGTCGGTGGAGCAACATGGGGCCCATGAGGGTGGAGGCGCGCCAGGAGTAGGCGCGCCCCCCTACCTCGTGCCTTCCTGGTTGATGTCTTGACGTAGGGTCCAAGTTCTCGGATCACGTTCGTTCAAAAATCACGCTCCCGAAGGTTTCATTCCGTTTGGACTCCGTTTGATATTCTTTTTCTGCGAAACTCTGAAATAGGCAAAAAAAACAGCAAATGTGGGTTGGGCCTCCGGTTAATAGGTTAGTCCCAAAAATAATATAAAAGTGTATAATAAAGCCCATTAATGTCCAAAACAGAATATAATATAGCATGGAACAATAAAAAATTATAGATACGTTGGAGACGTATCAAGGAGGAGAGGTTCTCCCCCTTGTGCTTCCTCCTCCATGGCCTCCCCCCTAGATGGGGAGAGGTTTTCCCTCTGGTCCTTGGCCTTCATGGCGATGATGGCCCCTCCGGGATCCTCCTCCATGGCCTCCGGTGATGATGGCCCCTCCGGCAGGGTGCCAGAGAGGGCCTAGATTGATTTCTCGTGGCTACAGAGGCTTGCGGCGGCGGAACTTTCGATCTAAGTTAATTTCTGGAGGTTTATGTATTTATAGGAGAGGTTGGCATCGAGAACAAGTATGGGGGCCCCACGGGTAGTCCACGAGGCACAGGGGCGCGCCCAGGGGGGTGGGTGTGCCCCCACCCTCGTGGGGCCCCCGGGACTCCCCTCCGATAGATTTTTGTTCCAGTATTTTTTATATTTTCCAGAAAAATGTCCATTGATTTTCAGCACATTCCGAGAACTTTTATTTCTACACAAAAACACCACCACCGTAGTTCTGCTGAAAATAGCGTAAGTCCGGGTTAGTTCTAATCAAATCATACCAATATCATATAAAACAATAGTAAACATGGCATGAATACTTCATAAATATCGATACATTGGCTACGTATCACCTCATCAAGTTCTACCTTCCTCTCACTCACTTCTTTCGAGAGAAACTCCTTCTCTAGAAAGGATCAATTCTTAGCAACGAATGTCTTGCCTTCGGATCTGTGATAGAAGGTGTACCCAACAGTCTCCTTTGGGTATCCTATGAAGACACATTTCTTCGATTTGGGTTCGAGTTTATCAGGTTGAAGCTTTTTCACATAAGCATCGCAGCCCCAAACTTTAAGAAATGACAACTTTGGTTTCTTGCCAAACCATAGTTCATAAGGTGTTGTCTCCACGGATTTAGATGGTGCCCTATTTAATGTGAATGCAGCCATCTCTATAGCATAACCCCAAAATGATAGCGGTAAATCAGTAAGAGACATCATAGATCGCACTATATCTAGTAAAGTACGATTACGACATTTGGACACACCATTACGCTGTGGTGCTCCGGGTGGCGTGAGTTGTGAAACTATTCCGCATTGTTTCAAATGAAGACCAAACTCGTAACTCAGATATTCTCCTCCATGATCAGATCATAGAAACTTTATTTTCTTGTTACGATGATTTTCCACTTCACTCTGAAATTCTTTGAACTTTTCAAATGTTTCAGACTTATGCTTCATCAAATAGATATACCCATATCTGCTCAAATCATCTGTGAAGGTGAGAAAATAATGATACCCACCGCGAGCCTCAACATTCATCGGACCACATACATCAGTATGTATGATTTCCAACAAATCTGCTGCTCTCTCTATTGTTCCGGAGAACGGAGTTTTAGTCATCTTGCCCATGAGGCATGGTTCGCAAGTACCAAGTGATTCATAATCAAGTGATTCCAAAATTTCATCATAATGGAGTTTCTTCATGCTCTTTACACCAATATGACCCAAACGGCAGTGCCACAAATAAGTTGCACTATCATTATCAACTCTGCATCTTTTGGCTTCAATATTATGAATATGTGTATCACTACTATCGAGATTCAATAAAAATAGACCACTCTTCAAGGGTGCGGGACCATAAAAGATATTACTCATATAAATAGAACAACCATTATTCTCTCATTTAAATGAATAACCATCTCGCATCCAACAAGATCCAGATATAATGTTCATGCTTAACGGTGGCACCAAATAACAATTATTCAAGTCTAAAACTAATCCCGAAGGTAGATGTAGAGGTAGCGTGCCGACCGCGATCACATCGACTTTGGAACCATTTCCCACGCGCATCTTCACCTCGTCCTTAGCCAATCTTCGCTTAATCCATAGTTCCTGTTTCGAGCTGCAAATATTAGCAACAAAACCAGTATCAAATACCAAGGTGCTACTGCGAGCATTAGTAAGGTACACATCAATAACATGTATATCACATATACCTCTGTTCACCTTGTCATCCTTCTTATCCGCCAAATACTTGGGGCAGTTCCGCTTCCAGTGACCAGTCCCTTTGCAGTAGAAGCACTCAGTCTTAGGCTTAGGTCCAGACTTGGGCTTCTTCACTTGAGCAGCAACTTGCTTGCCGTTCTTCTTAAAGTTCCCCTTCTTCCCTTTACCTGTTTTCTTGAAACTGGTGGTCTAGTTGACCATCAACACTTGATGCTCCTTCTTGATTTCTACCTCCGCAGCCTTTAGCATTGCGAAGAGCTCGGGAATTGTCTTATCCATCCCTTGCATGTTATAGTTCATCACGAAGCTCTTGTAGCTTGGTGGTAGTGATTGAAGAATTCTATCAATGACGCTATCATCAGGAAGATTAACTCCCAGTTGAATCAAGTGATTGTTATACCCAGACATTTTGAGTATATGCTCACTGACGGAACTATTCTCGTCCATCTTGTAGTTGTCGAACTTATTGGATACTTCATATCTCTCAGTCCGGGCATTTTCTTGAAATATTAACTTCAACTCCTGAAACATCTCATATGCTCCATGACGTTCAAAATGTCGTTGAAGACCCGGTTCTAAGCCATAAAGAATGGCACACTGAATAATCGAGTAGTCATCAGCTTTGCTCTTCCAGACGTTCATAACATCTGGCGTTGCCCCTGCAGCAGGTTTGGCACCTAGCGGTGCTTTCAGGACGTAATTCTTCTGTGCAGCAATGACGTTAATCCTCAAGTTATGGACCTAGTCCGTGTAGTTGCTACCATCATCTTTCAGCTTAGCTTTCTCTAGGAACGCATTAAAATTCAACGGAACAATAGCACGGGCCATCTATATACAACAACATAGACATGCAAAATACTATCAGGTACTAAGTTCATGATAAATTAAAGTTCAATTAATCATATTACTAAAGAACTCCCACTTAGATAGACATCCCTCTAATCATCTAAGTGATCAGGTGATCCAAATCAACTAAACCATGTCCGATCATCACGTGAGATGGAGTAGTTTTCAATGGTGAACATCACTATGTTGATCATATCTACCATATGATTCACGCTTGACCTTTCGGTCTCAGTGTTCCGAGGCCATATCTGCATATGCTAGGCTCGTCAAGTTTAACCCGAGTATTCTGCATGTGCAAAACTGGCTTGCACCCGTTGTATGTGAACGTAGAGCTTATCACACCCGATCATCACGTGGTGTCTCAGCACGACGAAGTTTCACAACAGTGCATACTCAGGGAGAACACTTATACCTTGAAATTTAGTGAGAGATCATCTTATAATGCTACCGTCGAACTAAGCAAAATAAGATGCATAAAGGATAAACATCACATGTAATCAATATAAGTGATATGATATGGCCATCATCATCTTGTGCTTTTGATCTCCATCTCCAAAGCACCGTCATGATCACCATCGTCACCGGCACGACACCTTGATCTCCATCGTAGGATCGTTGTCGTCTCGCCAACTATTGCTTCTACGACTATCGCTACCGCATAGTGATAAAGTAAAGCAATTACATGACGATTGCATTTCATACAATAAAGCGACAACCATATGGCTCCTGCTAGTTGCCGATAACTCTGTTACAAAACAAGATCATCTCATACAATAAAATTTAGCATCATGTCTTGACCATATCACATCACAACATGCCCTGCAAAAACAAGTTAGACGTCCTATACTTTGTTGTTGCAAGTTTTACGTGGCTGCTACAGGCTGAGCAAGAACCGTTCTTACCTACGCATCAAAACCACAACGATTTTTGTCAAGTATGTGTTGTTTTAACCTTCAACAAGGACCGGGCATAGCGACACTCGATTCAACTAAAGTTGGAGAAACTGACACCCGCTAGCCATCTGTGTGCGAAGCACGTCGGTAGAACCAGTTTCGCGTAAGCGTACGCGTAATGTCGGTCCGGGCCGCTTCATCCAACAATACCGCCGAATCAAAGTATGGCATGCTGGTAAGCAGTATGACATGCTGGTAAGCAGTATGACTATTATCACCCACAACTCACTTGTGTTTTACTCGTGCATATAACATCTACACATAAACCTGACTCGGATGCCACTGTTGGGGAACGTAGTAATTTCAAAAAAAAGTCCTATGCACACGCAAGATCATGGTGATGCATAGCAACGAGAGGGGAGAGTGTTGTCCACATACCCTCGTAGACCGTAAGCGGAAGCATTATGATAACGCGGTTGATGTAGTCGTATGTCTTCACGACTGACAAGTTGATAATGCGGTGACGTCCCACGAACTCATGATCCAGCAGAGTGTTGAGGGAGAGCTTCATCGGCACGACGACATGATGACGGTGATGATGAAGCTACCGGCGCAGGGCTTCGCTTAAGCACTGCAACGATATGACCGAGGTGGATTATGGTGGAGGGGGGCACCGCACCTTGCTGGAAACAATCAACTTGTGTGTCCTAGGGTGCCCCCTGCCCCCATATATAAAGGAGCAAGGGGGAGGCTGGCCGGCCTTGGGGCGCGCCAAGGAGAGGGGGAAGTCCTCCTCCTAGTAGGAGTAGGACTACCCCTTTCCTTGTCCAACTAGAAAGGGGGAAGGGGGAAGGAAGGAGAGGGAGAGAGGGAGAAAAGAGGGGGCGCCCCCCCCCCTCCTTGTCCAATTCGGACTCCTAAGGGGGGGGGGCAGCCCATGGCTCTCTCTCTCTCTCTCTCTCTCTCTCTCTCTCACACACACACACACACACACACACACACACACAAGGCCCATGTTGGCCCATTAGTTCCCCCGGGGGTTCCGATAACCCCCCGGCACTCCGATAAATATCCGGTGACCCTCGAAACTCATCCGGTGTTCGAATATAGTCGTCCAATATATCAATATTTATGTCTCGACCATTTCGAGACTCCTCGTCATGTCCGTGATCATATCCGGGATTTCGAACTACCTCGGTACATCAAAACACATAAACTCATAATACTGATCGTCACCGAACTTAAGCGTGCGGACCCTACGGGTTCGAGAACTATGTAGACATGGCCGAGACACGTCTCCGGTCAATAACCAATAACGGAACCTGGATGCTCATATTGGTTCCTACATATTCTACGAAGATCTTTATCGGTCAAACCGCATAACGACATACGTTGTTCCCTTTATCATCGGTATGTTACTTGCCCGAGATTCGATCATCGGTATCTCAATACCTAGTTCAATCTCATTACCGGCAAGTCTCTTTACTCGTTCCGTAGTGCATCATCCCGCAACTAACTCATTAGTCACATTGCATGCAAGGCTTATAGTGATGTGCATTACCGACAGGGCCCAGAGATACCTCTCCGACAATCGGAGTGACAAATCCTAATCTTGATCTATGCGAACTCAACAAGTACCATCGGAGACACCAGAGAGCACCTTTATAATCACCCGATTACGCTAGACGCTTTGGTAGCACACAAAGTGTTCTTCCGGTATTCGGAGTTGCATAATCTCATAGTCATAGGAACATGTATAAGTCATGAAGAAAGCAATAGCAACATACTAAACGATCAAGTGCTAAGCTAACGGAATGGGTCAAGTCAATCACATCATTCTCTAATGATGTGATCCCATCTAATAAAATGACAACTCATGTCTATGGCTAGGAAACTTAACCATCTTTGATTCAACGAGCTAGTCAAGTAGAGGCATACTAGTGACACTCTGTTTGTCTATATATTCACACATGTACTAAGTTTCTGGTTAATACAATTCTAGCATGAATAATAAACATTTATCATGATATATGGAAATATAAGTAACAACTTTATTATTGCCTCTAGGTCATATTTCCTTCAATATTCATCCCCCTAAACATGACGTCTTTGGTGCGACCTGGATTCCAAATGTGATGACTACTACTCATAGGCTTTATCGTTGGCATTGTCTTCGTTGTTCCTCATAACATTTCAGGGATCGACTTTAGTGTCGTTAGCTCATCCATAGCTTGACTGCAACACTCCTCCTTAATTGTGTCTTCCATCTTCACCTGTTCTTCGGTGCTTGATAGACTGTCTTTCGAATAATAAACATTTATCATGATATATGGAAATATAAATAACAACTTTATTATTGCCTCTAGGTCATATTTCCTTCAATATTCACCCCCCTAAACATGACGTCTTTGGTGCGACCTGGATTCCAAATGCGACGACTACTACTCATAGGCTTTATCGTCGGCATTGTCTTCGTTGTTCCTCATAACATTTCAGGGACCGACTTTAGTTTCGTTAGCTCATCCATAGCTTGACTGCAACACTCCTCCTTAATTGTGTCTTCCATCTTCACTTGTTCTTCGGTGCTTGATAGACTGTCTTTCGGATACTCGAGGGGACATCTTTTTTATTCGAGGGGGGCCAAACTTTGGTCTAACTTTGAGTTCCAAGCTCTTGGTGCTTGCTTCAGCCCATAAAGTGTCTTCTTGAGCTTGTAAACTTTTCCTTCTTTGCCTTTCTTCTCGTAGCCGAGGGGTTGTTCCACATACACTTCTTCTGTGAGATCGCCAATGAGGAAAGCGGATTTAACATCCATATGATGAATCTTCCAATCCTTTTGTGCTGCCAAAGCTAGGAGCACTCTCACCGTCACGAGTCGAGCAACCGGTGCAAACACCTCCTCATAGTCAACTCCTTGATGTTGTATGTAGCCCTTTGCAATGAGTCTTGCCTTGTACTCCCTCCGTCCCAAAATAAGTGTCTTGAGATTAGTAAAAATTTGTACTAGAGCTAGTACCAAGTTGAGACACTTATTTTGGGACAGCGGGAGTACTTCACAATGGCACCCTTCGTGCCCTTCTTTAACTTGTAAACCCACTTCAAACCTATGGCCTTTTGATTCGGAGGTCGGGTTACCAAAGTCCATGTGCCATTGCTCTCGATCCCCTTCATCTCCTCATCCATGACGTGCATCCAACTTGAACTTTTGCTTGCCTCTACGAAGTTCGCTGGCTCCTCAACTCCGAGTAAACACAAACCTGAATACTCGAGCGTAACTGGCTTTGCGTACTTGTAGACTTTCTTGAGGGTCTTGTAGCGATGAGGCTCGGAAGAATCCATTGTGGCTTGCGAAGGAGGCGACACAAATTGTGTTGGTGTCGATGCACTTGAGGAAGACGACTGAGTCCCGGGCATGGTAGATGCCGGATCATTGGCATCCGCGTCGTTGACATCCACGTCATCGGCGTAGTCGTCGTGACTGTGACCATCATCTTGATTGTCGTTGTCACTATGCGCCTCATTGTCGATGTCGTTGCAGAGATCTCTGCCTGTTTCATGCGCGTCGTTGTCTCTATCACCTTGCGACCCATGCGCGTCATTGTTGGTGTCGGCACCATGGTGATCACTCCCATCGCGGTCACCTTGGTTGGGCGTCTTGCCAACCACCTGGATGTCCTCCCCTACATCATCATCAGTTGGAAATTCAACTGTGAATATGTTACCGTTTGGAGCATCGTCGGCTGCCACGCTCCAATTCCATGCTTGGTTTTCTTCAAACACAACGTCGCATGAAATCCGTAGACACTTGGTTCGTGGATCGTAGAAGTGGCATGCCTTCGTGCTGGAACTCCTCTCGTATCCGATAATGTAGCGACCCGACCTCAGATGGTCAAGTCTCTGTGCTTCAGTGTCATCCATGGATCAGTAATGCTGACACACACAGTACTCGAAGGATTTATAACAGAGTAGCAATCACACACTTATTACATCGAATGTCTCAGAAGAGAACTTATTACAATAATATGGCTTAAGGCCATCTAATATGATAACAGCGGAAGGCTTGGAAGATAAAGTGAGTCCATCAACTCCAACGACATAGCTGAGCTGCACGGCAACGACCTAACGAACCTTACTCCTCATCTGAAAAGTCTGCAACATAATACGTTGCAGCCCGAGAACGGGTCAGCACATGGAATATGCTGGCAATATAACACAGTAGAGCAAGAACAAAATAATGCTATCACTACATGCATATTTGGCTGGTGGAAAGCTATATGGTTATAGTTTTGCGAAAAGCCAATTTTTTCCTACAACAAAGGAATAGTTTTTAGTTTAACTAGCACGGTGGTTGAAACATTGAGAAGGTATAACCCCAACTCAATCCCAATTAAAGTAGTTAACAACCCAACAATATTAATTAAGAGTGATGAGATACATGTGATAACCCAAGTACTAGATACTGAACATTGTCCATAACCGGGGACACGGCTAACCATGATTAGATTGTACACTCTGCAGAGTTTTGCACACTTTTCCCCACAAGACTCGATCGCCTCCGTTGATTTCTCGCACTGCATGGTGTTTGAGAAACGGATGACCGAGACACAGTCTTTCAGAAACATTAACTCTCTACTCCGGGTAGACCATACCAAACCTACAAAACCCACTACCTGCTGATCTACCTCTTCAAGAGCTTCACGTAACCTATGCTAGAGCCCATAATAGCTTGTGGCTGCACACGGAAGTTTCTAGCATGAATCATCTTAGTTCCCTTTAATCCTGGGTGGCGGTCCATAGGAAGATCACACGGGTACCCCGGGATTTCCAAAAAAACAGACAACACTGGGTTCCCCAGGTGCCTCAATCCACCCAGATGTTAATTTTAAGTTGCCACCTTAAGTTGAACAATTAATTAACAATCTCACATCTGTCATGGATTCACTCAAACCCAACCACGTCTACGAGCATAGCATAGCAATATAAGCAACACGTAGAAGTAACTCCCAAGGGTTTGATAGTAACAGGGCAATAGGTTCTACCTCAACAACTACTTCCCAATCCACAAGTTAAAGACATCCTAACCATGCAATGTTTGAGGATAGGAACTAATGCATAAAAACTGGGTATGAAAAGAGTATGATCAATGTGTTACTTGCCTTGCTGACGATCCGCGAATCCTAGAGACTCGTAGTAACACGTTTTGCACTCCGGGAATTCTATCGCAAGCAAACAATAACATACATAAGCAACAAGCAATGATGCACAAGCAAAACTCAAATAAACGAGGTTGACCAGAAAGTTCAACTTAAGAACTCCGGTTCACAAAAAGAATCAAACCAAACGGAACAACGAAACTCAAACGGCGAGAGAAACAAGATCCGTTTACTAATCTGAGCTAAGGTCAAATTTTACAGTATCAAAATCTTGTTTAAGTTGTTTAGACAGAAAGAGGGTCTCGAGACGAAGATCTAGGCGCTTGAATCGCCTGATTCCGACTAACGAGCGAAAAGATAAACAGAAACTAAAATCGGATCAGAAATCGCGATCAGAAAAATCGCGGAATAAATCCGAGAAAAAGAAAAACTGACGAACAAACTAACGAACAAACGTTCGTTATCTGGATCTAAATGAAAAACACGTTCGTTAAAACGAACGAAAGAGCGAACACTCGCTAAATAAATAATCCGAAGAAAAACCGACCTATTTAAAAAAACGAAAACTAGGGTTTTCAAAAAAACCGAAACGGTTTTTTTCTCAAAAAACCGAGGCAGCGGGCGGCTACCTTGGCTCGCTCGCGGGTCGGTCTTGCGGGGCGGCGTGGGTGGCGGGTTGGCGGCGGAGACGGCGGCGGCGGCGCTGCTGCGCGCGGCGGCGCTGCATGCGCGGCGGCGAGGCACGGCAAGCGGCGGCGGTGGCGGCTCGGGCAGGTCGGGGCGCGGCGGCTGCGGTGGTGGCGGTGGTTTGGGGCGGCGGGCGGCGGCTTATAAAGAGGGGGGCGGCGTCTTGGAGGAGGGGGCAAGGCGCGGCGGCGATGAGGAGTCCGGCCGACTCCTCGTCTGAAGTCGGCAGCAGCAAGGCGCGGGCGGCGGCGGCGCTGGTTGTTGGGCGGCCCGGCTGGGTTTCGCCCATCGGTGCTCAAGTTTTTAAAATAAATATGCCGACGGAAAATAAATCCTATAAAATAAAATAAAAATCTAAAAATGCGAAAACAAATTTTCACCGTCTAAATGAAATATTTAGAACGAGATGAATATTTTCTTGGCCCTAAAATGCAATTTTGAAAACGTGCAATTTTTCTAATGCAAATAAAATCCAAATAAACTCAAATAAAATCCAACAAATGATTTTAACATTTTTCCTCCAATATTTCAATTGTTTTGGAGAAGTCATATTATCTCCTCTCATTTATTTTTTATTATGAAATATTATTCGGAGAGAAAAATAATTAAAATCAAAGATCCTCGTTTCAATATTCGATAAGAATCAAATATGAAACCCGGAAAATCCCCAACTCTCTCCGAGGGTCCTTGAGTTGCTTAGGATTTGAGGATTGCGGAACGAAGATGCAATAAAATATGCCATGCAAGAATGACCTATGTATAACATTCCAAATTGAAATTTTGGGATGTTACAGATAAACACCATCTTGGTGCTACGATTGGCAAGCTTTGAGAGATGCGGCTCCGCCGTCTTCACATGCGTCACGCACCCGAACGTCCATAGATGAGACACATTCAGTTTACGTCCGTAAATTGTTTCATATGGAGTCTAGGCGATCACCGCCTTCGTTGGAGCCTGGTTGAGAAGATAGACCGCCATCGAGACAACTTCTCCCCAAAAGGTTCCTGGTAAGTTCTTGCTCTTGAGTAAACTTCTCGCCATGTCAACGACGGTTCGACTGCGCCTTTCAACAACCCCGTTCTGTTGTGGCATATAAGGTGCCGTGGGATACCTTTTTATGTCGATCTTCTCACAGTAGTCGTTGAACTCGTTTGACGTAAACTCTCCGCCGCCATATGCCCGTAGAGCGCGAACCTTCAGCTTGTAGTGTTCCATCTCCGTTGCAGCCTTCAGCTTCTTAAATGCTTCAAACGCCTCATCTTTAGATCATAGGAGAACGACCCACATATATCTCGAGTAGTCGTTTACCACTAGGAAGAAATACTTCTTTCCTTCATGAGTTGCTGGGGTGATAGGACCACATAGATCACCATGGAGCAGCTCGAGTGCATCACTTGCATGATAGGTAGACTGAGCAGGGAATGGCCTGTGGTGCTGTTTTCCAACCAAGCACCCGTCACATACTCGATCAACATGGTCGATAAATGGCATCCGAGATACCATCTCCATCTTCGACATCTTCTTCAAGGCGTAGAAGTTAACGTGTCCAAATCTAGAATGCCATAACCATGAATCATCATCACTATTGGCGAGCTAACACTCTGGTTGAGATTGATCATGATTGAGGATATGGATCATGTTCCGCGTGCAATTCACAAGCGCTAGCACGTTTCAGAGGTTGTCAAAGATCGTCATCACTCCATTCTCAATATCCGCCTTGCATCCATTCTCGTCAAGTTTCCCGACAGAGATGATGTTTTTGCGAAGCCGTGGGATGTAGTACACTCCGGTGAGTATGCGATGTTCTCTGTGAGACCTCAAGAGGACAGAACCTTACCGCAAATCTCCACATTTGAACCATCACCGAACTTGACCGAACCTTGAACATCATATTCTAGCTCGAGGAACTTCTCCTTGCACCCCGTCATGTGGTTACTGGCACCCGTGTCTAGAACCATGACATGTTCTGGTTTCCGGATAACTTCGGTATAACTTTCTTCTCATGAATTAGCACCTTCCGGCTTGATTTCACAACCACTATTTGGACGAGATCACAAACTTTGGCCATCAGAAGACCTGGACGTTCGTCTTACTACTTCGCCAAATTTGCCTTGATCTCCCGCTTATTGGGCTCCGGACAATTCTTCGCAAAGTGACCCATCTCGTTGCAGTTATAGCACTTGACCTCGGACATATCCAAGTTCTGTGGCTTCCGCTCTTTAGATCGGCCCGCCTTACCATGACCTTGTGGCTTGCCTTTACCTTTGCCTTCTTCGGTTTGTTCGCCGCGCTTCGTGTTGCTTGAGCCTTCGCCAACGTTTCGCCTTCCTTTGCTACTTGGAAACTCCCAATCTGCGCGCGAGTACATGAGTTGGTCACCACCTCCTCGTTTGCCTTTCCGACATCCACGAGTATTCTCTTCCCATGTCCGCAAGCGTCTAATCGCCTCAGTTATGGTCATGCCGTCGATGTCGTAAAGTAACTCGAGTGTGCCAATGATGTACGTGAATTTATCAGTTACCGAACTAAAAAACTTCTCCACAATCTCGGCCTCCTCGAGCTTTGCACCAAGCGCGCGGATCTCTCCCACCAAAGTAGTCAGACACATGGCATAGTCGGTCATCGATTCAATTTTTTCCATCTGCAACTTGTGAAATTGGCGCCTCATCACTTGTGCCCGAGCTTTCATGACGCGATCTTCTTCGATCCCCATCTCCTTGAGTGTGTTCCACGCCTCTCTTGACGTCTCGAACTCCGCCAATGTCATCAGCACAGAATCCGGCACAGACTGGGCTATGGCGGCCATGGCACCTTCACCACACTCCTCGTCGACGTCGTCATCCATGACGGCCTCCCACACTCGAAGGGTCCGGAGAATAATCTTCACCTTCACCACCCACACGCCGTAGTTTGCGTCGGTGAGCATCGGATACTGGATGGGGATGTTGCGATGCGCCGGTACGTTGGCGCCGCCCGTTCCTCCACCACTCGTTGCTGACTTGCCACCCTTCTTCACCTTGTCGCCGTTCTTGTTCGCATTGGAACCGCCGTTGACGGACTTGTTCGCTTGGAACCGCCGTCCACGGACTTGTTCCCCTTGGAACTGCCGTTGCCGGACTTGACGGACTCAACGTCGCTGTCCATCGTCGTAGATCGTCAAGACTCTGATACCAACTTTTGGTTTTTGATCCCTAGATTAAATCACCCATGATCTCATACACGTAGTGCAAAGCTAGCAGCTTGATTGATCTTGCATGCAACAGTACACGTACGTAGGCAACCTGTTGAAGCTGGCTTGCCGCGATGGATCGAATCAACTCAGCTCTCTCATCGAAACCTCTCGACAAAACGAACGGCGAAGACACTGAATCATTGCGATGGCCATAGGTGCCTGTCGCACCTGTTGAATACTTTGTATTGCTTTTCTTTTCGGCAAAGTTAAAATCCTGCCGACTGTTGGTTTGCAACAGATCCGCATTATTCGGATGACGATCATTCTAAATCGGATGGTCTAACGACGCGACGCGCTTTTTACGCGAGCGTACCTGGCATCACGCCCGCGCCGCGAAGACTCGCTTGCCTTTTCTTCCATTTCTCACCGCCCGCAATCATTGGATCGCATTAATCATCTTCACGCTAATTAGTGGATCGGCTTAATTATCCTGATCTCCTTTAAATACGTCTCCTAATTTTATGCATGCAGATTTAAACAAGGATTATCTCGATCTTCTCTTTAACTACGCCTCCTAATTTTATGCATGCGTATTTAAATCATAATTTTGGTCAGGATTTTTAGGAAAGTAACTGTCATATTAATTTGGGCCTCCTAATTATATGCATGCACATTTAAATTGTGATTTAACGCAAAAATACAGGTGTGCGGAGGGATTCGAACTCTGGTTGTTTGGTTTAAGCTGTAACTAGCCAACCAATAAATACACCATCTTTCTGGTGTTTATGTTCAAGACTACTTGTATTTGATCTGTTGGTTTGAACTACTATTGAATTGCCAAACTGACAAACAAGAAAATCGACCAGAATTTTTAGAGAAAAAATTGACCGCTCAACGCTCCAACACATATGAGATCTAAGCGAAGCTGAGTGAATCAGGATTTCGAATCTTTTACCCGCTTTCGCGCCAGAATCGTGAAAGAGAGGATGAGATGTGTTGTCTCACTCGAAGGCCTCATCATGCTAACTTCTATGTGATCATCACATTGCAGACCATATAACCGAATAAAGAACTTCCTTTACTTAACCAAAGACACTATTACAGTCCTGTTGACATAAAATGTCAACCTCATCAGGGGCACTACGGAGCCAAACAGCAGTTTTGGGTAAGCAGACCATATAACTTACTCCCTCCGTTCCATAATGTAGTGCCTATAGATTTTGTCAAAAGTCAAACATTACAAACTTTGACCATATCTATAGAGAAAAGTAGGTACATCTAGAATACCAAATGCACATAATTGGATACATCGTGAGTTATATTTTCAGAATGTACATGTTTGGTATTGTAGATGTAGACAGTTTTCTCTATATACTTGGTCAAAGTTAGCAAAGTTTGACTTTCATAAAAATCTATAGGCACTACATTGTGGAATGGAGGGAGTACTTACAAACATCATGATAACTTTTGACCAATGGGAAAAAGTTGTTGAAAACAAACTCTAGTAACTTCTTCGTCAATAGCATGATAATTTATGCACCGCAAATATGATAACTTATGTACAAACATCGTGATAACTTTTTTGAACAGGAGAAAAAAGTTGTTGGCAAACACACTCCTGGATTCTATGTAAATAGCATGGTAATTTATGCATCATACACGTGATAACTTCCGTACAAATATTGCGGTAATTTTTTTCCCGAGGAAAAAGGTTGTTTGTAAAACATACCTCTAATAACTTACGTGTAAATATCATGATAACATACATCACCAGAGCTGATAATTAACATTTAGACAATGTGGTAACTATTCGACTTCGAAGTAAAACTTCTTAAAAAGCATAGCCCGTAACCTCTGCACAAGTAGAATGATAATATGTACATCTCAGAGATGATGACTTACGTACAACACCCCGGTAACTTTGACCATGGGATTTTTTTAATATGGTATGGGACAAAAAAAGACTCCCGGTAACTTTTCATGGTAATATACGCATCACAGAGTAGATAACTAACGTAGAAACACCGCGGTAATTTTTTTGACCCTGAAAAAGAAAGTTGTTGAAAAGCATACCCCGATAACTTCTGTAAATAACATGGTAATATACGCACAATAGAGGTGATAACTCGCGTACAAGCACCACAATAACTTTTGACTAAGGTTTTTTTAATGTAAACCAAATAATTTTATGTAAATAACATGATAATATTCGACCGCATACCTGATAACTTACGTACAGACATCATAATAACCTTGGACAGGGCAAAAAGTTGAAAATCATACACTCGATAATTTCTGTGTAATTAACATGGTACTTTACGCACAATAAACCTTATCATAGGTGGCCAACGAGCCCGACACACGCCTAAACGGGCATGGCCCTGCACGACCCGTAAAAATCCGTTTTATAAGAGACGACACCGATGCTAGACTATAGTATTACAAACGCGATAATTTAATTAGAAATACCATGACAATTTTGACCCAGACAAAAAAAGTTAAAATATACCCTGATAACTACAATGCAAACATCATGATAATTTACGTTTTACGTTACCTAGACGTGATAACTTTTGATCTGAAAAAAAAATGTCGTCGAAACATATCAACATGGGATCTAGTTTCAATGATCTCGTCGAGACAATTCTTTTATGTGAAGACGGAATTTGAATCGGAGCGATGGTTTGAGCTACAAAATAATTTAAAGTTTGAAATAGAAAGAATCTTTTGCTGACATCATCTTTTTTGTCTCCTAGTTTGTATGCATGCATGAAATCCAAGTGAGCACGCGTGCATGCTATTCCTCCGTCGTAAACACGATTAGGTAGTATTTTTTTGAGTAACCACGATTAGCTAGTATAAAAATAGAATTCGGTGAGTGATTAATTGGAAAAGGAAAAAACAATCGTTCGGATCTATTACTATCTTCCGGTAGTCTGGAAGTTAGTCATGTCCCTTTTCTTTTTTGTTGTACAGATTACAGGGATATCTTGAGTATATATACTAGCTAAGCTGGCTAACTAGTGGTCCTACTCGGTGATGGTTTAGGAAACCTACACGGACGCATGCATATACCCGTGCACGGAACGGACACGGTAAGCAGTCGTGTTTAATCCTATTAGGATGGTGCTAGTACAAGGTGACCGCCCTGCTCCGCATCGCGGGGCACTGCGAGGCTGCGCGACACGCCCACCTTCGAGGACTACAGCCACCCACTGCTGGACGCGATCCGCGACCTCCCAGACCATGGTGGACAGGCTGAGCTTCGCAGCCGGCGACACCCCGTGCTCGCCGATGATGGACTCAAGCATGGCCTCGTAGAGCCGGGCGCTCTCGATAGCCGCGCCCCCGGACTCCGGCACCGACGTGTCCATGGAGAAGGCAATGGTGAGGACGCCGGCAGGGGAGTGGGTGAGAGTATGGAGGCGCCGGGGGCGAAGCTGTGGCGCTTGAAAGCCTCCTTGAACTTGTCAACGGAGGCGGCCTCCGTGCCCGTGTACACCTTGTCTGAGTACTGCGCGCGCGTCAGCGGCAGGATCATCGTCAGTTCGTCACCCTCATGAACTTCTCAAACTCGCTTGCATCGCCAGCTATTGGTTATTGCAACAGCATGTCAAGCAACACAGAGAGTTACCATGCGGGCAGGGAATATGTGTATTACTCCCTTCGTCCCATAATATAAGATGTTTTTGCAACCTGTATATCTTACATTATGGGATGGAGGGAGTAGTAGTTAACAGTGACGACGTCTCGGAAGAAGGCGGCGTCGGAGGCGAGGTCGGCGACCTCACGGACGGCGAGAGGGCGGTGCTGATGGCCAGCTTCGGCAGTATGAGCTTCATGCTCGCGAGCTGAGGAGTTCCCTCACAAGGTCGCGCCCGCCGTGTTTAGTGGCGGATCTAGGATTTGAAACCAGGATGGTCTAATTTTTTTTTACAACAAACATGGCATGTCTTCACTCTAAGTAATTACCAATACCACATAGAAATATAGATCAATGTGCTCTTACAATCATACTAAGTTTCTCAATTAAGTGTCAATTTTGCATAAAAAAACTTGATAGTGCATACCTTACCACATTTGACATCTTCAGTTTGCTATATGGTCACATTTGACATAGTCACTGTTGGTTCTTGAGTTCACTCTTCAACCACAACCGGCATAAGCACAAATTATTCAATTTACTCTTCGGCCACATCCCGCATATATCTTTCTTCCCTATCTTCATAGCACATTGGTGAAAAAGTTTTGCAATATCTCCGTTCCTCTTCATTCTAGAATACTTCTGCAATAAGAATTTACATTCTATCAGTCATAAGTTCATAATGACACAACTGAACATAAAAGATGCGCAAAATAGTGTGTGTGCTCGTCGGCTCATGTACTTAGTGCACAACAAATAGCAAACCCTAAATCAAAAATCGAGGAATGGTCAATTGGTGAGCGGGTGCCTCAAATCAGGCTGAGTAGAGTGCAGAGTGCACACTAGGTGGCTGCCGCCGCGCACAGGGGCGGTAGATGGCCGGGGCAGGGTAGGGTCGCAGGTTGCCGGAGGCGCGGCTGGCGCCAAGCAACAGGCAGGCCGCGGGCGTGACGGAGAGGAAGGAGTGGAGGAGCCTTCGGGCGTCTGGGCGGCCGCGACCTTCGAGGGCAGCGAGGCAGCCTCGCCGGAGGAAGGGACGGGCGGCCGCCGGCCAGCGGCTGGGCGTCGGGCATGGTCTCACGTTCCTCTGGTCACGTGGTGCGTCTGGGCGTCTCTCTGTCTTACGTCTGGGCGTGGATCGTTCTTGGGCTGTTTTTTTCTTCTCTGGCCCATCTCTAAATGTATAACTATATAGGCCGGTACGAAATACCAGGGTGGGCCGCGGTCCACCCTGGCCACCCTGTAGCTCCGCCCCTGGCCGTGTTTGTTACCGCCTTCATGCTAGACTGTGCCAGCCCGCGAAGCCGGCGCCGCAAGCACCTCGTGTTCCTGGCCACGGCCGCTATGAACATGTGAACGTGCGGCACGGGAGGAGCACCGGGATCGTGAGTCATCTGTGTGCACACGAGGTGCTTGTTGAAATGCACGAGACGAAGGAGGAAGAAAAGAGATGATATTGACGTGTGGGTCCCAACTATAATAACGGTTAACATAATGGTCAAACTAAACGGCGTTGACTTTTCTATCACGTCAGTCCTGATGGGCGGGTTCCGCCTGTCATAAACGTGTTCAAATCGTTTTCGGTAATTTATAGGGACGAATTACGAAAGAAAATGGTATTTTTGTTTAAAATTTTGAAAGTGGTAGTTCAGTGGGACGTTAACCGTAATTGTTATAGTTTTTTGTCAAATACTCTCTTAGATAAGATCAATGAGAAGAAGCAGAAACATCAGAGTTGTGAGCTCGTCCACGAGCAACGCACAAGTAATGGTGAGGCACATAGATTAGCTAGAATGGCCACTACCCTAGACATTGGACGACATATGTGGCTCATGGATCCACAAGATCATCTTTGTATTTCCCTAAATGTTGATACACTCTAAAACAAAAGGCAAAGCGGAGAGGAAGGAGAAGGAGGGCGCCACGCATCATAGCCGGACGTGGATTTTTTGAGCTCGGGTTTCTAAACACCTCTTATCCTTACCCTCCAATGTTGCTTTGAGAACCGTGCTATACAACTAACTTAGTACATGAAATTTTTTCTTTTTTGTCTCTTCAAAACAAAACAACATATGAACTTCAAATTCTACACGGCAACAAAAAAATCTTACTATAATTAGGGATAAAACTTTCAGAATTTTTGGCCCAACATAAATATATACAAAATGAGATATGTTGATTAAAAAATCTTATTTTTAGTATTTAATGATGCATGAAAAAATCTAAAAGTTTTTTCCCACATTAGTTAGAAAGTTTGTTGTGCTTCAAAGTTTGAAGTTCATATGTTGCTCTACATGAGAGCGAAAAAAAATATTTATACGAATCTTGATGTAGAATTGGATAGCTAGATAAGGGGGTGCCGAGGAGCCTAAACTCCACAATATGTTTTAGCTAGCCAGCCTTGCGGCAAGCTGCTCTGATAGTAATTTTACAAGCGAAAAAAAGCTTCAGTCGACCCATCCGACGGGATCGGTTGCATCAGCCGACCTATCGGACGGAATGGGTTGCATCATCCTCATCGGATCCATCGCGCCGAGGCCGCAGCCAAGCTCCTGCTCAGCTCGTTCGAGGCGCAGGCCTTGGCAACGGCCACGCCTGTTTTTGTTTCTCGTGATCATGTCGGACCTGACACGATGCCCCGCGTCCGCCTATATAAGGATTCGGAGCACTGCCGCTCCATTCATTCACCAGTGCGAGACAAATACCTTGAGCTGTGCTTGCAATGGCGTCGCCCCGACTGCCGTCGCTCTACGGCGGTCTGCTGGTGCTGGTGCTGGCCCTCCTCTGCGGCGGCGCTCGCCGACGCGCTACCTCTCCGTCAGCCTCGACCAGGTGGTCGCCTCCAAGGCTCGAGCCCAGTGCTATGATCCCTCCTCGTTTTTCAGGTATGGCTCGGGGTGTACTACGGCCAGGTGTGAAAGTACCGTACAAAGTGCCGATGCTTCGTTTTAAAAAGAAGTGTGCTGCGTTTTCTGATTTTTGATACAATTTGTCTTGTTTGAAAATATTACAAGTTTTTCTTTTCTTTTTTCAGAGTGTATTTTGGTGTTTTATTGTGTAACAGCAAATCTGCTCTAAAACAAGGCACTCTTATTGGTGGTAAACAATGCAATATTATGATACACACTTTGAAACCAGAAAACTAATGGAACATTATGTAACACTATGAAATAAAACAATTTTGCTTGACCGCAGAAAAGAAGTTGTATCTAGAGTACGTGTACCATATCTATGCAGCTATATATGTCCATCCACTGGATCACAGCACGTATTATAATTTGCTGAACATGTGAACGTTTTAATATAGGCACATATAGGTCTTAGAATGTTCTAAAAATAAGAGACATTTACTTTTTCAAATGCATTTTTTGACCTTTATTACAGAAAGAGCAATACGTATACGTTTTTGTAACATGTGATATGTAAATGATTGACAGGCGAGACTTCCGGCAACAAGTTCACCATCCATCCATCTTGTGAAGCGGGCGAGCAAGCGGGACGCAAGCACGGCATCCTCAGCCACGACAGAGGCCGGTTGAGGACCATCCACTAAAGGTGTTGGTGTCAAAACCGGCGGATCTCGGGTAGGGGGTCCCGAACTGTACGTCTAGGCGGATGGTAACAGGAGACAAGGGACACGATATTTTTACCCAGGTTCGGGCCTTCTCGATGGAGGTAAAACCCTACTCCTGCTTGATTAATATTTATGATATGGGTAGTACAAGAGTAGATCTACCACGAGATCAGAGAGGCTAAACCCTATAAGCTAGCCTATGGTATGATTGTTGTTCGTCCTACGGACTAAAACCCTCCGGTTTATATAGGCACCGAAGAGGGTTGGGTTAATACAGAGTCGGTTACAATGGTAGGAGATCTACATATCCGTATCGCCAAACTTGCCTTCCACGCGAAGGAAAGTCCCATCCGGACACGGGACGAAGTCTTCAATCCTGTATCTTCATAGTCCAGGAGTCCGGCCAAAGGTCATAGTCCGGCTATCCGGACACCCCCTAATCCAGGACTCCCTCAGTAGCCCCTGAACCAGGCTTCAATGACGATGAGTCCGGCGCGCATATTGTCTTCGGCATTGCAAGGCGGGTTCCTCCTCTGAATTCTTCATAGAAGATTTTAAACACAAGGATAGGGTCCGGCTCTGTAAAATAAGTTCCACATACCACCGTAGAGAGAATACTATTTACACAAACTCAATCTGCTGACGTATTCCGCAGCGTGACATCACACCACGGCCAAGCCTTTATTCGAATCGTTTTCACTATCCCACCTCAGCGCATTTAGCGAGGCGGTTTCCTTGGCACGTCATGTCAAAGCAGAGATCGCGTCCCATTATTCCGTGATTCTCATCAATACGGGCGTGGGTAACCCAACTGCGCCATTGATTACGGCGCTTGGGAGATAAGCGAGTTTTATCAGGCCGGTGGGGACGCATAGCTTTGTCCGTCCATATAAGGGGATAAGAATCCACTTTTTCACACACGCCTTCTTCCTCCTTCGCTCATCTATTTCCGCGCACTTGAGCTCTAGCGCCCAAGTCCGCACATCCCACCTCAACCTTCTCCAACTATGTCCGGAGCGGGAGGCAAGTGGATGGCCTCCTCCGTCACACGGAGGGGCACATCAAAAAAGCTGCGAAGGTCAATACTTGTCCGACGACATCGCGCATCGGCTCCCCGACAAGGGGCAGCTCATCCCCACCCCCAGGCCCCATGAGAGGGTCGTGTTCCTCCCCCACTTCCTCCGCGGACTAGGTTTTCCACTTCACCCATTTGTCCGGGGGCTCATGTTCTACTACGGCCTAGATTTCCACGATCTGGCTCCGAATTTCATCCACAACATCTCGGCGTTCATCGTCGTGTGTGAGGCCTTCCTCTGCATCCAGCCCCACTTCGGCTTATGGCTGAAGACCTTCAATGTCAAGCCGTAGGTAGTGGGCGGCCGCCAAGCGGAGTGCGAAGGTGCCATGGTGGGCAAGATGGCCAACGTCCTATGGCTCGAGGGCTCCTTCGTGGAGACCATAAAGGGGTGGCAATCGGGGTGGTTCTACATCACCGAGCCGCGCGACTCTAAATGGGCAGCGGCCCCCGAATTCCGATCTGGCTTCCCTACACGGCTCACCTCATGGAAAGAGACAGGCCTGACGTGGGGTAATTCGGAAGAGCTGACCGGACTCCAAACCTCCGTCCGAAACTTGGTGGACAAGAAGCTCAAGCTTGTCAACGTAGTCCAGGTCATGCTCATCCGCCGGATCCTCCCATGCCAGCAACGGGCCTTCAACTCTTGGAAGTTTGATCCGGCACAGCACCGAACCTTGAGCCGACACTTCGACACTACGTACGAAGATGCCTGGAAGGTGCTGTTCAAGGGCGCCGAGGCTCCCGCATCCGCTACCGAAGATCGCGGATTCAGCTCGTGCTATCAAGCCAGCGAGGTAAGCTATTTTACCCTTTACGGGACTCTTTTTTCATAGTTTGACTCTATGCGGGATCTAAAACTCCTCACCTTTGACAGATCGGCAGAAGACGCGTCCGGACAGGTTGACCGTCCGCCCCTTGCCGAAGACCCAGCGGACGCCGATTAACGGGTTGCTGGTTCCGCACCTTACGCGTGCCGGAGAAGAAGGTTAAGAAGAAGGCCACGGAACTCAAGGTGTTCCCGGCGCCAGTGTTGTCGGACTCATCGTCCGATGACTCGAGGCGGACTCCTCCCGCGAAGACGAGGAGAAGGAAAAAGGCCTCTCCCGGTGAAGAGAGAACAAAGGAAGGCCGCCTAACCGGGAGGCCGGAGGGTCCAAGAAGGAAGGACCCTTCCTCCGGACTACACCACCAACGCCGACGACGGCGAAGAGGAGTGGCCACCGAGGACCAAGCGCTGGCGAAATCGTAAGTGTCCGGACACCGTAATAACTCATGGCGCTCCATTTGTGTCGACAAAGATCTTCTAACGCCGAATATAACCATGCAGCCCGCCAAGGATGGGCTCGACGCCCGACGAGCGGCTCCTCGGATTCGCCGGATGTGAATAGCACCTCACTTCCGACCGCCTTGTCTCCTCCGCCGGATGACGCCGAGGTGGAGTCCCAAAGGGCCCAGCCAGAGGAGGTGGCCTCGAGGCGCCGCAAGGTGACCTCCGGACTCTGGTGCAAAGGGATAAAACCCGAAGGGTTTTAAGTCCGCCCTATGTCGACTCGCATCGAACCTTCGGTTCCGAGTCCGGCAGCGACCCCTTCGTAAGAAGGGAAAGACTGCGACGGCGGTGACCTCTGTCCAACCGGAGGCACCGGATAATTTGATGGAGGCGCTTAACGGCGCTTCCATTGACGAGGAGCACCGCACTGTTATGAGTGTGGTGATCCAGAAAGTTTACTCCGCCAAGAGCGGGCTGACTGAAGCCTGTGCCAGCCTTCTAACATGCTTTGATGTATGTATTTAAGATATGTAAAAATATTACCGCATAGACAGTAGCCCCTGATGCTCAGTTTGGTGTTCGGAAAGAAAAAGCCGAACTAAGGATCTAAAAGATATACGCAGGAGTCTAACATAAGTATGTCAATATGGGAATGCAGGCTGCGCTGCTGACCTCTGCCGCACTAACTGTGGAGGTTGATGCATTGAAGCAGAGCCTCGAGCGGTTCGAGAACGAGCTCGGTCTTGCCAAAAAGCAGCTCGAGGACAAGGAAGGTAAGTAATACCTTATGGGAGTATTTAAAAGATGTGGTTGCAAAAAATGACAGGAATAACGTGAATACTGCAGGGGCCACGAACGAGGTGGCGACCCTGAAGGAAGCGATGTCCAAGGCCGAAAGCAATGCGGCCGCGGAGCGCACCGAGCGAGAGAAGCAGGAGGCGCGGGTGGTGGAGGTGCGGCAAGAGCTCCGTGCTCGTGGAAAAACACGAGTTTGGGCGTGACTCAAAGACTCGAGAGTCCGAGCTCGCCTCGACCCTTGAGAGCGCCAAAGCCGCTAAGGCCAAGCCCAAAAAGCCCTCCAGAAATTGAGGCGATGAAGAAGATAGCGGCGGTAAGGCATTCTTTATGCAAAGCAAGCATGTGAAAGTGAATTATCTGTTACTTACCGAATCCGGAGCTCTCCAGAGCATTCGCAGATTTGCCCAAGAAGGTGTCCGATGTCTGCCAGATTCTACCGAGCCGAGGAGGGAAGCTCGACGGAGAAGGTGTTCTGGTCTCAAGATGTCGAGGCGGACACCAGTGCCCTTAAGCGACCAGTTGAAGCAGCTGGTCGAGCTCCACAAGGTGGCCGAATAGGCCATGAAGGGCCTCATAGTTCGGCTGTGGCCTAAGGAAGCCATGCCTGGGAGCTACTTCGGGCTGGTGAGGCAGCTGGTGGACGCATGTCCATGGGTTGAAGTCGTCAAGCGCTTCGTCTGCATCGAAGGTTCCCGTAGGGCCCTTGCCCATGCTAAGGTGCACTGGGGCAAGATGGACGCTGAGAAGCTTGTGACGGACGGACCACCACCGGGCAAGGAGCATCGCAAGCCTGAAATGTATTATGAGGGCGTCTCAAGGGTGCCCGCCTTTATAGCGGGTGAATGCTCCAAAGATGTAATTTTGAGTAGACTCGCATTTGTTATCCCAGTCGCTGAAAACTTGTTCATATGCGCTAAGCAACACTTTTGAATTTAAAATATTACCTTCAGGCGGCCGTGTATTAAATATGAGAGATGGCGAGTCGTCGGCTTCAGCCCCATGCCACGAGTCTTTGGGGTGTTCGGGATAAACTTGAGCGCTCTTGTTCCCATTCTTGGGTCCTTCGAGGGAGGCGCCAACGCAACGAACAAGGCAACCGGACTATAATGCTTGAACACTCTCACTTAGCCATAGAATTCTATAATTTTAAATTTCGCGAAGCCCCGGTATTCGAAGACCGATTTGGGCGCTATCCACGCCTAGGCCGGACAATGCCGACTCCTCGCTCTAAGCGGCATAAGTCTTTAGGGACTCAAAACCTCTCGAACAGCGACCGGCTCTCGCCCTATCATGACGGTCATTTTTAGCTTTCTCCACTGAGGTGCTTAACCCAGCTCAACTGGGGCACAATCGCAGTGGTTCTCCCAGCGCTACCTTAGCTGATATAACGGAACATAAGGTACCAAAACATGGGAGCCGGGCAAACCCAACTATTGACCCAAGACATGATTCGGAGCCGATGCATATAATGCTATAAGTTCGGGGTGCCGCACTTGTGGAAGTATTCGGACTTATGACACCATATTGTGGGGTACTTAAGCCCCTGGTGTATTGCCCGTACCAAAGTGTACGGTTGCACAATGTCATAAATGAACATATATATATAGAAAAAAGGAATTCAATAATAGGCAGAAGCTATGTATTGTTTATTCAAAAGGGCTGCAATAAGAGCAGAACGATACAAATAGTGCGATAAGCAAGGGACGGGACTTTTTAACATGTCCCCCTCCAGGGGTAAGCTGCGGGATGGTATGTAAAATAGGTATACTGCTCGTAATAGAGACCACCTGGACACTAGACGTAGCTTTATGCTTTCCTGGCTGTTGCATCGTGTGTTCGGCGATTCTACTGCCGGACAAGGCTTCGTGAGAACGGAGTCCTGAAAGTAAAAAAGAAAGAAGAAAAGAAAAGAATGACACAATCGGGAGCCCCTGGTGCGGTTGAGCCGCATTCTGGGCATGCCGTGGTCGTGCCCCTCCCCCTATGCCCATGGTATTTCCAGAGCGTAATTATGTACGCCAGAGTAATCGGTTTCGCAATTTCGCGAGGGCTGGGGTTTGGGCCGCATTGCTATGCGTGCTCGGAACGTGCCAGGCGGTCTTGTTGTAGGTTACTCCGGGCGCGCTTGACGGTGTCCGGACGTTTAATAGCCGGACTCGAGAATTGCCTTAAGAGGCTGCTTTGTACTTCCGCCGCGAGGGCCGCCGTATGCTCCTCCGTCCGGAGAGAGCGCTCGTGTTTCCGCTGACCGTAATGACTCCTCAAGGACCTGGCGTCTTGTGCTTGAGATATGCGTGGCGGCACCGCATTGAACTTTGTAAATGCGGTTCGCTCGAAAGCAAAGGCGTGTAGCCGCTGCGAACGGGACTATGTCAAGATTAACTCCTCACTTCGGAAGTTATCCGGGATCCAAGACCACTTCAAGTGTAACGAGCCTGCATAGCTTGGCCTCTACACCTGGTATGACGCCTTTAAAGGTCGTCTTCGTGGGTTTAATCCTTGATGGGTCTAATGCCCATTTTGTGCACTATATCCTGATAAAGCAGGTTCAGGCTGCTGCCGCCGTCCATTAGGACTCTAGTGAGGTGAAATCCGTCAATGATTGGGTCTAGAACCAATGCGGCAAATCCGCCATGGCGGATGCTAGTGGGGTGGTCCCTTCGATCAAAAGTGATCAGGCAGGAAGACCACAGGTTGAACTTTGGGGCGACTGGCTCCATCGCATATACGTCCCTTAGTGCACGCTCCGCTCCCTTTTGGGTATGTGGGTTGCGATATCATGTTCACCGTCCGCACTTGTGGGGGAAGCCCTTCGTCCTCTATTGTTCGGGCGGGGGCTCCTCCTCGTCATCGCTATGCAGCCCCTTGTCATTGTTTTCGCATTTAACTTGCTCGCTCGCTTGAACACCCAACAATCCCTGTTGGTGTGGTTGGCGGTTTTTCGGGGGTGCCGTGTATTTGGCACGAGCGATCGAGTATTCGGTCCAAATTGGACGGGCCCAGAGTATTTCTTTTAAATGGCTTTTTCCGCTGACCGGGTTTAGAGCCTCGAATCCAGCATTGATTGTCGATCCTCGGCATTATCGCTGCACGCGGAGCTTGTGCTTGTTGCGACGCGACCTGCCATTGCTGTCCTTGGTATTCGAATTACCAGGGCTCTTTGTCATGTTGCTACTATGAGCTAGCCAGCTGTCCTCTCCTGCGCAAAAGCGGGTCATGAGTGTTGTGAGGGCTGCCATGGATTTCGGCTTTTCCTGTCCTAGGTGCCGGGCAAGCCACTCGTCGCGGATGTTGTCTTTGAAGGCTGCAAGGGCCTCTGTATCTGGACAGTCGATGATTTGATTTTCTTGGTTAGGAACCGTGTCCAGAATTGTCTGGCCGATTCCTCTGGCTACTGAATTATGTGGCTTAGGTCATCGGCATCTGGTGGTCGCACATATGTGCCCTGGAAATTGTCGAGGAATGCGGCTTCCAGGTCTTCCCAACAACCAATTGCCTCTGTTGGCAAGCTGTTAAGCCAATGTCGGGCTGGTCCTTTAAGCTTGAGTGGGAGGTATTTGATGGCGTGTAGATCATCACCGCAGGCCATGTGGATGTGAAGGAGATAGTCCTTGATCGAAACCGCAGGATCTGTTGTGCCATCGTATGATTCAATGTTTACGGGTTTGAAACCCTCAGGGATTTGATGATCCATCACTTCATCTGTGAAGCATAGTGGGTGTGCGGTGCCTCAGATATATATCACGACGCAGCTCAAATGAGCTTTGTTCATCGTGTTCGCCCGGCGGAGTTGTTATATCCGGCGTGACGGTTATCGCCACGTGTCATGGGCGCCCACGCCGATCCGTAGAACGATCTTGTTTGCCTTGCCTTGTCCTCCAATATATCTCGCAGTCCGGCGATTTCCCCACGCCTTGGTATTTTTGAGCGGTGCCGGGTGCGGCTTGAGTTGAGGGTCGAGAGGCCTCTTCGTCATGCGCCACGAGGTGGCCGGTCACCGTATCATCGTCGGTGATGTAGGTTTGGGTGTTTCCTCCTCTAATCGGGTAGCAGCCTGCGTTTTGGGTAGCTCTTGGAGGGCGCGAGTTCATACTCTTGCCGCAAGGACTTCATCCATCTGTCGCCTAGCAAGTCTTGGTCAGCTCTAAGTTGTTGCTTTTCTTGAGGCTGCTTGCCGTGGCTATAAGCCTGCGCTTGAAACGCTCTTGTTCAACGGGATCCTCGGGCACGCACGAATTAAATCGTCGCCGAGGCTTGCCTCATCTTCGGAGGGAGGCATGTAATTATCGCCCTCTACCTCTCTTTCGCCGCTCTCTCATGAGGGCTGGCTTCTCCATCCTCCCGCGCTGAATCCTGCCGGAGAGGGTTGTCTTCGCACCGCCCGTGGTGTTATTGTCTCCGCCCGGAATCACCGCTTTTGCTGTGGCGGGATTTAGAGCGGCGCCACGACGCCGACGCTTAGGCTGTTTCTTGGAAGGGTCGTCCTCCGCTGTTCCATCGCCATTCCCATCTTTTGGGATGTCCACCATGTATATGTCGATGACGAGGTGGCCTTCCAGTGCCCCAATGGGCGCTGGTTCTGGTCGTCTCCTGCATCGTCGTCCATACCATCGATGTCTTCGGAGTCGAAGTCGAGCATGTCGGTTAAATCATCGACAGTGGCTACAAAGTGGGTGGTGGGTGGGCTTTGAATTTCTTCGTCGTCCGCATCCCAACCTTCCTGACCATAATCCGGCCAGGGCTCTCCTGATAAAGAGAGAGACTTTAGTGAATTCAGGATGTCGCCAAAGGGCGAGTCTTTGAGATGTCTCGCGGCAAGGAATTCCATGATCGGCGCCCAATCGGATTCGCTTGGCGGGGCGCTGAAGGCTCGGAGTCCGGAGAGGAGTCCGCACCTTGAGTCACGAGCCGCAAAGACAGGGTAGGTGTACGGCTCAATCGCCGTGAGATCGCAGCCCCGAGGCGGTGTCCAGCCACCCGCCCCGATCGGCGCAATCGGCCCGAGCTAAAGGTCGGAGCGACACTGTGCGGCCTCCAGACACCGCTCGCGGCAGAGCTAGATCATGCCCCCACGTGATCTTTGCGCGCTTGGTTGTGGCTCGAACCCGTCAAGATCAAGTCTCCGCGACGCCGGCCGTAGTTCAAACTTCCAAATCTGACCGGTGGCGGGCGAGCTTTCAATATGCTCCAGATGGCTGCTTAATTGCCCGCAGATGCAAAGCCGCCGAATCACGAAGATCTGTCCGGGAGAAAAGTCTCACCGGGTGCATCGTTGTTGATGATCGGAGGAGCCATCGGGCCTAAAGATGACGACACGAGGAACTCTCAATGAAAGCACCAATGTCGGTGTCAAACCGGCGGATCTCGGTAGGGGGTCCCGAATGTGCGCCTAGGCGGATGGTAACAGAGACAAGGGACACGATGTTTTTACCCAGGTTCGGCCCTCTCGATGGAGGTAAAACCCTACTCCCGCTTGATTAATATTGATGATATGGGTAGTACAAGAGTAGATCTACCACGAGATCGAGAGGCTAAACCCTAGAAGCTAGCCTATGGTATGATTGTTGTTCGTCCCCACGGACTAAAACCCTCCGGTTTATATAGGCACCAAGAGGGTTAGGGTTGCACAGAGTCGATTACATTGGTAGGAGATCTACATATCCAGACGCCAAGCTTGCCTTCCACGCCAAGGAAAGTCCCATCCGGACACGGGACGAAGTCTTCAATCTTGTATCTTCATAGTCCAGGAGTCCGGCCAAAGGTCATAGTCCGGCTATCCGGACACCCCCTAATCCAGGACTCCCTCAAAAAGTCTTACCCTTCGGCCATGCCTCCCATGTATCTCCCGTCGATCCCCGCACCAGCCGCCGCCTTCCCGCCACTGTTTTTTCCACCAAGCCCCACACCTCTTCCAGCATCAGCGGGCCTGCCTCCTATCAGCATCCCGGACCACCCGGGCACCTATTTCCCGCCAAGCCCCGCGCCAGGTTCAGCACCAGCAGATGGCATGCATTCGATGTTACCAGTCGTCGTCTTCCCTCCTATGTTCTTCCCGCCAAACCTAGCACCATCAGAGGGGATGCCTCCATCACCAGCCATTGCCTTCCCTCCGATATACTTCCCGCCGGCCCCTGCACCAGCGGAGGGGCCGTCGGTCACCATCCAGGATGTCCCAGGGACCAGCGGCTTCAACATAACGGAGTTCGTCGTCGTTGTTGGCTTCGGCACGCCATCTCAGCCATCTACCTTGCTGTTCGACACCGGCATCGAACTCTCCTGGGTCCAGTGCCAGCCGTGCACGGGCCACTGTTACTAGCAAAACGACCCGCTCTTTGACCCGACCAAGTCTTCGACCTACGACGTCGTGCGTTGCGGTACGCCAGAGTGCTCGGCAGCCGGTGGCATGTGCAATGGCACCACCTGCCTCTACAACGTGACCTATGGTGACGGCTCGTCCACATCTGGCGCGCTCTCACAAGAGACACTGACGTTCTCCTCATCGCGCAAGTTCTCCAGCTTCCCGTTCGGATGCGGCACGACCAACCTGGGTGACTTTGGCAACGTCGACGGGCTGCTTGGCCTTGGTCGTGGCCAGCGAGACCAGCTCTCGCTGGCCTTGCAGATGGCCTCCTCGTTCGATGGCACCTTCTCCTATTGTCTGCCGTCTCACAACATGACGAGGCCTGGGTTCCTCAGCATTGGTGCCGCCCCAGACACCGGCAAGGTCCAGTACACGGCGATGATCAAGAAGCCACAGTACCCGTCCTTCTACTTCGTGGAGCTCGTGTCAATCGACATCGGTGGCTACGTCCTGCCGGTGCCGCCATCCGTGTTCACCAGCAAGGGCACCCTGCTCGACTCTGGCACCACGTTCACGTACATCCCCATGCAGGCCTACACCTTGCTCCGCGACCGGTTCAAGTTCACCATGAAGGGGTACAAGCCGGCGCCGCCCTTCCAAGACCTCGACACGTGCTATGACTTCTCTGGCCAGAGCGTGGGTCTTCCAACCAGGGATGTCCTTCAAGTTCAGCGATGAAGCCGTGTTCGACATCGACATCTTCGGGGTCATGATATACCCTTATGTGGACCACCCGGCCATCGGGTGCTTCGCGTTCGCGTCGTCTGATCCCACAGATCAGTTATCCATCATCGGCAACACTCAACAGCGTTCTGCTGAGGTGATCTACGACGTCGTAGCCGAGAAGATTGGTTTTGTTCCGCTGAGTTGCTGATTTCGTGGTAGAAAAGTGAGCGATGCATATCGCCACCCAATGTGCCAGCGGGTGTCGGTATCCTTTACTTTGTTTTTGATTTCCAACTACGAATAAAGGGGTTGAAGCGGTGGTGCTTCCTTTGCATATCGAAAACATTTGTGTTCACCCGGCTGATTTGACCAGGATTCTCGATCGCCTACATAGCCGACCACGTGTCCCGTCTTATCATGTGTCGTGCATGCATGCATGCATCGTATTTGAAGAGCTGCTCGTGTCTCATGCTTTTTTATGAGCGTGTGTCTACTTTGTCTGATGGAAATTTGGGTATTTATTGAAAATGATCATATTTAGGGAACTTAGTACCACTTTCTGGTCAGGGCATGAGGAACCACACCATCTTTGCACTTAAGAGAGAGCAATGATTGTACGATTTGCTCATGGAAACAGGGAAACCGACAGGTAGGCCCCACTTGTCGGGCTGACATGGCGAATATTAAAAACTTTTGACCAACTGATGTGTCAAATGAGACGTGGCCCACCTATCAATAACTAGATGGACATGTTCTTCACATCTCTCTCTCTCTCTCTCTCTCTCTCTCTCTCTCTCTCTCTCTCTCTCTCTCTCAGAGGCATTTCATCGAACAACTTTTGGGCGCTAATACTTTTCCTCTTGGTGGAGAGCGTGTGCAGCGACAGCTCGTCCGCCTCTCCATGGAGTCCTGGCGGGTAGTTTTTCTCGTAAGCGTGGCTTCCCTCACCATGTCATGCAGCAGTAGCTCCCGCACTACCGCGTCTTGCCCGCCATGAGCCAACTCCATGGTTCATCCGCTGGGAATAGAATGCCTGTAACTCCTCTCTCCGCCTCGTGCCGCTCCATTGTCGGGGGGCTGTCGTTCCACATCATGAATACTGTGGCCTAGTGGAGCTATCTGGTAAGGTTGAGAGCGAGCGCGAACTCCGGGTGCTCGAGCTCTGCGGTGCAAGCCAGCACTTTCTCCTGCTTGCCAGTGACGTGGACCTCCAGAGCATCCCTGTCTTGATCACAGATAGGCGCGACTTCCAAAGCTTCATTGTCTGCCATGGCTCAGCGCAACGCCCACTAACTATCTTACTGCCTCAAGACCAGAGCCCGGAGCGACGACCCTCCAAGGAGTGGATCCGGAGCTTGGGCTTCCTGTTGGAGTTGTGTCGAATATTGTGTACAAGGTAGGTTACAGTTGGACTTGTAGTTGTATTGTGTTTACGTAGGATGTGGAGTCGTGTCCTAGTAGGACACTTGTATCCTAGGCCTCTTTATATAGCGAGGGTAGACACACGATGTAACCTATGCCAAAGATAATAGCACAGCGCGCAGGGGGAACCGGCGGCGTGTCTTGCGCGCCCGGTGGCGGTGTGCGGTATTGTGACGGTGTCACGGGGAGGAGCGCCCGTAGTCAAGCCCCGGGGATGTAGCCATATCGGTGAACCTCGTTAACAAATCTCGGTGTCGTGCTCGTGTGATTGCTTGATCCTCGGATGATCGACGGTATGCCTCGAATTTATTCTAACAAGTGGTATCAGAGCTAGGTTGTTCGGAGCGTGACGGCCGTTGATCTAGAGGAAGCGAAGCCGAAAGATCATTGTTGTGGAGTTTGAAACCGATCGACGGATCGGAACGGTGGCAACGATATCTGTTCGGAGTCGGGGTTTTGGAAAAGCAATTGGAAGCGGAGACGACGGCGTTGAATCAAGCAAGCGGCAGGCATATCGTTCATAGCGGCGCCTGGAAGCAGCCTCGTTGGGCGTGCGTTGGTGCAGCTGGCGTTAGGTCCAGCGGTAGCTATCATATTGATCGGAGCGGTGCGGACCAAGTCGGGCGCTGGGTCGCAGGGAGCCGAAACCGAGCAGGCTCGTTGGCAGTCTAGGGCTCGTTGGCAGTCTAGGGCGTGTCAAGCTGGCCCAGGTGGGGCTAGCTGGTTGCGTGCCTGATGGACTAGGCCATTGTGCAGTCACGAGGTGGAGGTTTTGTGCAAGGCCTGGTGGGGTCTATATGTGTGAGGTGCTGCTGCTGATACATGCGATATGGGAGCCAAGACCGTGAGATTTGTTTGAGGAAAAAAAATAGCACAAGGACCAGAATCAGACCGTGATTGCATCTAAAAGGGAAAGAAATATATGTCCAGTAGCTACGTGTGAATGTGTGATGGACTGCGTTTGACTAGCGTCATTGATCTCCTCTGGTATGTGCACACAGGAAGGCTACATGGGACTTTATCTTCTGGTCTCCTTTTGTTTGGTACATAGTTTGTGTATGGATGGCAGTCGCACTTGAGGATTCGACGAGTCTGGAGCATGCTGAGCAGGATCATGCATACACATGGCGTCCAAGACATGCACAGATGTGCAAGCCGTCATGGTGCAAGGTGGAGCATGGTTGCAGTTGAACGAGTTCGGCTGGGTCGGACTGGGCAGTCTGACGGGATCGACGCAAGTCGGTTGATACAGAAGATGATGGTGGGATCGGCAACAACGACGGAGCGTGATGCCGATGGTGACCGACTTCTGGGCGTGGAAACACGTGGCGCAGGCCCCGAGGGCTTGTGTGGCTTTGACAAGACTATGGCGCGGGGTTGATTCAAGACGGTGCACATGAGATCTTGGAGTCGACGAGGCGCGGGGTGGCAAGTACAACCACCATGGAGTCATGTTGAAGGTGGAGCTGGAGTCTAGAGGACTTCACTCGGTCTGATTGAGGGCTACTGGCGTAAGTCGGCAGAGAGTCGAAGCCTATTCAGCGGAAAAGCGAGTGACACATAGTTTGGACTGGAGCCCGGTCTCGATGGAAGCGTGAAACTCGTCATCGGTCGGTGATGATCGGTGGTACTCTGCAGTGGGGGTTGAGTGGTGTGGGTTTTGCGACCCTTGAGACTCGACCGGGACAGCGGAGGCTCGGCGCGGTAATAGCGGCGAGGCGTGCGGTACGCACGGTGCATGGAGACTGACCAGGGCTCTGGTGGCCATACATGTGGTGAGACAACTGCGAAATTGACTCAGGATGACTATAAGCAATGGTGAAATTCCTTCAAGTTTCAGACAGGCGGTCAAGAAAGGAGCGGTCATGTTGAGTCAGGTAACTCTTGTGTGTGACACCCAATATGTGAGTTGTTCACTTTCACGCAGGTCAGTGATCAGTGTGTGATGGCGTTGGACGGATACTCTGGAAGTTGGGAGAACAAACTAGAGTAACAAGGAACTTAATTTTGCTCGAGTGCTGACCGTGGTCAAGAAAAGAAGGGACTACAAGTTGAAGGTGGAGTCATATGGAGTCTTTGGAGTAGCAGCGGTACTTATGGGATATACTCAAGTCCAATGTACATGGAAGTTTGACGCATTGACGAATTCAAGGTGGTGGAGAATATTCGCCAAGGTGGAGTTTGTTGGAGTTGTGTCGAATTTTGTGTACAAGGTAGGTTACAGTTGGACTTGTAGTTGTATTGTGTGTCCTAGGCCTCTCTTATATAGCGAGGATAGACACACGATGTAACATATGCCAGCATAATAGCACAGGCGCGCAAGGGGGAGCCGGCGGCGTGTGCCGGCGCCCGGATGGCCGGTGTGCGGTATTGTGACGGTGTCACGGGGAGGAGCGCCCGTAGTCAAGCCCCGGGGATGTAGCCATATCGGTGAACCTCGTTAACAAATCTCGGTGTCGTACTCGTGTGATTGCTTGATCCTCTAATGATCGACGGTATAACTCGAATTTATTCTAACACTTCCAGATCGAGCAGGTCCTCCACCCTTGTTTGCTGCCATCACTCCTCAGCCAGCCGCTTCCGCGTGGGATTTCTCTGCAGACGACTACTCCACTCAGCTCCACCATCGCCGAACTTAAGCTACAGCACATTACGGACACCCGCACACGACTTGCTTGATAAAATGCCATGAAGAAACCGAGGAAGATGTAAAAATAAACCTAGGAAGAATATAAAGGCCGAGTCATTGACGGAATGAGAGGTTGGACCCATCTCCGCCTCAGCAAAATGTACATATAAACAAGCCATGTCATCCCGGCAGGTGGGCCCAACCTGTCGGTTTCCCTGTTTTCACGAGCAAATCTGACCATCAATACACTCCGCTAGTCGTTAAGCGCAATTTGTCGTGCTCTAACCAGAAAGTAGTGCTAGGTTGTTACTCTAGTCCTAAATGTGAAGGTTTTTTGTAAATACCTCATGATGATACAACACTGTCTCACACTTGTTTCCCTATGCACGTGCATGGTCCTTTTTCTTTTTTGCGGGAAGCCATAGCTGATTCCAGTCCACACTTTTCTTTGTTTACAGTTAAGTGTTGATGATATGTACTATTAATTTTTTTTTTCAAAAACAATGGTATAAGCTCTGCCATTTTTCATTTAAAAAGTAAAAGGGAGTTATCTACGACCTCTTTCAGCGATTTCATCTTGCTAGACCTTGGATCGTGCTTACCAATAATCCAGATCGCATGGTTGTCCCGTAGTTCACTTTTGATGTTTTTTTTTCTTTTTTATGAAAATCCTATTTGCCACATAGTCGGGGATTTGCACAAGGAGCTAAACAAGATGGGCCGTCCTACTTTTGGTTTTTTATTGTTTTTCTTTTCTTCTTTTTATGTTTTCTGTTTCTTTTATCTCCTTTTTGGTTTTCTGTTTTTCTTTTTCAGGCTTTTAAAAAATAATTGAATTTCCTGAAAAATGTTTAGAATTTTTATTTTACTTTGAGTTTTTCATTAATTGTTCAAAAACTTCAAAAAATGTTGCCGTTTCCAAATTAGTTTCTGCCATTGTATAAATACCATGTTTAATTCTCTAAGATTGTGTCATATATACGGATATTGTCTTTGGAGGCCGAGATCCATGGAGCTCGGTTTTGAAAATTTTGAGTTTTGTCGAATTTCATATTTTCTACATTTCAAAAAAAATCTGAAAAAAAACACACACATATACATGAAGGATAACACAAATGTGTCTAAATTTTCAGGGCAAAATAAGTTGAAATGAGGGCTGTTCAAAGAAGACAAACATGGGGATTTTTAACACATGATACTATTCATCCTCCCAAGCCATGAATTTGTCTTTTTTGTACAGGTCACATTTCAACGTTTTTCATTCTGAAATTTTACACATATAGACATAACATACTTGTTTACTTGCATAATTTTTTCAGATTTTTTTGAAACCAAAAGGTTTGAATTTTGATTTGTTTAAAAAAAAGGCCTCGGTGGCTCCCGGGAGCCAAACGTCCGCTCTCTCATACTCCCTCTATTCCTTTATATAAGGTGTATAGAACAATGCCCATGCATTGCAAAGAGATATAAATCTTCTAGTACGTCGGCTTAGGATTTACCTGTCTATAATAATGCGATTGTGTAAATAAGGATCATCAAATTCTGTTCATGAATTACCTTATATTTTGATCCGAACTTTGGTAAGTAAATTAAAATGAAACTGGTTCAAAAGATAAGTAAATTAACTTGATTTATTATCATACTAGGAAGGTTGGACGAAGGGGTGGTGGGAACAAAGGTGAAATGGGGACCTTACATTCTTTTTAAGTGGTATAGTAGTAGTAGAGATTAGTTTTTTGATAAAAATTCAGAATGGAATGTGCATTTCTTCTAATTTCTCATAATTTCCTTATTAGCCCTCTAGAAAAAGAGAAAATATCTCTCTCTTGATTGTCCGTATCTCTCGTTATAGGAAAAGAAGGAAAGTATTTCTCCGTCGGTTGCATGTATCTCTTACTTTTCTAGACCAACTGACTTACTTTCTACTAATTAACAAATTTGCCAACAGTAATTTTGTTCTAACATGTTTATAATTCTATGCTTTGGTCACCGTGCCGAAAATAATACACCTTACATAAAGAGACGGAGGGAGTATATACTAGTATATTTCTAAACGCGAGCAGTAACAATAGACAAATTAAAATACACCATCTGGTTTCCAATTCTCAACAGACACTTGTTCCACGGCATTAATCCGCTACTAGCTTCTCTAGTTGAGGACGTAGCATTTCTTCCTTATGTCTCCGTCACCGCCGGTAAGCACGCCGACGTTGCCCATCTTGATCATGGACTCGCTGAAATCCCTGAAGAACGCGTCGTCGAATTTGCCGGTAGCGACGCGCCGGACGTATTCCTCGGTGGTGGCGTCAGTGAGGAGCGCGGCGTCGGAGCGGAAGAGCCCCCTGCGCTTGGCGACGTGGCGGTAGTAGCTGGTGTCGAAGGTCCTGTAGCTGCCGGGATCCATCTCCGACAGCACGCTCTTGTCGTCAACGCTCTTGCACTTCAGCCTCAGCTTGTCGGCGTACTCGCTGTCCAGCGACGGGTCGACGAGGCCGTTGCCGATGGTGTTGTAGAGCCGGTCGGCGAACGACGGGCAGTGCGCCGTGCCGAGCGTGTGCGCGCCGGAGAGGACAACGAGGTCCTTGAGGCCGAGACCCTTGGAGGCGAAGATCCGGGTGAGCAGAGGGACGTCGCCGAAGGAAGGAGGCAGCTCGTCGCTCGCCTCGGTGGCACTGGAGATGCTGCCGTCTCTCCTGCCAAGCGCCACGGGCCAGGAGGGCCCCTTGGCCAGGACGACGGCGTCGCGTGCCATGAGCGTGAGCACGTCGGCGCAGGAGACGATGCCAGGGCATGCGGCCTCGAGCTTGGCCTTCACCCGCTCCACGGAGCCGAATCCCCGCAGGCTCTTGTTGGGCTTGGCGTCCCTCTCTGCCAGCTTGCCCTTGGTGGAGTCCAGCAGCACAGACGCGTCACAGCCCTGCATTTTGCGTTGCGTTTGCGTGCATCATCCATTAGTACACGGACATGCATACTTGTGCAAGTGCACAAATACTGGAGATGATCGATGGGTCGCAGAGTGTGGAGAGATGTGCTTACCCTGACAAAGCAGTCGTGGAAATGAAGCCGGAGGAGCGGGCCGGCGAGGCTGGGCGCGGCGGAGATGATCTTCACCATCTCCTCGCGGACTATCGCCTCCACGTCCGGGCATGACTTGCGGTAGTATCCCATCTCCAGCTGGGCCACAGCCGAGCTCGCGGCGAGAACCAGCAGGGATATGGGGATCAGGAAAGACCCCATCGCCATGAAGCTTGAGAAGCAAGGATGTTTTGCTACTAGTAGATTGGTAAGTGATCCAAGCTCGATGAAATGTGGATGGATTGATATGTCCTTGCAGTTCCCAGTATTTATAGATGTGTCAGGAGGACCGCTGATTACGTAGTAGACGTACTTGGGTGGATATGCATCTGTGCGACGGACACCCTGTTTCTGGGTATACACGCATGTGCTAACTTCCACGGTTCCACCTCAATTAGCTACCACCAGCTATGTACATGGTTAAGAAATACACACAGAATTATGCAACGAAGCATTGACGCGAAACAAATTAGACACCGGCCAGTTCGTGACCGCGTCCATCACAAAATGACATGCTGTATCTATGTCATCTTGCCCGAGCTTAGCTAGCTTCAGCGGACGGGAAGGCATGCAATTATCCTCGACTTAAAAAAGGAACATCGGAGTACAGTAATAGACGAAGGGAATAAACCTCCATGTGCCTGGCCAATGATTTGGGCAGTTCGTCGCCAAGGGAATAGTATAGCTCTGTGATGAGGAGGAATTCTTGGGTGATGCGGCGGATTTCAATGGCACGTCCCGTAACGTACGTGAAGGTTACGAAAGATGCACGTTCTCCGCAGCATTGGCAGGTAGGTTGACCATGCCTGTTTGGCCTTTTGCGCGCCAACATGGAGGGTTTGGAACAACCTGCAGACCGATCGATATGTACACTGATTATTTGACAGGCAGAGTTCTAGTTCATTGCCTGGTAAACAAGCGTTACAACGTCATTGCATCGAGCTGTACCGCAAAGCCTGTTATGAAACCACAAATTTCAGTTGAGGATATCCATCGGCAGGACAAGTGTATGGAGGAGGCGAGAGGGAGGAAGGACGAAGGGCTAGGGTGGAAGTTTGCTACCACTCATTTAAAAAAACACACACTATTTTTTAGGTCTAGCAGTTACAAATTGCACTGGTCATGGGCTTAGCATATTTTGGCAGTGGGAGTGGGACCCGTCTGTCAGGCTGATGTGGCATGCATATGTGGACAAATGCTTGAGGTGAATGTGGGTCCCACATGTCATCCTCATTCCATCTCTTCTTCTTCCCCCTCCCACCTTCTCTCTCTCTCTCTCTCTCTCTCTCTCACACACACACACACACACACACCGGGACACCTTCCTTCCAACATTTCAAATTTAAATCACATAAGAATTCAACCAAAAACAATAACAAAGAGCATCCAAAAGCCAACATACAAAGTTTAAAACCTGACACATCCAAAACAGTTCTTTCACATGCAACATAAATTACACACTCCCATTTCCACTATCACGATCATAGAATATCGATCTTGGCGTTTTGGAAGCCAAGTTCTATCCATGAATGAGCCCCCAATAATATCGACATGTCATCCACCCCTCTCGCGTCCATGAGCATGATCCTCTAGTACTCTTGCTCCTTCCTCTTGTTCATCTCCTTCTTTGCCTTGATCATCAACCACTTCTCCTTTGTAGTAACCGTATGCTCCTCCGTCATGGGTATCATCTCATCAAATTTCCATCAAAGCGTGTGTGCCTCAGTACTAGCGTTCACCCACAACCACTTCTCAATATGTTCGAGCTCCAACCACCCAACCATCTTCTCTTGCTTGTGTTGGGCTACCAACTCCTTCCTCGTCTTGATCCACGCATTGAGTTCTTCTTTGTATGCACCCACTCAACCATCCTTTTTAGCCACTTTCTCTATTTTTCTCCCATCCAGCCGAGAGCTTGGACTGGGGCTTCTCCCCCTATAATCATCACCCTGGTCATCCTCCTCGAGATCAATTGAAGACGATACACTCAATCTTGACGTCATCGGTGTTGTTTCATAATTTCTCCTTGCCCACTTCACATTTCCTTTGAGCAGCTTGTAACAATGCAACAAAGTAAATGGCTTGTTCCCATTCATCTTCAATTTTTCCTACATAGCTCTTGGTCGTAGATGCCATACTCATCAATTGTCATTCCAGTAGAAGGTGTGCTCTTCACTTGATCAACACATCATCCCGAGCACCGGTTGCAACCACCTTGAATTACACTCCAACAGTGTGTGAAAGAACTTTGCGTTTGGTTGGAGGGAACCTTAACATTGGTTGCATACTATTCGTCAATCCTCTTTCAAAATGTTTCATTGGTTGGATTGGTGTCAACCACGGCATCAAGAGAGACGAACATCCAAACATAGCGCGAACACACATCCTGCTTGGGCATGTAACTTCACAACCTTGTTTGCTTCTTTTTTATGAGATGTGGCTCGATCTCCTGCGTTATGGACTACTATTTCACATTTCTTGGCTATCATTCATTACAGAGAATGCAATGTCCTCAAGCCAAACGGTGTTAAGTCACTCAAGATGGATATGAAGTTTTATATCCCACCTCGTTATGTTTCGCTACAACAATGTAGAAGTGCAAAAGAAAATCACCATCCCGTGATCATCCTTCTCCCTGATCTCCCAACAACCGACACATAGCCGACCACCCCCCTACCCATTTGCTCCAAGCTGATACATCCTCCTTCTCAAGCTCCCCATTGCTGACCACCTTCCCCTATGCCAAGGTGCTATAGGCCATCGTGTGCTCCTCTTCAAGTTCCCTGTTGTTGGCCACCTTCCTATTCTCCCACATGTTCCATGCCATGGGAAGCTCCTCCTTGACCCCCCCCCCCCCCCCCTCACTGTTTTACTGAGCCCATAGCCTACCCCAATTTCAGTTTGTATTCATACATACTAGAAACACCATTTATTATTTTATGAAACATGGTTGCGAAATTAGTGAAATTATTTTATTTACGATTATAAATTAATGGAATTACTTAATTTGTGGTCTGGTAGTGGAATTAGTGGAGTATTATCAAAAAATTATCATTTTCCCCCTGAAATTAGTGGAATTATTGAAATTTGTGTTGTTGAAACTTGCAAAATTAGTGAAATTGTTGAAATTTGTGTTGCTGATTTTTTTTTCAAAATTAGTGGTGAAATTCATGATGCTAAATTGTAAAATTATATGAAGACGTGTTTTCGAAAATTGTGAAATTATTGAAAATTGTGCAGTAATTAAAATTGTGTTGCTAAAAGTTTAAAACTTGTTGAAATGTTATTCAAATTTTTGTTAATGATTTTTTTAAAATATTACTGAAATACTAAAACATATGTTTATGAAAATTTTAAATCATTGGAATATGTGTTCTGAAAACATTTAAATATTACTAAAATTATTGTTTTTTCTGTTTTGTGCTTGAAATATGTGTCTAGAAATTTTGCATTTATTGAATTTATGATTCTAATTTTTGAAAATTACCAAAAATGTGTTCTATGTTTTTGAATTATTTAAATTTTAATAAATAATTTAAATATGTTTCTATTTATTAATGATAGAATGTGGTTTCTGAAATTGCTTTGTGGTTTTTAAAAGTAGTCACTGAATAATAATCTTTTGAAATAGTCGCTGAAATTAATTTTGATTTTGTAAAACTGTTTTTATTTTCTTTTTAAAATATCATAATTGTATTTAGGTCTCGGGTATATCAAATGCATATAGGAAAGGAATATGTTACAACATGGCTGACATGTTTAGAACGTGGCGAGCTCTTATTGGCGAGCGGAAGTCCGCTACCTAGCGGCTCTGCTAGATATGTGTATTGGCGTCCAAGGATTGGTTATTAGGCCTTGCATGTATAATGCAAGGTGGTTAGAGCAAGTACAATAGGATGACATAGGCGGGCTGTAAGACTTTAAATATTATATTTTTGATGAGTTGGCGGAGAGAGAGAGAGAGAGAGAAAAAGCGGCTACTCACTAACAACCGTTTATGTAGAAGACGTGCTTCTGGACATTTTGTGAGAGAGTGAGGTGGGCCATGTATCAACAAAGTAGACAAATTTATATGCATCTATTGTACTAGCCAGCTCTAAGGCTGGCTGTAGATGACATGGCAAGATCATATAGCCAACAGCTGGCTATACTATTAACCATGCTCTTAGTAGAGGTCCTTAGAGCATCTCTAGCAGACCCCTTATATCACGAACCTTTATATCGCTTTTACAGTTCACGGAAATTCGGTTTTACGGACTAGCGCGGGCGGCGGCCAAACAGACCCCGTATAATTAACCCGTAAAAAAGAATATTCTCTGAATATACATCTTCCTCTTCCTCTTCCTCACGCCAATTTAAAATCGACCTTCGACCGACGTACAGACGAGTAAGACACGACCAGAACGAAGGCCGGCGAACGGACGGACGGACGAGGGCGACGTGGGACGGCCACGATGCGCGGACAGAGGCCAGGGCGGCGCGAGCGGCGGCCGGACTCAATCAGCTAGCTAGCTTGTAGGCACCGATTCAGCTAGCTACGGCGGCCGTAGCTAGCTAGCTAGCTACGGCGGCCGTAGCTTGCTCGCATCGACGGGCGGCGGACAGGCGGCGGCGGTCCGGTCGCTGCAGGCGGCGAGCTTCAAGCTAGCTACGGCGGCCGTAGCTTGCTCGCATCGACGGGCGGCGGACAGGCGGCGGCGGTCCGGTCGCTGCAGGCGGCGAGCTTCAAGGCGTTGGCGGGAGGTGAAATTCATCAACTGCCAGCGTTGACTGCTATTCAATGCCCTAGCAAAATTACTCTCAAAGCTGAAGATGGCGTTGGCGGGAGGTGAGATTCATCAACTGCCACCGTTGACTGCTATTCAATGCCCTAGCAAAATTACTCTCAAAGCTGAAGATATGAGGGTCCGGGTTTGCGTTTACAGGGTCCTATAAAAAAATTTAAGGGTCGGACGATTTTAAGGGTTTGTTTCGGTCCGTTTTTTCGATTGAAACTGTAAAAAACGGTTATTTTATGGGTTTGATCACTTATACGAGGTCTGCTAGAGATGCTCTTAGAGAAATAAATCTGGTTTTTTTTTTGCACCTGTGCCTATTTGTAAATGTATATGCTTATTTAGACATCCCATCTATAGAGATAAGCATATGTGCTTAAAAAATACGGTTTATTTTACTAAAATCCCTTCTAAGCACCTTGCATTGTAGTACGTTTCGCCTCACTGTCCGGTGCTAGGATGAGCAATGAAATGTTGACTCAAGATTCAAGATTTTAGTTGCCAACTATATACACTAGTAGACTGCCCGTGCGTTGCCACGGGCCAACAAATGAATGCACGTGCGTTGCCACACGTATAAGTTACAATGTATTTTATTCATGTAAATATTTCACCTCTTAACCATAGTGATATGGTAAATGTTACAAATGATGTTTGATCAAGCAGGAGCTGGAGCTGCCGAGCTAGAGATGCAGGCTCGCCCTGCAGCACGCGCAGGAACTGCGAACTGGAGGTCCTATTCATCTTAACATATGTCGAGCAGACACCTCATTGCCCAAGAGAGAGCCTTATTGGTGGTGTATTTGTATTAATAAATCAGCAATGCATTTATTTTAATTTTTAGGAATTGTTTTTGTATGGAACTGCCCCGGCATGCATTCAGTAATTTACCACCATGCGAAATGTCAGATTCCAATACCAGGTGACCACGAAATATTTACAACATATGAAATATTGTCTTGAAGGACAACATGAAGAATATCAGCTTATGCTGGTTCTGCTTTAACATGTAGTCCATTCCATAAAAAAGCTCACTCCAGTAATACAGACCACATCGTCAATCATATGTTCTATAATAATTAAAATAATTGCATTGGTAAACAAAAAAAAAACGTAACTTTTACAGTTTAACGGCAACTCAGTGTGATGGCATCACTGACAATTAACTCCGCGATCGAATATCCTTGGAAAAACATCAAGAAATAGACCAATAATGGTGAAACTCACTTATGTACCATCATATACACAAACACATAAGAATTTGGGAAACAGTTGGTTTCAGTCTTATGGAAAGGTATCTGAGGGTTCACATAATATGAGATAATACTATACTGCTCATGCATTACATTCTGTCAAAGATCGATGACTCTGATGGTACAACATGGACCAGCTGCACTGCTAAAAAACGCAGAATTAACAAGGCGAAAGAATTTTGCCAGGGACTTACCACGTTCCTCCAACTGATCAAATCTTAAACTGCAGAGAAGGTTCGCTGATCCAATCACCTGCAGCAGGGAAGTTACACGATGAGGGAGTTAATGATTCGTTAGTTGCGGCAGCTGTGACCGTATCAGAAAACCTCTAAAGCAATATGCAACAGTTTCGTTCAAGACAATACATTCGGCCTCTAAGTACCGTTAAAATGGTAAACCAATTTGAAACTCACAACCGAAACTATATAGTTTTAGGAAGATCTCACATTCAGAAGGTTGTATCTTTCACTATACTCAGCGAAAAATTGAGAATAAATTATCCATGGAAATCTCAAACCAAATACTGAAAATACATCCATAGCCCCATGGACAGATTCAGCCTTGAAGTTACTTTAAACCGCCCGCAAAATAGGAAGTCATGACTGAAACTGCAGTCTGATGAAAACTAACAGTAATTTCAGATAGGCATATCTCCTAGAATACCTGAAGAAAAATTGGAAATAAGCATTCGTTGGAAAGGTCTTGAAAAGATATACAACTTTTATTTTAATGGTTCGGTCATATTTGACACCTAAAATCAAAACGCAATCGGTAAGTTACTGCACGCACTGCAAACAGAGTTGTGCAAAACAGACTTGCGAAAACAAACAGCAGGGAAGGAAGGATTACTTCACTTGATACCTACAACAGATCACGCCCCTGCCATCTCTATTTCGCTCTTTCCATCTCTTCCCTGCAGCAAACCTTCTTTCAAGCTGCCTCAGACATGGGTTTGGATTGGTGTCCTCCTGAATACTCTGCCCCTGAGGCTTTCTTTTCCTTCTCAGAATCTGAACTTATCAAAATCAAGCTAATTAGTGGAAAAGGCTGCATATTGACCTCTCACTAACACAGCCACATGTGCCAACAAATATTTTAACCACTCACCAGGATCATTCCTTGGTACAGAAAAACCACAACATAATTAAGCATATTATATATGAACCAGTCTTTTCAAAATCAGTATTGGTATTTAAAATTAAAGAAATTCATATGCATGGACAAGTGTACGGTTTAGAATACACAAAAACAGCAAAGTACTATTTGGTTATAGTCATAGTTCACCTACTTTGCAATGTGGTACAAGAAACGAAAGCTGCTTAAAAAGGAAAGGGAAAAACTGATCTTTTGTGATTTCTTTCCTATTTGAAACTCCATATAATTGCTTTCATGCAGCATTTTTCTGTAAGTAATAATAGCTGAATGTATCCTATTTTGTTTATATTCAGCATGAATATAAACTAATCTGTTTCATAGTGCATACAATGTACTGATGCTTGAAGCGTGTGCTATAGGCGTGTGCTATAGGCTCTGAAACATGGCATTCAGAAGCACGAGTAACATCTGATCCTTGAACAAACCATGCTGCCCTCCGTAATAAAATGCTCAAAACCAGATTTCATAAGAATAAAGTGCTATTAGAACAGAGGAGCTTATGTCTTTCTTCTGGATGAATTATAATCAAGGCAGCACCACTGGCATGGAGTTTCATTTATCTCTGGCACCTCACTTTGCTAGCAATATAGAGATAAAATGCCATTACTTTGAAAACTTCAATGCAAAGAGCAATAAATCAGCCTCAAGGAGAGTACTAAAACTGTGATCTTATAAGCAAATGTCCACACGTTTTGATAAGAAAAGTGATTTTGCCGAACATTTATAGATCAAACAGGGATATAGCCCGAAGATACTCTAGTTTTTTTCTTCTACAGAAGTCCATAGTTCTCCAGGACATCAACCGTCAGGAAGTACTCGTCAAGTTCACCAGATGTCGGCTCACCGCAGAAGTAATTTTGCACACATGAAGACTTAAAAAACAAAAACAATGTCTTAAAAAATTGAAAGAAGCTACACGTATAAAGTGTAAAAAGGTATAAGTGAGGACAAAATTGTGGAATAGCTCTGATGAGCCACACATTTCATCAGAAACAACAGAAGTAAAATTGCTCAACCATATCAAGTTTGTGAGCAGGGCATATATAGTGGAAGTTTTTTACACGCTTCCCATGGTGCTTTCGATCCACGAATGAAGCCTCCTCGTCCTCCTCGGACACAAGAACACACTGCATACATAAGGTCGTTCGCAGAGCGGTGTCACAAAACAGAATGGAACCAATGATCTTGTTCAAAAATAAAAAGAACCGAGATGAGAGGAAATTCATACGATGCGGCCGCTGCTGACAAGGGCATTGACCAACACCTCATCAGAGAGCACGTCTAGCTTCTTCTGCTCCTCCACCTGATGAACCCACGCCAAAGCAAATAGGCAATCATCATCATAGCACCATTCGCACGGAAGAGCAACTATGACGAAGAGAGGAAACAGGACGAACGGCTTGCCTGGACGTTGCTCTGAACTGAGAGGCCGATGAGCTTGGCTTTGCCGGTCTCGTTGAGAGGCGACGAACTTGCAGTCGAGGACGATGTGGAAGAGGAGGACGGTGAGGTCGCCGCGCGACTCCGGGTGCCTGCGGAGAAAGAAAAGTTGAGATGTGATATCTTCAGACCAAGAACTACAGTTACAGGTTCAGATTTGCTTCAAATCATTCAGGCGCAACCAAGAATACCGAGATTAAACGTTCGCTTGTAGCCCTTGATGAATCCCAGGATCTTCTCGTCGAAATCGAAGCTGAGGTTCCAGATCAGGGACCCATACCCAAAGACTCGCACCACCATCTTGCTGTTGTTTCCCCTGCAGACGACAACAAACCGAGCGCACAAGAAGCCATTCCCCCAGCTCGAACAATCATGTCAACATCGCCCCCAAATCGAAATCCCCAAAACAGTTCAAAAAAATCCCCAAAAAAAGGTACTGGTAGACCGTAGGTGGATTCAGTTACCTGGAACACCGGAAAGAATGTTGCGGATGGGTCGGCGGCGCGTGGGGAGGAGCAGGTTGGGGATTTGACTCCTCTTACCTCAACCGCGTCTCCTCTCCTCCGCCTGCGGTCTTCTCTCCTCGGATGGATAGATATGGGTTTCGGGTCGGAAAGGGGGGAGAAGAAGACCGTGGCCTTCTCTCGTCTCCTCCGCCGCGGTCCACCCAGTTTGCCCACGTCTTGAGCACCTCCTTGTACTTGACCGGCAACGCCCGAGGATTCTTCCTGCAACCAGCAAGAATCCCTATCAATCATCATCATATTCATCACTCACACCGATTCACCCAATGAACCAATCAAGCAATGGAGGGAGGACGGAGGACTCACAGCACTTCCATCTCAAAGTTGTTGAGCCACCAGACGTGGGTGTTGAAGACGAGGAAGTGGGCGGCGTGCCAGTGCCGGGCGTGCTTGGCGATGGACCGCCAGGCGATAACACGGTCCGCCATGCTGTGCACCTGCGGGTCGTCCGAGTTGGAGCTCACCAGGAACGGCGCCCAGTAGAACTCCACCGTCACGTTGTACTCCGCCGTCGTGAACACGTCGAGAGAGCCGTTGGGCCCCATGAACTTGGCCAGGGACTTTTGGTCGCGCGACGGGATCACCGACGACACCAGGCACACCATCGACTCCCACTGGTTCCGGTTCAGCGAGTCCCCCACGAAGACCAGCCTCTTGTTCCGCAGCTGCTCCAGCAGCAACCGCGCGTCCAACCTACAGCAAGATTCAATTCGGTTGGGTTGAGATGTACGAGTGCTGATGAATTGAATTGAATTGGGGATGGATAGATATATGGATACTCGGCCATGGCGCCCGAGGTACGAATCAAATCAAATGGCATCAGGGAAGGGAATCAAAGACCTTGACGCTAGGGACGGGAAGGGAAGGGGGTCGGACCTTGACGAGCAGCTCCATGGCGTCGGGGTCACGGATCAGGAGACGCAGGCGGCCTCCTAGTCCTGTCCCGGCACTGATCGCCGCCATGGCCTGCTGGATCTCGCCATGGCACGGAGTTCGGCGGGGGCGATCCCGACGACAGGGATTCAAGCCGCCCTGCCTCGGAGATGGGATCGATTCGGTGGCCGGCTGCGTCCGAGGAGACAAGAGCGGGTTAGGGAGTTTTTTCTGGTGGAGCGTGGGGTGAGGAGGGACGAAAAAAAACCCAGACGAAAATAAATCACGAAGATTATTCATCAACTGCTTCATTAGAAATAGAGACTAAATACTTTGTATCATCCACTGCCGTCCAAGTACAACGTTTTGCTAAAACCCATTCTTGCGTAGGATTTAATTAGACAAAAGCCAATAATTGTGACGGTTGTGCTCGGATTATGCATGTATCGACGCGCTCATGAACTGGTCTTGAATTGTTTCACAAAAATGAACTGGCGCGCAGCCCATTTTTTCCTGTTGTATGCGCGCACTGGAGGTTCATATATGTCTGTGCATTTATTTATTGAGGCGGTTGTATCAGAGAGGAAATTAGCACATACCTGCGCACGGTTGTATCAGAGAGGAAATTAGCACATACATGTGCGCATGTATGTGCTAATTTCCTCTCTGATACAACCGCCGGATACATGTGTGCACATAAACATGTTGTCACACCAAAGTATACGTAATGAGCACATCTATAAATGCAAGGAACTCCGAGAGCATTCCTATCCAACCAGCCCTACATCACTCAATAACTCACAAGAACAAGAACAGTCAGACAATCTTGCTGTGGATCGAAGCTTCATTTATTTGACACTTTGAGTATATGTAAGTCGCCTGAATTTTCAATTTCAGGTAATTGCTATTTCACATCTAAATGTGAGATAGTTATCTCACATCTAAGTGCTAAACCGTCTGATGTGTTTGTCTTTAATCTTCGTGTGCGTCATGATCGTCGGGAGCTCCTAACCGGCGCCTTAAGCGCCGGTTCAGGAAGCTGGCGCTAACAGCCGCGCCTGCTGGGCCGGCCCATGACACGCCTTCTATACCACACAAAAAAATCCCATCTATACCACAAAAAAAATCGCCTAAAAGGTGTTGCTCCCGTGAGGATTTGACCACGCAACCTCCAGTAAATGTTCGAGTCGACTAACCACTAGTGCAACCAATCAACCTTGGATATTTTCAGCGCGTGTGAATCAAGAATAATTAAAGTCGTGCTATTTATTGCGCACAGATTTTGGGAAACGTAATTTTTTCTGGACGAAATTTGAAAATTCACATATTTCAAACTAATCACGAATTGAAAAGGTTAACGAACTAAAAAAATCATTGATTTTAAAAAATTTCAAAATTTTTAAAAAAGTTCATCAATTTTGAAAAATAGTTCATCAATATCAAAAAAGTTTGCTCGAATTTTAAAAAAAGTTCAACAAATTTGAAAAATGTTCATCGAATTTTTAAAAAAAAGTTCATCAAAGTTGGAAAAGGTTCATCAAATTTTAAAAAAAATCATCGAATTTGCAAAAAGTTCATTGAAATCTAGAAAAGGTTCATCGAAATCTAGAAAAAGTTCATTGAAATTGAAAAAAGTTCATGGAATTTAATAAATGTATTTTTCGTTTTTTGTTCGTGATTACAAAATGTGTTCATAGTTTTTCAAATTTATTCACTATTTTAAATTGTTCAGTGTACGTACAAAAAATGTTCAATGGGTATTTAAACGGTTTTTCAGCGCATATTACAAAATTGTTCAATGTGTAGTTAAAAATTGTTCAGATTATATTACAAAAATGTTCAATGTATAAAAGTTGTTCATCTTATATCAAAAGAATGTATAAATATGTTTTAAATTATTTCAATGTATATCACAAAATGTTCGCTGTGTTGTTAAAATTGTTCATCATACACGAAAAATGTTTAGTGTATATTTGAAAATATCACATCGTATATAATATTTTGTTCAGGTTCTCAATAATTGTTCATGTTTTAAAAAAATCATGGAATTTGCAAAATTTCATCGAATTTTAAAAAAAGTTCGTCGATTTGATAAAGGTTCATCAAATTTGAATAACAAAATTGCACATTTACGAAAAAAGAAAAAGGAATAAAGAAAAGAAAAATGAAAAAAGAGCAGGAAAAAGGAGAAAAAATCTCGCGACCTGGAGAAATAATAAAAGAGGGAAAAGTGGTTTGCAAACAGCAAGTGGTTCTTTTCCTAGTGGTAACTGTACTGATGTATAAACGAAACATCCCAAGTTCAAACCACCGCACTCACGCTTTTTTGATTGATGCAGTTTTAACAGAAAAAGAAGAAATGGGCCGGCCCAGCCTGACGCGGGGGGTATGCGCCCATTTGCGTGCAGCGAAGAAACGGGCGCAGCGGGCGCCGTTTAGGATTTGCCATGATCGTCCGTGTTGTTGTGGTTATCAGGCCGGACGGCTACAGCGGAGCAGGCCATTTTTCACTTGTTCGGTCCAGCTGCCAAGTCGCACGTTGTGGTCGGCCTCCGCCTTTGTTTTTCTTTAGTTGTGTTTAGAATCTAAACGTGCTAGCTGTTTTGATTAGTTCCCCTAAAAAAGCAGTGTAAATTTTTGATCGTCCATGTTGTTGCGCCTGTGTCGTGGTCACTTGTCAACCGTTTTGCGACTTTTCACCGTGCCACTGCTGCTGCGTCGTGCATGCGAGCACGGGGAATTTTGACAGGAGCATGATTATTGTTACTTGTGTTTTGTTTGTCTCTTTGACAGTGTAGGTAATAAATTGTTTTTCTTTTCTATTTTTTTGATTTAAATTAAAAAAATATGATATTTCCATTCTAGTTGTAACTCCAGTCTTATGTATCTTTTTTGTCTTAGTTGCAAGTCTGTCTTCGATTTGTAACTGGGCCGGAACCCCATTTTATCCTAAATGCAAGTCTACCTTCAACATGCAATTGGACATGTCTTTATTATTGGTCCTAGTTGCAAGTCCAGCCTCGAAACGTAATTTGTGACCCGATTACTTTTGTCCTAGTTGCAAATCCATCCCGACATGCAAGTCAATCTTACAAACCCAATTTGACTCATAACTGGGCATGTGTTTTGTCTTTCATCCCAGTTGCAAGTTCAACCTTGACTCGCAACTAGGGTTGTAGTTTGTTTCATCCTAGTTGCAAGTCGACACTTGACTTGCAACTGGGATTGTAGTTTCATAGTTGTCCTCGTCCACTCGCAATTGTGCTCATAGTTCTCTCAGTTGCAAGCCCACTCTTAACTTGCAACTAGGCATATGTTTTGTTTTTATCCCAGTTGCAAGTCTGCCCTTGACCCACAACTGGGGCAGTAGTTTGTTTCATCCTAGTTGCAAGTTGACCCTTGACTCGTATTTGGCTCGTTGTTTCGTAGTTGTCTTAATTTCAAGTCCATCCTCTACTCACAACTGGGATTTTAGTTTTATTGTTGTCCCAGTTGCAAGTCCACCCTCGACTTGCAGCTAGACCCATATTTTTTTGTTGTCCCAGTTGCAAGTTCACCCTCGACTCGTAATTGGGCATGTGTTTTTTCAATCTCAGTTGCAAATCCACCCTCGAGTCGCAACTAAGCTCGTAGTTTTTTTTTGTTACCCTAGTTACAAGTCCACCCTTAATTCGCAACTAGACCCGCAGTTTATTTTATCCTTGCAAGCCCATTGTTGACTCACAATTGGTCTCGTGTTTTGTCTTTCATTCTAGTTGCAAGTTCATCTTTGACTCGCAACTATGACCGTAGTTTGTTTCATCCCAGTTGCAAGTCGACCCTTGACTCGCAACTAGACTCGTAGTTTGTAGTTGTCCTAGTTTTAATTTCATCCTATACTCACAACTCAATTGGTATGTGTCCTAGTTGCAAGCCCACCCTCGACTCGCAACTAGGTATGTACTTTGTATTGCATCCCAGTTGCATATCCACCCTCGGCACACAACTCGTTACCAAATGCAGTACCCATATCTAGTTGTATTTTTTAGCAAATACATGTCAAATTATGTAATATGCATTGTATATTTTTCTGTATATATGGAGAAAATTATTTTTAACACACGTTTGAACATTTTCTTAAATACATGATGTATGTTTTTTTAAATACATGCCCGAGCAATTTTTAGAATACATGGTAAGCATTTTTCAAATTCCTGCTGATCCTTTTTCTCATTGGTAGGAAACTTTTTTAAAAAATTACGAGAACATTTTTTTTACATTGCATAAACATTTTTTCTAGAAAATATCATGATTTTTTTAAATGCATCAAGTTTCTCTAAAAAATTGTCACGAACATTTCTTTGAATGTTCTGAAACCTTTTTCATTGTATAATACATTTTTAAACATTACAAACATCATTTTGAAATGCATGAACATTTTAAGATGTCATTTTCTAAACAATTGTGCAAACAATTTTTTCATAAAAATAAAATCAGTGTATTTGAATTTTTCAAAAATATGTTTTGAATTTTCAAAATTGTCCAGACTTTAAAACTGTTCATTGATTTTTAAATATTGTTCACGTTTTCAAAATTTGTTTGTGAAGAAATTTCTTGGAATATCAAATTTTGATCTTATTTAAAAAAAGGTTCGGAACTACAAAGTTTATTCACATTTGAAAAAAATGTTTGAAAATTTAAAATTGTTTGTGTTCTAAAAAATATTCGACATTTCAGAATTGTTCAGAATTTGAAAAAAATGCAATAATGACTTCTAATCTCGGCGCTCTGCTATATTCGTATATACTCCCTTCTTCCTAAAACTCAGTAGCAAGTATTGGTTGGGCCGGTAGGAGCATGCGGTTAGCAGTGTATGGTGTTGAGTTTGATTCCTGGGCGTTGCACTGTTTCTCTTCCATTTATTTGTCGCTCCAGTCGGCCAGAAGGAAAAAAACAAATAAGAAAACGACGCGAAAACAAATAAATAAGAAAACGACATAACTTAGATGTGAGATATCTCACATCTAGATGTGATATAGTCAGCTAATTTTTTTTACCGTTGATTCCTGCTCTAAAATTCGTGTTGTATCTTTTCGGGTATGTTCCATGAGCTAGTTTGGGCTATTTTTTGACTGACCACATATTCGGGTCAGTCGATTTGTTACTGGGCTGAAGCCCATTACCTATACCGCCCAGCCCATCCTTCTTTCTCTTTTTTCTTCTGTTTTTCTGTTTTTATGCATTTCTTCTTATGTTTCTATTTTTCTTTATTACTTTGTTTTACGTTTTTACTTTGTAGGTATTTTTGGGATGTTGGATGATTGTAAATATATACACACAAATACTAAGCAAATATTAGTAAATTACACTATTACATTATCGTTGTTTGCATACTACAAGTGTAATTTTAGTGCAAAGTTATGTGCAAGTTTATTTAACCTTTTTCATTGGTATTACTCTTAATAGATAAAGATAATGAAAAAGAAAAACTTCATTTTTAATTAGTGTCATTCGTACTACTCTTTAAGAATAGCTCGTTTCAATGATTGTAGTCGTCGCTAGGTTGTCTACGGATCTGGATGTAATTTTTATTATTTCTAGTGTTCGTTGTACTGCCGTGATTGAAGATGAATAGACTGAAAGTTTTCTCGCAAAAAAAAAGAGATAAGAACAAAGATATGCCGGCTTAGTCTCTCAGAGGTACTCATAAGGTTAGGGTGTGTGTTTGTATGTATGTGTTCATAGGGATGAGTGTATGCGTGTATATATAAGCGCCTACGTCTATACTGTGTTAGAGAAAAGAATAAAGAATTAATAATGATTTTTTGTGTTCCATGTAAAAATTTATTAATTTTGATTTTGATTTTGATTTTTATTATTTTGTTTTCTTTCTTCTCTAAATGTAATACCAATGCCATGAATACACTCCTTAGAAGACCTTTTTTTGTAATATCACTATTCTATGCTTATTCTTGCATAGTAACAAAAGAACACATTTTTTTGTGTATATTGTTTGCAAATTTGTCATTGTTTGTTTTAGATTTATTATATTTCTTCTGAAAGGGTAATACCAATACCATCAATTCATTATTTCTTAGAGAACATCACTATTTTGATTTTGCTTCATTTTTATTTCATTTTCTTTCTTCTTAAAGGGTAATACCAATGCCACCAATTCATTTTTCTTATAAATTATTTATTTTGATTTGATTTTATTTATTATTTTATTTCATTTCTTCTTTTAAGTAATATCTATGCTAATAATTCATCCCTTCTTGTGAAATTCCTTTTTGTGAAAATTCTACTATTATATGCTTATTCTTGCACATTATAGAAAAGTGCATATTATGTTGATAGTGTGTGTAAATTTTGTCATTGTTTTATTTGTTTTAATAAAAATGCTTAAAGGGTAATACCAACACCACTAATTCATTCTTAATTAGTGAACTTCATTATCTTGATTTCATTTTAGTTTTTATTTTATTTTATTTTCTTTCTTGTTAAAGGGTAATACCAATGTCACTGATTCATTCTTCAGAAAACATCAATATGTTGATTATATTTTTTCTTCTTTAAGTGTAATACCAATGCCACTAAATTATTCCTTCTTAGAAAACTTACTTTTGCAAAACAATCCACCATTATATGGTTATTCTTGCATATTATAAAATAGTGCAATTTTTGTGTACATTTTGTCACTGTTTTTTTTTTTTAGTTTTTTCTTTTTCTTTTTCTTAAAGGGCAATATCAATGGCATTAACTCATTCTTCCCTAGAAAACTTCTTTTTTGGGGGTTAGTATTAGTACAGGGAAAAGAAGGGTAGAGAAAGAAGAAGGCGGCTGGGCCTTTGGATCTTGATCGGGTGGTGGAAACGATTTGACTGAATGCCCAAAAAAACTAGGTGCCTATCAAATAATAGTCCCCATAACAATTTTTATGCAATGTGTGTACAATTCATACCACTGTCTAAAAATTGCACTACTATATGTTTATTTTTGCATAGTATGAAAAGTTGCAATTTTCATGCGAATTGTGTGCAATTTTCTGTCATTGTTTGTTTTCTGTGTTTTTTTTTCATTTTTCGGATGTAAATATGATTAGTAACAAGCTCTCTGTGGATGTAGCATTTCTAAAGAAGCACTCCCGACTGTGGTGATGTTTTGAAGTTTTAACCTACGAGATAGGAGCCGCTCGCCCAAGCGACATAGGGCATGTTTGGATGGTTTCCTGGAGATATTTTGCCTGGCCTGAACCATGCCTGAAACATGCCTGAGAGTTGTTTGGTTGGTGACCTGAATAATCAGTTGCTGGCCTGGCCTGGAACACCCAGGCATGGTGATTAGCCTCCCAGGCGAACGACATCAAACGCCTGGCGCGCAACAAAATCTGCCTGGCGTTAATCGGGAGCATCACATGCATTATTTTAATGGGCTGGGCGTCATTGCTGGGGCGTTATGGGCTGCTGATGGGGCTTATCCACTTCGTATTACTTACGAGGCTCAGGCCACCAACCAAACGTCTCTACGGCAGGCAAGCCTGACCAGGCAAGATCCATCGATTTTTCAGGCACTATCCAGGCGCTGATTTTCTTCAGGCATGAATGTGAGGACGGCAACCAAACTAGCCCATAGCTACATGTTGTCGCGTAGCTAGCCGGCCAACATGCGAAGCTAGCTTATGTGTATATGTGCTTCTAGGAACTACTATGGAAACAGGATAGTGTAGAGTACTTGTGTTAATCAGCGTGAGAAAGTCTAAGTCATCTAAGCGTGAAACAAGTATGGGCCAGTTAGCTTGGAGGCTCCAGGTTGGAGCTGTGGGCGTGCATGGCTTTCACTTACTCTCGACGCGATAAGTGCATCTGCATGCGGCCAACGCAGTTGACAAAATTTAAGCCGTAGGTTGACATGCAATGTGCACATGCATGAGGAGTATGAGGCTGAAGTGCAAGAGCGTCGACAACAAGAGCATGCTGTCAGAGATGGACCCCGGCAGCTACAGGACCTTCGACACCAGCTACAGCCGCATGTCGCCAAGCGCAGGGGCTCTTCCGCTCCGACGCCGCGCTCCTCACCGACGCGGCCATCAAGGAATACGTCCAACGCGTCGCTACCGGCAAATTCGAGGACGCTTTCTTCAGGGATTTCAGCGAGTCCATGATCAAGATGGCCAACGTTGGCATGCTCACCGGCGGCCACGGAGAAATCAGGAAGAAATGCTACGTCTTCAACTAGACAAGCTACCAGCGGATTAATTTCCGTGGAACAAATGTTTGTTGACAAGTGAATCGATAAGTGAATCTTTAATCGTAACACTTTCGCAGCACCAGATGGTGTTTGTTAATTTGTCTATTGTTACTGCTCGCGCTCAGAAATATATATGGCACAAACATAGAGAATTAAACATTTTTAAATCAAAGGAAATTTTGTAAAATTCATGACCATTTTAAAGCTTGTGAACAATTTTTAAACTTGCGAACATTTTTAAAAATTCATAAACATCTTTCATATTTGTGAAATTTTTAAAGTTACGAACATTGTTTAAATTGACAACATTATTTCCAATTTGTGAACATTTTTGTAGAAAAAAAATCCGTTGTTTTTCAAAAATATTATAAGTGTTTTAATCTACCCCTAATAATAATGCAAATATTGCTTTTGGTCGCCCGTCTAAAAAATTACCTTAAAGTTGTTATACCCGCTATGCCATCCATAAGTGAAGAAAATGATTCAGGTTATTTTTTAAGTCACCGTCATGCTCAGTATTTTTATAGGTATGGTACTCAACATATATCACACACACTGGCAGCCTATCTCTCCACCGTTTTTCCCACTCCTTTTTCTCAACCCCACCCCACGTACGTGTTCATGTGCACGCCCAGCGTGGCGCCCCTTTTTTCCATTTCATTTTTTGTCTTTTCTTATTTCTGTTTTTTATTTCTTCTTTAAATTAATTCGAGATTTACAAATTTCAAAAAGTTGCGAATTTTGATTTTTTTCCAGAAATCATAAAATGTTTATGAATTTAGAAAATGCTCGAAAATCATAAAATTTTCACGATTTCAAAAAATGTTGGTGATTTTACAAAAGAAAATTCGTAGATTATAAAAAAATCACAATTTGAAAAAAGTTGTCGGCAAATAAAATCAAGTTCTTGATTTAAAAATGATAATGTATTCAAAACATATTCATGAATCTAAAAAATATCCAGGAAATTTTTGAAAATACTAAAAAAGATTCAATTTTTTGCCCTAATTAAAAAAATCTTTGATTCAAAAAATGTTCAGGAATTCAAAAACTATTCATGTGTTCTAATGTTCGTCTAAACAAAACAAATGTTTGTGATTAAAAAAATGCGCAAAGTTTTAAAAAATGTCGATTAAAAAACTGTCCGCCGTTTCAAAAGTCTTTTATGTCTAGGTTTTGATTAGTTTTTGGAAAGTCTTTATATGTCTAGGCGTTGGGAGTAGTTCGTGGTAGATGAGATATATTTTTAAAGTTTTAAACATTTCCTTGCACTACAAAATGACAAGTGTGTCATGCGGTGGCAAGCTCATTGCATTGGGATTTACCATGTCGAATGCATTGCGATCACGTGGACATCACATCCATCCTCAGTGAGGGTCGGAAGAAAGATAAGCGGAGAATGATGTGCCACCATGTTAAAATAGAGGACGCTTATATGTCGGAGTATTGAGTCATACTTATTTGAGCAGCGTGTAATTTTTTATCTACAGTTGCAATGCACAAGCATGTTTGTTAGTAGAAAACCAAATGAAATAATAAAATTGGTTGGAAAATCGAGCACAAAAATATTTATCTATACAATATGCACAATGCGCTATATGGATCCTGACCCCGTGCGTCTGCTCGCAATCCTAAATATTTTTAAAAACATTGAAAAGTATTTAATAGAAAAATGACCAAAATAAAAAAAAATCTCTGAAAAGCTTATTGAGAAAAACCTGGCAGCACAATACACAGATAGCACTACAAGTGCGGCTGCATATTGCACGTTTTCTGTCTATCACGCGTGTTAACCCAGGACTGGAGCTCTCAGACTCGGTTATTACAGTCAGTTTGGTTGAAATATATTGCACGCCTCTCTTCAACAGTTCGGACTTTTGGATGAGTTGGCTGGTGCATGAATTTAATATGGTATCAGAGCCAAGAGGTTTTGAGTTCGACACCCTGCCAACGCAGTATTAAATAAACAATTATGTGGCCTACATCGATCCCACGTCTGATGACTAAAATAGCATAGACGTGAGGGGGGTGTTGAAATATATTGCACGCCTCTCTCCATTAGTTCAAACTTTTTGATGAATTGGCTGGTGCATGAATTCAAAGTTCATTCAGTTTGATTTTATCTGTGTTAGGTTGCACTTTAATTATGCTGGGTATGGTGGTATTTTTCTTAGTTGGCACTGTCTTGGCTTGTTGTACTATGCAGTATTTCTTTTTGAGAAGAAGGTAAAATTGTTCGGTGTTTGGCTATAGTTTTATTATTTAGTCTTGATGACGAGCAATGGTGATCATGTGAGCTCCTTTGTTCCCCACAAAACTAATGGACCACAAGCAAACAACACATTTGGCACCTAGTGTTTTTGAGAGAAGGCCATCATGGCTAGCTTTACTGATTAATGCATAAAGATACATCGTCTACGAGCTTGCTCACCAGACAATCTGGAGGCTCGTCGGTCCAACTAGAAGAAAATTTATTACAATAACTAAAATTAGCTAGCACATGCGTCGCTTGATTTGCTGATCGAAAACAATGCTTAAAGTTGACCTTCCCAATCAAGGTAGAGATGTCCGCACATTCCACGAATATCGCTGCCGCCGCGTCCTACCAAGTACTCTGACCAGAGCAGCGGTTAATCACCGTTAGAGAGTCGGATTTCACTTCAACTCGCTGGAACCCTAGGCTATTTGCCAAGTTCAGTCCATCTCTCATCGCCATTGCCTCTGATGTCATTGCGTCCTAGTTGGTGTCTTAAGCACCCGATATAGACTAGAGTGCAAACGAGCGCACACCCCCTCCCTTCCTACAATTGTTAATGGGCCAGCCCATCGAAGCGCTCGAACGCATGAGAGGGAACACACCAAGTGAAGCAGGTATAATTATAGTAAACATCACAAATTATACAAGTAGTGGACAGTAAAAAATATACTTACATAAATATGTTCGTACTTTTTCAGCATAATAATACAATGGTCAAAATATGTATTTTCCGATAACCATGAACATTTTGACCTTATTCATTATGTATTCGATATACTTCAGTTTAGTTGAATTTCTTTATGAAGCCGATTATGAGCACACTAATTTCTTCTTGTTTTTCTTCATTTATGAAATGCCCCACATCTTTCATTATCACCACGTCATCTAGTAATGGAACAAACTTCTTGAGACCACCTTTGTTAACGAAAACTTTTGCGCCTGCAATATTGTATGTTAGATCTAAGTCGCCAACTGTGAACTTGGTTGGCACCGTTATCTCAGCTCCCGTCCATGGCGAAGTTAACTCCCATGTCCTAAACATAGAACAGATATTGTTGTTAGACAAGAATATTGTGTGGTGCGGTCCAGTTACCCTAGAAAAACTTTTCTTCCATCATTTCTTTGAGAGATATATGGTAATTACATTTCTACGATTGGATTGTGGATGATGTACCACATTGGTTTATAAGACAACTTCGCGTGGTATGATTGCGGACAAAATGTAAAAGTATACTCCCTCAGTCCAGAAATACTAGTCGAAAAAATGGATATATTTTCGGATGGAGGGAGTAAAAGTTTAGGGCAAGTAAATGGTTAAATCAATATGGAATTATTCTGGACAAATTTGAAAAAAAAATACAAAAGTTTTGGACAGGTAAATGACGCAATCAATATATTATGAGTAATAATATATTACAGGTTTTGCAGCATCTTAGCAAGGTGAACTTGCTCTTGAGACATACTTTACAAATTCATGGTAAGTATTTCTTGGAGCTCCATTTAATTTGGGGAAATCATTTCTCACTCATTGAGTTAATTCTAAATGGAGTAATCAGTGTTTCCAAAAATCTGAAGTTATATATTATATATTTTATAATAATATTGGTCATATCTAAAATACAGTTTAGAGTTTGGACCTTATATAGAGCATTCCAAAATTGTAGATATATTTGCTTTGAATCAAATCTAGTCTCTTTTCTCTAGAAAATTCCTATAACTTTCTAGAAAACATTTTGTTAAGCTTTGGATCAAATTTCAAGTTTAGGTCTTCATAATTAGGTAAAAAAAGCTCAAGAGGAAAATAGTCCAAAGTAAGCGTAACTTTATTACTTATTCAGGGCCCGGTAGTAGTTCAATCCCCCGGTGAAACCAGACTTGTCAAACTGGGTCGTGTAGTACTTGACGTCCTCCTCTGTGATCCAGCTCGGCAAGGGCACCTCATCATCTGGTGAGCCCCACCCGCTCTTGCGGATGAACAGTGGGCCAGGAGTTCGATCAGCGAAAAACTTTCTTAGCACCACCTCTGTACCAAGGCGTTTGAATTCTGCTTCAATTGCCCCAGGCTCCTACAATTAAATTAGCACCAGATCGGTCATGTTGATTTTGCGTGCAACTCCGGATACAATATATAGATTGAAAGGGAAATGGTTTCATCACTCGTATGAAATTTCTGTAAAATAAAGTGGCATTTAACTGTTCTTAGGTTGTAGAGCGCTCTATCTGCTATACACTCACTTTGTTAACCAACTTTCAAAACAAGTATGGCTTCGGGCTCGCAGCAAGACTTTTGCGTTGCATGGTACCTGGAAGCTGCAGATGTAGAAGTCGTCGCCGTAGAGAGCCCTGACAGCATCGACGGGCTTCACCGCCGGGCTCCGAGGGATGAAGGGGACGCTCAAGGCGACCAGCGCCTTCACCCTGTCAGGTCGGAACAGGCACAGGCTCCAGGCTATTATGGCGCCCCAATCGTGCCCCACCACGAAGACCCGCTCCTGGCCGAGGGAGTCGATGAGCGCGACAAAGTCGCCGACGATATGCAGCGCGGTGTACTGGTCCGGGCCGGCGGAGGGCGCCTCGGAGTCGCCGTATCCGGGCATGTCGGGGGCGACGGCACGGTAGCCCGCCGCGGCCAGCGCGGGCATCTGGTGCCGCCAGGTGTACCACAGCTCCGGGAACCCGTGCAGCAGCAGCACCACGGGCGCGCCCGCCGGGCCGGCCTCCGCGACGTGCAGGCGCACCCCGTTGACCTCGACGCTGCGGTGCGTGATGACGCCGTCGGAAGCCATGTCTTGGTTAGTTCGCGGTGACGAACTGATCGACGATGGGAGTAAGCAGGAGCAGCAGCTGGCTTAGAGCTCGTTGAGGTTGATGGTGGATGTGGCTGGACTGGATGGCCGGAACGCACTATATATAAGGAGTGTGGGTGGATCGCAGGGGTTACGGGTACAAGAGTACTGCACGACATCTGCATGTCGCCTCGTTAGTTTCGTGTAATCTCTTCTGAAATCACGTTTTACATCAAAACAAAAACTAAAATCACGTTTGGGTGGCCCATCAGAAATGTAGATAAGCAGAATTGGGTTTCCACAAAGCCACGAAAATGTATCTTGTGGAAAACCACTAATACTCGTTTTTGTACAAACACGTTTACATCAAAACATGTTCCCAGCCTGTAAGTAGGTCGCCGGGAAGCTTTGATGGCGTGGCGAGCTCGGGCTGGGTCGAGCAACTATAGGAACAGAGAAAGAACCAGAACCAGAAGCGAGATTGCCGGTTTGGGGGAAGAAGCGGAATCGCGCGAGCTTAAGGAAGAGACAGGAGAAAAGTACTAACGTACTAATCCAAACACATTTTTATCAAATCTTGTGTCAACGTTTTCTCACCCAAACGATTTATTCCACAAACCCATTGTAACATAAATTCTCCCCTAAACTGGTTTTTCGTAAAAACACTCTTAAACCAGTTTTCCAAAATCTCAGGTTTTATTTTTGATATCCAAACAGACTTTGGTGTAATGACAGGCTGCAACGGCGTGGATGGCCAAACAACTACTTCTGCCAAATCTGTTTTAGACATCTTGAATTCACGGTGCACCTTTTCTGGCATTGCAACTTTGCCAGAGCAATCTGGACTGAGATAGCCACATGGTCAGGCTGCCAGGTCATGCACCCAAATTCTTGGAAGGCCCTCGACAGTTCAACTCAAATAGCTGAGGAAATGATCTCCAGGGCAGGAGGAGCGGCAAAAAAGAGAGCCAAAACGCTAGCCATGATTGTTTTATGGGAGCTTTGGCTTCAGAGAAACCAATATACTTTCAGACAGAAGATGGCAAACAAAGAGGAGGTGATCGCTGCGATCCGAGCAACGGTCGAACTCTGGATGCAAGCAGGCGCAAAATGTCTAGAACCTCCATTCGCTGAACCTCCAGCAGGCATAGGCTAACTACCTTGGGGCTGTTTTGTAGCTCCCTCTTTTTAGCATCTTCTTCTTTTTAATCCTTCTGTTGATCCTTGGATCCACCACATGTATTCCTTTTCCGCTACTTTCTTCCTTTTCCGCTACTTTCTGCTATCAATCAATGCAAGCCAGCAATGCTGGATCTTTTAAATTTTTTTTTTTGATATCCAAACAACCACTAAGGGCATTTCTAACAGATCCTTTATAATTGGTTAAATTTAATTTTACTTCTCTAATCGACACCTAGCCGATTCCCAATTCGTTGTAAGAGAATAATTTTTTTTACTCCAGCCCTAACTTTCTCCCTAAATAGACTCCATTGAGACGGGTTGGAATAAAATTTCCTTCGCACTCTCGCCTCCCCCCTGCTTGTCCTGCGCGACCCCATGCACACCGGGGCGATGATCAGCAACAACGGCGGGGGAGGTTGTGAGGGGGGCAGAGCAGCGTGGCAGTGCACGGTAGCGCCCGCCGGCTGCGGGTGGTACGGCCGGCGGTTGCGGCGAGGTAGGCTAGAGGCGCATGTGAGGAAGAAGAGATATGAAGGTTGAAGATGAACAATATGATCGGTTTCGGCCATTTGATCAAGATCTAGCGGTTTATGAAAGAAGTGACCGATGACTAACATTTCCACGTACCTAACGCATGGGGAGTTTTTTTTTTTGTTTATGCTATGCCATTCTTGCGTAATAAAGTTGGCAGTTCTTATCTCCGTCGCTTCCTCCTATGTATACCTCGCAATATAATGTCTTTGTTTGCGTGCAATTAATCACTAGATATTTTTTTTTAGCATCAGTACAGACATAAGCGTTCATATACACGCGCATACATTCATCTCTATGAACGCACACACACACACACTAGTAGAAAACAGGGCTTTCGTCCAGGCCAGTTTAGCCCATTAGTCCCGGTTCAATCCAGAACCGGGACCAATGGAGCTATTTGCCCTGTTAAATGAGCCTGGGGGCGGCCGGGCCACGTGGGCCATTGGTCCCGGTTCATCCGGACCTTTTGGTCCCGGTTGGTGGGACGAACCGGGACCAATGGGCTCAACTCTGGCCTACACTATTGGTCCCGTTGGTGGCATGAATCGGGACCAAAGGCTTTTTTAGTCCGGTTCAAGCCACGAACCGGGACCAATAGTCTGCTTATATATACCCTCGCTCATGACAGAGCACTCCATTGCTCTGTTTTTTCTCTTGCCGGCGAGGGGCATTGTGGTGCTCTAGCTCACCTCCTATGCACTTGAGGTGTTCGATGAAATGCCCGAGCCACACTACTTAAGCTTTCTCCTCTCCAAGCTCGACCTCCAACCTCCATTTTCCTCAATATTTGTCTAGGTTTAGCGGTCCGTCACGCCCGTCCCGTCTTCACCGCCGTCGATCACCAGCCGATCTCATCGCCAAGACCACCGTGGTGAGCCTCTTGTTCTTATCTTCTTTACGAAAGGAAAAATATTCTTACTTGTATTATTTTCTTACTTTTATTATTGCATCTTATATAGTGCGATGGTTTTGGTATCCGCCCGTCGGCCCTCGTCCTGTCTATGATTCGGATGTGGTATATATTATCTTTTCATAACTATTGGTTCATTTATTGTTTATGAAAATTATGCCGACCAACGTGACATAGATTTTATTTATCTAGGAGGTTGTTGAACCGAAATTCCAACCGACCCTATTGTCGAGAGGTTAAATTTAGTTGAAGAAGAAAACAATTTCTTGAAGGAAAAATAAAAAACTTGAGGAGGAGAAGATGATATTGGAGTTGCATGTTGCGGATGTCGCCGATGATCACAAGATCAAGATGGATGCAATGCGCTTGAAGATGAGAAAGATTAGAAAATATGCCATTCATACCGAGGCTTGGTATCATTATGCCGTTGGATCAGTTGTTACCTTGGTTGCGATTATGATCGTATTTGTTTTCACATTGAAATGTTTTACATAGTTTCAATGTATGGTTTAATTAATTTAGATGCTCTGCAGAGCTTTATGTTGTTAGATGAGAACTATGTATGTACTTTGGTTTTTATGTGATGATGAACTTCTATTAATTTGGTCACTTAATTATCTATTCATGATGTTCTGTAATGATTTTTGACACACTTAATTATATATAATGCACGCAGATGAACCGGCAATGGATGTACGGTGATAGACACACCTCCGAGTACATTAAGGGCGTGCATGATTTTCTCGAAGTGGTTGAGGCAAACAAGCAGAATGGTTTTATGTGTTGTCCATGCCCTATATGTGGAATACGAAGTCTTACTCGACCGGAAAATCCTTCACACCCACCTGCTTTACAAGGGTTTCATGCCACACTATAATGTTTGGACGAGGCACGGAGAAATAGGGGTTATGATGGAAGGCGGCGAGGAAGAAGAGTACGATGACAACTATGTGCCCCTGAATACGGTGATGCTATCGAACATCAAGATGCACCGACGATGTGCACGATGGTGCTTTGAACGGCTGCTGCTGAAGATCAAGAGGAACCAGACGATGTGCCCGACGATGATGATGATCTCCGCGGGTCATTGTCGATGCAAGGACACAATGCGAAAGTCAAAAGGAGAAGCTGAAGTTCGATCGCATGTTAGAGGATCACAAAAAGGGTTGTACCCCAATTGCGAAGATGGCAACACAAAGCTCGGTGCCGTACTCGAATTGCTGCAGTGGAAGGCAGAGAATCTTGTGCTCGATAAAGGATTTGAGAAGCTATGAAAATAATGAAGAAGAAGCTTCCAAAGGATAACGAATTGCCCGACAAGACATACGCAGCAAAGAAGGTCGTATGCCCTCTAGGATTGGAGGTGGAGAAGATACATGCATGCCCTAATGACGCATCCTGCACCGTGGTGCCTACAAGGATCTGAACGCATGCCCGGTATGCGGTGCATTGCGTATAAGATCGACGAGATGACCACGGTGATGTTGACGGCGAGCCTCCCGGAAGAGGGTTCTGAGAAGGTGATGTGGTATGCTCCTATAATACCACGGTTGAAACGTCTGTTCGAAGCGGAGAGCATGCCAAGTTGATGCGATGGCACAGTGAGGACCGTAAGAAAGACGGAAGTTGAGAGCACCCCGACGGGTCGCAGATGGAGAAAAATTGAGAGAAAGTCTGGGATGAGTTTGCAAAGGACCCAAGGAACGTATTGTTTGCTTTAAGCGCGGATGGCATTAATCCTTTCGGGGAGCAGAGCAGCAATCACAGCACCTGGCCCGTGACTCTATGTATGTATAACCTTCCTCCTTGGATGTGCATGAAGCGGAAGTTCATTATGTTGCCAGTTCTCATCCAAGGCCCTAATCAACCCGGCAACGACATTGATGTGTACCTAAGGTCATTAGTTGAAGAACTTTTACAGCTGTGGAATGGAAACGGTGTACATACGTGGGATGAGCACAAAAAGGAGGAATTTGACCTAAAGGCGTTGTTGTTCGTGACCATCAACGATTGGCCCGCTCCCAGTAACCTTTCAGGACAGACAAACAAGGGATACCACGCATGCATGTCCGATTAGCCATTGTGAAGCTATGTGCATTCCTCAATGCAATATCTCAGAAGATGATCGATCCAGAAATCATACCAACACTAAGGAGTGATGTGGCGCAATGTCTTGTCGGTTTTGAGCTGGTGTTCCCACCATCCTTCTTCAATATCATGACGCACGTCCCTAGTTCATCTAGTCGACGAGATTGTCATTCGGGGCCCGTATTTCTACACAATATGTACCCCTTTGAGAGGTTCATGGGAGTCCTAAAGAAATATGTTAAGAATCGCGCTAGGCGAAGGAAGCATCTCCATGGGCCATCAAACAGAGGATGTCATCGGATTTTGTGTTGACTTCATTCCTGGCCTTAATAAGATAGGTCTCCCTAAATCGCGGTATGAGGGGAGACTGACCGAAAAACACGCTTGGAAGAGACTCAATAATATGCGGGGACGGATATTCTTGGTCTCAAGCACACTACAGTTCTACGTAACTCTACCTTGGTGACCCGTATGTCGATGAACACAAGAACGATCTGCGCTCCAAACACCCGAGCGGTCGACGATCGGATTACATGTGAACACATCGGACTTTCAGCACTTGGTTGAAAACACGTCTCGGAGGTGACAACACTGTTTGTGATGAGCTGTACTTGTTGTCCAGGGGACCATCTTCGATCGTAATGATTTGAAAAGGATCTGAGATAAATGGGAATACATTTTACGATTGACCAAGATGAAAAGAGCACCAACCAAAACAGTGGTGTCCGCTTTGATGCAGCAACCGACAAGGAAATGACACATATTATGGTTACATAGTAGACATATGGGAACTTGACTACGGAGTAGATTTTAAGGTCCCTTTGTTTAAGTGCAAGTGGGTCAATCTGTCGAGGCGGGGTGCAGTAGACCCACAGATGGAATGACAACAAGGATCTGAAAAATCTTGGGTACACCGATGAACCGTTCGTCCTAGCCAATGATGTGGCACAGGTTATCTATGTGAAGGACATGTCTACTGACCGAGGAAAAGAAAAGATAAGGAAGCGAATACATCATACAATGAGCCAAAGCGCCACATAGTTCTTTCAGAAAAGGGACATCCAGGAGTGGAGGGCAAGACAGACATGTCTCAAGAGTATGAAAAGTTTCATGAAATTCCCCTTCAAAGTCAAGGCTGACCCAAGCATCCCGATAAGCGATGAAGATTATCCATGGTTACGGCGCAATAAGCAAACGACACAAGCGAAGAAAAAGTGAAGACTTTCTCCAAACTATTATGATGATACCATGCCAACTTTGTAACACACGAGTATGATACCATTGTCCGTTTTGTACATGAACATGCTATGCCAACTTTTTCGAGTTTATTTGAAAACTATGAATTTGAAAACCTCGCCAACCAAGGCGCTCACACCGTTTATAAGCCCGTCCCTCTACGCCTTGTTAAGCTCACAAACTTGTGATTCACACAAATTTCAAAGAATTCAAATTTTATAAAACTAATGGCACAAACAGAAAGTTTATAATTGCTCTAAAACAAATGGCACTAACAGAAAGTTTATAATTTTGCTGACCTAAAAGCAAAAAGAATTAAAAAATAAAGCAAAAACCAAAAGAAAATAAATAATGCAGAAAACAAAACAAAAAACTTGAAAATAAAATAAAAATAGCAACAATAAGCATTTTGTTGTAAGTAGAAACAAAATAAAATAAATAAAGCAACAAAGAAAACAAAAAAGTGTTTTCAATTTTAAAACTAATGGCACTAATAGAAAGTTTATGTTTTTCTAAAACTAAAAGCACTAACAGAAAGTTTATAATTTTGCTGACCTAAAAGCAAAAAGAATTAAAAATAAAGCAAAAACCAAAAGAAAATAAATAATGCAGAAAACAAAACAAAAAACTTGAAAAAATAAAATAGCAACAATAAGTATTTTGTTGTAAGTAGAAACAAAATAAAATAAATAAAGCAACAAAGAAAACAAAAAAGTGTTTTCAAATTTTAAAACTAATGGCACTAATAGAAAGTTTATATTTTTCTAAAACTAAAAGCAAAAAGAAATAAAATATAAAGCAAAAAAGTGCCACCTCTTGGCCCCCACGGCTGAATACGACTAGAAACCCTATGGGCCAGATTCAGGCCCGCGGAGGCCCAGAGAGGCCCATAGGCACAGATGGCGAGTTAGGCCCAGCTTGCTTTAGAGAGGAGCTCGAGAGGAGCCGCACCGCACCTTATAAACCGGTGCGGCTCCTCTCAACTAGCGAGTGGGACTAAACATTTGGCGCTGAGGCAGCACATGGCCTTTGGTCGGTTGGTGGCACCAACCGGGACTAAAGAGCATTAGTCCCGTTCGTGCTACGACCGGGACCAAAGCCCTTTAGTCCCGGTTGGTGCCACCAACCGACCAAAGGCTAACACGAACCGGACCAATGCTCTTGCTATATATCTGACTTAGCGTTTTCGCCAAAATTCATCTGTTTCTTCTCGCCCGACGCTTTACTTCGTCGTCGCCGCCGCCGAAGCCCTGCCCCGACGCCGTCAGTTGGTCCACCTCGCCGCCGCCGCCGAGGCACCGCCTCGACACCTTCGCCCCTGCCGCCCCGACCCCGTCGCCGTCATTGCTGTGCCGCCGCCACCAGACCGACCCGTCGCCGCCACACCTGCACCACCTGTCCCCGACCCCATCGCCATCACCTTGCCAGCCCCTTCCCGACCCGTTGCCGTCGCCCTTGCTTTTCCCAACCCCAACCCGTCGCCGTCGCCCGACCACACGCCGCCGCCGGTCCGGCCATGGCATCCTTTCCTCTTATTTTTGTGCATTTTATGTATCTGTTCTCTGTGTATATATGTTCATATATGCAAAAGTTAGATTTTAGAAAAACTTTATATATGCAAAAGTTTCTATATGCAAAATTTATACATATATGTAAGTATATATGTATGTATAGATGTATGTATGTGGATACATGAGGGGTCGATATACCCCTCTCCGATAGCATTTTGTGCATTTTAGGTTAGTGTATATATATGTTGATGTATATATGCAAAAGATAGATTTTTAGAAAATGTACTATTTTTTTCTGTTGATGATATGATGATGTTTTTTTAATATATGCATTTTTCATATATGTATTATTTTTTAAGTTGTTAGTAGATATCGATTTTAGGTTAGTGCATTTTATCACTGATTTTAGGTTAGTTGATCGATTTAATGCATTTTATGTTTGTTGCATTTTAGGTTAGTGCATTTTATGTTAGTGGAGAGGAAAAAGTAAAATAAGGAAAAGGAAAATAAGTAGAGAAAGAAGGAGAAGAAGAAGGAGAAGGCGAGGAGAGGAAGAAGAAGAAGAAGAAAAAAAAAGAGAGAAGAAGAAGGAATAGAGGAGCTTCTTCTCCTTTTTCTCCTCTTTTTTTTCTTCTTCTTCTTAATTTTATCGAAACGAGGGTGTCGAGGATCGCCGAGGGTCGAGGGTCGGGAACTAGGGTAGAGGGTCGAGGGTCGTTAAGGGTCAAGGGTCGAAGGTTTCGAGGTCGAGGTTCCTATAGTGTCAAAGTATTGAAGAAATCCATGGCTTCATCATTAGCCGGAAGTAACCATGGCATGATGGTACGAAGTCCTCAAAGTTGTTACGGAATGGAGTCCGGATAGGATAATTTGCCTTTTGCTGAACTTTGTACCAAAAAGCGAATTATCTTATCTGAGACTCGCTCCAAAACAACTTTGGAGAGCTTCACCATCATGCACCTGCACTTCGCCTAATGATGAAGACATGGTTTTGTTGAATCCTTTGACACTAGGCAACTCCCGACCCTCGGCGATCTTGACCCTTGACCTCGACCGCTCGACGATCCACGACTACCTCTACCCTCATCATGGCGTCGATGCCCACGTCACTTGTGGGACATAGATGTACTGTTCAACGCCGACCCCCTCCCGATAGCTTCAACACGTGGGGGGGGGTCGATATTACCCCCTCCTAGCTTGAAGCGTTCTCGAGGCCACCCCCTAACACTTGAAGCGTTGTTGAGGCCACCCCAAACCCTAGAGAAGCAGCGTCGAGGCCACTAATATGATTCCTTATTGTGATTAGCTAGCTAGTTCTACGTTTGCCACTAATATATCCATATCTGTCATGTTTGAACAAGCGAAGCAATCGTGCCCCCCGCTCAAGGTGCCTGCTAGCGACATCGTCGATCCGAGGATGGTGCCCGGTTATGGTAATCCTGCAGATTACCTGCCCGACGATGTACATTATGATTTCTTGGAGGTGCAGATACAAAGATACGAGTACGGGAAGCCTCTCGTCAAAGATGAAAGCTCTCTAACAACGATGATCACGAAGATTGCATGATTGGTACATGAAAATCTGCAAAGAGTCCGAGGGAGGAATACTTTGTATGTGAGAGTTAAAAGGAGCATGACCTCCTTGGAATTGAACTGCTGCCTATTCCATTTGAGGAGTTCTATCAGTTTTCAATCAATTGGCCCTCGATAAAGCAACGGTCACACTGCTATCGTCGTAAGTAGTACTACTTCATCATTAAGTATCTCTATATAACTCAGCTCTTTCATTGCATGTATTTATAAATATCCTCACTATATTATGCAGATTGAAGATCGCAGAAATGAAGAAAAAACAAGTGGGTGATATTGGGTTCATTAACACATATCTCATAGATGCAAATGAGGTTAAATATCGTGCCGACGAAACCGAGGCCAACTTGCTACGATCGTTGGAAATAAATGAACACAAAAATATAATACTCTTTCCTTACAACTACACGTGAGTGTTCTTGTCTTGTGGCATATTCGGTTTCCTTATTTATTCCAGGTTATAGTAATGTAATATTGATGAGTTATGCATGCGTGCAGAGTTCCATTATATTCTCCTAGAGATTAAGCTTGAGCAGGGAGTAGTAACTGTCTTAGACTCGAGACGAAAAGATCCCAAGGAGTATGCGGACATGGTGAAATGCTCGAGAAGTAAGTTAAATCGATCATTATCCACCATATCAGCAACTTTGTTCATTTCGATATCAAGTAATTGTTTTCTTTGTATGGCAGGGCTTGGGAAAATTCACCAAAAAGCTCCGGACTACCAAGAAGCTGCAATTTAGACACCAAAGTAAGTACTATATAGTAGCATATTCCACGCGCATCTCCTAGTGATTCAAGCGCTAGTTTCATCAATACCATTTAGCATGCTTGCTAATTATCGCTTTGATTGACCTCTGTTTCTTGTAAAGTGGTTGTGGCAGGAACAAGGGAATGATTTACGTGGATACTACGTTTGCGAGTCCATCCGCCACACGACACTGTGAGAGGGGCTACTCCGACAAACAATTTGTATTGACCCTTTCTTAAAATTAGATGTTTGAGCGGGATGAACTCCTAGCACCGGATCGCATGCGAGCAATTCAAGAGGAATTGGCGGCATTCTTTCTTGACCATGTGATCGTGAAGGCGGAGAATACTATGTGGACCACGCGTCCGTATTGTAAAAGATAATTATTGTATATATGTAGCCGTAGTGTCGGATAGATATACGAGAACTTGTTGTTCGACCAATCTCTCGGAGAAGGAGAGGTGGTCGATATCACTTCTCTCTGTATGCATATATGTTCATGACGATCTTACATTTGCTTAATTAATAGCTAGCTAGCATGTCTAGTTAGTCCTCTCTATACGTATGTATAGTACGTAGCGTCGACCAAGCACCTGACAAAAGAGAGGACACTTTTCTCTATTAATTAGCTAGCTATAGCACAATATATGAAACACCTAAGTTAACCCCCAAAACCCCCAACCCCCCCCCTTTCAAAAAAAAAACAAAACCGAGCCAAAGAAATGTTGACGCGTGGATGCTTATTGGTCCCGGTTGGTGCCACCAACCGGGACCAAAGGCCCTCTGTCTGGGCTCGTGGACAGGCCACGTGGAGGCCCATTAGTCCCGTTACGGATTGAACCGGGACTAAAGGGCCAGGGTATTAGTACCGACCCTTTAGTCCCGGTTCATGAACCGGGACTAAAGGCCCTCACCAACCGGGTCAACAGGCCCTTTTTCTACTAGTGACACACTACCCCTATGAGCACCTCCGAGAGACTGAGCCGGCATATCATCTTGAGATTTACGAAGTCACCGTAGGCGCCTCGTCGTCGACGGGAACGTCTCCTTCCACTGAAAGCGCATCGCCGGAAATCCTGAAATAAATCCAGGAATAATGCGAGCACCAGGATTTGAACTCTGGTGGGTTAAGAATACCACTGTCCACCTAACAACTCAACCACAGGTTGATTCGCAATCACTAGATATTTGATAGTGATGTTTCCACAAGGATATGCAAGGAGCACGTCCCTACTTTCAAAGGCCCAGACACCCAGTTCAATCTTTAAATGGAACACGTGAACGAATTGCCGGCCAATTATTGATGGAACATTTGTCAGCTATATATATAATATATCCACGACCTGCACCACGCATACGTGTTCCGTTTGCACCTGCACTTGTGCAGGAGGGCTATCGCTGAATTTGTTCCCACCTTTCAAGAAAAAAAAGTTCACATTGCATACAAGTTCTTAAAAGTATGCCGGAGCGTCATGGCTCCACTGGCTCTGGGTGTGTAGTCATCAATGAGGTCATGGCTCTAATGCTGTAGATTATGCCTAAATTGCAGGAGCGTTGTGGGGAGCCTACTTCACCTCTTTCAGTGGTGCTTCCGAAGGAGATGGGGCTGGTGGTGTCTGTGGGTGGCGAGGTTGAGGTAGGTGCGTTGTCACCTATCTCTGGGGCGCAACTACAGAGTTTGCCTCTGCCATGTGTGCAACTGAAGGCGCCTGAGTCCATTGTCGGTGGTACCCGTGGCTGAACATGTTAATGCAGTGGTGTCTGTGAGGGACAAGGTTGATGAGATTCTATTTGAGATACAGGTCAGCAACTTGCTCGCACGTTTGGAGGCGGTCAGCCCTGGATCTGGCAAGATGATTGTGGAGAAGGCTCTCAGGAGCAAAACTAAGAAGAGTGACGTTACAGAAAAGGCGTCTGCAACTGCTTGATGGATGTTTATCAGTCTATTGGGCGGTCCATATGGTCTGGCTTGTGTTTTCTATGTGGATTTGGCGGTGTTTGTGGACTTCGGCGGAGGTGCTCTCATTAGGGGTTTGTTTGCGATGTAGTAGTTTGAAGGTTGATGGTCGTTCCATGTTGGGTTTGTTTGTAGGGCTGGTCGTGCACTTTTGAAGTTGCATGCTCTGTGAGTAGTCCCCATGTGGTTGATTTGTATCGATTTTCGCCTGATTTTTTATTAATTAACTAGACAATACTCTTCTGCTTAATTAATTGATGAGGCAAATATTTTACTTTCGTTTAAAAAAAAGTATGCCAAACGTCGATAACTCCCGACCGTTCGCTCCGGGACACTCCCAGGCCGAACGAATCGTTCGGCAAGGGGTGATCGATCCACTGAACGAAAACGTTCGGGGGAAACAGGCTCAGTCCGAACCCCACGATCGCTTGAAAAAGGAGCATCCCCGCAGTAAACCAGGTGGGCCAAAGAAAAAAGAAGGCCCAATCGTCTCACACAAAAACCACCAGGCTAACTTTTTAGTTTAACATACATAGAAAGTTGCCATCCTTTTTGAAATAAAACAACAGGCTAAATATGGATTCGAAAAATACATATATGCATGTAATTTGACGTCCATAAAAATAGCCACAAAACTGCTACAAACTAAAAGGTTCTAAGTGGCAAAACTACTAAGTACCGTACCTTCGGTCTGCGGTCTCCCAGACCGAACGACTCGTTCGTACTGGATGGGAGATCGATCGAACAAAGTTGTTCGGCCCGAAACCCCCCCAGCCCGAACGTTTCACCCCCACGTTTAGCTAGACCTTCTACTAGGCCTGCTCGCCCAAACAATTCCCTTTGCAAACAGAAATTAAAGAAAAGTGACAAAAAAGCCAGAAAATATTATTTACATAAAAACATAAAATTATCTATATGACATTGCAGTAAAAACACAAAAAATGAGGAAAAACCAGCTGAAAAACTAAGAACAAATTGTACAACAAAAACGCCGCAAAAATCTAGAAATTGCCATCAATTGTTATAATTGTTAAAACTACCACACACTACCTACAGAAAAAGTAAAATGCAATGATAGATGACAACTTGCAAAAATTTCATGCTTTACAAAAGAATAAAACATTGATGTGGTGCAACAACAATATAAAATTGATGTGCGACATAAATTAAAAATAAAATGCCATGGTTTGTACACTAAAAATTGCGGTGATGCATGAAGACAAATTTGCCGTGACCATAAAACTAAATTTGCCATGGGCGCATAAAAAGTAATTTTGACAAGTTGCACAAAGAAACAAAAAAAATGCCATCCTCATAAAAAAAAGCACGCATTGTGGCAAAACAAAGGTGACAAAGGTTGGCAATGGTGGCCAAAAGTGATGTAAATTTGTCGTTGTTTTAATTTTACCGTGATGCACATTACCCCATGCATTGACATGCTCTTTTAAAAGTGAAATATTATTATGAGTGAATAATTTTGGTATTAGTCATGATACATGGAATGAATATTTGCCATGATCTATAGAATCAAAATTGCCATGGTCAATTAATAATTTAGCATGATCAATTTGTTTTGCCATGCTTAAGTAATGAAATTTGCCATGAAATCATAAACTTAATTTGCCATGGTCATTTACTAAAATTTGCCATGATCAATGGAAAAAATTCCCATGGTGAATTAATGAAAATCTAAAATTTGCCCTGATCTATGAACTAAATTTGCCATGGTCAATTACTAAAAACTACCATGATCTATGAACTAAATTTGCCATGGTCAATTACTAAAAACTACCATGATCTATGAAAATAAATTTGCCATGATTCCTTAACCAAACATGCCATGATTCTTCAACTAAACTTGCCATGGTTATTTGCTAAGAAATGCTTTTGAACGTCTAAAATTGCCATGGCAAGTTTGCCATGTTTTTGAACATCTATAATGTTGCCATGTTTTTTAGCATCTTAAGTTGCCATGGCCATGACAAACAATCTTCGGATGGACATGACAAAAAGACACAATGAACCATGGCAACAAATGCAGTTAGTTGCCATGGAAAAAACACAGCTATAAACAAAATACTGATTTTAGTTGCCATGGCAAGTTTGCCATGTTTTTGTGCATATTAGGTTGCCATGTTTTTGAGCATCTTTAGTTGCCATGGCAAGTTTGCCATATTTTTTAACATCTTAGTTAAATAAGTTTGCCATGTTTTTGTAGAAACTTAATTATAAAGAAGTTTGCCATGTTTTTGCGCATCTTTAGTTTGTCGTGGCAAGTTTCAAATGGTTTTGAGCATTTTTAAAATGACATGGCAAGTTTGCCATGTTTTTTAACATCTGAAAGTTTGCCATATTTTTGAACATCTTAAGTTGCCACGGCAAGTTAGCCATGCTTTTGAACATGTACAACTTTGCCATGGCAAGTTTGCATGTTTTTGAACATCTTAATTAAAGAAGTTTGCCATGTTTTTCAATAAACTTAACTAAAAAAACCTGCCATGTTTTTGCACATCGTAAAGTTTGCCATGGCAAGTTTGACATGCTTTTGAACGTCTTAAATTGCCATGGCAAGTTTGCCATGTTTTTGAACATCTATAATTTTGCCATGATTTTTAGCATCTTAAGTTGCCATGGCAACTTATGTGATAAATAATTAGAATTATTTTCTCTCTACAATTTGCCACGACAACTATTTGATAAAAAACAAAGAATTTTTTTCACTCTACAAATTTCCCATGGCAACTTTTCTGGCAACAAATTGCCATTTACTAAAAACTGCCATTAAAAATGTTGCATTGCATAATTGCCGTCGTCATTTACTAAATGTGAACCCGAAACTGCAACCTATGCCAGCTCAAGCCATGTATTAGTAACTTCTTTTGAGCTAAAGAAATGACACTAATTGAAGTGGTAGTATTCTGAGTCTACAAGTGCATTTTGATAGAAAAAAGGTAATACCGTTTTTAACCGATTACTGAAATGCGAAAAGGATACGAGTAACCGTGTACCCTGGAGATAAACCAACCGGCCGGGTCGATCTGAACCAGTACCACCAACGAAAGGAATGCAATGCAGATGATATCCTCACCTGCAGTCCAGTGCTCACCTGCATGTTTCGGCAGGTTGTGCACCGCCAGCGCCTCCCATTTACCGAACTGGTAAGTGCACCTACTGGAGCCCTTGCCGCCGTTCTTGCCGGCATCCACCTCGCAGGACCCCGGCGTCCCGTGGACATGCTGGCCGTGGCGGCGCCATCCCTCGGCCCCATCACTAGCCACTCCCTCCCTCTGTGCCGCGGCAGCCTCCATAGCTACCGGCTACATAGCCGCCCGATGCAGCCCTCCCTCATCCGGGAGAGAACGGGTCCCTGCCGACCACGCTGCCAGGGCCCGGCAAGCGCCCAGGATGTGGGTGGCCGACGCGACCGGGAGCGCCACGCTGCTGCTCTAGGACGCGGCCCTCGTGCTTGTGGTGCTGGACGACGCCCTGGTCGTACATCACGCGCAGGAGGAGCTCCAATTCATAGGAACAACTTTTGCCGGCCGCCGCCTCCTCCCCACTGGCCGCCACATCGCCACCTCCTCCCGCGGACCGCTTCCTCACAGCCGCACTCGCCGCTGCCCCCTCCCGCGCGGGCGGCAATCTCACCACCTCCTCTCGCGGGCCGCATCCTCGCCGCCGCACTCTTCGCCGCGTCCTCGAGCAGGGCCACAACGTGGTGCCCGGCGTACGTAACTGCCAGAATGATAAGGTGAGGCGATACTCGGGAGAGTGGGTGAGAGTTTTTTTTTAAAATCGTACACCCGAAGGCATACGCTACGCTGTATTCATGTTAAAGAAACAGACAATACGTCCGAGAGAATACAAAAGCGAAGACAGGGAACAGGGCGAATCAATCTGTGGTTGAGTTGGTTAGGTAGACAGTGGTATCCTCAACCCATCAGGGTTCAAATCTTGATGCTCACATTATTACTGGATTTATTTCAGGATTTCCGGCGATGCACTTTCAGTGGGAGGAGACGAGACGTTTCCGTCGACGACGTCGACGAGGTGCCTACAGTGACTTCGTAAATTTCAAGATGATATGCCGGCTCAGTCTCTCGGAGATGCTCATAGGGATAGGGTGTGTGTGCGTGCGTTTATATGGGTGAGTGTATACGCGTGTATATGAGCGCTTGTGTCTGTACTTATGCTAAAAAAAAGACAGGGAACAGGAAACAACAGACCCCACCAAAACTACGAAGAGGACCCTGAAGAAATAAGAAACTACACCCAGGTCCCTTATGTTCTTCGTGTTCATTGCAACCGCAACACAGCTGAATCCATCGCCGGCGCCGGGATGGCCGATGGGAGAACAGCTTGCTGCAGATGTCTTGACCTTGGAGGTGAAGAAGCCCTTTGCCAGATGGCGTTGTTGAGCCGCAGTAGCCACCAACTCCTCAGAGTCGGATCTTGAAACCGAGAAGGAACACATCCAGCTACATCTCCCACTGACGAGAGCGCTCACCGAGCTTCCGCCGCTCCGGATCTGGGGACGAAGCCACACCGCCTAGCAAAAGACGGCCAGATCCTCCACCACAAGCCGCAACCCAAGGTCGTCGCTTCCAGAAACCTTGTCCAGCGCGTAGGCACGCCTGCTCCTCCTCCTGCCACCACGGCCAGCCAGAGAAATCAAGGACGTGCACCGGCATCTCCAACTCCAGAACCACCCCCAGAAACTCCACTGTGAGGCCGGAGCCTACCTCACCTCCACGAAGTCGGAGACAGGGGACAAAAAAGCCACAGCCAGGTCGTCACCTCCGCCGCCACGACCTGGCCCAGGCCACCGAAGCCCGCCAGATCCATAGATCGACGAGCACCCTACGACGGCCGCTCGACGGCATCGCCCCAGAAGATGGTGCCGAGGTGGAAGACGAGCAGCTGAACCTTTATTCCACAGACGCGACGCCGGCACCACCCCACCGCCGCCATCGGGAAGACCCAACCTACTATTAACACACCTAAGGCACAGAACCCGGGCCCCTCCACTCTCCCACCGTCGGAATGGCGGCTGGAGAGGAGAGAGACCACGGATCTGTCCGCCGGTGGAAAGGGGAACGAGAAGAGTTTGTGTTTCGCCTCTATCGAACACTATAGAACAGGGAGAGGAGAGGAAAAGTGTTTGCTTTGTTTGAGAGTGGGTGAGAGTTGGGGAAGGATAAGGTACGTCACTAACAAATTCGCCTTCAACCCGAACGCGTCCCTATGATGACATGGCAAGGGAGACCATCAAGATTCGTGCAACGGCTACAAGCACGTTCGGCTCCAGGTCCAGAAAATCCGAATGTTCGGCAGTTATCGTTTCCGACTTCTTTGTTTTAAATAAAAAGTATACCAATTTCTCAATAAGGGATGTCGGGCCACTTCTTCTCTTATAGTCTTGATTTTTCTTTTTTGAAAAAACTACCGATCTATCCATAATCTTTTAACGCAGTACATCTGAAGTAAAAATTACATCCAGATCAATGGACCATCTAGGGTCGAATACAAACACTGAAGTGAGCCGAAGGCGCGCCACCGTCATCGCCCCTTCCTTATCAGAGTCGAGCAAATCTTGTTATAGTAGACAGTCGGAAAGTCATCCTACTAATAAAACCCAATAGAACCAGTGCATCCGACAACATCCGTCGCCGATGAAGAGAAGCGAAGAACGAAACAACCAACCTGAAGACACACGAATAGAGACGATCGAAGACCGGATCCACCGAAGACAAACTCTGACCGAATCCTACGAGATCCGCCGGAGACACACCTCCACACGCCCTTTGATAGTGCTAGATGCACCGCCAAAACGGGGGCTAGGCGGAGAGGACTTATTCCAATTAGAGATGGAACATTTGTCAGCTATATATCCACTGCACCACGCATACGTGTTCCGTTTGCACATGCACTTGTGCAGGAGGGCTATCGCTTAATTTGTTCCCACCTTTCAAGAAAACAAAAGGTTCACATGCATACAAGTTCTTAAAAGTATGCCAATTTCTTTGTTTCAAAAAAGAAGTATACCAATTTCTCAATAATGCATGTCGAGCCACTTCTTCTCTTATGGCGCTAGACAAACTCTGACCGAATCCGACGAGATCCTTTAGAGACACACCTTCACATGCCCTCCGATGGCGCTAGACGCACCGCCAGAACGGGGGCTAGGCAGAGAGGATTTATTCCAACTTTAGAGTGTCAATGCTGATGGGGAACGAAGCATGAAAATCAAAAATTTCCCTACAAAACGCACAAGATCCAATTTAGGAGATGTATAGCAATGAGAGGGGAGTGGTGTCTACATACCATTGTAGATCGAAAGCGTTAACAATCTAGAGATCGTGGTTGGCGTAGTCGTACTCGCGTCGCGATCCAATCCGATCCAAGTACCACACCACTACTAGGAGAAAGCCTACTAGTAGCGCTTGAAATACCTATAGCGATGGCGCTTGGTCCAGCGCTCATCGCTAACACCTACTGACTAAGTTGTAGCAATAGTGCTGCCGGACCAGCCTTCTTGGTAAGTGTCGGCGTTCGGGAACGGGGTCCCAGACTTGCTCGCTGCGGCCTGGGCGTGGCTCAAAGGAGGCCCAGACAGCCCATCTTCATCAACGCAAGCTCAAGACCCTCGCGAGGGGCCAAGCCTCATGGGCGGACGACAAGGAGCTTCCTTAGGCACGACCTCGTCAGTGGCTCATGAGGAGGCGGAGAGTTCAAGGCGGGGTACCTCGCGAGGTGCCCATGACGCAAGCCATGACGACCAAGGCGCCAGCCCACGCAGTTGTCCTCCTTTCCTCTTTGGTGCAAAGGAGCAAGCGCAGCGAGAGCATCAAGCAAAGGCATCCATTTCGGTGCAACAAGACCAAGACCAGCCCCAACGGCCGGAAGGAGTCATCGTGGAGCCCAAGCAAAGGTCATCACGAGCCTTTGGCGGCGAGGTTCAACTTCACCAAGATAAGTGTACCCGCTGTTCCCCTTCAAAATGGCCAATTATTGGCGCCCTTCCTGCTCAATATTTGGGAAGAGGCACAGGACCTTCGCCTATAAATAGGAGTAGCCACACTCAGAGCGGGGGATGAAAACGTTCGGCATCTAAGATCTGGGAGAGACGAAGAGAGATCAGAATCCTCATCGAGGAACCAGTAGCTAGGGCAACTGAACACCACCTAGCAGTTCATCACACCCGCCAAGAACAGACCCTCGCGAGGCTGTTCTTTCCTGTATTGTTCCTCATCAGCCAAGAGGCAATCCACCACACCACAAACTAGAGTAGGGTATTACACCACAACGGTGGCCCAAACTAGTATAAATCTTGTGTCTCTTGTGCTGTTCCGTTAGTAGTTTAAGTCCCAGCGATTCGGCGAGGTGGGAGACGGTGGAGGGTTGGATCTCCGCGCGCACCCCAGTGTTCGAACCTCAAGGGTCTGCCGGAACCCGAAATCCGACATTTGGCGCGCCAGGTAGGGGTGCGCCGGAATCCGCCTTCCGTCGCCTCGTTCTTCCCCGACCACCGCAACCATGTCTGACGCTCGTCGGGCTCGCGCCGAGCCACCATCGCCTCCCGTGTCGCCCGGACAGTTTCCGACGGCGGGCGCCCTCGTCGTTCCTCACCGCCCGCTGCCAACACCGCCACCGGCCCGGCGGGGGACGGGCAGTGGGCATCGTCCCTGCGCTCCTCGGCGACCTCTGGGAAGGAGCCGCGCAGCTTCCTCGTCACCCGCCCCATCGCGCGGTTCCTCCGGCGTCGCAGCCCTCTGGCGGCTCGCGGCGCCGCCTTCCACCGCCATGTCAAGACATTCGTCCGCTGGGTCGGCGCCGCCTCGCGGCGGGGCTCCTCGGGCTGGGCGGAGCCGTCGGCCGGGCTGACCTTCGACTCTCGACCACCCCACCAACTCGGCCGGCTCGGGTGCGCTCCCCATGCTCTGCACACCCACCATCTGCCAGGTTGCCGTGACCAAGACCCTCATCGACGGCGGCGCCGGCCTCAACGTATTCTCGGTCGAGGCCTTCAACCTCCTCTGCATACCCGGTGGAGCGGCCGCAGCCCAGCCGGCCTTTCTCGGGCGTGGGAGGAGGTCATCCAGCTCTTGGGGCAATCCGCTTCGGTGACCTTCGGCACCTCGACAACTTCCGCGACGGAACTGGTCGACTTCGACATCGCCCCATCGGCCTCCCCTACAATGCCATCCTTGGCTATCCAGCATTGGCCAAATTCATGGCCGCAACCCACCCGGGGTACAACCTCATGAAGATGCCCGGGAGCAGCGGCGTCCTCACCGTGCCCGGGGATACTGAAGGTGCACTGTGAGCGCTCAGGCTCACCCTCAAGATGGCAGCCGCAGCGCAGCCCGCCGATGCAGAAGCCCCCAAGCCCAAGGGGGCTGCGCCGACCAAGAAGAAGCAGTTGTTCACTCAAGACAAGGCGGAGACCAAGCAGATACCTGTCGACGAGGACGGGTCCACAAACGCCACCTTCACCATAGGCGCCAACCTCGAGCCCGAACAGGAGGAAGCCCTTGTCAAGTTCCTGCGTGCGAACAAGAAGGTGTTCGCATGGGAGCCCGATCAGCTGGCGGGGATCCCACGGAGCGTAATCGAGCACCACCTCAACGTATGCCCCAACGTGCGTCCTGTGAAGCAGAAGGCGAGAAGGCAGTCCACTGAAAAGCAGGCCTTCATCGTCCAAGAGACCCGCAAGCTAGAAGCCGCGGGGGTTATTCGCGAGGTCCGATACCCAAATTGGCTGGCCAACCCCATGGTGGTGCCAAAGAAGGGAGGAAAGGAGCGCATGTGTGTCGACTTCACCAACCTCAACAAAGCATGCCCGCAGGATCCGTTCCCGCTCCCTCGCATCGACCAGATCGTCGACTCCACCGCCGAGTGTGACCTGTTATGCTTCTTGGACGCCTTTTCCGGGTATCACCAAATCAAGATGGCGGTGGAAGACGTGGAAAAGACGGCCTTCCTAACCCCTTGTGGAGTGTACTGCTATACATGCATGCCATTCGGGCTGCGCAACGCGGGGGCAACCTTCCAGCGGCTCATGCACATCACCTTGGGCCCACAGCTCGGGAAGAATGTGGAGGCTTACGTCGACGACATCGTGGTGAAGTCTCGCGAGGCCAAGACCTTGATACAAGACCTGGAAGAAACCTTCGTGAGCCTCAACGCAGTGAGCCTGCGACTCAACCCGAGAAGTGTGTGTTTGGGGTTTCTCAGTAAGCTCTCGGGTTTCCTCGTGTCTCACCGAGGCATCGAGGCCAACCCAGAAAAGGTCAAGGCAGTTGAGGACATGAGCCCACCAAAGACCCTCAGGGAAATGCAGAAACTCACGGGGCGCGTAATGGCGCTAGGCCGTTTCATCTCCCGATTGGGGGAGCGGGCGCTGCCTTTCTTCCAACTGATGAAGAAAAAGGGGCCCTTCGAATGGACTGAAGAGGCCGACAAAGAGTTCCAAGACCTAAAGAGGTACCTGACCAGCCCTCCAGTGATGGTGGCCCCGCGCCCTCAGGAGCCCTTGGTACTCTACCTCGCCGCCACTCCCTACTCCGCTAGCGCAGCTCTGGTGGCAGTTAGGGAGGAACGTCAGGTCAAGACCACGGCGGCCACCAGAGCTAAGGCAAGACCGAATCGAAGGAACTCGCAAAAGCCAGCACCGCAATGGAAGAGGATCACCACACAAGCAGAGAGCACACCAAGGACGGGAGAGGCCCCCCATCCAAGCACCCATCTTCCGGAGGCGCCATCACCTCGGGAGGCACCACAGCTTCCGGAGGACGCCACCAGCGCCGACGCCCCTAGCCTCTTCGAGCGCCCGGTGTACTTCGTCAGCACAGTGTTACGGGATGCGAGGGCACGGTACCCCATGCCGCATAAGCTCCTCCTCGCGCTGTTGGTGGCTTCGCGCAAGCTGCGGCACTACTTCCAGGGTCATCCAATCAAGGTTGTCTCGGCATACCCCCTGGAGAGGGTGCTCAGGAGCCCCAACTCGGCCGGAAGGGTTGCCGAGTGGAACATTGAGCTGCAAGCATTCCAGCTCGAGTTCAGCACCACCAGAGTCATCAAGGGGGCCGCGCTGGCAGATTTTATGGCCGAATGGACAGAATCACCGGGCCTCAGGGCCGACGAGGATCGATCCCTCCCCCCAGGAAGCGAAGCGCCAGAAGGTTGGGTCATGTACTTGACGGAGCGTTCTCCGACAGTATACTGGGCTGGGGCAAGTGCTCATATCTCCCGCCAGACAAGCTCTACTATGCCGTGCAGCTCTGTTTCAAAGCAGGCGAGAAGGTCTCCAACAATATAGCAGAATCACGAGGGGCCGATAAGCGGTCTGGAAGGCTGCCGCTGCCACAGGGGTGAAGCGACTTACCATCAAGGGCGATTCGCAGCTCCTCGTCAATTTCTCAAACAAGGTGTACGAGCCAAGAGATGAACACATGGAGGCCTACCTTGCGGAGGTCCGCAGGATGGAGAAACAGCTCTAGGGGTTGGAGCTGCAGCACGTGCCCAGCGGCACCAATCAAGAGGCCGACGACATCGCCAAACGAGCCTCCAGGAGGTTACCCCAGGAGCCGGGCGTCTTTGAGGAACGACTCTTCAAGCCCTCAGCCCTGCCGCCGTTATCAAGCACAACACAGCCTCGGGAGGAGCTCCCTCAGCCACCTGCCTTGGGAGCCCCAGCCTGTGGCCCGGCCTCAGGAGCACGCCTGCTCCTAACGATGGAACCTCAAGAGGAGTGCTGGATCACGGAGCTCAAGAGTTACTTAACGTGTGGGACTTTGCTGGAGAAGGAGGAGGAGGCAGAGCGTGTGGCGCGGCAAGCCACGGCATACAGCATCATGAATGGAGAGCTCTACCGGAAACGACCGAACGACGTATCCCTGCGCTGCATCACTAGGGAACAGGGGAAGGAACTGCTGACAGATATACATGGCGGAGATTGTGGGCACCATTCGTCGTCGCGGACCCTCGTCGGCAAGGCGTTCCACAACGGTTTCTATTGGCCCACCGCGCTCAATGACGCTATCGAACTCGTGAAGGCTTGCGAGGCTTGCCAATTCCATGCCAAGCAGATCCACCAGCCAGCGGGGAGTGCGAAACCATCCCCTCACTTGGCCATTCGCGTCCAGGGGCTGGACATTACGGGCCCTTTTCCTCGGGCGCCAGGGGCTATCGCTACCTCTACGCCACCGTGGACAAATTCACCAAGTGGGCGAAGTCGAGGCCGTCGCGCCATCCCCGCCGGTTCTGCGGTCAAGTTCATCAAGGGCATCGTGAGCGGTTCGAGTGCCGAACCGCATCATCACCGACAACGGTTCGCAGTTCACCAAGAACCTTTTAAAATGTCTCGCGCTAACCTTGGGACGCAGATATGCTACGCCGGTGGCGCACCCGCAGCAACGCCCGGCCGAAGCGGCTAACGCAGAGGTCTGAGAGGCCTCAAGACCGGGGCGTTCAAGAAGAAACCGAGGCTGCGGCGGGGCTGGTATGACGAACTTCCGTCCGTGTTGTGGTCCATCCGCACGACCGCAACCAAGCCAACCGGGAGACCCCTTCTTCCCGGTCTCGGAGCCGGTGGTCCTCCTCACGAGGTCAGCGTCGATCCGCGGGTCTGGCGTTTGATGAAACGCTGCAGGGCGCCATGCGGGGGCGGCCCTCGTCTTTGGGGGAGGCGCCGTCGGAGCAGGCCATGCGGCAGCAAGGTACCAGCGAGCACTCCGCGATACCACCGCCGCAATATCCGCCCAGAACTCTCGAGGTAGGAGACCTCATGCTCACCGGTCCTCTCCGGGAGGGACTGCATAAGCTCTCTCCCATGTGGGAGGGCCCGTTCAAGGTTGTTCATGTTTCGGTGCCTGGCTCCGTGCGCTTGGAGACTCAAGAGGGAGTACCTATACTGAGAATCGTGGAACATCCAAAGACCTCCGGAGGTTTTACCCTAAAAGGCCCAGAGCTCGTGAAGAAGGCGAATGCCCGTGAAGCTCATCTTTTGGAAAAGGCCCAGAGCACGTGAAGAAGGCGAATGCCCGTGAAGCTCATCTTTTGGAAAAGGCCCAGAGCACATGAAGAAGGCGAATGCCCGTGAAGCTCATCTTTTGGAAAAGGCCCGAGCACATGAAGAAGGCAAATGCACTGTGAAGCTCATCTTTTGGAAAAGGCCCAGAGCACGTGAAGAAGGCGAATGCTGTGAAGCTCATCTTTTGGAAAAGGCCCAGAGCTCGTGAAGAAGGCGAATGCCTGTGAAGCTCATTCTTTTTGGAAAGGGCCCAGAGCCTGTGAAGAAGGCGAACGCCTATGAAGCTGTCGCGTTCTGGAAAGGGCCTGGAGCCCGTGAAGAGGGCAAACGCCCGTGAAGCTCGCTTCCCAGAAGAAAGGCCCGGAGCCTGTGAAGCTCGCCGCCCGTGACACTCTCACGTAATAATGAGTTGGGGCTGTACACGCCCCGGAGTATCAGGAGTGCCGGCCTCAGGCCCTGGGGCTCCCTCCCACGCCCAGTGGCAGCACTTAGCTCCGCACTGGTGAGAAGACGTCAAAGACTAGACTAGGTGCCGGATGCGGCTTTTTCATTTGCTTTCTGCAGTTGACTAGTTATTCCCATTTGGAGTTTTTATCGAAACTATCGCCTTCTTTTGGTCCGTGGTTCTTCGATCTTTTTCGCTCTCCTGCCTCGATTTCTCTTGCGTGGGGACTCGCGAGGCAGAGGCCTCGGGAGCCCCCGCAAGCGTTCCTGCCCCTATCGCTCAAGTTTGCACGGCCCTGGTCCACAGCTAGAGCATCCCTCCTGACCATGCCTCACGAGCAGCACAACGCGAACACGGGGCCTGGATCGGTCGCCCCCGCGGCCGCTGCTGGAAGAATCACCACCCGAAGAAGAGCTGGTCAAGCGTGAGGAGTCACGAGCATCGCCATCCGCCCGCGCGCTGCCCTCTCCATCCACGCCGGGGCTGAGTCCTCGGCCGCGGTCATCGTCTTCAGGGCAGCACCCCATGCGGCGACCGTCTTCCCCGAACACCCTCACGTAGAGGGTGGCGCCGCCGTCGTACTTGAAGTGCAGGGAACACCGGCGGCGAAGACCACGCACGCGAGCGTCGCCCGCCACCGGGCGAGAACAGTTCCTCATGGCGAGACCTCGAGAGAAGCCCACGGCCCGGCTACAACAGCCATCCGCTGGAGCGAGGCCGCCAGGCGCCGTCTGGGAGCTCACCCAGAGAAAGCGCGGAGCTGAAGCCGACGCCGGACGGCTCCTCCGCCTCACCATGAACTCCGGCAGCTTCAAGCCAGCATGGAGGCGCGGCCTCGGGGGACGCGCGGCCGGGGCACGCCCTCCGACCGTGGCCAGCCGCTCGTCGCCATGCTGAGAGCCTCCCTCACGGCCGCGGGGACCGCCGTGGAGGTCACGGGATGCTTGCGAGGGCGACCTCGACCACGCTTAGGCGGAGGAGAGGAAGACTCGACCTGACGACCCTTCCCCTTCTCTGCGGCCGAGAACTTCCTTGGTGGAGCCATGGAGAAGAAGGAGAGACAAGAAAGGATAGACTGGAAGGGCGTGCGCCGTTCCGTACTTATAGCCGGCGAAGGCCAACCGTCGGCCTCCACGATCACCGGTAATCATGACCGACTCTACATGCAAGGGCTTGTCGAATCCGGGTGGTTACCGAAGCATCGTGGGGAAGCAGTGCGCACGCGTCCAATCAACCGCCACGCGTCGCCCAAGGCCGCAGGCTGTTAGGGCCCGCGACGCTTCGCACTTGCCCCTTCGCCTCTCTGCTCGGCCAAGTTCGGGCGCGCCAGGGCCGAGGGGCTCTTGTCGGCGTTACGGGAATGGGGTCCCAGACTTGCTCGCTGCGGCTGCGGCGTGGCTCAAAGGAGGCCTAGGACAGCCCATCTTCATCAACGCAAGCTCAAGACCCTCGCGAGGGGCCAAGCCTCGCGGGGCGGACGACAAGGAGCTTCCTCAGGCACGGCCTCGTCGGGCTGGCTCATGAGGAGGCGGAGAGTTCAAGGCAGGGTACCTCGCGAGGTGCCCATGACGCAAGCCATGACGACCAAGGGCGCCAGCCCACGCAGTGTCCTCCTTTCCTCTTTGGTGCAAAGGGAGCAAGCGCAGGTGAGAGCATCAAGCAAAGGCATCCATTTCGGTGCAACAAGACCAAGACCAGCCCCAACGGCTGGAAGGGAGTCATCGTGGAGCCCAAGCAGGCGTCATCACGAGCCTTTGGCGGCGAGGACCAACTTTAGTCGAGGATAAGTGTACCCATTGTTCCCCTTCAAATGGCCAATTGTTGGCGCCCTTCCCGCTCAATATTTGGGAAGAGGCCGGGACCTTCGCCTATAAATAGGAGTAGCCACACTCAGAGCGGGGGATGGAAACGTTCGGCATCTAGATCTGGGAGAGACGAAGAGAGATCAGAATCCTCATCGAGGAACCAAGAGCTAGGCAACAGCCCAACACCACCTAGCAGTTCATCACACCCGCCAAGAACAGACCCTCGCGAGGCTGTTCTTCCCTGTATTGTTCCTCATCAGCCCAAGAGGCAATCCACCACACCACAAACTAGAGTAGGGTATTACACCACAACGGTGGCCCAAACTAGTATAAATGTTGTGTCTCTTGTGCTGTTCCGTTAGTAGTTTAGGTCCCAGCGATTCGGCGAGGTGCGAGACGATGGAGGGTTGGATCTCCGCGCGCACCCCAGTGTTCGAACCTCAAGGGTCTTCCGGAACCCGAAATCCGACAGTAAGTATGGTTAGCAGTAGCGCTGCCTGGACCAGCGCTACTGCTAACTTTCTGTAGCGCTACACCAAAGCAAGCGCTGCTGCTAATCCAGCGCTGCCACTAGATGCCTACCAACGCTACTGCTAATATTATGTGCATGCTCTATACAGTAGTTTCATCAGATCATAATAAACATACACTGGTGCGCGTCGGTCCTAAGAAAACGGTTTTTAACCCCTTTCCGCGACGACATTTGGAACCGTCGCCAAGTGAGTGTGGGCTATAGGGGATCCTTCCTACACGACTCAGAAACAGTCAGGGATATGTCCTCCTGGCACACACGCTCGGCAAAATAAGGTCGTGTGCGACCGACGAGCACTCAAATACAGAAATACGTACAGTAGTGCTAAAAAAATACAATTATACAGGCGAAATCGTTTCCGGTCGTAAGTACATCCCACACAGTCAGTCACTGCTAAACGTTTCTGTTTGTATATACATCCCACATAGTCACTCCAAGGAAAACGTTTGCGCAAGGTAGCGTAACGCAAACAGTTTTCAAGAGAATGTCGTGTGTGATTGTTCATTGACCCAACACGGTTTATTCCTAGAAACTGTGTGCGTTGCCTGAGGTCATCGCCCACGGTCGTTTCTCAATAACCGTTTGCAATAGGAAAACCCAATTAGCAAGCTAATTGGCCAATTAGCGGGCTAATTGCCCTATTATTAATAATCCATTTATTAATCTAATTGACATTCATATTAAGCACATAATATATTCCATTTCCATATTAAGGAAGCAGGATTTCATAATTGAAATACATCGGAGTACAACATGATATATCTTCAGCACTTAGCTACCCCATTACACAACTGCACCAGCAGCAAAGTTTCAAATGCAACATCTAGAAGCTTTCGAAATTAGGATCATAGACGGTACATAGAGAGATGCATCTTATCTGGAAAACTGCTGAAGCAGAAGGCGAATATTGAGCCTTCATTCATGTTGAAGGTCTTTGCTACTTTAGGACAGTGCCTGTGGATGATTGACCGTCCATCCTTCGACCTCTTCAGGAACACTTCAATATTGAACCGTGGGTGTTGTATGAAAACTTTAAATCGCCTCCCCGACGGCGAGGTGGTTTGTGAGGTAATCATCAGTGAACCCTGAAAACAAGGATGTGCATAAATATCTTCTCTATATTGGAAATGGGGCAAAGGAATAAAAAAGGCAAGGTATAATAGTTAGTACCATCTTGTAAACCTCAGTGCTTCCCATTGTTTCCCTGCAACACATATAATGTAGTTAGTCATTAGGTTAAGTAAGGGTTCACATGCTATCAGTAAAATATGTTGATGATAAATAAGCACATTGCAGATTCATCAGATTAATTCAATCCACATGGAAAACCCATTTATCCAAACCAAGCATGATTAAGAACTAGGAAATATAGCACTTGTATATGTTTATCATGTATTAAGTGCAGCCAAATTTAATTTATTCCTCACATGGTATACAATAACAGAATGCAGCCACAACAATTGAACATCACATTGCAGAATTGAACCAAGCAGTTAACTAAACACCACAACAAATGAACCAAACGTTAACTGAGCACCACATTGCACAATATAACATACTCCTAATAGAAGATCAGACAATTAACCAAACCAAGCATGCTTAACAACTTGGAAATATAGCAATTGTATTTGTTTCTCATGTATATAGTACAGCCAACTTCGATTTATTCCTCACACGGTATACAATAACATAATGCAACCACAACAATTGAACATCACATTGCAGAATTGAACCATGCAGTTAACTAAACACCACAACAAATGAACCAAACGTTAACTAAGCACCACATTGCACAATATAACATACTCCTAATAGAAGATCAGACAGTTAACGAAACCAAGCATGCTTAACAACTTGGAAATATAGCTATTTGTTTCTCATGTATTTAGTACAACCAAATTTGATTTATTTCTCACATGGTATACAATAACAGAATGCAACCACAACAATTGAACACCGCATTGTAGAATTGAACCAAGCAGTTAACTAAACACCACAACAAATGAACCAAACGTTAACTGAGCAACACATTGCACAATATAACATACTCGTAATAGAAGATCAGATAGTTAACCAAACCAATCATGCTTAACAACTTGGAAATATTGCACCCTGAAGAATTGAACATCACATTTGCAGAATTGAGCCAAGCAGATAACTGAACACCATATTGCACGACATATAGAACATATACACTATAGCAGAAGATTGCATGGTAAAAGTAGATAACACAATTCACTATAATTTGTTAAGGAAAGGCAGTAGCTAGCAAACTGAACATGGGTCCTTATAGTGAACTAATAAGACAAGCTACTCCTCATTGTTGGAGATATTGATGACGATTGGCTCCTTGGACATGGAAGAGGGCGAGGCCTCCGCATCGTGGGTGCCCTCGTTGTAGTGGTGAGTTGCCTGAGCTGCTCCGGGCACCAACCTACTGGCTCTTGAGATGAGGTAAGCACGTGCACGCTGAGAAAACACCTCGTAGTCTTCGTCGAAGGCACTGATGGTGGCCTCGAGAAAATGCCATGAACTATGGTTTAAAGCACCAATCGCGTCGTGGCGTCAGCGCGCGAGGCGTCAACGGTGGCCTCAACGGCGAGGGGGTCTCGGTTGATTTTCCTTCCTTTAGCTACTCAGATGTTTCAGTTCGCTAAGTTTGAAAAGTCCAAAGAGCGCAGACTAGCCATGCAGCCGATCCTGGATACATAACTCTAAAAAGTGTGTGTGCAGTTTTGGATCTTTATTGGTAGCCAGTCTTTCACTTCTGCCTCTCCACTCCCATGCCTTTCTTGGTCGGACCAACCCAACCAGCGATTTCCGACAAGTCTTTTTGATTCACCAAGACCCGCTAAAGGCTGATACAAACGAATAGTGGGAGTTCTTTCTTACCCGGGAAAAAGCAAAATATTTGATGGAAGAACAGGTGACCCCTTTGAGCAATCTGTTCTAATAGGGAAGTCCTATATCTTAAAATTAATTCATCAAGTTGATGAGAAATTCATGGGCGTTCTACTGGGCCCTACTCACTTGTTACACAACATCCTCCAAGATCTGGAGTTCAGCACGAATGGCAGCCATCGCGGCCTCATCCGCTCGTGCGGCCGCGATTTGCTTCTCCGCTGCCAAATGCTCCTTGAGATCCTGGCTATATAGCGTGCACCATGCCTTAGGCCGACGCTTATTTGGTGGAGGGGTCGGTGATTTGGGTGGAAGGCGGTCGGGGCATGTGGGATGTGGAAGGAGGAGGAGGAGGATGGAGGTCGGCTGTAGATTACTTGCCTGGATAGGCGAGGCCGAGCAGCGTGAAGGAGGGTCGCCGGCGAGGAGGCGACGCTACAAGCATGGAGTGAAGGTTTCAACTTGGAAAGGAAGGCAGAAGCAGGGGAAATGTGGCTATTGGTAGGGGGGGCGAGGTAGATATTTTCGCGGAAGCCGAAAATTTGGAATCGCTTCAGCGAAAAAACTGGCGCGCAAAGTGTCATCAGACACGGTCCCTTATTCGAAGCGGGCTATGGACTGTAGCCGTTGCACCTTCTCGCGTAAGCCGTATGAGTACTATACTCCGACGGTGCTCCAAGATATTTTGTGATGCATCTCACACGGTTGGTTTTAATAAACTGTGTGGGATCTACTTGATTTTTCGTCTTGATTTGAATTACATAATGGGGTCACAGGGGTCATGGACGGTGTTTGAATTGCTAGACCTTTTATCTGCAGTGAACATGCAACTATATGTGTGTCATAAAAGAATTGAAATTATTTAGGGTTCGTTTGGACATTTTTATGCATTAAGTGAGTTTTCAATGCCTTTATGTGCATAATTCAAATTTGAACTACATGCACATGCTCCAGTGCATATAAATTGGTTGAAAATCAAATCTTTGTCCTTGGGTGCATGCTTAGGTCCCATGCAATAAATGAGAATGAATGTCAAACACCCTGCCACTGTCACTCGGCCGCAAACATTGAGATACCTGGTTTTTAAATTCTAGTAACTCCAAAACTCGTCTAAAATTCATGAAACTTGGCATGCTCTCATTGAGCGGCATCAACATGCCGTGGTAATTTTTTTGTCCCATTTGGGGCAGGGTTTGGGTATAAGCTTCTCACAAACCAGAGCTTCTCACAACAAGCTGTTGGGGAACATTATTTCAAAAGTTTACCTACGATCACACAAGATCTATCTAGGAGAAGCATAGCAATGAGCGGGGAGAGTGTGTCCACATACCCTGTAGACTGAAAGCGAAAGCGTTTAGTAACGCGGTTGATGTAGTCGAACGTCTTCGCGATCCAAGTACCGAACGCACGACACCTCCGCGATCTGCACACGTTCAGCTCGGTGACGTCCCTCGAACTCTAGATCCAGCTGAGACCAAGGGAGAGTTCTGTGAGCACGACGACGTGGTGACGGTGATAATGAAGTTACCAGCGCATGGCTTCGCCTAAGCACTACGACAATATGACGGAGGTGTAAAACTGTGGAGGGGGGCACCGCACACGGCTAAGAGATTATCTTATCTCTATGGGGTGCCCCCTTCCCCCGTATATAAAGGAGGGAGGAGGAGGAGGCCGGCCTAGGAGGGGCGCGCCTATAGGGGGAATCCAACTAGGATTCCCCTCCTTTTCCAAGAGGGGAGAGAGCGAAGGAGTAGGAGAGGGAGAAGGAAAGAGAGGAGGGTGCCGCCCCCTCCCTAGTCCAATTCGGACTTGCCATGGGGGGCGCGCGGCCACCCCTTGAGGCCCTTCTCTCCTTTCCCGTATGGCCCATTAAGGCCCACTACTTCCCCCGGCGAATTCTCGTAACTCTCCGGTACTCCGAAAAATACCCGAATCACTCGGAACCTTTCCGATGTCCGAATATAGCCTTCCAATATATCGATCTTTAGGTCTCGACCATTTCGAGACTCCTCGTCATGTCCGTGGTCTCATCTGGGACTCCAAACAACCTTCGGTACATAAAATCACATAACTCATAATACAAATCATCATCGAACGTGAAGCGTGCGGACCCTACGGGTTCGAGAACTATGTAGACATGACCGAGACACATCTCCGGTCAATAACCAATAGCGGAACCTGGATGCTCATATTGGCTCCTTGTCACAGCCCTAGAGCTTGCTTGTAATTAGTGGCATTGCATCCATGCATCATGTTTAATTTTCATGAAATTTGAAATGGGGATTGCCTAAACCCTAGCATTAAAGGAATTCAAATAGGTTCAACCAAAATATTTCCAGTAAATCCAAATGACTTCCAAAAATGTTCATCATTCTTGGAAAATGCTGGAAACAGTAACCAGGGGTGATGCACATTTTTCCATGACATATTTGGTCACTGGATTTAAATCATACCTTATTTGCATTTGGGCATTTAAATACTATAAAATATTCTAAATGCTCAAATAATCCCAAACTGAAATGTTTACTGTAGGATATATTTCCAACAGTGGTCATGAGCAGTTGCATGATTTTTGGGATTGATTTAGTATTTTTAATAAAGCCACAAAGCTGCACAAAAATAAAATAGAGAAAACCAGAGAGAGGAAAACCCACCTGGCACTTACCTGTGACAGCCCAACCTGCCCGACTGGCCTAGTGGCCAGTCATCATTCTCCTCTTGCCAGGAGGACGCAGCACGCGTGGCCGCCGCTCGCGAGCACGCGCCTCGCCACCTCCTGCTTCCACCGACGCCCTGGGCGCCCCCAGACGATGCCACGCACCCCCCCTGGACCGCTCTCTCTCTCCCGTGCTTTCCCCTCCCCAGCTCTCTCTCCCTCTCGCCCTTTCCACCATGGCCGAGACGCCCGCGAGCTCGCTGCCGCCATAGCCGCAGCCAACGCCTCTCCCTCAACCTCCCGAGCAGCCCAGAGGCTCCGCCACTCCGTCCTCGACCCCCTCACCGAGCCACGCCCCTCTAGAAACCCCCGAACATCCTCACCGGGCTCGTCTCCTACCTTGGACCGCCGGTCGCTGTCGCCCGATTCGTCGTCCACAGGGCCTCCCCGAGCCCGCCGACCCCCTCTCCGACCCCGCTGTGAGCTCCTCTTCCTCTCCCCTAGCTCCCGTGCTTGTTTGGCCTCCGTAGTCGCCGTTCCACCGCACCCGAAAGCTCCGCGCCGCCGGCCATGGCGCCGCCGTGGCCAGGGCCACCCCAGTTTGCGCCTGAGCACGTCACCATGTTCACCGCCCTCCCAGGAGCCCGCAGCGCCCTTCGGTTTCTCCTCTAGTGCACCGTAGCTCCTTCTCCCCTCCCTGCCGAGCTCTGGCCGCCGTGCAAGTTGCCGCCGCCGTCGATTTAGGTCACCTGAGCTGCTGCTGCGTGCACCACAAGACGCGGACGAGCTCCAGCATCGCGTAGAATTTCTCAGCCATCGATTTGGTCGCCGGAGGTGCGTTTCCGACGCCCTCCGCCGTCTCTGGCATCGCCGGCGACGAGCCTCGGGTCAACTCCGACGAGCCTCGTAGGAAGACGGGATCGGATCCATAGTGGTGTATTGATATGGTGAATATGTGGACTCGTGTGCGCCACCTCAAAAGAGTTACTTGCAGTAGTTCAGGATAGCCACCGAGTCAAAGCTGGCTTGCTGCAGTTAAACTCCACCACCCCCTTTGATAATGATGCATATGTAGTTAGATCTGATGTAAGTCTTGCTGAGTACATTTGTACTCACGTTTGCTTATTTTATGTTTTGCAGAGAGACGTCAGTCTCGCTAGTATTTCCACGTGGACTTCGACGTTTAGCTTGTTACCTCAGCTACGATCTTGTGCCCTCGGCGGAGATCTCGTAGATAGTCGCTTCTCACCTTTTCCATTTGTAGATGTCTGTACTCAGACGTGTTAAGTTTCCGCTTGTGCTTTGACTTGTATGTTCTGAGTGCTGGGTCATGAGACCCATGTTTGTAATATCTCTCTCCTCGGAGCCTAATGAATAAATATTTGAGTCGTAGAGTTATGTTGTGATGCCATGTTGTATTTGCACATATTGAGCATATTGTGTGTATGTTTGAAATGCTTGGTATGTGTGGGATCCGACAATCTAGTTGTTTATCCTTGGCAGCCTCTCATATGGGGAAATGTAGTCTAGTGCTTCCTGAGCGATAGTAGTCCGCTCATGCCCGGTTCACCGAGTCCTCGCTAGCCCAAAGACTACTGCTTGGACACTTGATCGGCGGCATGTGTTTCACTTCGTTCTTATGTCATCCCTTCGGGAAATGTCACGCGGTGATATTCGAGTCCTGCCTAGCTTTCTACAGCCGGGATACCGGAGTCCTGTTAGCCAGTGCTACAGCCCGAATTCATACGTTGATGACCGACATGCTCGACATGATTCATGTATGCCTGTCCCCATGGGTTAGTGCCGCTTTGGGTTCATGACTAGCCATGTCGGCCCGGGTTCTCTGTCATATGGATGCTAGCGACACTATCATATCGTGAGCCAAAAGGCATAAACGGTCCCGGCCATGGTAAGGCGACACCCGTGGGAATACCGTGCGTGAGGCTGCAAAGTGATATGAGGTGTTACCGGCTAGATCGATGTGACTTGGAATCGGGGTCCTGATAGCGTTGGTATCAGAGCCTGACTGCCTGTAGGATTACCAAGCCAAACTGGTCGAAGTTGTGTCTAGAAATGCTTTAGTTATGTAAGGGAATTGATTGTGGAAGGGAACGTAAGGATCTTTTTACTCCTTATACCTCATGGCCTTCTAATCTGAGTCATCCTCTTCTCTTCTACGGGGTTCAAGAGCTAGGCTTCTCATCTTTCTATCAGGATGACGTGTTACTAATCCATAGACCTTTAAGATTGCTGGTTTTAAGCCCCGCCAGTTCCTACTAATTTCAGATGCTAACTGTTGATCTCGGAACCTTGATATTGTGATGTGAGTGGTTATGCCACCATTTTGCAGGATGTCTCAAATCATTTTGAGCATTTACAGCCGTTATGCTGTCCGAGTCATCCCAGGTCTCTAAATAGTCGATGCATTTGCAAATCCTTTCCTTCCGTTCGATGTCCTTTTGGTCGAGATAATCACACAAATCGGTAGGTTGAGGTACTTTGTTGCCCCGGCATAGATGTTGGAGCTATTATTATGACCCTAGGTGTTTAGGAAGTCACCTAGCAATTTAGCAATGCGTTATATTCCTAGTGTGATGATTCTGGCCATTATTCTTGAAAGCACCCCGTGATGTTATTAGTTAGTAGGCATTCTATTCCTGGGTTCTTGAACTCGAGATTCACCCTACCTCATGTTGTTAGTATTTGCTAGTTCCTTTAGGATATTAGTAACCTTTGCATTAGTCCTCGAGGTCCGTGGTATTTCCTTCTTCCAAATGCTATGAACCGCTTATGGCATAAGTTCCTCGCTGAACTAAAGGATCACAATCAGAGTACTCTTGAGGAGTTCTCCATTCATAATTGTGACTCTGCCAGTTCTACCTTCTCTGCATGGGTTATCCGGGAGAAATGTTGAGCTTTGCTCGATATACTAATCCATGACTCCACAACTCGAAAAGTTATATGTTCCTCGAGTTGTTCCTCCTTAGTTGTATTCCGATCCCCGTCTATTAGTTGATAGGGAGTAGTCGTGCTCTCGTCCTCATTGATGCCATTATCCTTGTGGTCCGTCAAGCCATTCTATTTCGGAATGAGTAGGAGAAACAAACTCCAGTACCTCATCCATTTCTAGGATTGGGTCAAAGTAGTTGTATCCCGCAGATCAAAATGCCAATTCAGCTTTTGTTCTGTTCTACCCCGAAGTATTACCCACTTTATATCAGGAACGTCATGAGGATTGCACCTTCTTTTATGAATTCTTGACGTAGTGATACTTCTCGCTATCATTATTCATTCCTCGGTCCCGTGTTGATGCAACCGGAATGCCGACAAGTGAATTGTGATGTGTGAAATCGATACTCCTAGCAACTTCGTTGTTTGGTAGTAAATGGACAATATTCTCATTCTTAGTGTGTTGGTTATTAAATCATCATCCTAAGATTGATCGTGCTACCTAGTCCTTATTTCTGGTGCACTCTTCGATCAATGAGTTAGGATTTTGTCAATCCCTCACTCTATTTGATCATATCGTCTTGCCCTGAAAAGCAAGATTGCTCCCGAGCTTAGTAACATACCGGTGGTTCGTGACTTTCCAAATATCTTCTTGGAAGTGCTACCAGGTTGTCACCTGACCGCTATGTTGAGTTCGTGACCATATTGGTTTCCCTCTAAACCACCCATTCTCCAAGACTCTGTGTTGGATATCCCTGAGCTAGTTGGTTGAGCTAAACAATAACTTGGAGAGTTGGAAGATAAAAGCTTGTCCGACTTAGTTCATCACAAAGGGATATCCTTAAGTGTGTGTGTGTTGAAGAAAGATGATATTTTCATCGATTGGTCCCTGTGATCAGTTGTTGGATCTATTGCCTTGTCAAAAACTATGACTTGAGTATGGGCCATCGTCAAGTCAAATCAGAACCAACGATGTTCATAATGTTGTCTTACTCGTGGTTAATCCCTCGAGCATACACCATTATATCTTTTGGTCTGACCAATACTATCACCGTGTTCACATGATGGCGGAAGTTCAGTGATATGGAAATTCCGATGAGTTGTTGTTGAGCCCATCAGCAGCATTTTGTCTCCCCCATGATTCATGTTGAACATCAACCTAGTGTTGAAAACTTTGTAAGCGATGCCTTCGTGTTCCGTTCATGAAGCTTATGCTTGGATGGAAGAAGTGACTTCCTCGAATTCATGTGCTTTAGGTGTAAGTTGTCGCCATGAATTTGAGAAAGGTTTGTTTTTGCTTCCTCTGGAATCATCCCAAGTCAGTCATGCATGTGCGTAGTATTCTATGGTGCGATAGACTGATCATCTTCATTCCATATGAATTCCCTAGCACACCAAGCCACTAGCTGATTTGTTCAGGGGGCAAGAAGTTTCTTCATAAGAGCTAATCATATGACTTATGCAAGGACTTGATATCCTCGATGATGGCTCCCACCGAACTTGGTAGTGTTTAATATAAGACTACTATGTGGCCATGCTTATGCGGGACAACGTGTTCACCGTTTGTAGCGTAACCCGTCCATGTTTTGGAGCTCACTACCATAGTCCATCTCCGAGAATCTTGCAACATCATCTCGCCGATTTGTGTTGCACCCTTCCTTTCGGACATCTTTGAGTCCGGTATCCTATTACCAATCGGATCTGAATCTCAGGCAGATATGATGGTTGGAACATTCCCAACAGTTGCATTTTGTTCCCAGCTTGCACCCCATTGTGCCAATCTCCCTTGGATTGCCCTTCTCAGCAATTGTTGTTCAGGGTCATCCTCAAAAGTGGTCCTACCATGGGTCCCCTCCACCTCCGATGATAAGCAAAAATCATCCATTGCGTTGTCTTCAACAAGGTAGTCCACATCATCCATTCTAGTCCGGGTGTACCATTCCTTTGCACTCCGCCAAACGATCGTTGTGAATTGCCTTAGGCTGGTATAAAGAGTTCCAACGATCTATGGATCAAAAGTAATTCTTTTTGTCACTTAAGGGAATAACTCTACGAGTCACCTTTCCTAAGGTGTCCCGTTATGGAATCATGGCAATCATCTTCTTGTTACTTTGAAACCATGCACCATTTTACTTAAGCGTGGAATGGTTGCCTACCAATTTGAACCTTCGTCATCCATTTCTTTACCATCATTCCTAATGTGTGTTTGGTGTCTCAACTCAAGATGTTGTTCTTACGTCTCTCCATGAACTGATCTTGAGTTGCTCGATCTTCAAGAAGAGTAAATCCTGTAGGGTTTCCCCCTTCTTTCTGTTGTTGTGTCGAGTGAAGATCTCGAAAGCAAAGACGTCAAGATCAATATGAAGCAATGAGTCAACATCTTGAGAAGGACAATTGGATCATGAAGATTGTGATAGTTGTGACTCCCCTTTTCCTCTTACCTCACGTCTTGAATCTCGGGGCGAGATTCTTGTTTAGTGGGGGGTGAGTTGTCACAGCCCTAGAGCTTGCTTGTAATTAGTGGCATTGCATCCATGCATCATGTTTAATTTTCATGAAATTTGAAATGGGGATTGCCTAAACCCTAGCATTAAAGGAATTCAAATAGGTTCAACCAAAATATTTCCAATAAATCCAAATGACTTCCAAAAATGTTCATCATTCTTGGAAAATGCTGGAAACAGTAACCAGAGGTGATGCACATTTTTCCATGACATATTTGGTCACTGGATTTAAATCATACCTTATTTACATTTGGGCATTTAAATACTATAAAATATTCTAAATGCTCAAATAATCCCAAACTGAAATGTTTACTGTAGGATATATTTCCAACAGTGGTCATGAGCAGTTGCATGATTTTTGGGATTGATTTAGTATTTTTAATAAAGCCACAAAGCTGCACAAAAATAAAATAGAGAAAACCAGAGAGAGGAAAACCCACCTGGCACTTACCTGTGACAGCCCAACCGGCCCAGCTCTGTGACAGCCCAACCGGCCCGACTGGCCCAGTGGCCAGTCATCGTTCTCCTCTTGCCAGGAGGACGCAGCGCGCGTGGCCGCCGCTCGCGAGCACGCGCCTCGCCACCTCCTGCTTCCACCGACGCCCTGGGCGCCCCCAGACGACGCCACACACCCCCCTGGACCGCTCTCTCTCTCTCTCTCCCGTGCTTTCCCCTCCCCTGCTCTGTCTCCCTCTCGCCCTTTCCACCATGGCCGAGACGCCCGCGAGCTCGCTGCCGCCATAGCCGCAGCCAACGCCTCTCCCTCAACCTCCCGAGCAGCCCAGAGGCTCCGCCACTCCGTCCTCGACCCCCTCACCGAGCCACGCCCCTCCAGAAACCCCCGAACGTCCTCACCGGGCTCGTCTCCTACCTCGGACCGCCCGGTCGCCAGTGTCTGATTCACGTCCCACAGGGGCCTCCCGAGCCCGCCGACCCCCTCTCCGACCCCGCTGTGAGCTCCTCTTCCTCTCCCCTAGCTCCCGTGCTTGTTTGGCCTTCGTAGCCGCCGTTTCCACCGCACCTGAAAGCTCCCCGCCGCCGGCCATGGCGCCGCCGTGGCCAGGGCCACCCCAGTTTGCGCCTGAGCACGTCACCATGTTCACCGCCCTCCCAGGAGCCCACAGCGCCCTTCGGTTTCTCCTCTAGTGCACCGTAGCTCCTTCTCCCCTCCCCGCCGAGCTCCGGCCGCCGTGCAAGTTGCCGCCGCCGTCGATTTAGGTCACCTGAGCTGCTGCTGCGTGCACCACAAGACGCGGACGAGCTCCAGCATCGCGTAGAATCTCTCAGCCATCGATTTGGTCGCCGGAGGTGCGTTTCCGACGCCCTCTGCCGTCTCTGGCATCGCCGGCGACGAGCCTCGGGTCAACTCCGGCGAGTTTGACCCGGGTTTGACCCCAGTTTGACCTCCCCTGACTCACTAACAAGTGGGCCCCGGTCCTGTAATTTTTGGTTAAGGTTTTAAACTAAAACTTAACTAACCCGCTGACGTGGCACCATTAGATTAGCTAATCAGGGTTAGTTAGTGACACTGACATGTGGGCCCCGTGTCCTGCTAATTTTAGTTAGTGCTAAAACTAACTCTTTTAGCCCCCGAGTCACTGACCAGTGGACCCCACTGGTCAGGTTTGACCTGGTCGACGCCTGTTGACCACTGACGTCATAGTGACGTAGTGCTGACGCAATTAGTTATTTTCTGGATTTAATTTAATTCAGGAAATTCCAGAATATATCCTAAACTTCTAAAATTCATAGAAATTCAACCGTAACTCCAATGGAAATAAGTTATATATGAAAAATGATCAGAAAAATATGAAGAATCTGTTTATGCCATGATCATGCATGTTTGAAAAAGTTAACCTTACTGAATAGGACAAATGATGATTAGGGCAAATTATGAAATAACATTTGGAGTTGGAATTTGTTCTTGTTTGAGTTCCACTTCAATTAACTTGGCTAGATATTGCATTAGGTGAATTCAGTACCTTAACATGACATGTCATTCATGTGAATGTGCATTGCATTGATTGTGTTCTTTCTCAGTTGCCGGTGCTTGTCCCCTCTCAATAGACGACGTTCCGACGATTGTTTGACACCGATGATGAACTATATTATCTTCAGAAGTGCCAGGCAAGAAAAACCCCCTTGTTCATTCCGATATAATCCCACTCTCTCGCTCCTGCTCTATTTTACTGCATTAGGACAACAACGACTCATGTGTTACTTGCTGCATGTAGCTGAACCCCTTTATCCTCTGATGACTGTCATTCCACAAGAAATAGATGAAACCCACTAGCATGAGTAGGAGTTGTTTGAGCCTGATGTGCCTACTCATTCATGCTTGTTTGTCATGCTTGCTCTTGCTTAGAGTTGAGTCAGTCGATTCATCGGGAATGAATTTGAATGGTGTGTGAACATGTCCTATTGCGTGTGAGCTAAGTGTGTGAACATGATTTGGTAAAGGTAGCGGTGAGAGGCCATGTAGGAGTACATGGTGGGTTGTCTCATTGCAGCCGTCCTCGAGAATTGAGTTCGTGTTTGTGATCCATGAAACAGTTACTACCACGCATTGGGCCCGAAACCAATGGACCCTCTCGGCTTCTTAACCACCCTTGTTCTCTGTCCGGGAGTTGCAACTAGTTTACGGTGTTTGTAGGATATGTGTTGGAGGCCGTGCGTAGTCTTGACCCTAGGGGTGGGCTATGATGCAGATAGATACACCGTGGCCGGTGTACCAATGCCCGTTTGGTATCTCGAACCCTGCACACATCGTTCGGGGCCGTATGGGAAACCTCGACGGACTCCTGCAGATGGAACCTGAATAGGCGATAAACTGGACTAGGGACTCGAGTGTTTAGGTAGGCTATGGCCGACACCCACGTTGGGCTTCCGCTTGAAGGTTGCCGAGTACATGTCGTAAACGGCGGTAAGTGGTGAGCGTGTGTGAAGAAGTACACCCTGCAAGGTTAATATGATCTATTGAATAGCCGTGTCTCGGAGAAGGACTTCGGGTTGCCTATATCAGTTCATAGACAAGTGAAAGTGGATACTCTAAAATGCGCAAGATAAGCGTGAGTGCTATGGAGGCGTTCTCGTGGGAAGGCGGGATCGGATCCATAGTGGTGTATTGATATGGTGAATATGTGGACTCGTGTGCGCCACCTCAAAAGAGTTACTTGCGATGTAGTTCAGGATAGCCACCGAGTCAAAGCTGGCTTGCTGCAGTTAAACTCCACCACCCCTTTGATAATGATGCATATGTAGTTAGATCGATGTAAGTCTTGCTGAGTACATTTGTACTCATGTTTTCTTATTTTATGTTTTGCAGAGAGGCGTCGGTCTCGCTAGTAGTTCCACGTGGACTTGACGTTTAGCTTGTTACCTCAGCTACGATCTTGTGCCCTCGGCGAGATCTCGGTAGATAGTCAGGCTTCTCAGCCTTTTCCATTTGTAGATGTCTGTACTCAGACATGTTAAGTTTCCGCTTGTGCTTTGACTTGTATGCTCTGAGTGTTGGGTCATGAGACCCATGTTTGTAATATCTCGCTCCTTGGAGCCTAATGAATAAATATTTGAGTCGTAGAGTTATGTTGTGATGCCATGTTGTATTTGCACATATTGAGCATATTGTGGGTATGTTTGAAATGCTTGGTATGTGTGGGATCCGACAATCTAGTTGTTTATCCTTGGCAGCCTCTCATATGGGGAAATGTAGTCTAGTGCTTCTGAGCGATAGTAGTCCGCTTCTGCCCGGTTCACCGGAGTCCTGCTAGCCCAACACTACTGCTTGGACACTTGATGGCGGCATGTGTTTCACTTCGTTCCTATATACGTCCTTCGGGAAATGTCACGCGGTGATATTCGAGTCCCGCCTAGCTGCTACAGCCGGGATACGGAGTCCTGTTAGCCAGTGCTACAGCCGAATTCATCGTTGATGACCGACATGCTCGATGTGATTCATGTATGCTGTCCCCATGGGTTAGTGCCGCTTTGGGTTCACGACTAGCCATGTCGGCCCGGGTTCTCTGTCATATGGATGCTAGCGACACTATCATATACGTGAGCCAAAAGGTGCAAACGGTCCCGGGCCATGGTAAGGCGACACCCGTGGGAATACCATGTGTGAGGCCGCAAAGTGATATGAGGTGTTACCGGCTAGATCGATGTGACTTGGAATCGGGGTCCTGACACTCCTACATATTCTACGAAAATCTTTATCGGTCAAACCGCATAACAACATACGTTGTTCCCTTTGTCATCGGTATGTTACTTGCCCGAGATTCGATCGTCGGTATCATCATACCTAGTTCAATCTCGTTACCAGCAAGTCTCTTTACTCTTTCCGTAATGCATCATCCCGCAACTAACTCATTAGTCACATTGCTTGCAAGGCTTATAGTGATGTGCATTACCGAGAGGGCCCAAAGATACCTCTCCGATACACGGAGTGACAAATCCTAATCTCGATCTATGCCAACCCAACAAACACCTTCGGAGACACCTGTAGAGCATCTTTATAATCACCCAGTTACGTTGTGACATTTGATAGCACACAAGGTCTTCCTCCGGTATTCATGAGTTGCATAATCTCATAGTCATAGGAACATGTATAAGTCATGAAGAAAGCAATGGCAATAAAATTCAACGATCATAATGCTAAGCTAACGGATGGGTCTTGTGTTGGGGAACGTAGTAATTTCAAAAATTTTCCTACGCACACGCAAGACCATGGTGATGGCATAGCAACGAGAGGAGAGTGTCCGTCCCACGTACCCTCGTGAGACCGAAAGCGAAGCGTTATAACAACGCGGTTGATGTAGTCGTGCGTCTTCACGATCCGACCGATCCAAGCACCGAATGTACGGCACCTCCGAGTTACGCACATCGTTCAGCTCGATGGCGATCCCGGACTCGATCCAGCAAAGTGTCGGGATGAGTTCCGTCGACCGACGGCGTGGTGAAGATGATGATGCTCCACCGACGCAGGGCTTCGCCTAAGCTCATGACGATATGACTTCTCCGGCGCAGGCTTCGCCTAAGCTCATGACGATATGACCGAAGTGGAATATGGTGGAAGGGGCACCGCACACGGCTAAGGAACGATCCGTAGATCAACTTGTGTGTTCTAGGGTGCCCCCGCCCCGTATATAAAGGAGCCAAGGGGAGGGCGGCCGGCCAAGAGGAGGCGCGCCGGAGTCCTACTCCTCCGGGAGTAGGATTCCCCTCAATCCTAGTTGGAATAGGATTCACGGAGGGGAAAGAGAGAGAGGGCGGCCCACTTTTCCTAGTCCTAGTAGGACTAGGGGAAGGGGCCTTGCACCCACCTAGGGCTGGTCCTTTCTCCTTTCCACCAAGGCCCACTATGGCCCATATAGTTCCGGGGGTTCCGTAACCTCCGGTACTCTCATAAATTCGATTTCACTCGGAACATTTCCGATGTCCAAATGTAGGCTTCAATATATCAATTTTTACATCTCGACCATTTGAGACTCCTCGTCATGTCCGTGATCACATCCGGACTCGAACTACCTTCGGTACATCAATACTTATAAACTCATAATGAACTCATCGAAGCGTTAAGCGTGCGGACCCTACGGGTTCGAGAACTATGTAGACATGACCTAGAACCATTCTCGGTCAATAACCAATAGCGGAACCTGGATGCCCATATTGGTTCCTACATATTCTACGAAGATCTTTATCGGTCAAACCGCATAACGATATACATTGTTCCTTTTGTCATCGGTATGTTACTTACCCGAGATTCGATCGTCGGTATCTAATACCTAGTTCAATCTCGTTACCGGTAAGTATTTTTACTCGTTCCGTAATACATCATCTCACAACTAACTCATTAGTTGCAATGCTTGCAAGGCTTATGTGATGTGTATTACCGAGAAGGCCCAGAGATACCTCTCCGACAATCGGAGTGACAAAACCTAATCTCGATTCATGCCAACTCAACATATACTTTTGGAGACACCTGTAGAGTACCTTTATAATCACCCATTTACGTTGTGACGTTTGGTAGCACACAAAGTATTCCTCCGTAAACGGAGTTGCATAATCTCATAGTTGCGGGAACTTTGTATAAGTCATGAAGAAAGCATAAGCAACATACTAAGCGATCAAGTGCTAAGCTAACGAAATGGGTCATGTCAATCACATCATTCTCCTAATGATGTGATCCCATTAATCAAATGACAACACATGTCTATGGTTAGGAAACATAACCATCTTGATTAATGAACTAGTCTTGTAGAGGCATACTAGTGACTATCTGTTTGTCTATGTATTCACACATGTATTATGTTTCCGTTAATACAATTCTAGCATGAATAATAAACATTCATCATGATATAAGGAAATAAATAATAACTTTATTATTGCCTCTAGGGCATATTTCCTTCAGCCTCCCACTTGCACTAGAGTCAATAATCTAGATTACACAAGAATGATTCTAACACCCATGGAGTCTTGGTGCTGATCATGTTTTGCTCGTGGAAGAGGCTTAGTCAACGGTCTGCAACATTCAGATCCGTATGTATTTTGCAAATCTCTATGTCTCCCACTTGGACTTGGTCCCGAATGGAATTGAAGCGTCTCTTGATATGCTTGGTCCTCTTGTGAAATCTGGATTCCTTTGCCAAGGCAATTGCACCAATTGTCACGAAGATCTTCATTGGTCCCGATGCACTAGGTATGACACCTAGATCGGAAATGAACTCTTTCATCCGCACTCCTTCATTTGCTGCTTCAAGCAGCTATGTACTCCGCTTCACATGTAGATTCCGCCACGGCGCTTTGTTTAGAACTGCACCAACGACAGCTCCACCGTTTAATAAAAATACGATCCGGTTTGCGATTTAGAATCGTCCGGATCGTGTCAAAGCTTGCATCGGCGTAACCATTTACGACTAGCTCTTTGTCACCTCCATATCGAGAAACATATCCTCAGTCCTTTTCGGTATTTCAGGGATGTTCTTGACCGCTGTCGATGATCCACTCTGGATTACTTTGGTACCTTCCTGCCAAGCTTACAGCTAAGCATCGTCAGTCTGGTACACAACATTGCATACATGATAGAGCCTATGGCTGAAGCATAGGAACATCTTTCATTTTCTCTCTATCTTCTGCTGTGGTCGGGCATTGAGTCGACTCAATCTTACACCTTATAATCTGGTAAAAACCTTTCTTTGCTCGATCCATTTTGAACTTCTTCAAAACTTTATCAAGGTATGTGCTTTGTGAAAGTCAATTAAGCGTCTTGATCTATCTCTATAGATCTTGATGCCCAATATGTAAGCAGATTCACGAGGTCTTTCATTGAAAACTTTTATTCAAGTATCCTTTTATGCTATCCAGAAATTCTATATCATTTCCAATCAACAATATGTCGTCCACATATAATATCAAAATGCTACTGAGCTCCCACTCACTTTCTTGTAAATACAAAGCTTCTCCAAAAGTCTCAGATAAAACCATATGCTTTGATCACACTATCAAAGCGTTTATTCCAACTCCGAGAGGCTTGCACTGCACCATAAATTGATCGTTGGAGCTTGCACACTTTGTTAGCACCCTTGGATCAACAAAACCTTCTGGTTGCATCATATACAACTCTTCTTCTAGAAATCCATTCAAGAATGCAGTTTTACATCCATTTGCCAAATTTCATAATCATAAAATGCGCAATTGCTAACATGATTCGGACAGACTTAAGCATCGCTTCGGGTGAGAAAGTCTCATCGTAGTCAATCCCTTGAACTTGTCGAAAACCTTTTGCAACAAGTCGAGCTTTGTAGACAGCTTACATTACCATCGGCGTCAGTCTTCTTCTTAAAGATCCATTTATTCTCAATGGCTTGCCGATCATCGGGCAAGTCTACCAAAGTCCATACTTTGTTCTCATACATGGATCCCATCTCAGATTTCATGGCTTCAAGCCATTTTGTGGAATCTGGGCTCACCATCGCTTCTTCATAGTTCGTAGGTTCACCATGATCTAGTAGCATGACTTCGAAATAGGATTACCGTACCACTCAGTGCGGATTTTATTCTGGTTGATCTCTGATTCAAGGACAACTTGATCTGAAGTTTCATGATCATTATCATTATCTTCCTCGCTAATGGTGTAGGTGTTACGTAAACTGATTTACGTGATGAACTACTTTCAATGAGGGAGCTGGTACTATTACCTCATCAAGTTCCACTTTCCTCCCACTCACTTCTTTCGAGAGAAACTCCTTCTCTAGAAAGGATCCATTCTTAACAACGAATGTCTTGCCTTCGGATCTGTGATAGAAGGTATACCCAATTGTCTCCTTTGGGTATCCTATGAAGACACATTTTTCGATTTGGGTTCAAGCTTATCGGGTTGAAGTTTTTCACATAAGCATTGCAACCCCAAACTTTCGAAACGACAACTTTGGTTTCTTGCTAAACCATAGTTCATAAGGCGTCGTCTCAGCGGATTTTGACGGTGTCCTATTTAACGTGAATGCGGCCGTCTCTAAAGCATAACCCCAAAGCGATAGCGGTAAATCGGAAATAGACATCATAGATCGCACCATATCTAGTAAAATACGATTCGACGTTCGGACACACCATTACGTTGTGGTGTTCCGGTGGCGTGAGTTGCGAAACTATTCCGCATTGCTTCAAATGTAGACCAAACTCGTAACTCAAATATTCTCCTCCACGATCAGATCGTAGAAACTTTATTTTCTTGTTACGATGATTTTCAACTTCACTCTGAAATTCTTTGAACTTTTCAAATGTTTCAGATTTATGCTTCATCAAGTAGATAAACCCGTATCTGCTTAAATCATCTGTGAAGGTGAGAAAATAACGATATCCGCCACGAGCTTCAACATTCATCGGACCACATACATCTGTATGTATGATTTCCAATATGTCTGTTGCTCTCTCCATACAACCGGAGAACGGTGTTTTAGTCATCTTGCCCATGAGGCACGGTTCATAAGTACCAAGTGATTCATAATCAAGTGATTCCAAAAGTCCATCTGTATGGAGTTTCTTCATGCGTTTTACACCGATATGACCTAAATGGCGAGTGCCACAAATAAGTTGCACTATCATTATCAACTCTGCATCTTTTGGCTTCGACATTATGAATATGTGTATCACTACTGTCGAGATTCAACAAGAATAGACCATTCTTCAAGGGTGCATGACCATAAAGATATTACTCATATAAATAGAACTACCATTATTCTCTGATTTAAATGAATAACCGTCTCGCATCAAACAAGATCCAGATATAATGTTCATGCTCAACGCGGCACCAAATAACAATTATTTAGGTCTAAAACTAATCCCAAGGTAGATGTAGAGGTAGCGTGCCGACCATGATCACATTGAATTTGGAACCATTTCCCACGCGCATCATCACCTCGTCCTTTGCGGTGCTCGTCTATTCCGTAGTCCTGTTTGAGTTGCAAATATTAGCAATGTAACCAATATCAAATACCAGTGCTACTACGAGCTCTAGTAAGGTACACATCAATAACATGTATATCACATATACCTTTGTTCACCTTGCCATCCTTCTTATCCGCCAAATACTTGGGGCAGTTCCGCTTCAAATGTCGATCGCTTGCGGTAAAACACTCGATTTGTGGCTTAGGTCCAGACTTGGGTTTCTTCTCTTGAGCAGCAACTTTCTTGCTGTTCTTGAAGTTTCCTTCTTCTTCCCTTTGCCCTTTTCTTGAAACTAGTGGTCTTGTTGACCATCAACACTTGATGCTCTTTCTTGATTTCTACCTCCGCTGCTTTTAGCATTGCGAAGAGCTCAGAATTGTCTTAGTCATCCCTTGCATATTATAGTTCATCACGAAGCTCTTGTAGCTTGGTGGCGATGATTGGAGAATTACATCAATGACACTATCATCCGGAAGATTAACTCCCAGCTGAATTAAGTGATTATTATACCCGGACATTTTGAGTATGTGCTCACTTGACGTAACTATTCTCCTCCATCTTGCAGCTATAGAACTTATTGGAGACTTCATATCTCTCAATCCGGGCATTTGCTTGAAATATTAACTTCAACTCATGGAACATCTCATATGCTCCATGACGTTCAAAACGTCGTTGAAGACCGGTTCTAAGCCGTAAAGCATGGCACAATGAACTATAGAGTAGTCATCACTTTGCTCGCCAGACGTTCACAACTTCGGCGTTGCTCTCTGAGCGGGCACGGCACCCAGCGGTGCTTCCAGGCGTAATTCTTATGTGCAGCAATGAGGATAATCCTCAAATTCGGACCCAGTCCGTGTAATTGCTACCATCATATTTCAACTTTGCTTTCTCAAGGAACGCATTAAAATTCAACGGAACAACAAAGACGAGCCATCTATCTACATAAACATAGACAAGAAAAATACTATCAGGTACTAAGTTCATGATAAATTTAAGTTCAATTAATCATATTAAAAAACTCCCACTTAGACAGATATCTCTCTAGTCATCTAAGTGATTACGTGATCCAAATCAACTAAACCATAACCGATCATCACGTGAGATGGAGTAGTTTTCAATGGTGAACATCACTATGTTGATCATATCTACTATATGATTCACGCTCGTGAAGGAAATATGCCCTAGAGGCAATAATAAAGTTATTATTTATTTCCTTATATCATGATAAATGTTTATTATTCATGCTAGAATTGTATTAACCGGAAACACAATACATGTGTGAATACATAGACAAACAGAGTGTCACTAGTATGCCTCTACTTGACTAGCTCGTTAATCGAAGATGGTTATGTTTCCTAACCATAGACATGAGTTGTCATTTGATTAACGGGATCACATCATTAGGAGAATGATCTGATTGACATGACCCATTCCGTTAGCCTAGCACTTGATCGTTTAGTATGTTGCTATTGCTTTCTTCATGACTTATACATGTTCACTGTAACTATGAGATTATGCAACTCCGTTTACGGAGGAACACTTTGGGTACTACCAAGCGTCCACAACGTGCTGGGTGATTATAAAGGAGTACTACAGGTGTCTCCAAAGGTACATGTTGGGTTGGCGGATTTCGAGATTAGGTTTTGTCACTCCGATTGTCGGAGAGGTATCTCTGGGCCTTCTCGGTAATACACATCATATAAGCCTTGCAAGCATTGCAACTAATAAGTTAGTTGCGAGATGATGTATTACGGAACGAGTAAAGAGACTTGCCGGTAACGAGATTGAACTAGGTATTGGATACCGACGTCGAATCTCGGGCAAGTAACATACCGGTGACAAAGGGAACAAAGTATGTTATTATGCGGTTTGACCGATAAAGATCTTCGTAGAATATGTAGGAGCCAATATGGGCATCCAGGTTCCGCTATTGGTTATTGACCAAGAATAGTTCTAGGTCATGTCTACATAGTTCTCGAACCCGTAGGGTCCGCACGCTTAGGTTTCGATGGCGCTTATATTATGAGTTTATGAGTTTTGATGTACCAAGGAGTTGGAGTCCCGGATGAGATCGGGGACATGACGAGGAGTCTCGAAATGGTCGAGGCGTAAAGATCGATATATTGGACGACTATATTCGAGTTCGGAAAGGTTCGAATAATTGGGTATTTTTCGAGTACCGGAGAGTTACGGAATTCGCCGGGAGAAGTATTGGGCCTTATTGGGCCTGCGGAAAGAGAGAGGGCTGCCTAGGGCAGGCGCGCGCCCAAGGCCTAGTCCGAATGGACTAGGGAGGGGCCGCACCCCTTCCTCCCTTCCCCTTCCTTCTCTCCTACTCCTACTAGGAAAGGAGGAGTCCTACTCCCGGTGGGAGTAGGACTCCCCCATGTGCGCCTCCTCCTTGGCGGCCACCTCCTCCTTGCTCCTTTATATCACGGGGGGGGGGGCACCCCATAACACGAAGTTGATCTACGGATCGTTCCTTTGCCGTGTCGGTGCCCCCTCCACCATATTCCACTTCGGTCATATCGTCATGGAGCTTAAGCGAAGCCCTGCGCCGGTGAAGTCATATCGTCGCGGAGCTTAAGGCGAAGCCCTGCGTCGGTGGAGCATCATCATCGTCCACGCCGTCGTCTTGTGGAACTCATCCCCGACGCTTTGCTGAATCGGGCCCGGGATCGTCATCGAGCTGAGCGTGTGCTGAACTCGGAGGTGCCGTGCGTTCGGTGCTTGGATCGGTCGGATCGTGAAGGCGTCGACTACATCAACAGCGTTGTTATAACGCTTCCGCTTCGGTCTCACGAGTGCGTGGACATACACTCTCCCTCTCGTTGCTATGCCATCACCATGGTCTTGCGTGTGCGTGGGAAAATTTTGAAATTACTCGTTTCCCAACAAGTGGCATCCGAGCCTGGTTTTATGCGTTGATGTCATATGCACGAGTAGAACACAAGTGAGTTGTGGGCGATATAAGTCATCTTGCTTACCAGCATGTCATACTTTGGTTCAGCGGTATTGTGAGATGAAGCGGCCCGGACCGACATTACGCCTCGCTTACGCGAGACTGGTTTCACCGCTTGAGCACTCGTTGCTTAAAGGTGACCGCGGGTGTCTGCTCTCTCACTTTAGTTGAACCGAGTGTGGCTCGCCCGGTCCTTGCGAAGGTTAAAACAGCACCAACTTGACAAACTATCGTTGTGGTTTTGATGCGTAGGTAAGAACGGTTCTTGCTCAGCCCGTAACAGCCACGTAAAATTTGCAACAACAAAGTAGAGGACGTCTAACTTGTTTTTGCAGGGCATGTTGTGATGTGATGTGGTCAAGGCGTGATGCTATATTTTATTGTATGAGATGATCATGTTTTGTAACCGAGTTATCGGCAATGGCGAGAGCCATATGGTTGTCGCTTTATTGTATGAAATGCAAAAGCCATGTAATTGCTTTACTTTATCACTAAGCAGATAGCGATAGTCGTAGAAGCAATAGTTGGCGAGGCGACAACGATGCTACGATGGAGATCAAGGTGTCGCGCCGGTGGCGATGGTGATCATGACGGTGCTTGGAGATGGAGATCACAAGCACAAGATGATGATGACCATATCATATCACTTATATTGATTGCATGTGATGTTTATCCTTTATGCATCTTATCTTGCTTTGATTGACGGTAGCATTATAAGATGATCTCTCACTAAAATTATCAAGAAGTGTTCTCCTGAGTATGCACCGTTGCTAAAAGTTCGTAGTACCCGGACACCACGTGATGATCGGGTGTGATAAGTTCTCGTCCATCTACAACGGGTGCAAGCCAGTTTTGCACACGCAGAATACTCGAGTTAAACTTGACGAGCCTAGCATATGCGAGATATGGCCTCGGACACGGAGACCGAAGGTCGAGCATGAATCATATAGTAGATATGATCAACATAGTGATGTTCACCATTGAAACTACTCCATCTCACGTGATGATCGGACATGGTTTAGTTGATTTGGATCACGTAATCACTTAGATGACTAGAGAGATGTCTGTCTAAGTGGGAGGTTTTTAATATGATTAATTGAACTTAAATTTATCATGAAATTAGTCCTGGTAGTATTTTTGCAAATTATGTTGTAGATCAATAGCTCGCGTTGTTGCTTCCCTGTGTTTTTATATGTGTTCCTAGAGAAAATTGTATTGAAAAATGTTAGTAGCAATGATGCGGATTGGATCCGTGATCTGAGGTTTATCCTCATTGCTGCAGAAGAATTATGTCCTTAATGCACCACTAGGTGACAGACCTATTGCAGGAGCGGATGCGGGCGTTATGAGCGTTTGGCTAGCTCAATATGAGCGAATCTGAGGCGTTATGAGCGTTTGGCTGGCTCAATATGATGACTACTTGATAGTTTAGTGCACCATGCTTAACGGCTTAGAATCGGGACTTCAAAGGCGTTTTGAGCGTCATGGGCCATATGAGATGTTCGAGGAATTGAAGTTAATATTTCAAGCAAATACCGAGTTGAGAGATATGAAGTCTCCAACAAGTTCTATAGCTAAAAGATGGAGGAGAATCGCTCAACTAGTGAGCATGTGCTCAGATTATCCGAGTACTTCAATCGCTTGAATCAAGTGGGAGTTAATCTTCCGAGATAAGATAGTGATTGACAGAATTCTCTAGTCACCATCACTAAGTTAGTAGAACTTCGTGATGAACTATAGTATGCAAGGGATGACGAAAAAGATTCTCGAGCTCTTCGCGATGCTAAAATCGGCGAAGGTAGAAATCAAGAAAAACATCAAGTGTTGATGGTTGACAAGACCACTAGTCTCAAGGAAAATGGCAAAGGAAGAAGAGGAACTTCAAAAGGAGCGGCAAGCAAGTTGCTGCTCGAGTGAAGAAGCCCAAGTCTAGACCTAAGCACGAGACCGAGTAATTTTGCTGCAATGGAACTGGTCACCGGAAGCGGAACTACCCCTGAATATTTGGTGGATAAGAAGGATGGCAAAGTGAACAAGGTTATATTTGATATACAGGTTATTGATGTGTGCCTTACTAGTGTTTATAGTAGCCCCAGAGTATTTGATACTGTTCGGTTGCTAAGATTAGTAACTCGAACAGGAGTTCTGAGAATAAGCAGAGACTAGTTGAAGGGAAGTGACGATGAGTGTTGGAAGTAGTTCCAAGATTGATATGATCATCATCGCACACTCCCTATAATTTCGGGATTAGTGTGAAACCTAAATAAGTGTTATTTGGTGTTGAGCATAAATATGATTTGATCATGTTTATTGCAATACGGTTATTCATTTAAGTAAGAGAATAAATTGTTGTTCATTTACATGAATAAAACCTTATATGGTTACACACCCAATGAAAATGGTTCATTGGATCTCGATCATAGTGATACGCATATTCATAATATTGAAACCAAAAGATGCAAAGTTAATAATGATAGTGCAACTTATTTGTGGCAATCGCCGTTTAGGTCATATTGGTGTAAAGCGCATGAAGAAAACTCCATGCTGATGGACTTTTGGAATCACTTGATTATGAATCATTTGATGCTTGCGAACCGTGCCTTTTGGGCAAGATGACTAAAACTCCGTTCTCCGGAACAATGGAACAAGCTATTGACTTATTGGAAATAATACATACCGATGTATGCGATCCAATGAGTGTTGATGCTCGTGGCAAGTATCGTTATTTTTCTGACCTTCACAAGATGATTTGAGTAGATATGGGTATATCTACTTGATGAAACATAAGTCTGAAATAGTTGAAAGGTTCAAAGAATTTCAGAGTGAAGTGGAAGATCATCGCAACAAGAAAATAAAGTTTCTGCGATCTGATCGTGGAGATGAATATTTGAGTTACGAGTTTGGTCTTCAATGAAAACAATGTGGAATAGTTTCACAGCTCACGCCACCGGAACACCACAACGTTATGGTGTGTCCGAACGTCAATAACCGTACTTTATTTTGATATGGTGCGATCTATGATGTATCTTACCGATTTACCACTATCGTTTTGGGGTTATGCATTAGAGACAGCTGCATTCACGTTTAATAGGGCAACATCTAAATCCGTTGAGGCGACACCGTATGAACTATGGTTTAACAGTAAACCTAAGCTGTCGTTTCTTAAAGTTTGGAGTTGTGATGCTTATGTGAAAAAGTTTTCACCTGATAAGCTCGAACCCAAATCGGAGAAGTGCGTCTTCATAGAATACCCAAAGGAAACTGTTGGGTACACCTTCTATCACAAGTCTAAAGGCAAAACATTCGTTGCTAAGATGGATCCTTTCTAGAGAAGGAGTTTTCTCTCTAAAGAAGTGAGTGGGAGGAAAGTAGAACTTGATAAGGTAATTGTACCTTCTCCCTTATTGGAAAGTAGTTCATCACGTAAATCAGTTCGATGATTCCTACACCAATTAGTAAGGAAGTTAATGATGATCATGAAACTTCAGATCAAGTTGCTACCAAACCTCGTGGGTCTTTCGGAGTAAGATCCGCACAGAGTGGTACGGTAATCATGTTCGGAAGTCATGTTACTAGACCATGATGAACCTACGAAATATGAGGAAGCGATGATGAGCCCAGATTCATGAAATGGCTTGAGGCCATAAAATCTGAGATGGGATCCATATATGAGAACAAAGTGTGGACTTTGATGGAGTTGCCGATGATCGGCAAGCCATATTATATAAATGGATCTTCAAGAGGAAGACAGATGTTGATAGTAGTGTTACTATCTACAAAGCTCGACTTGTCGCAAAAAGGTTTTGACAAGTTCAAGGTGTTGACTACAATGAGATTTTCTCAAGCTGTAGCGATGCTTAAGTCTGTCCGAATCATGTTAGCAATCGCCACATTTTATGAAATCGGCAAATGGATGTCAAAACTACATTCTTTAATGGATTTATTAAAGAAGAGTTGTATATGATGCAACCGAAGGTTTTGTCAATCCTAAAGGAGCTAACAAAATGTGCAAGCTCCAATGATCCATCTATGGACCGGTGCAAGCATCTCGGAGTTGGAATAAGCGCTTTGATAGTGTGATCAAAGCATATAGTTTTATCTGACTTGCGGTGAAGCTCTGTATTTACAAGAAAGTGAGTGGGAGCACTACAGCATTTCGATAAGTATATGTGAATGACATATTGTTGATCGGAAATAATGTAGAATTATTCTGCAAAGCATAAAGGAGTGTTTGAAAAGAGTTTTTCAAAGAAAGACCTCGGTGAAGCTGCTTACATATTGAGCATCAAGATCTATAGAGATAGATCAAGGCGCTTGATAAGTTTTTCAATGAATACATACCTTGACAAGATTTTGAAGTAGCTCAAAATGGAACAGTCAAAGAAAGAGTTCTTGCCTGTGTTACAAGGTGTGAGATTGAGTAAGACTCAAAACCCGACCACGACAGAAGATAGAAAGAGAATGAAAGTCATTCCCTATGCATCAGCCATAGGTTCTATAAAGTATGTCATGTTGTGTACCAGATCTATTGCATACCCTACCACTAAGCTTGGCAAGGGAGTGCAATAGTGATCTAGGAGTAGATCAATGGACAGCGGTCAAAATTATCCTTAGTAGAATAAGGATATGTTTCTCAATTATAGAAGTGAAAAAGGTTAAATAAGTAAAGGGTTACGTCGATGCAAGTTTTAACACTAATCTAGATGACTCGAGTCTCAATCTGGATACATATTGAAAGTGGGAGCAATTAGCTAGAGTAGCTCCGTGCGAGCATTGTAGACATAGAAATTTGCAAAATACTTACGGCTCGAATGTGACAGGCCGTTGACTAAAATTATCTCACAAGCAAAACATGATCACACCTTAGTACTCTTTGGGTGTTAATCACATAGCGATGTGAACTAGATTCTGACTCTAGTAAACCCTTTGGGTGTTGGTCACATGTCGATGTGAACTATGGGTGTTAACCACATATAGATGTGAACTATTGATGTTAAATCACATGGCGATGTGAACTAGATTATTGACTCTAGTGCAAGTGGGAGATGAAGGAAATATGCCCTAGAGGCAATAATAAAGTTATTATTTATTTCCTTATATCATGATAAATGTTTATTATTCATGCTAGAATTGTATTAACGGAAACATAATACATGTGTGAATACATAGACAAACAAAGTGTCACTAGTATGCCTCTACTTGACTAGCTCGTTAATTGAAGATGGTTATGTTTCCTAACCATAGACATGAGTTGTCATTTGATTAACGGGATCACATCATTAGGAGAATGATCTGATTGACATGACCCATTCCGTTAGCCTAGCACTTGATCGTTTAGTATGTTGCTATTGCTTTCTTCATGACTTATACATGTTCTGTAACTATGAGATTATGCAACTCCGTTTACGGAGGAACACTTTGGGTACTACCAAGCGTCACAACGTAATCGGGTGATTATAAAGGAGTACTACAGGTGTCTCCAAAGGTACATGTTGGGTTGGCGGATTTCGAGATTAGGTTTTGTCACTCCGATTGTCGGAGAGGTATCTCTGGCCTTCTCGGTAATACACATCATATAAGCCTTGCAAGCATTGCAACTAATAAGTTAGTTGCGAGATGATGTATTACGGAGCGAGTAAAGAGACTTGCGTAACGAGATTGAACTAGGTATTGGATACCGACGATCGAATCTCGGGCAAGTAACATACCGATGACAAAGGGAACAAAGTATGTTATTATGCGGTTTGACCGATAAAGATCTTCGTAGAATATGTAGGAGCCAATATGGGCATCCAGGTTCCGCTATTGGTTATTGACCAAGAATAGTTCTAGGTCATGTCTACATAGTTCTCGAACCCGTAGGGTCCGCACGCAAGGTTTCGATGCGGTTATATTATGAGTTTATGAGTTTTGATGTACCAAGGAGTTGAGTCCCGGATGAGATCGGGGACATGACGAGGAGTCTCGAAATGGTCGAGGCGTAAAGATCGATATATTGGACGACTATATTCGGAGTTCGGAAGGTTCGAATAATTGGGTATTTTTCGAGTACCGGAGAGTTACGGAATTCGCCGGGAGAAGTATTGGGCCTTATTGGGCCTGCAGGAAGAGAGGGCTGCCTAGGGCAGGCGCGCCCCAAGGCCTAGTCCGGGTGGACTAGGGGAGGGCCGCACCCCTTCCTCCTTCCCTTCCTTCTCTCCTACTCCTACTAGGAAAGGAGGAGTCCTACTCCTGTGGGAGTAGGACTCCCCCCTGGTGCGCCTCCTCCTTGGCCGCCACCTCCTCCTTGCTCCTTTATATCACGGGGCAGGGGGCACCCCATAACACGAAGTTGATCTACGGATCGTTCCTTTGCCGTGTCGGGTGCCCCCTCCACCATATTCCACCGGTCATATTGTCGCGGAGCTTAAGGCGAAGCCCTGCGCCGATGAAGTCATATCATCGCGGAGCTTAAGCGAAGCCCTGCGTCGGTGGAGCATCATCATCGTCCTGCCACGTCGTCTTGACGGAACTCATCCCCGACGCTTTGCTGGATCGGAGCCCGGGATCGTCATCGAGCTGAATGTGTGCTGAACTTCGGAGGTGCCGTCGTTCGGTACTTGGATCGGTCGGATCGTGAAGGCGTCGACTACATCAACAGCGTTGTTATAACGCTTCGCTTCGGTCTCACGAGTGCGTGGACATACACTCTCCCCTCTCGTTGCTATGCCATCACCATGGTCTTGCGTGTGCGTAGGAAAATTTTGAAATTACTACGTTTCCCAACAGCTCGACCTTTCGGTCTCCGTGTTCCAAGGCCATATCTGCATATGCTAGGCTCGTCAAGTTTAACCTGAGTATTCTGCGTGTGCAAAACTGGCTTGCACCCGTTGTAGATGGACGTAGAACTTATCACACCGATCATCACGTGGTGTGCGGGTACTCTGAACTTTTAGCAGCGGTGCATACTCGAGGAGAACACTTCTTGATAATTTTAGTGAGAGATCATCTTATAATGCTACCGTCAATCAAAGCAAGATAAGATGCATAAAGGATAAACATCACATGCAATCAATATAAGTGATATGATATGGTCATCATCATCTTGTGCTTGTGATCTCCATCTCCGGCACACCGTCATGATCACCATCGTCACCGTAGCGACACCTTGATCTCCATCGTAGCATCGTTGTCGTCTCGCCAACTATTGCTTCTCGACTATCGCTCTGCTTAGTGATAAAGGAAAGCAATTACATGGCTTTTGCATTTCATACAATAAGCGACAACCATATGGCTCCTGCCGATTGCCGATAACTTCGGTTACAAAACATGATCATCTCATACAATAAAATATAGCATCACGTCTTGACCACATCACATCACAACATGCCTGCAAAAACAAGTTAGGCGTCCTCTACTTTGTTGTTGCAAGTTTTACGTGGCTGCTACGGGCTGAGCAAGAACCGTTCTTACCTCGCATCAAAACCACAGCGATAGTTTGTCAAGTTGGTGCTGTTTTAACCTTCGCAAGGACCGGGCGTAGCCACACTCGGTTCAATTAAAGTGAGAGAGCAGACACCGCGGTCACCTTTAAGCAACTAGTGCTCGAAGCGGTGAAACCAGTCTCGCGTAAGCGTCTGGCGTAATGTCGGTCCGGGCCGCTTCATCTCACAATACCGCTGAACCAAAGTATGACATGCTGGTAAGCGGTATGACTTATATCGCCCACAACTCACTTGTGTTCTACTCGTGCATATGACATCAACGCATAAAACCAGGCTCGGATGCCCTTTGTTGGGGAGCGTAGTAATTTCAAAAATTTCCTACGCACACGCAAGACCATGGTGATGGCATAGCAACGAGAGGGAGAGTGTCTGTCCACGTACCCTCGTGACCGAAAGCGGGCGTTATAACAACGCGGTTGATGTAGTCGTGCGTCTTCACGATCCGACCGATCCAAGCACCGAGCGTCGGCACCTCCGAGTTACACACGTTCAGCTCGATGGCGATCCCGGACTCGATCCAGCAAAGTGTCGGGATGAGTTCCGTTAACACGACGGCGTGGTGGCGATGATGATGCTCCACCGGCGCAGGGCTTCGCCTAAGCTCCGCGACGATATGACTTCTCCGGCGCGAGGCTTCGCCTAAGCTCATGACGATATGACGAAGTGGAATATGGTGGAAGGGGCACCGCACGGCTAAGGAACGATCCGTAGATCAACTTGTGTGTTCTAGGGTGCCCCCGCCCCGTATATAAAGGAGCCAGGGGAGGGGCGGCCGGCCAAGAGGAGGCGCTGCCGAGGAGTCCTACTCCCTCCGGGAGTAGGATTCCCCTCAATCCTAGTTGGAATAGGATTCACGGAGGGAAAGAGAGAGAGGGGGCCGGCCCACCTTTCCTAGTCCTAGTAGGACTAGGGGAAGGGGGGAGGCGCGTGGCCACCTAGGGCTGGTCCTTTCTCCTTTCCACCAAGGCCCACTATGGCCCATATAGTTCCCGGGGGGTTCCGGTAACCTCCCGATACTCCGGTAAATTCCCGATTTCACTCGGAACATTTCCGATGTCCAAATGTAGGCTTCAATATATCAATTTTACGTCTCGACCATTTGAGACTCCTCGTCATGTCCGTGATCACATCCGGGACTCGAACTACCTTCGTACATCAATACTTATAAACTCATAATGAACTGTCATCGAAGCGTTAAGCGTGCGGACCCTACGGGTTCGAGAACTATGTAGACATGACCTAGAACCATTCTCGGTCAATAACCAATAGCGGAACCTGGATGCCCATATTGGTTCCTACATATTCTCTGAAGATCTTTATCGGTCAAACCGCATAACGATATCGTTGTTCCTTTTGTCATCGGTATGTTACTTACCGAGATTCGATCGTCGGTATCTAATACCTAGTTCAATCTAGTTACGGTAAGTCTCTTTACTCGTTCCGTAATACATCATCTCACAACTAACTCATTAGTTGCAATGCTTGCAAGGCTTATGTGATGTGTATTACCGAGAAGGCCCAGATACCTCTCCGACAATCGGAGTGACAAAACCTAATCTCGATTCATGCCAACTCAACATATACTTTTGGAGACACCTGAGAGTACCTTTATAATCACCCATTTACGTTGTGACGTTTGGTAGCACACAAAGTATTCCTCCGTAAACGGAGTTGCATAATCTCATAGTTGCAGGAACTTTGTATAAGTCATGAAGAAAGCATAAGCAACATACTAAATGATCAAGTGCTAAGCTAACGAAATGGGTCATGTCAATCACATCATTCTCCTAATGATGTGATCCCATTAATCAAATGACAACACATGTCTATGGTTAGGAAACATAACCATCTTCGATTAATGAACTAGTCTTGTAGAGGCATACTAGTGACTATCTGTTTGTCTATGTATTCACACATGTATTATGTTTCCGGTTAATACAATTCTAGCATGAATAATAAACATTCATCATGATATAAGGAAATAAATAATAACTTTATTATTGCCTCTAGGGCATATTTCCTGCATCTTGTCCATCACATCATTCTCTAATGATGTGATCCCGTTCATCAAATGACAACACATGTCTATGGTCAGGAAACATAATCATCTTTGATTAACGAGCTAGTCAAGTAGAGGCATACTAGGGACACTCTGTTTTGTCTATGTATTCACACATGTACTAAGTATCCAGTTAATACAATTCTAGCATGAATAATAAACATTTATCATGATATAAGGAAATATAAATAACAACTTTATTATTTCCTCTAGGGCATATTTCCTTTACAAGCAGGATGGTTTCGATAGGGAACGTTCCACCTTTGGGGACGGAACGATATCCATTGCCTCTTATTGTTTTCAAATTTTTTGTCGTGTCAACATAGAACAACAAGAGTGTTGTGTCAATTTTTGTGATTTTTTTGGGGTTCGTTTGGACATTTTTATGCATTAACTGAGTTTTCAAATGCATTTATGTGGGTAATTCAAATTTTAACTAAATGCACATGCTCAAGTGTATATAAATTGGTTGAAAAATCAAATATGTGTCTTTGGGTGCATGCTTAGGTCCCATGCAAGAAAAGGGAATGAACTGCAAACACCAGGGCACATTGATTGCCGGCAAAACGTTGAGATACCTGGTATTTAAATTCTAGTAAATCCAAAACTCGTCTGAAATTCATGAAACTTGGCATGGTATCATGGAGCAGAACCAACATGCCGTGGTAAATTTTTTGTCCCATTTGGAGCAGGTTTGGGTATAAGCTTCTCACAAACCAGAGCTTCTCACAACAATCATGATGGTTTCGATAGGGAACGTCCCACCTTTGGGGACGAAACGATACCATTGCCTCTTATTGCTTTCAAATTTTTTGTCGTGTCAACATAGAACAACAGGAGTGTTGTGTCAATTTTTGTGTTTTTTCGGGGTTCGTTTGGACATTTTTATGCATTAATTGAGTTTTCAAATGCATTTTTGTGCATAATTAAAATTTGAACTACATGCACATGCTCAAGTGCATATAAATTGGTTGAAAAATCAAATCTATGTCCTTGGGTGCATGCTTAGGTCCCATGCAAGAAATGAGAATGAATTTCAAACACCAGGGCACCATTGATTGCCGGCAAAATGTTGAGATACCTGGTATTTAAATTCTAGTAAATCCAAAACTCGTCTGAAATTCATGAAACTTGGCATGGTATCATGGAGCGGCATCAACATGCAGTGGTAAATTTTTTATCTCATTTGGGGCAGTTTGGGTATAAGCTTCTCACAACAAGCACGATGGTTTCGATAGGGAACGTCCCACCTTTGGGGACGAAACGATATCCATTGCCTCTTATTGCTTTCAATTTTTTTCTCGTGTCAACATAGAACAACAGGAGTGTTGTGTCAATTTTTGTGATTTTTCGGAGTTCGTTTGGACATTTTTATTCATTAACTGAGTTTTGAAATGAATTTATGTGCATAATTCAAATTTGAACTACATGCACATGCTCAAGTGCTATTAAATTGGTTGAAAAATCAAATCTGTGTCCTTGGGTGCATGCTTAGGTCCCATGCAAGAAATGGGAATGAATTTCAAACACCAGGGCACCGTTGATTGCCGGCAAAACATGGAGATACCTGGTATTTAAATTCTAGTAAATTCAAAACTCGTCTGAAATTCATGAAACTTGGCATGGTATCATGGAGCGGCATCAACATGCCGTGGTAAAGTTTTGTCCCATTTGGGGCAGGTTTGGGTATAAGCTCCTCACAACCTAGAGCTTCTCACAACAAGCATGATGGTTTCGATAGGGAACGTCCCACCTTTCGGGACGAAACGATATCCATTGCCTCTTATTGCTTTCAATTTTTTTATCGTGTCAACATAGAACAACAGGAGTGTTGTGTCAATTTTTGTGATTTTTCGGGGTTCATTCAGACATTTTTATGCCTTAACTGAGTTTTCAAATGCATTTATGTGCATAATTCAAATTTGAACTACATGCACATGCTCAAGTGCATATAAATTGGTTGAAAAATCAAATCTGTGTCCTTGAGTGCATGCTTAGGTCCCATGCAAGAAATGAGAACGAATTTCAAACACCAGAGCACCGTTGATTGCCGGTAAAACGTTGAGGTACCTGATATTTAAATTCTAGTAAATTCAAAACTCGTTTGAAATTCATGAAACTTGGCATGGTATCATGGAGGGCATCAACATGCCACGGTAATTTTTTTGTCTCATTTGGGGCAGGTTTGGGTATAAGCTTCTCACGAACCAGAGCTTCTCACAACAAGCATGATGGTTTCGATAGGGAACGTCCCACCTTTGGGAGTGAAGTGAACTGTAGGTCCTTAAACTATTTCAGGGGTGTCACATAGGTCCTCGAACTATGAAAATCGTCATTTAGGTCCTCGAAGTATAGTAAGTGTGTCATCCAGGTCCAAAATCTCACTAACCCCCTCTAAATGGCCAGCTGGCATGGTGAACAGTGCAAAAATAAAAAATATGAACAAAAATCTGAAAATCTTTGGCATCGAAGATACCCCTGATGCGTGAATAGTAAAAATGTTCATTAATTCAAAAAAATGTTCGCGAATACGGGAAAAGTATTCGCGACTTTAAAAAAGTTCACAAACAATAAATTTGAAAATATGTTTGCGAACCACAAATATTGTTCGTGGGTATGGAAAAAATGTTTATGAACCACAAAATTCGTGACTTTAAAAGATGTTAGTGAACTTTATATTAAAGTCGCAAATATTTTTTCCAAATTCATCGTTCACGAACATTTTATTAAAGTCACGAATATTTTTTCCAAATTTATCGTTCGCGAACATTTTTTTAAAGTCATGAATATTGTTTCCAAATTCATCGGTCGCGAACTTTTTCTAAACTCATGAATATTTTTTTAAAGTCGCGAATATTTTTCCCAAATTCATCGTTCGCGAACATTTCTTTAAAGTCATGAATAATTTTTTCCAAATTCATCGTTCGCGAACTTCTTTTAAAGTCGCGAATATTTTTTCCAAATTCATCGTTCGCGAACATTTTATTGAAGTCACAAATATTTTTCCAAATTCTCCGTTCGCGAACTTTTTTTGAATTAATGATATTTTTACTGTTCATGCGCCAGGGTCTCTTCGATGACAGAGGATCTCAGTTTTTGGATATTTTTTTATATTTATTCTTTGTCGTGTACTGTTCATCACGCACAGGAATTCAGGACTGTTTGCAGCGCCTTTATTACGATTCTGTTTACGTGCCACCTGGCGATTAGAGCCTGTCGAGGAGATTTTGGACTGAATGACACGATTCTTGCACTTTGAGGACCTAGATGACGATTTTTATAGTTCGAGGACCTACGTGACATCCCTGAAATAGTTCAAGGACCTACAGTGCACTTCACTCCACCTTTGGGGACGAAACGATATCCATTGCCTCTTATTACTTTCAAATTTTTTTGTCAACATAGAACAACAGGAGTGTTGTGTGAATTTTTGTGATTTTTCGGGGTTTGTTTGGACATTTTTATGCATTAACTGAGTTTTCAATGCATTTATGTGCATAATTCAAATTTAAACTACATGCACATGCTCAAGTGCATATAAATTGGTTAAAAAATCAAAATGTGTCCTTGGGTGCATGCTTAGGTCCTATGCAAAGAAATGGGAATGAATTTCAAACACCAGGGCACCGTTGATTGCTAGCAAAACGTTGAGATACCTGGTTTTTAAATTCTAGTAAATCCAAAACTCGTTTGAAATTCATGAAACTTGGCATGCTATCATGGAATGGCACCCGAAAGGCTGTGGTACTTTTCGTGTCCATTTTGAGAGAAGGTGCACTCGAATAATGACAGCCAACAAATGCATTTTGAAAAAATAGCTGCCACTTTAATATCTCAAATGTTTGTATAATTCAAACCGTGTGCGTTCTGTTAACCAGTCACATGACGCCACATTTCTTGGTTTTAATGGCTATAGGAGGTGCCGTGTGGACAGCTTCTTGACTAAACGGGTGGCATGTGAATGCAGTCCGGTGCGCAGGCTCACCGGGAAGCGTACAAGCTGTTCAACGCAGGATCTGTGCATCTCTTCAACGCAAACGGTTCAGATTACGGTATGCAAATTCAAGCCAGACTTCGGCGCTAAGCCAAGAGACACTACGATTTGTCAAATATGCAGCTAAAAATCAATAGCACTATCTTTTTTTGCAACTAAAATTCAGTAATTAAGCATAGATTTCATGCATACTAGAGATTAAGCAGTCGTTCTCACCGGGAAGCGAGACAACCTTGGAACACCGCCTGCCTCGCTCCCACTGGTCTATATTAATGGCAGCGCTGAGCGGCTGCACCCCCCATCCTCACCACACACACAATTCCTCTCTCTTCGCCCGCATCCTCGACGCCGCTCTGGGTCCTCAAAGCCGTCAGTGTACGAGGATGCCGCCGAAGCGCCCCATCGGAGGGAGTGGCGACGCAGGGGCTGCTGAAGCACCAGAGCACGACATGAATATGGAGACAGAGGTTTCTGTCGCCGCCGACGAGGTGGAGAACGAGGCTGCCAACAAGCGAAGGCGGGTCGAGAAGGAACCGCAAGCGACTCCAGTAGGCCTAGACTTCATCAACAACCTCCCCGATGATATGTTGATAGTCATCATATCCCTCCTCCCAGTCAAATATCAGGCGAGGACAGCCGCCCTTTCCCGGCGGTGGCGCCCTCTATGGCTCCTAACCCCTGTCGACCTCCTCGATGCCCACAAGCTCTGCCATGGCTATCGCCAAAGCTTGGATGCATTCTCCCATATCCTCGGCAGTCACCATGGCCCAATCAAAGGCCTTATCATGGGCAAGTTCCGTTCAAATGGCAAGGACCAAGCCAAGCTTGATGAGTGGTTCCGATCCCCCGCCATAGATCAGCTCGAGAAGCTCAGTTTTAATGATGGGCATATGAGCTTGCTGCCAACATCCGCGCTCCGCTTCGCGCCCACGCTGCGCCTCGCCAAGTTCATGAACTGCCATCCCCCTTAATGACGCGCCTCCTCTTTTTTCTACCACGATTGAAGCACCTTGAGATCTCCGCCGTTCGCATACCAAAGGATGGCATGGAGCGCCTGCTCCGCGGCTGTACTGCACTCGAGTTCCTTTGTCTTCAGGTGATGAATTGGTCGAGTACCTTGCACATCACCTCCAGGACTCTCCGCACTATTTATGTGTGTTGCTCGTGCTGCAACGAGAGATCAGAAAAGGTGGACCACAATATGGTCATCCAGGACACACCTTCACTTGAGAGATTACTTGTAGTTGATCAACAAGGTCCAACAAGAATCAATGTCATTTCTATGCCAAAATTGAAAGTGGTGGGCTACTCGTCTGTCAAATACTACAACTTTCAGGTACAACAGTCGCCTTATACTCCTTCTTGATATCAATGTTATTTCTAGTTTTGAAGATGTATGTTAAATCATCATCCAAATGACTTCACCTGACTCTAGGCACAGTGAAGGTGTTGGCACTAGAATCTGTCGGCCCCAACCTGGACCAAGTTGTCAGTTGCCTGAGTTGATTTCCGTGCCTGAAGAAGCTGTATATCGAGGTGATGTTCCTTTCCTGTTAAATGTTAACCATAAGGGAGTTCAATTTTTTGCACCTTTTCCCAAGTTTACAATGACAATGTACTATGATTTCTGAAGGAATTTTTGAGGATTTTAGGACATACACCCCCACCCCATATTGGTTGCTTCATTCATATGGTTACAATCGTCCATAAGCATTTCTCCTTTGGATTCATGTGTACTAGTTTTCTTAGGGAAATTTTCATCCAATCCAACCTCTTGTGAAGAAGGCTACATGTTTCTAGATGGTAATCAAATGCCCATGTTAATCATGCCAGATCAAAGATGGCACGTTGGTGCATTTTACAAATCTTGCAAACCAAATGGGCGTGTAGCAATGTTCAAAACTGCATGTAGGCACTAACACGTTCTCTTCTTTTGCAGATAATAATAGGCCCGGAGGTGGATAATGTTTATAACGACAATCACATCGAATTGGATCTGCATCTCTCAAATATTACTGTGAACTCCTACCGAGGGACCTTACCGGAGATTACACTCGCCAGGTTCTTTCTTGCCAGAGCAAAGGTGCTGAGGGTACTGAGGTTGAACACACATTTAATTAGGAAATATGAATGGTATGATTATCAGAGCCGGCAGGTACTGCGGAATGGAAGAGCCTCCAAAAATGCCAAACTTCGTATTGGAAGAGCATATGGCAAAGCAACTGGAAGTCATTGTGTCAAACCCATACATGACTTGTCAGTGGCTGATCCCTTCTCAGAAATGAAGGAGCTTGCGATGTTTGAATTTGGGCGTTGTAATCTTTGAATTTGAACCTTGCAATATTTATGGTATTTGTTATATTGAACGATTTCTGTTCTCTTGTCTCAACGCAAACAGTTCATCCGAGTGAATGATACGTCTCCAACGTATCTATAATTTTTGATTGTTCCATGCTATTATATTATCTGTTTTGGATGTTTATAATGGGATTTATTATACACTTTTATATTATTTTTGGGACTAACCTACTAACCCAAGGTCTAGTGCAAATTGCTGTTTTTTTGCCTATTTCAGTGTTTCACAGAAAAGGAATATCAAACGGAATCCAAATGGAATGAAACCTTCGGGAGAGTGATTTTTGGAACAAACGTGATCCAGAGGACTTGGAGTGAACGTCAAGAAAGAAGCAAGGAGGCCACGAGGCAGGGATGCGCGCCTGCCCCCTAGGCGCGCCCCCACCCTCGTGGGCCCCTCGCAGCTCCACCGACCTACTTGTTCCTCCTATATATACCCATATACCCCGAAACCATCCAGGAGCACCAAGAAACCCTATTTCCACCGCCGCAACCTTCTGTACCCGTGAGATCCCATCTTGGGGACTTTTCCGGCGCTCCACCAGAGGGGGAATCGATCACGGAGGGCTTCTACATCAACACCATAGCCTCTCCGATGATGTGTGAGTAGTTTACCTCGGACCTTCAGGTCCATAGTTATTAGCTAGATGGCTTCTTCTCTCTCTTTGGATCTCAATACAAAGTTCTCCTCGATCTTCTTGGAGATCTATTCGATGTAACTCTTTTTTGCGGTGTGTTTGTCGAGATCCGATGAATTGTGGGTTTATGATCAAGATTATCTATGAACAATATTTGAATCTCCTCTGAATTCTTTTATGTATGATTGGTTATCTTTGCAAGTCTCTTCGAATTATCAGTTTGTTTGCCCTACTAGATTGATCTTTCTTGCAATGGGAGAATTGCTTAGCTTTGGGTTCAATCTTGCGGTGCTCGATCCCAGTGACAGCAGGGGAAATGACACGTATTGTATTGTTGCCATCGAGGATAAAAAGATGGGGTTTATATCATATTGCTTGAGTTTATCCCTCTACATCATGTCATCTTGCCTAATGCGTTACTCTGTTCTTATGAACTTAATACTCTAGATGCATGCTGGATAGCGGTCGATGTGTGGAGTAATAGTAGTAGATGCAGAATCGTTTCGGTCTACTTGTCGCGGACGTAATCCCTATATACATGATCATGCCTAGGTATTCTCATAACTATGCACTTTTCTATCAATTGCTCGACAGTAAGTTGTTCACCCACAGTAATACTTATGCTATCTTGAGAGAAGATGCTAGTGAAACCTATGGCCCCCGGGTCTATTTTCCATCATATTAATCTTCCGTCAACTAGCTATTTCTGTCACTGTTTATTTTGCAATCTTTACTTTTAATCTTTATCATAAAAATACCAAAAATATTATCTTATCATCTCTATCAGATCTCACTTTTGCAAGTGGTCGTCAAGGGATTGACAACCCCTTTATCGCATTGGTTGCAAGGTTCTTATTTGTTTGTGTAGGTACGAGGGACTTGCGTGTGGCCTCCTACTGGATGGATACCTTGGTTCTCAAAAACTGAGGGAAATACTTACGCTATTTTGCTGCATCACCCTTTCCTCTTCAGGGAAAAACTAACGCATGCTCAAGAGGTAGCAACAAGGATTTCTGGCGCCGTAGCCGGGGAGTCTACGCACAAGTCAAGACATACCAAGTACCCATCACAAACTCTTATCCTTCGCATTGAATTATTTGCCATTCGCCTCTCGTTTTCCTCTCCCCCACTTCACCCTTGCCATTCTATTCTCCCTCTTTTTCCGTTGCTTCTTGTTGCCTGTTTGCCCTAATGGCCCTGCCTAAAAACGTTGATCCTTACCTTAAAAGGTTGTAAGAAATTGAAAACTATGTCAGAAGCTTTATGACTTTGCAATTTGAGCATAATAATTTCTTTAGAAACGAGCTTAAAGAACAAAAAAGCTTTATGGAGTACATGAATAAAGAGCTTGATGACATATCTAAGGAATTTTATGTCTTGAGATCTCAGTTTGCTCATCTTGAAAAATTAATAGCCCAAATTTCGGATAAGCAGGCCAGCTTAGTCAATAAGATGGCCGCTAAACCAGAAGATCTAGAAGGTAATAAGTATGAAGATCTATGATTGATGTGTCTCCTATTAAATCTTTGTTTTGCAATATGAATCTTGATAATGATGGGACTGGAGATGAGTCAACTTTAGTTAAAAGGCGTCCCAATGATTCGGAGTTTTTAGATCTTGATGCAAAAATTGGTAAAAGTGGGATTGAAGAGGTCAAAACTTTACATAGCAATGAACCCACTATTTTGGATTTCAAGGAATTTAATTATGATAATTGTTCTTTAATAGATTGTATTTCCTTGTTGCAATCCGTGCTAAATTCTCCGCATGCTTATAGTCAAAATAAGGCTTTTATCAAACATATCATTGATGCTTTAATGCAATCTTATGAAGAAAAGCTTGAACTGGAAGTTTCTATCCCTAGAAAACTTTATGATGAATGGGAACCTACTATTAAAATTAAAATTAAAGATCATGAATGCTATGCTTTGTGTGATTTGGGTGCTAGTGTTTCCATGATTCCAAATTTTTTGTGTGATATGTTAGGTCTCTGTGAATTTGATGATTGTTCTTTAAACTTGCACCTTGCGGATTCCACCATTAATGATGTTCTTATTGTTGCAAATAGGAATTATGTGCCAGTAGATTTCATTGTTCTTGATATAGATTGCAATCCTTCATGTCCTAAGACCTTTCCTTAAAACGATTGGTGCAATTATTGATATGAAAGAAGGGAATATTAGATTCCAATTTCCGTTAAGGAAAGGCATGGAACACTTTCCTAGAAATTAAATTAAATTACCTTATGAATCTATTATGAGAGCCACTTATGGATTGCATGCCAAAGATGATAATATCTAGATCTATCCTCGCCTTTATGCCTAGCTAGGGGCGTTAAACGATAGCGCTTGTTGGGAGGCAACCCAATTTTATTTTTGTTTCTTACTTTTTGGTTCTGTTTAGTAATAAATATTTGATCTGGCCTCTTGTTAGATGTGGTTTCATGTTTTAATTAGTGTTTGTGCCAAGAAGAACCTTTGGGAAGACTTGGGTGAAGTCTTTTTGATCTTGCTGTAAAAAATAGAAACTTTAGCGCTCACAAGATTAGCTACAACTTTTTACCGGAGAGTAATATTTAGTTGATTCTTTTTGAAGATGATTAATAGATAAATTACTGACGTCCAGCAATTTATTTTAGAATTTTTGGAGTTCCAGAAGTATGCGTTTGATACAGATTACTATAGATTGTTATGTTTTTGACAGATTCTATTTTTCGTGTGTTGTTTGCTTTTTTGATGAATCTATGGCTAGTATCGGAGGTTATGAACCATACAGAAGTTGGAATACAGTAGGTTTAACACCAACATAAATAAAGAATGAGTTCATTACAGTACCTTGAAGTGGTGGTTTGTTTTCTTTCGCTAACGGAGCTCATGAGATTTTCTGTTAAGTTTTGTGTTGTGAAGTTTTCAAGTTTTGGGTAAATATTTGATGGATTATGGAACAAGGAGTGGCAAGAGCCTAAGCTTGGGGATGCCCAAGTCACCCCAAGGTAAAATCCAAGGACAACCAAAAGCCTAAGCTTGGGGATGCCCCGGAAGGCATCCCCTCTTTTGTCTTCGTCCATCGGTAACTTTACTTGGAGCTATATTTTTATTCACCACATGATATGTGTGTTGCTTGGAGCGTCTTGTCTGATTTGAGTCTTTGCTTTTTATTTCACCACAACCATCCTTGATGTACACACCTTTTGGGAGAGACACACACATTAATCGGAATTTATTAGAATACTCTATGTGCTTCACTTATATCTTTTGAGCTAAACAATTTTGCTCTAGTGCTTCACTTATATCTTTTAGAGCACGGTGGTGGTTTTATTTTATAGAAATTATTGATCTCTCATGCTTCACTTATATTATTTTGAGAGTTTTTTAGAACAACATGGTAATTTACTTTGGCTATAAAATTAGTCCTAATAGATAGGCATCCAAGATGGATATAATAAAAACTTTCATATAAGTGCATTGAAAACTAAGAGAAGTTTGATACTTGATGATTGTTTTAAGATATGGAGATAGTGATATTAAAGTTGTGCTAGTTGAGTGGTTGTGAATTTTATAAATACTTGTGTTGAAGTTTGCAAGTCCCGTAGCATGCACGTATGGTAAACATTGTGTAACAAATTTGAAGCATGAGGTGTTTCTTTGATTGTCCTCCTTATGAGTGGCGGTCGGGGACGAGCGATGGTCTTTTCCTACCAATCTATCCCCCTAGGAGCATGCACGTAGTGCTTGGTTTTTGATGACTTGTAGATTTTTGCAATAAGTATGTGAGTTCTTTATGACTAATGTTGAGTCCATGGATTATACGCACTCTCACCTTTTCATCATTGCTAGCCTCTTCGGTACAATGCATTGCCCTTTCTCACCTTGAGAGTTGGTGCAAACTTCACCGGTGCATCCAAACCCCGTGGTACGATACGCTCTAACACACATAAACCTCCTTATATCTTCCTGAAAACAGCCACCATACCTACCTATTATGGCATTTCCATAGCCATTCCGAGATATATTGCCATGCAACTTTCCACCGTTCCGTTTATTATGAGGCGCTTCATCATTGTCATATTGCCTTGCATGAACATGTAGTTGACATCGTATTTGTGGAAAAACCACCATGCATATTATTTCATGGATGTCACTCTTGATTCATTGCCCATCCCGGTACACCGCCGGAGGCATTCATATAGAGTCATATATTGTTCTAGTATCGAGTTGTAATTATTGAGTTGTAAATAAATAGAAGTGTGATGATCATCATTAATAGAGCATTGTCCCAAAAAAAAGAGAAAGGACAAAAAAAGGAAAGGCCCAAACAAAATAAAAAAGAAGAAAAAAAGGACAATGCTACTATCCTTTTTCCACACTTGTGCTTCAAAGTAGCACCATGATCTTTATGATAGAGAGTCTCTTGTTTTGTCACTTTCATATACTAGTGGGAATTTTTCATTATAGAACTTGGCTTGTATATTCCAACAATTAATTAGCTTCCTCAAATGCCCTAGGTCTTCGTGAGCAAGCAAGTTGGATGCACACCCACTTAGTTTCTTTTGTTGAGCTTTCGTACACTTATAGCTCTAGTGCATCTGTTGCATGGCAATCCCTACTCCTTGCATTGACATCAATTGATGGGCATCTCCCTAGCCCGTTGATTAGCCGTGTCAATGTGAGACTTTCTCCTTTTTTGTCTTCTCCACATAACCCCCATCATTATATTCTATTCCACCCATAGTGCTATATCCATGGCTGACGCTCATGTATTGCGTGAAAGTTGAAAAAAGTTTGAGATTACTAAAGTATGAAACCATTGCTTGGCTTGTCATCGGGGTTGTGCATGATGAGAGCATTCTTGTGTGACGAAAATGGAGCATGACCAAACTATATGATTTTGTAGGGATGAACTTTCTTTGGCCATGTTATTTTTGAGAAGACATGATTGCTTGGTTAGTATGCTTGAAGTACTATTATTTTGATGTCAATATTAAACTTTTATCTTCAATCTTTCGGATATGAACATTCATGCGACAACAAAGAGAATTACTTAGAAAATTATGTTAGGTAGAATTTCCACATCGAAAATTCTGTTTTTTATCATTTACCTACTCGAGGACGAGCATGAATTAAGCTTGGGGATGCTTGATACGTCTCCAACATATCTATAATTTTTGATTGTTCCATGCTATTATATTATCTGTTTTGGATGTTTAATGGGCTTTATTATACACTTTTATATTATTTTTGGGACTAACCTACTAACCCAATGCCCAGTGCAAATTGCTATTTTTTTGCCTATTTCAGTGTTTCGCAGAAAAGGAATATCAAACGGAATCCAAACGGAATGAAACCTTTGGGAGAGTGATTTTTGGAACAAACGTGATCCAGAGGACTTGGAGTGGACGTCAAGAAAGAAGCGAGGAGGCCACGAGGCAGGGAGGCGCGCCCCCACCCTCGTGGGCCCCTCGCAGCTCCACCGACCTACTTGTTCCTCCTATATATATACCCATATACCCCGAAACCTTCCAGGAGAACCAAGAAACCCTATTTCCACCGCCGCAACCTTCTGTACCCGTGAGATCCCATCTTGGGGCCTTTTCCGGCGCTCCGCCGGAGGGGGAACCGATCACGGAGGGCTTCTACATCAACACCATAGCCTCTCCGATGATGTGTGAGTAGTTTACCTCGGACCTTCAGGTCCATAGTTATTAGCTAGATGGCTTCTTCTCTCTCTTTGGATCTCAATACAAAGTTCTCCTCGATCTTCTTGGAGATCTATTCGATGTAACTCTTTTTTGCGGTGTGTTTGTTGAGATCCGATGAATTATGGGTTTATGATCAAGATTATCTATGAACAATATTTGAATCTCCTCTGAATTCTTTTACGTATGATTGGTTATCTTTGCAAGTCTCTTCGAATTCTTAGTTTGTTTGCCCTACTAGATTGATCTTTCTTGCAATGGGAGAATTGCTTAGCTTTGGGTTCAATCTTGCGGTGCTCGATCCCAGTGACAATAGGGGAAACGACACGTATTGTATTGTTGCCATCGAGGATAAAAAGATGGGGTTTATATCATATTGCTTGAGTTTATCCCTCTACATCATGTCATCTTGCCTAATGCGTTACTCTGTTCTTATGAACTTAATACTCTAGATGCATGCTGGATAGCGGTTGATGTGTGGAGTAATAGTGGTAGATGCATAATCGTTTCGGTCTACTTGTCGCGGACGTGATGCCTATATACATGATCATGCCTAGATATTCTCATAACTATGCACTTTTCTATCAATTGCTCGACAGTAATTTGTTCACCCACCGTAATACTTATGCTATCTTGAGAGAAGCCACAAGTGAAACCTATGGCCCCGGGTCTATTTTCCATCATATTAATCTTCTGTCAACTAGCTATTTCTGTCACCGTTTATTTTGCAATCTTTGCTTTTAAACTTTATCATAAAAATACCAAATATTATCTTATCATCTCTATCAGATCTCACTTTTGCAAGTGGCCGTGAAGGGATTGACAACCCCTTTATCGCGTTGGTTGCAAGATTCTTATTTGTTTGTGTAGGTACGAGGGACTTGCGTGTAGCCTCCTACTAGGGATTGATACCTTGGTTCTCAAAAACTGAGGGAAATACTTACGCTACATTGCTGCATCACCCTTTCCTATTCAAGGGAAAACTAATGCTTTCTCAAGAGGTAGCAGTGAACCGCATGTCGTATATCACACACACCTTGATCTGGCTGAAAATTTCTTTTGTGTTGCCTAGTCACAAACAGTTCATCTGAGTGAACTGTATGCTGTACATCGCAGACACCTTGATCTAGCTGACTGTTTCTTTTGTGTTGCCGAATCACAAATAGTTCATCCGAGTGAACCGTATGCTGTATATCACACACACCTTCATCTAGCTTCCCGTTTATTTTGTTAATCCTCATCGAAAATGGTTAATTGAATTGAATCGTATGCCCTGAATCACACACGCAACTAAAATCTGAACCGTGTTTGATGCATCCATCATCGCAAATGTTTTGAACATTTTTGACGGTTTTTTACACCACCATTTGCAATTATTGCATCGCACACAGTTTCGTTGAAGGGTCTCTGATCGTAGTGTCGCGTTAGCAGCAACCTGCAGTAGTGATACACTATTCTCATCATATCATACACATAGAGTAGCCTCGTCATACCATCATGATCATCATCATCATTCAACACAAATATAATCACATCTCGAAAATAGCGATACACAAGTCATGTCATGTCTCGGATAAATGCAACTGCATGGTCATGGCACACACACAAGTTTCATCATCTCTATCTAAACCATGATGTACAAGAGAAGAGCGATCAACATGAGCAAGAGCGCGACTATGTAGTACTTCTTGAGGCATAGGCGATTTCGCTCCCGCTTTTCCCGGAGCATCCACCTCAAGTAACTATTCTCTCCACCGGCTCTGCTGTCAAACCCTCTGTGGCTAGCACCCGGGTACTGGTCCACCTGGGCCTGAGCGTCTGGCCAGTGATCATACACTCATGGAACCCTCCCAACGAACACAGGTAGCTGTCCTTTGCCATCTTTGATCTATGTGTTGGGGAACGTAGCATGCAATTTCAAAAAAAAAATCCTACACTCACGCAATATCTATCTAGGTGATGCATAGCAACGAGAGGGGGAGAGTGTGTCCACATACCCTCGTAGACCGAAAGTGGAAGCGTTAGCTTAATGCGGTTGATGTAGTCGAACATCTTCTTGATTCAACCGATCAAGCACCAAACGTACGACACCTTTGAGTTCTGCACACGTTCAGCTCGATGACGTCCCACGAACTCTGGATCCAGCAAAGTGTTGAGGGAGATTTCCGTCAGCATGACGGTGTGGTGACGGTGATGGTGAAGTGATCAGCACAGTGCTTCGCATAAGCACTACATGAATATGACCAGAGGCGTAAACTGTGGAGGGGGGCGCCGCACACGGCTAACAATGTTTGTTTGTGTTCTAGTGGTGCCCCCCACATATATATAGGTTGGAGGGGAGGAGAGGCATCCAAGGGGGCGCCCCAAGTAGGAGGAATCCTACTTGGGGTCCTCCCAATTCGGCCTCCCCCTTTCCTAATCCTATTCGGAGTAGGAAGGGAAGAGGGGGAAGGGGGAATCCTATTCCCCTTTTCCTTTCCTTCTTCCCCTTTCTTTCTCCAATTTGGCCAAACCATGTGTGTGTGTGTGTGTGTGGGGGGGGCACCAGCCACTTTGTGGCACCGGGGGTTGCTCGGAACCCCTCCCGGTGACCCGATACGTACCCGGTACCCCCAGAACACTTCCGGTGTCCGAATACTATCGTACTATATGTGAATTTGTACCTCTCAACCATTTCGAGACTCCTCGTCATGTCCATGATCTCATCTGGGACTCCAAACAACATTCGGTCACCAATCACATAACTCATATAATACAAAATCGTCATTGAACGTTAAGCGTGCGGACCCTACGGGTTCGAGAACTATGTAGACATGACCGATACACCTCTCCGGTCAATAACCAACAACGGAACCTAGATGCTCATATTGGTTCCTACATATTCTACGAAGATATTTATCGGTCAAACCGTAATGACAACATACGTTATTCCGTTTGTCATCGGTATGTTATTTTCCCAAGATTCGATCGTTGGTATCTTCATACCTAGTTCAATCTCCTTACCGGCAAGTATCTTTAGTTGTTCCATAATGCATCATCCCACAACTAACTCATTAGTCACATTGCTTGCAAGGCTTATTATGATGTGCATTACCGAGAGGGCCCAGATATACCTCTCCGATACTCGGAGTGACAAATCATAATGTTGATCTATGCCAACCCAACAAACACCCTCGGAGATACCTATAGAGCATCTTTATAATCACCCAGTTATGTTGTGATATTTGATAGCACACAAGGTCTTCCTCCGGTGTTTGGGAGTTGCATAATCTCATAGTCAAAGGAATATGTATAAGTCATGAAGAAAGCAATAGCAATAAAACTTAACGATCATTATGCTAAGCTAACGGATGGGTCTTGTCCATCACATCATTCTCCTAATGATGTGATACCGTTCATCAAATGACAACACATGTCTATGGTTAGGAAACTTAACCATCTTTGATTAACGAGCTAATCTAGTAGAGGCTTACTAGGGACACGGTGTTTTGTCCATGTATTCACACATGTATCAAGTTTCCGGTTAATAAAATTCTATGATGAATAATAAACATCTATCATGATATAAGGAAATATAAAATAACAACTTTATTATTGCCTCTAGGGCATATTTCCTTCAGTCTCCCACTTGCACTAGAGTAAAAAAATCTAGTTCGCATCGCCATGTGATTTAACACCAATAGTTCACATCTTTATGTGATTAACACCCATAGTTCACATCACCATGTGACCAATACCCAAGGGGTTTACTAGAGTCAATAATCTAATTCACATCACCATGCGATTAATACCCAAAGAGTACTAAGGTGTGATCATGTTTTGCTTGTGAGAGAGGTTTAGTCAATGGGTCTGCCACATTCAGATTCGTATGTATTTTGCAAATTTCTATGTCTACAATGCTCTATGCGGAGCTACTCTAGCTAATTTCTCCCATGTTTAATATGTATCTAGATTGAGACTAAGAGCCATCTAGATCAGTGTCAAAACTTGCATCCATGTAACTCTTTACGACGAGCTCTTTATCACCTCCATAATCGAGAAACATTTCCTTAGTCCTCTAAGGATAATTTTGACCGCTGTCTAGTGATGTACTCCTGGATCACTATTGTACCCCTTTGCCAAACTCATGGCAAGGTACACAATAGGTCTGGTATACAACATGGCATACTTTATAGAACCTATGGCTGAGGCATAGGGAATGACTTTCATTCTCTCTCTATCTTCTGCCGTGGTCGGGTTTTGAGTCTTACTCGACTTCATACCTTACAAATCAGGCAAGAACTCCTTCTTTGACTGATCCATTTTGAACTCCTTCAAAATCTTATCAAGGTATGTTCTCATAGAAAGTCTTATGTCACGTCCCTAGCCTTGCTATGCACTTGGACTAGCTTGTTGCTGCATCATGTTTAAAATTTCATTTAAACCTGAAATGGGGATTTCCAAACCCTAGTACCAAATGGAATTCAAATAGGTTCAACCTAAAAATATTTTCAGTGAATCCAAATGGCTTTCAAAAATGTTCATCATTTTTGGAAAATGCTTGAAACCATAACCAGAGGTGTTGCACATTTTTCCATGACATATTTGGTCACTGGATTAATTCATAAAGTATTTGCATTTGGGCATTTAATGCTAATAATTAATTTAAATGCTCAAATAATCATAAACTAAAATGTTTACTGTTGGATATATTCCAAACAGTAGTCATGATTAGTTTCATGATTTTGGAAATTCCCTGACATTTTTAATAAAGCCCTGAAGTTATAGAAATAATAGAAAACAGAAACAATAAATAAAATAACACACAAAGAGAGAGAGAGAGTACACTGGCCTTACAGCGCCACCAACTGCCCAAGACGGCCCAGCCCACCGCCGCTTCCCCGTGTCGTCTTCCTCCTCGCTTGAGGAAGAGGCGGCGTGGCCTGCCCCCCTCCACCTCCTCCTCCCTCGCTGCTGGCTCCTCCCGGTGCTCCTAGACGACGCCACGGAGACGCCACGCACCCCCTGGCCCCTCTCACTCTCACCCGTGCCTCTCCACTCCTCTGGCTCTCTCCCTCGTACCACCCGAACGCGCCCGCCGCCGCCAACGTGCACCACCGCGGCCACGGCCATTCCCGAGCCGCCCCGAGCTATCCTCGAGCTCCGCCACCTCGTTCCCTACCTCCTCACCGAGCCACGTGACCTGAAGGGCCCCGAAGCGCCGCCCCGATGCTTTTCTCCTCCTCGGCCGCCGGAGATCCGCCTCGCCGCCCCGCACGCTCCGGTGCTTCCCCGAGCACGCCGAGGCCATCCCTGCATCCGCCGTGAGCCACTGACCATCCTCCCCCTCTCCGTTCTCTCTGCCACTCGTCATAGTCGCTGCACCAAGCACACCCGTTCGCGCCGCCGCCTGAGCTCGCCGCCGACATGGCTCCGGCCACGCAACGGCCCCGTCGTCTTGTCCACTGACCTCGCCGCATCTCGTAGGGCCCGTAGATGCCTCGCACGCGTCGACTCGTCCGCCGTAGCCTCGATCCCGAGCTCACCCGAGCTCCGGCGACCACCAAAGTCGTCGCCGGCGTCAACTCCGGCCACCCCAGCCTCCGCCACCACCACGGTTAGATGCGGACGAGCGTCCGCATCCCGTAGCTGAGCTTCGCGCGCCAAACGGCGCTCTGCACCACCGCGCCTGGATCCGCCGGAGGCTAAACGCCGGTGACCGCTGACCCGTTAACCGGCGTGGTTTGACCCCACTGCCCGGTTTGACTTTTCCCCTCTCTCTCACTGACTTGCGGGCCCCGCCCGACTAATTACTCTAGTTAGCACTAATTAACTAGTTAGGTTAGTTACTACAGTCACTAACTAGTGGGCCCTGCCCAGTTAGTTAGGGCTAACTAACTTAGTTAGTTGACTGGGTCACTGACTAGTGGGCCCCACTGGTCAGGTTTGACCTGGACCTGGCCGTTGACTCGCGACGTCACGTCAAGTCGGTCGACGCATTAATTCTTTCTGGATTTAAATTTAGATCAGGAAATTCCAGAAAATAACCAAAACTTCCAAAATTCATAGGAAATCAACCGTAACTCCAAATGAAACAAGTTATATATGAAAAATGATCAGAAAAATCCAATCTATCCATCTGTACCATTTTCATGCATGTTAGAACAACTTATAGCTGCTGTTTAGCACAAATCATATAAATGGCATTTGAATTTCACATATGGAGTTTGGATTTGAACTTAGGGTTCAAACCAACTTCATTTAACTTTGTTGTTAGCTGCATTAGCTCAAAACACCAGCATGTTGCCATGTCATGAGCATGCATCATATTGCGCATTGCATTGATTGTGTTTCTTTCTCAGTTACCGGTGTTTGTCCCCTCTCGATAGACGTGGTTCCGACGATGAGTTTGATGACACTATTGAAGAACTATATTATCTTCAGAAGTGCCAGGCAAGCAAAACCCCCTTGTTCATTCCGATATAATCCCACTCTCTCGCTCCTGCTCTATTTTACTGCATTAGGACAACAACGACTCATGTGTTACTTGCTGCGGTAGCTGAACCCCTTTATCCTCTGCATGACCTGTCATTCCACAGTAATTAGATGAAGCCCACTAGCATGAGTAGGAGTTGTTTGAGCCCTGATGTGCCTACTCATTCATGCTTGTTTGTCACGCCTGCTATTGCTTAGAGTTGTGTCAGGTCTGATTAATCGGGAATGAATTGGAGGTGCGTGAACATGTCCTACTGTGTGAGAGCTAAGTGTGTGAACACGATTTGGTAAAGGTAGCGGTGAGAGGCCATGTAGGAGTACATGGTGGGTTGTCTCATTGCAGCCGTCCTCGGGAACTGAGTTTTGTGTTTGTGATCCATGAACAGTTACTACCACACATTGGGTTCCGGTAACTCGGCCCCTCTCGGCTTATTAATCAACTCGATCTTTGTCCAGGAGTTGCAACTAGTTTCTGGTGTTTGTAGGTAGTGTTAGTAGTCTACCAAGTGGCACCCGGTATAGGTGGGCTTGGGACAGACTAGGCACAGTGGCCCGGTGTACCAAGTGGCACCCGGTTGGTGGGCTTGGGAACCCTGCACACATCGTTTGGGGCCGTGAGCGACACCCCGGCCGGATCTCCTTGCGGATGGAACCCGAATAGGCGATAAACCTGGACTAGAGACTTGTGTGGTTAGTCAGGTCGTGGCCGACTCCCTCGCCAGGCTTCCGCTTGAAGGTTGCCGAGATACACGAAGTGTACATGGCGGTAAGTGGCGAGAGAGTGTGTGAAGAAGTACACCCCTGCAGGGTTAATATGATCTATTCGAATAGCCGTGTCCGCGGAAAAGGACTTCTGGGTTGCCTATATCAGTTCATAGACAAGTGAAAGTGGATACTCTAAAACTCGCAAGATAAGCGTGAGTGCTATGGATGGCGTTCTCGTAGGTAGACGGGAGCGGATCCATAGTGGTGTATTGATATGGTGAATATGTGGACTCGTGTGCGCCACCTCAAAAGAGTTACTTGAAGTCGTAGTTCAGGATAGCCACCGAGTCAAAGCTGGCTTGCTGCAATTAAACTCCACCACCCCCTTTTGGTAATGATGCATATGTAGTTAGATCTGATGTAAGTCTTGCTGAGTACATTTGTACTCACGTTTGCTTATTTCATGTTTTGCAGAGAGACGTCAGTCTCGCTAGTAGTCCCGCTTGGACTTCGACGTTTAGCTTGTTACCTCAGCTACGATCTTGTGCCCTCGGCAGGATCTAGTAGATAGTCAGGTTTCTAAGTCTTTTTCATTTGTAGATGTCTGTACTCAGACATGTTAAGCTTCCGCTTGTGCTTTGACTTGTATGCTCTGAGTGTTGGGTCATGAGACCCATGTTTGTAATATCTCGCTCCTCGGAGCTTAATGAATAAATAATTGAGTCGTAGAGTTATGTTGTGATGCCATGTTGTATTTACACATATTGAGCATATTGTGTGTATGTTTGAAATGCTTGGTATGTGTGGGATCCGACAATCTAGTTGTTTATCCTTGGCAGCCTCTCATATGGGGAAATGTAGTCTAGTGCTTCCTCGGCGATAGTAGTCCGCTTCTGCCCAGTTCACGGAGTCCTGCTAGCCCAAAGACTACTGCTCTGGACACTTGACTGGCGGCATGTGTTTCACTTCGTTCCTATGTTTGTCCCTTCGGGGAAATGTCACGCGGTGATATCCGGAGTCCTGCCTAGCCTGCTACAGCCCAGGATACCGGAGTCCCGTTAGCCTAGTGCTACAGCCCGAATTCATACGTTGATGACCGACATGCTCGATGTGATTCATGTATGCATGTCCCCATGGGTTAGTGCCGCTTTGGGTTCACGACTAGCCATGTCGGCCCGGGTTCTCTGTCATATGGATGCTAGCGACACTATCATATACCTGAGCCAAAAGGCGCAAACGGTCCCGGGCCATGGTAAGGCGACACCGTGGGAATACCGTGCGTGAGGCCGCAAAGTGATATGAGGTGTTACTGGCTAGATCGATGTGACTTGGAATCGGGGTCCTGACATCTTATCAAGTGTCTTGATCTACCTTTGTAGATCTTGATGCCCAATATTTAAGTAGCTTCACCGAGGTCTTTCTTTGAAAAACTCCTTTATGCTTTCCAGAAAATTCTATATCATTTCCGATCAACAATATGTCACTCACATATACTTATTAGAAAGGCTGTAGTGCTCCCACTCACTTTCTTGTAAATATAGGCTTCACCGCAAGTCTGTATAAAACTATATGCTTTGATCAACTCATCAAAGCATTTATTCCAACTCCGAGATGGTTTCACCAGTCCATAGATGGATCGTTGGAGCTTGCACATTTTGTTAGCAACTTTAGGATTGACAAAACATTCTGGTTGCATCATATACAACTCTTCTTTAATAAATCCATTACAGAATGCAGTTTTGACATGCATTTGCCAGATTTCATAAAATGTGGCAATTGCTAACATGATTCGGACAGTCTTTAAGCATTGACACGAGTGAGAAAATCTCATCGTAGTCAACACCTTGAACTTGTCAAAAACCTTTTTCGACAAGTCAAGCTTTGTAGATAGTAACACTACCATCAGCATCCGTCTTCCTCTTGAAGATCCATTTATTCTCAATAGCTTGCCGATCATCGAGCAAGTCCTCCAAAGTCCACACTTTGTTATTATATATGGATCCTATCTCAGATTTCATGGCCTCAAGCCATTTACCGGAATCTGTACTCATCATTGCTTCCTCATAGTTCGTAGGTTCGTCATGGTCTAGTAACATGACTTCCAGGACAAGATTACCACACCACTCTGGTGCGGAACGTGCTCTGGTTGACCTACGAGGTTTGGTAGTAACTTGATCTGAAGTTTCATGATCATTATCATTAGCTTCCTCTCTAGTTGGTGTAGGCATCATGGGAACGGTTTTCTGTGATGAGCTACTTTCCAATTCGAGAGAAGGTACAATTACCTCATCAAGTTCTACTTTCCTCCCACTCACTTCTTTCGAGAGAAACTCCTTCTCTAGAAGGGATCCATTCTTAGCAACAAAGATCTTGCCTTCGGATCTATGATAGAAGGTGTACCCAACAGTTTCTTTTTGGTATCCTATGAAGACGCACTTCTCCGATTTGGGTTTGAGCTTATCAGGCTGGAGCTTTTTCACATAAGCACCGCAACCCCAAACTTTAAGAAATGACAGCTTAGGTTTCTTGCTAAACCACAGTTCATACAGTGTCGTCTCAACGGATTTAGACGGTGCCCTATTTAATGTGAATGCAGCTGCCTCTAATGCATAACCCCAAAATGATAGTGGTAAATCGGTAAGAGACATCATAGATTGCACCATATCTAATAAAGTACGGTTACGACGTTCGAACACACCATTATGCTGTGGTGTTCCAGGTGGCGTGAGTTGTGAAACTATTCCACATTGTTTTAAATGAAGGCCAAACTCGTAACTCAAATATTTGCCTCCGCGATCAGATCGTAGAAACTTTATTTTCTTGTTACGATGATTCTCCACTTCACTCTGAAATTCATTGAACTTTTCAAATGTTTCTGACTTGTGTTTCATCAAGTAGATATACCCATATCTGCTCAAATCATATGCGAAGGTCAGAAAATAACGATACCCGCCGCGAGCTTCAACAGTCATCGGACCGCATACATCAGTATGTATTATTTCCAATAAGTCATTAGCTCGCTCCATTGTTCTGGAGAACGGAGTTTTAGCCCATGAGGCATGGTTCGCAAGTATCAAATGATTCATAATCAAGTGATTCCAAAAGTCCATCCGCATGGAGTTTTTTCATGTGCTTTACACCAATATGACCTAAAGGTAGTGCCACAAATATGTTGCACTATCATTATCAACTTTGCATCTTTTGGCATCAATATTATGAATATGTGTATCACTACGATCAAGATTCAATAAACCATTTACATTGGGTGTATGACCATAGAAGGTTTTATTCATGTAAACAGAACAACAATTATTCTCTGACTTAAATGAATAACCGTATCACAATAAACATGATCCAATCATATTCATGCTCAACGCAAACACCAAATAACATTTATTTTGGTCAAACACTAATCTCAAAGGTAGAGGGAGTGTGCGATGGTGATCTTATCAACCTTGGAATCACTTCCAACACACATCGTCACCTCGCTCTTAACTAGTCTCTATTCATTTTGCAATTCTTGTTTCGAGTTACTAATCTTAGCAACTGAACCAGTATCAAATACCCTGGGGTTACTATGAACACTAGTAAAGTACACATCAATAACGTGTATATCAAATATACCTTTGTTCACTTTGCCATCCTTCTTATCCGCCAAGTATTTGGGGTAGTTCCGCTTCTAGTGACCATTCCCTTTGCAGTAGAAGCACTCAGTTTCAGGCTTAAGTCTAGCTTTGGGTTTCTTCATAGGAGTCGCAACTTGCTTGCCATTCTTTCTTGAAGTTTGCTTTCTTTTCCTTTTCCCTTTTTCTTGAAACTAGTGTTCTTGCTTAAAAATCAACACTTGATGCTATTTCTTGATTTCTACCTTTGCCGGTTTCAACATCGCGAAGAGCTTGGGAATCGTTTTCGATATCCCTTGCATATTATAGTTCATCAAGAAGTTCTAGTAACTTGGTGACAGTGACTAGAGAACTCTGTAAATCACTATCTTATCTGGAAGATTAACTCCCACTTGATTCAAGCGATTGTAGTACCCAGACATTCTGAGCACATGCTCACTAGCTGAGCTATTCTCCTCCATCTTGTAGGCAAAGTACTTGTCAGAGGTCTCATACCTCTTAACACGGGCATGAGTCTGAAATATCATTTTCAACTCTTGGAACATCTCATATGCTCCATGGTGTTCAAAACATTTTTGAAGTCCCGGTTCTAAGCCGGAAAGCATGATGCACTAAACTATTGAGTAGTCATCATACTGAGCTTGTTAAACGTTCATAATGTCTGTATCTACTCCTGCAATAGGTCTGTCACCTAGCTGTGCATCAAGGACACAATTATTCTATGTAGCAATGAGGATAATCCTTAGATCATGGACCCAGTCCGCATCATTGCTACTATCATCTTTCAACTTAGTTTTCTCTAGGAACATATCAAAAATAAAAAGGGGAGCTATACGCGAGCTATTGATCTACAACATAGATATGCAAATACTATCAGGACTAAGTTCATGATAAATTAAGTTCAATTAATCATATTACTTAAGAACTCTCACTTAGATAGACATCCCTCAAGTCATCTAAATGATTATGTGATCCAAATCAACTAAACCATGTCTGATCATCACATGAGATGGAGTAGTTTTCAATGGTGAACATCTCTATGTTGATCATATCTACTATATGATTCAAGTTCGACCTTTCGGGTCTCCAGTGTTCCAAGGCCATGTCTGTACATGCTAGGCTCGTCAAGTTTAACCCGAGTATCCCGTTGTATGTGAACATAGAGCTTATCACACCCGATCATCACGTGGTGTCTCGGCACGACGAACTGTCGCAACGGTGCATACTCAGGGAGAACACTTATACCTTGAAATGTTAGTAAGGGATCATCTTATAATGCTACCGCCGTACTAAGCAAAATAAGATCCATAAAAGATAAACATCACGTGCAATCAAAATATATGACATGATACGGCCATCATCATCTTGTGCCTTTGATCTCCATCTCCAAAGCACCGTCATGATCTCCATCGTCACCGGCTTGACACCTTGATCTCCATCATAGCGTCATGGTCATCTGATGACCCACAAGTATAGGGGATCTATCATAGTCCTTTCGATAAGTAAGAGTGTCGAATCCAACGAGGAGCAGAAGGAAATAATATAGGTATTCTCTGCAAGCACTGAAATTATCGGTAAGAGATAGTTCTGTGATAAGGTAATTCGTAATGGGTAGCTAGTAAAAAAAGTAAACAAGGTGCTGCAAGGTGGCCCAATCCTTTTTGTAGCAAAGGACAAGCCTGGACAAACTCTTATATAAAGGAAAATGCTCCCGAGGGCACATGGGAATTATCGTCAAGCTAGTTTTCATCACGCTCATATGATTCGCGTTCGTTACTTTGATAATTTGATATGTGGGTGGACCGGTGCTTGGGTGCTGCCCTTCCTTGGACAAGCATCCCACTTATGATTAACCCCTCTTGCAAGCATCCGCAACTACAAAATAAGTATTAAGGTAAACCTAACCATAGCATGAAACATGTGGATCCAAATCAGCCCCTTACGAAGCAACACATAAACTAGGGTTTAAGCTTCTGTCACTCTAGCAACCCATCATCTACTTATTACTTCCCCTAGGCCCAAACAATGGTGAAGTGTCATGTAGTCAACGTTCACATAACACCACTAGAGGAAAGACAACATACATCTCATCAAAATATCGAACGAACACCAAATTCACATGACAACTTATAGCAAGACTTCTCCCATGTCCTCAAGAACAAACGTAACTACTCACAAATCATATTCATGTTCATAATCAGAGGGGTATTAATATGCATAAAGGATCTGAACATATGATCTTCACCAAATAAACCAACTAGCATCAACTACAAGGAGTAATCAACACTACTAGCAACCCACAGGTACCAATCTGAGGCTTTGGGACAAAGATTGGATACAAGAGATGAACTAGGGTTTGAGATGAGATGGTGCTGGTGAAGATGTTGATGGAGATTGACCCCCTCCAGATGAGGGGATCGATGGTGATGAAGATGGTGATAATTTCCCCCTCCCGGAGGGATGTTTCCCCGGCAGAACAGCTCCGCGGAGCCCTAGATTGGTTCTTCCAAGGTTCCGCCTCGAGACGGCGGCGCTTCGTCCCGAAAAGCTTCCTTCTGATTTTTTTCCAGGGCGAAAGTGTAACACCCCCAGTGTCATGCCACAGTAACCCTCTATCCTTAAGCTAATCATTTTACTGAACAGTGCTTGATCACATTGGAATCATATCTCATTTCAAATTCCAACTCAAATTGAAATTCAAATATGAGGTGAAATATAAGTTGTCCAAATCCAAGAACTAAAAAGTTCATAATTTTGTAAATAATCCATTGTGAATTATGTTCAGGGTAGCAACATCATCTAAAGTACCTGGATGACTCTATCATCTTGAAAACAGAGCCAACATCACCTTTTCGACTCTTTTAATGCAATGCAAAAATCCAAATGGAATTATATTACTTCCAAACTTGTTGTGGCAGTGCAGTATATTGCATCATAATTATTTGGCCAGATTTGACATTTTCCAAAAATGTTTTGGTGGCCAAACAATTTGCAAACAGAAAGAAAATGGCAATGCAGTAAAAGAAAAGGAAAAGGGAAAAGTCAAAGAAGAGAGAGAGAAAGCCCCGTGTCCCCTTTGGGCCTCGGCCCACATCCACTAGGCCACCAGGCCGGCCCGCACCATCGCCCAGCCGGCCCACCCCGCTCCCACCTTATCCCCCACCCGACAGAAACCCTAACCGCTACCCCCACTTCCCTCGATCCCCCACATCTCGCTCCCTCTCCCCCTCCCCCCGATCCAGATCGGGGGCAGCGAACACCGACGACCGCGCCGCCTCGTGCCCCGTCGCCGGCGCCCATCCCGGCGCCGCCTCACCGCCGTCCTCCTCGCCTACTCCCCCTCCTGATCTGGGCGCCTCGCCGCGGCGGCCCGACGATGCCATCGCCCGACGTAGCCATCGTCGCCTCACCGCCTCGACCACACCTCCTCCCCGGACTGCTACACCGTCGTCCTTCCCTGCGTCGCGCCGTCCTCGTCCCCCTCCTCGACACCCGCTGCCGTTGCCCTACGAACCAACATGAGCCTGGCCTCCGCCTCTCCTATTCCCCCACTTGCTCCAAGGCGACCCGACATCACCACCGCACCACTGGCCCGCTCCGACGCGCCCCGATGCGTGCACACCGCGCCCAAGCCGTGCCCCACATCGCGCCACCTGCACGCGCCCAAGGATGCATCGCCCCTGGCCTCCCCTGCCTCCCGCACCCGCTGCTGCCTCGGAACCGCAGCCTCCTCACCGGAGCGCTCACACCTGCCGTGGCTCGCGTCGCCGTAGCCTCCTCTGCTGCTCCACCCGTGCTGCCTCCCGCCGGGCGCCCCTGTCCTACCTCACGCTACCGCCCCGCCTCGCTCCACTGCGCGCGCCTACCTCCGCCGCCTCCGACGGTCGTGCCCCTACTAGCCCCGCCACCGCTAGAGCCCCCGCCGGGGACCGCCCTCGCCAGCTCCTGGTCGAGGCTATGGCCTCCACCGGCGCCATCCATCACGCCTGTGCGTGTTCGGGCGGACGCCCACGCCCAGCGCCCGCATCCACCACCCGGTAGTCCGCTGGGCCAATGACTTGTGGGCCCAACGCCCTTTATTACAATTTTTTTTTAAAATATAATAATTAATTAGTTAAACACAATTAACTTAATTAATCTTGTTAATTAACCTAATTAACTTTTTTAACTAATTAAGCTGTTAATTAGTTAAGCCCAGTCAATGGCAGACGGGCCCCACTGCCCCATTGACCAGTCAACCTAGTCAGAGTTGACTATTGACTCTATTGACCTCAGCATGTCATCATGTTGGCGCAATAAGTCCATTTTTGAGTTAAAGATAATCCCATAAATTGTTTAAATCTTTGAAAAATCATAGAAAAATATCCGTAGCTCGGATGAAAATGTTTTCTACATGAAAGTTGCTCAGAACGACGAGACGAATTCGAATACGTGATCCGTTTACCTGTCAGATGCCTCTAACTATGTGAACATGGAACATTCCCCCTGCGGTCATCTGTCTGACACAGGTCCGGAAACGGGAAAACATTCCTGGTTGAATTCCCCCTTCACCTTTATCGTTTAGCCATACGTTAGGTCACACTCGGCACAACATATTTCCATGTTATGCTTTGTGATGCTATGTTTGCTTTATATTTACTATTTCTTCCCCCTCTTCTCTCCGGTAGACCCCGAGACCGATGCTGCCCCTGTGATCGACTACGTCGACGACGACCCCTCCTTGCCAGAGCAACCAGGCAAGCCCCCCCTTTGATCATCCCGATATCGCCCATTCCATTCTCTCATGCTTGCATTAGATTTTGCTACTATTATTGTTTGCTCCTATTCTGCTGCATAGCCTTTTTATTATAACCTCCTATTGTTACCTACCTGCTTATCCTAAACTGCTTAGTATAGGTTGGTTAGAGACCCATCAGTGACTCCCCACTTGACCCGACTGCCCCGCTGGATTATCAGAAGACCCGATCAACGGGATCGAAGACCAGGCCCCGAAACCTCACGTCACATCACGCCCCTTTGTTGCTCAACTCTGCAGAGTTACCATCGAGTGCCGAGGGTGGAACCTCATACATCACTCCTGATGATATCTCTGTAGAGTAGCTATTCGGTCGTGGTCATCGAGGGTGATTTCCTCCTTAACCACTTCTGATACGACTCTGTCGTGCAACCTCTCAAGTATGAACCTCGAGGGTGGTTCCTCTTACGTTCACCTTGATGTTTACATCGAGTGGGAATCCGACAAGGGTGATTCCTCTGGTTTTCCCCCTTGGTGTTAGACACACGGTTACTATTGTTACTATGACTTTGCACTGGACCCAGTTACTAAAGACGGGTTGGCCCTGAGGGGTACCCACGTGAGCTTAATTGCGAGTGATGTGGAGTCGGGCGGACCTGGAGGGTACTCGCGAGATAATTACGAGGCGTGGCCGGGCATTCCTAGCCCTTGCCGCATGTCCTCGAGATGGGGCAACGGGGTCACATCTTTTGTGAGTCTCTGCTTGTTACCACGCGTTCCTAATCCACTACGATTTGGATATTTGATCCGAGGGGCCTCTGGCCTGATAGCACTAACCATCACGTGGGCATAGTATGGGCGTTCTGCGTCGTATACATCAGCTGAAGCTTAATAGACGTCAGCGACTGAGCGGCGCGCGCTGGGTTGGACTGCGTAAGCGCCTGCCTTGTTGAAGGAGGTAGCTAGGTCTGCTCACCGGTCGCGTTCGCAACGTGCAGGAGTTTCCGGGGAGATGGCCCATGACCCCTGGGGGCATAGGTTTAGTCCGGCGTGCTGGCCTCTCCATTAAGCCTAGGTTGGGTTGCGGCGTATTGTTTGGCCGAGGCCGGGCATGACCCAGGAAAGTGTGTCCTGCCGGAGTTAATCGAGCGTGGTGGGTAAGTTGGTGCACCCCTGCAGGGAAGAAAACATCTATCGATAGCCTGTCCTACGGTAACGGACACTTGGAGTTGTATCCCTATCGATACAACTAGAACTGGATACTTGTGATGAGAACTGGATGGTGATGAGAATTGGATTGTGATGATAACTGGATAGTATGGCTCTGGGATTGCTTTCTCGCAGGGAGTCGTGAAAGGATCTCTGGCCGAGGTGGATTACACTACCACTACTTTACTTTATGCTACTCTACTCCCTCCCGTTGCTGCAAGATGGTGGTTTCCAGAAGATGCTAGTCTTCAATAGGCTAGGCCTTCCCCTTCTCTTCTGGCATTCTGCAGTTCAGTCCACATATACTACCCTTTTCATTGATACCTAGTGTAGATCCTTGCTTGCGACTACTTTGGATGAGAACTGTCGGATTTCGGGTTCCGGCAGACCCTTGAGGTTCGAACACTGGGGTGCGCGCGGAGATCTCGCCCTCTACCTACCTGCACCCCGCCGCCACGCTAGGATCCAAACTCCGAAAATAACAACATAAGAGACACAAGGTTTATACTAGTTCGGTCCACCATTGTGGTGTAATACCCTACTCTAGTTTGTGGTGTGGTGGATTGCCTCTTGGGCTGATGGTGATGAACAATACAAAGAAGAACAGCCTCGCGAGGGTCTGCTCTTGGTTGGTGCGATGAACTGCTAGGGGGAGTTCAGTCGCTCTCTCTCTGCTAATTCCAGATGCTTGGCTTCTAGCTCTGTCTATCCAAGATGCGATCCTCTAGCTCTGTGCGTGGCTAGTCCTATTTATAGGCGAAGGCCCTGGGCCTCTTCCTAAATATTGAGCGGGAAGGGCGCCAACAATTGGCCATTTTGAAGGGGAACATCTAGTACACTTATCCTGACTAAAGTTGGTCCTTGCCTGTCAAAGGCTCTGGTGGTGACGCCGTCTTGGGCTCCACAATGACTTCCTTCCTGCCGTTGGGCTGGTCTTGGTCTTGTTGCACCGAAATGGACGCCTTTGCTTGATGCTCTCGCCTGCGCTTGCTCCCTTTGCACCAAAGAGGAAAGGAGGACACTACGCGGGCTGGCGCCCGCCTGGCGCCCTTGGTCGTCATGGCTTGCGTCATGGGCACCTCGTGAGGTACCCCGCCTTGATCTCTTCGCCTCCTCGTGAGCCAGCCTGATGAGGCCGTGCCTGAGGAAGCTCCCTGTCGTCCGCCCCGCGAGGCTTGGCCCCTCGCGAGGGTCTTGAGCTTGTGTTGATGAAGATGGGCCGTGATGGGCCCCCCTTTGAGCCACGCCGCAGGCCACAGGCAGGCAAGTCTGGGGACCCCCGTTCCCAGAACGCCGACAGTAGCCCCCGGGCCCAAGGCGCGCCCGAGCTTGGCCGAGCAGAGAGGCGAAGGGGCAAGTGCGAAGCGCTGCGGGCCCTAACAGCCTGCGGCCTTGGGCGCCGCGTGGCGGTTGATTGGATGTGGGTTCCTTAGCAACCGCGCGAGTTGATAAAGGAGCAGCGTCGGCCTAGGCTTAGCTTCCCTTGCTTTCTCTGGTTACTGCTCAGATCCCCTTTCTTGCGCCTCTCCTTCCTGCCTCCGAAATCTTCAGATCCACTTCGACTGCACGCCCTAGCAAGGCATGGCGCCTCGCCAGACCCCGGCCGGAGCATGGTACGCGCCTGCCCTAGACTCGCCGAACGTGTCGGAGGCGAGCCTTGCCCGGGTGCGCCAGATGGCGGCGGCGCAGGGCATCGACGGGGCGAAGGTGTTCCAGGCCGGCTCCGCCCACCCTGAGGGCCAAGGGAGCACCTTCTACCCACTCTTTGTAAGCGCCATTGTTGCCGGTCTGATGCCTCCCTTTTCCAAGTTCTTCTTCTCTGTCCTCCGCCATTACAAGCTACAAGCTCTGCATCTCCATCCCAACTCCGTTCTCCTCCTGGCGATCTTCGCCTACTATTGTGAGGCTCACGTCGGGGTGCAGCCCTCAGTGGCCCTGCTGCGCCACTATTTCTCCCTCCGGACCTCTCGTGGTTCCCTTTCTGCGTGTGCGAGCTTCGTCGCGTACGGTAGCTCCATCGCCATTTCGAACCCCGGGAAGAGGATTGAGGGCTTCAGGAGCAAGTGGGTCTTGGTGGATGTTGGGCGCATCCACCCTCGGCTAATCTTGCCCACGGAGCACCACACGCACTCCAACAATTGGTCTCGAGTGGAGCTCGTGGACCCCCGCGTGAGGCCGATGTTGGAGAAGATGGACATGGATCTGAGGCCGGCCAGCATGGCGGCGCGAAAGCTGACCGCGCCGCTGCCGAGGGAATTCCTGGAGCACCACTGGCCCGCTTCTTCAAGACTCCACTTCCGATGTGGAGGCCCCACCCGAGCCCCAGCGGTCTTGGCCGACGAAGACCTGCTGCGGTTCTCCAATCTTTGGTCGGGGCGACGTGGCGAGGTTGGGGGCGCCTCGCCCTGTTCCTCCGCGACGACCGGGAGCAGGTAGTGCAGTCCATGCCCGTCTTCATCGGGGACGGGCTCGTGCCCGCGGAGGCTCCCGAGGACCCGGTGGATGTGTCCTCTGGCGACTCCAGCGAGGAGAAGGGAGAAGGGGAGCGGGAAGGAGGGCTCGACTCCGAGGCGACCGACGGAGAGTCGAGGGCTCCCCTCCCTCGGCACTAGTCCCACGTTCTCCGCCTCTCACCGAGCGACGACGACGACGAGGATGATGATGAGCAGGGCGGCGGGAGCTTGCCCCTGATCCCGAAGAAGGACAGGACCGGGCTGATCCCCCGCGGGTCTACCCCGGCCCCGAGGCGATCCGTAGGCGCGCCTCCTGCTCCCAAGCTCCTTGAGGCTGATCCTTGTAGCCGACTCTCGGGCTTCAAGTATGGCCGGAGGTTGCTCGAGCTCGCGAGCGACGACCAGTAAGTGCTCGATTCCTATCTTATTTCTTGTTTTGTCACTGAGGCTTGACGTCTGTATCTCTTGGCTAGGCTGGCGCCCGCGGCCAAGAAGTCGAAGGGATCTCCTGAGGTTCCGTCTGGGGCAGCGCCTCCGACCGTGAAAGAAGGTGACCGCGATGCACGGGCCTCTCCTGCCCGGCCGTCCTCACGAGGCCTGGCTGAGCCGGTTGGGGCGAGCTCAGCCGCCACGGCCCAGCGGCTCCCGAGGTGCCCTTGCTCGACGCCACCACCACGGCCGTTAAGCGCAGCAGCTCGGCCAAGATATCTGTGGTCACGCTGCTGCCTTCTCCTCCTACCCCACCGGCTGCTGCCTCCGACTCCTCCTACCGTTCTAGATCGTGCTGCTGCCGAACTGGACCGGCTGCGGCAGGATCTTTTGGGCGCCGACCCTCGTCTAGTGTCCGGGCGCTTGGAGCTGGCTTTTGGCTGGATTCGCTTTGACGCTTCGATCCTGGCGGCGCTGGTCCAGGCCTCGACGGCTTGCGACGAGGAGAAGCAGGCCGTCCTTGGGGCGAAAGCTGCTAGCGCCGCCGCCTTGGGGGAGGTAGCCGATGTCCGAGGTCGCTGCGAGGCGCTGGAGAGCAAGCTGCAGGTCCTGCGGGACCAGCTCGCCAAGGAGGCCCGCCTTTGCCAAGAGCAGGAGGAAGGCATGAAAGCTCGCGAGGTGGCCGTCAAGGATCAGGACGCCAAGCTCAAGAAGCGGCGTGAACGCCTAGGCATGCTGGAGCAAGAGTTGGAGGCGAGGAAGGTCGAGCTGGACGGCAAGGCACGGGTCCTTGCCGAGGATCGCGTGGCCTTCACGGAGATGGAGGTGAAGGCTCGCACCTTGCTGAGGGAGCTTTACGATAGCGGTCTGGAGAGCTAGCTGGCCGGCGTAGAGGACGGCCCCACCAAGCTGCTTCCCTTCCTGGTTCGCGCTCTTGAAGATGTCGCCCTTGGCCTTGGCCCTACGGCTGAGGCCGAGGTGCGTGTCTTGTCTTCTGATACTGACGCTGGTCCTCACCCACGCCTACCTTCACGATCCCAATGTCGACCTCGACAGCTTGGGCTGAGCCCAAGACGGCGAGCTTGCCGCTGCCGCTGCCGAGGCCGTGAAGGGTCGTCAGGAGGCTCACTGGGAAGTTCCGGCCTTCAAAGACTAAGTCAAGCGGGCGCTGCTAACCTCGGCTCGCAAGCGAACCCGCTCGCGCAGCTCCACCACCGACAAGTGACTCCGTTGTGGCTCCCTGCTCGCTTTCATTCCTGCACATGTATCATGCCTCGTGGAGGCGTTTAAACTTGCATTTATGCTGATAACAGTTATGGACTGTAATATTTGCTTTTGAATTCCTTGAAATTTATGCTTTTCCTTCCTACTTGCTTATGTTCTACGCCGCAGAGCCTGCCCCTCACAAGATACCTCAGCCACCGTTAGCCCCAACCGAAACCAGACGGGACCAAGGAGTGAGGGGCTACGTGACAAGTTAGGCTCCCGAGTCGTGATGCTCGAGAGTCCCCTTGGCGCACGAACAACAAGTAGGGAGGTGAGATGTGGGTGGATCTACCGTTCTACGTCTGCAGAGCCCGGCCCCGCGCATACCTCAACCGCCGTTAGCCTTTCGGAACTAAGGAGTGAGGGGCTACGTGACCAGTTAGGCTCCTGAGTCACGATGCCCAGGAGTCCTCCTTGACGCTCAAACGGCCTTCGTACCTTGGCTCCGCTCGGGGAGGGACGCGACAAACTTGGCCCGAGGGCTGGCTGGGTGGCGTGCGTCTGGCGTGACTCAGCAGCAGCCCTCGTGCCCAGCCCCTCAAGGCGGCACTCCCGAGGGAGGCGCTGCGATGAGGCCGACACCGAGCCTGGCTCCGAGAGGTTGATGCAGCCCGGGGCCACCCTAAGTTGTTTATCACCAGCGCTGAGCATAGCGCCTCAGATGTGTGTACAGGCATAGCCGCTCCTCGAGTGGTGTTAGCCAGCATGAGCATGGTGGGGAGCCCCTGGCGTGTACAGCCCATACGACACGTGGCTGGCACGGTAGGGCTGACGAGGTGTATCTGGGCACCCGTGAGCCAGCTGGGACTCACGGGCCCTACCTCAAGGAGGGTTGCGCCTGCACTTGGCCTTATCTTGTGATGTGTTCTGCAGATTTGGTTAGATGCCTGCGCCCACGCCCTCGGTCCCGCCCTCGAGCTGGTCTCAGCCGTCGCTGGTATGCCAGGTCGCGATGCCGTGGACAAGGCCAGAGGGTGAGGGCTGGAGAGGCAGTAGGAGTCCTGAGTCGCGATGCTCAGGTACCCCCCCTTTAACGTGCAAGCGGTCGACATGAACAAAGAAAAGGTGCCGTGGATTGGCATCAAATAACAAGCATGATGGATCGAACGCATGACCCGAAATAAACGCAAGAGGGATACATGTCGCCGGGTCTGGCCCGAGCGACTTGGGTGTGCGCGGAGATCTCGCCCTCTACCTACCTGCACCCCGCCGCCTCGCTAGGATCTAAACTACGAAAGGAACAACACAAGAGACACAAGGTTTATACTAGTTCGGGCCACCATTGTGGTGTAATATCCTACTCTAGTTTGTGGTGTGGTGGATTGCCTCTTGGGCTGATGGTGATGAACAATACAAAGAAGAACAACCTCGAAAGGGTCTGCTCTTGGCTGGTGCGATGAACTGCTAGGGGGAGTTTAGTCGCTCTCTGTCTGCTGATTCCAGATGCTTGGTTTCTAGCTCTGTCTATCCAAGATGCGATCCTCTGGCTCTGTGCGTGGCTAGTCCTATTTATAGGCGAAGGCCCTGGGCCTCTTCCTAAATATTGAGCGGGAAGGGCGCCAACAATTGGCCATTTTGAAGGGGAACATCTAGTACACTTATCCTGACTAAAGTTGGTCCTCGTCTGTCAAATGCTCTGGTGGTGACGCCGGCTTGGGCTCCACAATGACTTCCTTCCTGCCGTTGGGCTGGTCTTGGTCTTGTTGCACCGAAATGGACGCCTTTGCTTGATGCTCTCTCCTGCGCTTGCTCCCTTTGCACCAAAGAGGAAAGGACGACACTGCGCGGGCTGGTGCCCGCCTGGCGCCCTTGGTCGTCATGGCTTGCGTGATGGGCACCTCGTGAGGTATCCCGCCTTGATCTCTCCGCCTCCTCGTGAGCCAGCCTGATGAGGCCGTGCCTGAGGAAGCTCCCTGTCGTCCGATCCGCGAGGCTTGGCCCCTCGCGAGGGTCTTGAGCTTGTGTTGATGAAGATGGGCCGTGATGGGCCCCCTTTGAGCCACGCCGCAGGCCGCAGGGAGGCAAGTCTGGGGACCCCCGTTCCCAGAACACCGACAAGTACTCACGGTTGCTTTGCTCCCCCTTCCCCCCTTCTTTCTTCTTTCTGGTTGTTGCAACCAGATGGTGGAGCCCAGGATCCAGACGACACCACCGACGACTACTACTACCCCGAGGGTGCCTACTACTACGTGGAGGCCGCCGACAACCAGGAGTAGTTAGGAGGCTCCCACGCAGGAGGCCTTGCCTTTTCGATCGTTGCTACTTTTGTGCTAGCCTTCTTAAGGCAAACTTGTCTAACTCATGTCTGTACTCAGATATTGTTGCTTCCGCTGACTCTTGTGTATTCGAGCTTATGTATTCGATCCCTCGAAGCCCATGGCTTGTAATATAAAGCTTGTATTATTTTATTTGTGTCTAGAGTTGTGTTGTGATATCTTCCCGTGAGTCCTTGATCTTGATCGTACACATTTGCGTGTATGATTAGTGTACGATTGAATCGAGGGCGTCACTAGTTGGTATCAGAGCCGACTGCCTGTAGGTCGCCCCCTTTCCAACTCCTTGACCGAAGTTGAGTCTAGTCATCCAAAACTGTTTTACTAACTTGGCTGTGTGGCTTACGGGCCCACGTCGCCATTAGGTGGTATTAGGATCTTTTATTCCTTGTCTATACTCTGGGACTCTGATCTCTCTTCTATTCGGGTTAAAATGGATTTACTAACGCCGACACTTAGGTTCTCGGCCCCACTTCCTCCCGGAGAGCCCCGACATTATTGATGATCGCTTGCTTCGCCAGAAGATTCTGCAGATACTCCTCGATGTTTCTCGAGACACTGTGCCAACTGCCTTGTAGTTCCTGACCAACCCCCGTGAATAACATGCTTGCCGCTTGTACCTTCATCCCCAGTTGCTCCTGTTATTACAAGATACCCCTTGTACTCTCCGTTGTTCCAAGAATCCTTGGCGCCTTTTGCTTTGCAGCTTCCTTTCGCATCGCGGATATTTCACTTAACCGGGATTCGTTCGTCCCTAGTTGTTCATATGCTTTCCAAAATACCTGAAAATGCTATCCGATCTTTCAAAATCCTCTGTAGCCTATTGCTCTTGATTCTCCTTGTCTGCTTGCATTATGGATGATTCCCATATGTGTAGCAATATTCATTAGTATCCTTTGACACCGTCATTTTGATCCTATTGATTCAACATCTGTGTGAAGGCACACAATCATCAGTTGATCCTTCTAAATTATGTTCTCGGCTCAGACGTCATTTTGAACATGAGCTGGTTCTCGACCAATCTATTTGTCATCGATTCTGCCCCTAGGTCTATTCTACTTATCCATCCTTGATCTGAGCCTCTGCTTCTGATCCTTCGTCTTGAAATCATAATTCTTTTGTACCCAAGCATCGAATCATTTAGACGTTTCTATAAGCCGATGCCTTTACATACCCTTCTTCATCTGATTGATTACCGATACTGTGACGCCCGGATAATTAAGCTACAGTAACTCTCACCTAATGATGCCACGTCACATCGATTATTGTTGTTAATCACGCGTAGTTCAAAACCGATTCAGAATTCAAATATAAAATAAAGTCAAACTAGTAAAGTTTTCAAATGTCAAAACTAAAAAGTCCAAACGGTGGCAAATAATGCACATGCAATTAAGGAGAAGAAACGACACTTTTATAAAATGTTTGAATGCACTAAAATGGTTTAAGCAGTAGCTAAAACAACTAGATAAATGCCTTTTGAATTTTATAAAATACAAAACTATTTTATTTGGGGTTAACCTTTTGTGACCGTGGACTAAGTTGAAATACTAATTTAGGTGCTAAGTGTATATTTTGCTAAAACTAAAATAAAACATGAAAGAATAAATATAAAAAGGCAGAAAAACAAACTAACAAAATAAATCAAGGGCCACTTCTGGGCCACGGCCCAAATTAACCAGCCAGCCCACTAACCTAACCGCCCACCCCCACTCCCCCATAACCCTCACTCCACCTCAAACCCTAACCGAACCAACCCCTCCCCTCACTCCCTCGTCTCTCCCTCCCCGATCCAGATCGGATCGGGCCGACCTCATGGTCGTCGCCTGTGCCGCCTCGCCCGGCCCGCCCGTCGTCTCGCGGCTGCCACCTCTCCTCGACGATGTTCGCCATTGCCGACGGCGACCACGCCTCGCCCGACGACGACTCACCAGACGGATCGACCCCCGCCACCTCAAGACCTCACGGACCTCCCGCCGGCCCTGCCTCCTCAAGCGACGACGCTCCGACATCCACCTCGCCCCACACTGCCCACCCCACGCTTCATGGTGAGGACCCCTGGTCCTCCTCACTCCTCTCGCCTGCACACTGTGCCTCGCCCCGCCTCTAGACTCATACATCACACGGCCAACCAACTCCGCGCCCACCCCTGCTCTCCTTCCCAGCCTCCCGCCTCCTCACCTGCTCAGCCTCGGCGCGCTGGCTTGGCTGCCGCACCAGCTTAGGGCCAGCGCTGACCCCACTCACGGGCGCACTCTCATCTCAAGGCGCGCCATGCCGCCCAGATCTCATTTCACCGACGCGGCCCCACCACTGGCTACCTCACCCCTGCTACTCATCACACCCTGACCACACCGGCCACGCCGGCCACGCCCTCCACGGGCAGCCAAAGCCACGCCAGCCTCGGTCAGGCGCCAACGGCCTCAGGCGCCTAAGCGAAGCCTCTGTGGCCGAGGCCATCACACACCGGGTTCCGCCTGCTGGCCAAATACCACCGTTAGTCCCTAGGGCCATTGACATGGGCCCACCCTAGAACGCTTTTTAATAAAATAAAATAAAATAGGTAAAATGAATTAATAAAATTTAAAATTCAATAATTAATTAATTAATTAGTGAATTAATTAAGTTAATTAATCTAATTAACCTGTTAGTTTAAATAAACAGTAATTACTTTAACCTAATCTCTAATTAGCCTAATGAATGACATGTGGGTCCCATCGACCCACACGTCACTTGACCACCAACACCTCTCGTTGATCGCCGACGCCATGCCGACGCCATGATGACGCCAAGAAACACTGTTCGATAATGTTGAATTAAAATAATTAAATTAATCCTAAGATGATTTAAATCTTTTAAAATTAATATAAAATAAACTATAGCTCACATGAAAATACTTTCTACATGAAAGTTGCTCAGAATGACGAGACGAATCCGGATACGCAGCCCGTTCGTCCGCCACACCTCCCTAACCTATCGAACTCGCAACTTTCCCCTTCGGTTCATCTGTCTAAAAACACTAACACCGGGATACTTTCCTGATGTTTCCTTCACCAAGATTACCTCCTACAACATTAGGTCACCTCTAGCACCGCCAGATTGCCATGTTATGCTGGGAAGCTGATCGGCCCACGAACACCTATGGGATCATGGACCGAGCCCCTTTCGGTTCGGTGGGGGCGGAGGTCGCACGAAGAGCAGATCGAGGCGGCACACGAAAGGTTTACCCAGCTTCGAGCTCTCCGGAGAGATAATACTCCTATCGCTGCTTGTCCGATTGTATTGTGTTCTTGCTAGGGAGCTACCGAGAGCTACAAGACCCAGCGTGAGTGTTCTCTGTTTCAATGAACCGAACCCCTTCTACGCTATGCATGGGCCTCCTTTATATGCTCAAGGGTTCCCACTGTGGCAACGAGACAAGGGCGTAAACGTAAAAGGAGTCGTGGTTGGTACAGCTACTTGTACAAGGCACCCTACCTAACCCCGACGGCAGGGACAATGCATTAAATGCCCGCCTAAGTCGACTAAACAAAGGCGTAAAGGATCGTGGGCGCCACCGCCGCCACGATGGCGATCTTGTCAGCCCACATCACAATTACCGGCTGCACAGCTTTCTTGCCACGCTGCTACCGAAAGGTCCCATGGCGACACGCCAGTGGATGAGCCGGAGCGGAGGAACGGAGGAATCGGCTGTATGCAAGCGCCTTGCCGCTGTCATTGTTTTGTCGCGCCTTAAGCTTGTCGCCATCGGGCCTTCCCAAGCTCCTCTTGCCGGGCCTTGTCTTCTAAATGCCTTAGGTGGCCTTCCCGGCAAGCTCCTCTTGCCGGGCCTTGTCTCCTTGGCTTAAATACTTTGTTCTTGAATGGCTCCAAAGGAACCACTTGAGGACCTTAGCGGTCACTGGGCAAGCCTTGCCGCTGGTGTTGCGATCGCTGCAGGCACGAAGTTCGGGATACTAGGGTACCCCTACTCTAGTACACCGACAGAGCCCCCGGATCGGGCTACACACTGCAGCCGAAAGCTGTTGGGCCAGCCCAAAACAAAGGCACGGCACACGCGCCTAGGTCACACCGCAACTTGCTCCTAGACTCACCACGCCCCCACGAACAGCACGCGTTAACGCAAGGCCGTGGGAGAGATCGTGGGGGTTTCTTATTCGAAAGCGGAACGTCCGCCTCTCTCCTCCTTATAAACAGGGAAACAGGGCAGTTCGCCCACCTCGCCATTTGTTGTCCAATCTCAAGAAAACCACCGCTGCTCCCTTCTTCTCTCAAGTCGAAGAGAGCAGCGCCCGCCCCCATCGCCACCAAGACCACCAACGCCGTCGGTCTCCCCACCGCCTCCGCCATGGCTCAAAGCCGACAAGGGAAGGGCGTGAAGTCGGCCGAGGCGCAGCGGCTCGCCGCCAAGGAAGGAGCGGCCATCTCCCCCAGCTCGCCGCAAGGGAGCTGAGGAGAACTACTACCTCTTACGTCGACGGAGACGCTGAGCGCATCCGCGCACGAAGGTACTCCTAGCCGCTGCTTCGAACTAGCCCCAACTGGGTACCCTTTCTTCGACTGTTCTTCTATTGCGGGCTCGCCCTTCTTCTCTGAATTTTTTTCTGCGATATCATGAACACCTACGGGTTCCGCCTCCTTGATTTCACCCCCAATGCTGTCTCGACATGGAAGTTTTCGCACATCTCTGCGAAAACTTTGTCGGAGTCCATCCCAACGTAGCCCTCTTCCGCCATTTCTTCATGCCTCGGTAGAGAGAGGAGAGCCTCTTCTTGGAGGGATCGCTGGATCTCAAGGATCGGCAAGAAGGAAGCCTATCTGGAGGGAGAGCTCCGCAGCAAGTGGGAGGAATGGAGGGCAGATTGGTGTTGGATTGTAGAGGAGAACCCGCAGCCCTTTACCGCTCAGCGCCAAACCCCAATAGTGCGCAGCAACGATTGGAGCAACTTGGCGCGGAAGATGCTAGATTGAAGATTGCCACACCTGATCCTGCGCCTCGGGCTTGCCGGACTGATCAGAGGCGCCGTTGGCGAGATTTTCGCCGCCAGACGCCTTTGCCCTTGCGGGAGAGGAGAAGACCTGCTTGGGAGTTCCAGACGCGGCGGATATCATGAGGCTGCGCCCGGCCTCAACTTCAACTTCACCGCCTTGGAGTTGGATGCGATGCTCTGGAGCTGTTCAAGCACGACGCTGATCATCCCGAATGGTTCAGGTTGCCGAGGGAGTCGTTCCATTGTGCAACAATTCCTCGCTCGACCGCATCCGCAAATGATGCCGTGTAGTGACTCGCATGGAATTGTTCCAACTCGGCAAGAGCCTCAGACGACGCCGTCGGGTGTTCTTCGACAGCTTGAAGAAGTGCCGATCCGCCTGGATGAGCAGTAAGGGCCTCACCATGACACCACCAGGCGGCGAGATGCAGCGCATCACTACCAGGCGGGAGGAGGCGGCAACAGCTGCCATTGGCGGGCGACCTGGGTTCACCGTGGAGGAGGCAGAGGCAGCAGAGGCGGCAAGCCTTGTCGAGCGAAGGAGTTTGCCGAGGAGGAGCTTGCGAACCCGAAGCCGAGTTAAGCGAGCCCGCCCGAGCGCTTCCTCCCCACCACCTAGCAGCTTGCGCGAACGGAGCCCCAGCTCCACTAAGAAGGCGCCTCCGCAAGGCCGAGATTTAAGCGGGCGGCAGACGGACCAACAGCCGCCACGGCAAGGCGCGCGCCCACTGCGGCAAGCACTGCAGCTGGAGCACCTCACGCCAAGCGGCAGAATCGGAGCGGGCCTCCTGTGCCACGCTGCTACTCCCGCCAAGCGATCAAGGGAACCCACCTCCGCCTCATCGCACTGGGCGAGCTAGAATTTGATCTCTCCGCTACTAGCTCGACGAGGAAGAAGAAGAGTAAGCTTCTGTGTTGTACTTGTATTTCTTCAATTTTGTTGCTTTGTCTTGTATCTGATTTGCTTCATTCTGAACTCTTTCCTTTTCAGGACGCTGACTCAGGGAGCGTCGAAGAGAGCCAAGACCCCGGTGGTTGTCATCGAGGACGATCCCCCCGCGGCAGCACGAGGCGCGTCCGAGACCACCTTGCCGGACGCGGCAACTCTTCCTCAAAGCAGCCCCGGCTGGCCCCCCATCGTAAGTATATGGTTTACTCTTTATTGTTGGGCGTATGGGTGCTCTTTCTTGGCCGATATCATTCGTTGATTTGTGTAGGAGCAGAGCAGCCTCACCAAGAGTGCCCGGAAGCCGCTCGGACGTGCCATCTCGTCGACTACACGCCAAGGGAGGATCCCCGGCAAGGGAGTTCTCCGGCAAGGAGGCTTCTCGGCAAGGGCAGTTCTTCGGCAAGGGATAGCGCCAGCGACCCTCCGATGGTTGAGACCACGGCTGCAGACCCCCATCGCAGGTAATCCTCTTGCTGAAAATCTCCTTGGGTTCTTTTTCTTCTTATTTTCTCTTTGAACATCGCTTGGCTGTTCTTTCATTTTCTGGTCGTCGCCGATCCATCTGCCGCAGAGCCGATGGAGACCGAGGTCGCCAGGGAAGAAATGCGCTGGCAACAACGCTGCGCGGCCTGTCGTTGCGAAGAAGCGGCGTGATGACCCCTGGCGAAGAGGCCGCCAAGGCTGCCGCCACGAAGCCGGGCGAGGGTCAGGCGATCGACCGACGGCCCCGAGGCCGCAGGAGCGCCAGCGCTACACCGACCGCCCGATCCTCCGGCGCTGCCGCAGCGCCAGGCTCAAGAGCCTCACTGGCGCCTATCGAAGGCAGCGATGGCGTCTTCATCAAGCTTCCACAGGCGTCGAGCTCTGTGGCGCCGGTCGAAGAGAAACTTTGACGAAGAGCTGCTCGCCTCCGCCGGGCGACGCTGGTCGACACGCCAAGCAACAGCAGCGGCGAGTCCGAGGAGGAGCAGCTGTTGCGGAGCCGCTTGTCGCTCTACCGCACCCGACAAGCCAAGCTGGAATCCCGGGCGCTTGTCGCGGCGGGAGCGGATATAGAAAGCAGCGGAGGAGCTGCGGGGCATCAATCAAGAAGCTCTCCGGGCCTTGGCAGAGGAGCGGGGGCAAATCGTCGAGGCGCGCAAAGCCTTCATCCTCGAGAAGGCTGAGGTTGAAGAGCAACAACGTCTTGCTGCCGAGAAGCTATCTGCGCAGGAAGGCGAGCTGGCGCAGGAAGATCAATCTTGACAGCCATGAGGAGGAGCTTGCCGCGCGCAAGGAAACACTTGGCGGGGCTATCAAGGAAGCAAAGGATGCCGCCGCAGCTGCCGAGGCCGCCAAGAAGGAGCTGGAGATGAAGGTGACGCAGCTGGAGGCCAGTCTGAAGAAGGGCGGTGAAGAGCTTGCTGCGCTCAAGCATGAGCGAGAGAAGGACGCCTATACTCTTGGCGAGCTACAGGGCCGTCTCGCTGAGAGGAGCAAGGAGCTCAGCACCGTCAAGGACTCCAAAGCGGATCTCGAGTTGAAGCTGACCACCTTGACTCAGACGCTGGAAGGCGCCAGGGAGCGGGAGGTGGCCTTGTTGGAGAAGATCAAAACCGACGAGGCGCTGCTGGCGAGTGCTGCTGCCGCCCAGAACACCTTCAGAGAGAATGTGGAGCACTGGACCGAGGGTCTCGGGAACATTGCCGCCGCCATCGACATGGAGCTGATGGAGCTGGGGATGGTGGATCTTGGATATTCCTCCGATGAGCACCTCCAACCCAGCGCCAAGCTCAGCTTGTTCTTCAAGGGCGTGGTGACGGCTCTTCAGTGACTCCGGGAAGAGATTCCAAAGCAGCTGGCCGAGGAGTCGCGCCAGATCTGCGCGGAGCTCTCGGAAGAGTCTTGATGAAGGTGGCCTTCCGCAATCCAGGCCTCAACCTCACCGGCGTCCTCAAGTCCTTGCCGCCGGATGCCGATGTGGAGGCACTCAAGGCCCTTGTTGCACCCATTGTGGACAAGGTGGGCAAGATCAAGAGGGTTGATGGCGACCGCGTAGATTAGGCCGCCAATTTTATCTTTTCCTTGTTGCTGCTGGTCATGTTAGGAGAACAATCTATTAGAGCTGCGACAAGCTATTTTGTAATATAACTCTATCTCGGGCAATGATTGCAATGCTATTTCCTTTACTTGATTCCTTCCTTTGTATGTTTTTGCCCTCGCTTTTAGGGAACTTGTCGGCGCAGCACCTTTGCCATGGCGCTGAAGTCGGAACGTCGGCAACCTCTTTGGTGGTGCCGCTTCCGACAAGCAACCTTATCGCAAGCTGGTTGCAGCTCACTTAAGTTGTTGAGCGGACTCGAAACAAAGTAAGGGTGCGACTAGCTACGAGTTGGTTCCTCCGCGCACATGTTTTACATACAAAGCACGGTCGTTCGAGGAAGATGACTTAAAAATTTAAAAGCTGATTGCTCAAAATTTAACAACTTAGCTTTTCTGTCCTTTGCTTCCCGGTAAGGCGAAACTTCCTTGAGCCACGCTTGGTCCACACCATTATCTTCTCCTTCCCCCCCGGCAAACTTGTGTGTGAGGGAGCCTTCCTTTCTTTAAGAAAGAGAAAGAAGAGAAAATAAAATTATGGAGCCTTGCGGCCCGTTATTGCTTACCGGGGTAGGTGCTGCACAAGGTGTCAGATAATGCATGCAATAAAATGATGAAAGCATGAAATTGACAAGTTGTGCGAAGCACATGAGCTTTACTTATGCACGGGATCTGCGCCCGGCTTTGTACAAAGGATTACATGCAACATCGGCAAGACTTGTACAAAAGGTGGTTGCCAGAACAGGTTCCGGCAACCGCGCCCTACGGGTAAAACTTACGAAGATGCTCGATGTTCCAGGAGTTGCTCACGGGAACGCCATCTTCGGTCTCAAGGCGGACAGCGCCAGGCCTAGTGACTCGTTTCACCCGGTAAGGGCCTTCCCACTTTGGCGTCAACTTGTTGGAATTCTTGGCGGACTGAACGCGCCGAAGAACAAGGTCGCCTTCCTCGATACTTCTGGCATTAACTTTGCGGCTATGGTAGCGGCGCAAAGCTTGCTGATATCGAGTAGCTCGTCAAATGGCTTTGAAGACGGTCCTCCTCAAGGAGCAGCAGCGCGTCATCTTATCGCAGCTGCTCTTGCTCAAGCTCATCATAGCGAGCACTCGAGGTGATCCGAATCTGAGTTCCGTGGGGAGAACTGCCTCTGCTCCATAGACTAGGCGAAGGGTGTCGGCGATGGCTCGACTTCGGCGTCGTCTGATCGACCAAAGAACCACCGGCAGCTCCTCAATCCGGTTTCTTCCGCTTGACTTGTGCAGCAGTCGAAAGTTCTGGTCTTGAGCCCACGCAGCACTTCAACATTTGCCCTCTCCGCTTGACCGTTACTCCTTGGATGAGCAACGAAGCAAAGCAGACCTTGGCGCCAAGATCTTGGACGTATTGCATGAAGGTGCGACTCGTGAATTGTGTGCCGTTGTCGGTGATGATCCTGTTAGGAACCCCGAAATGGCAAACAATCGACCTGAAGAACTTGACTGTTGACTGTGCTATCACCTTCCTCACTGCTTCCACTTCCGGCCACTTTGTGAACTTGTCGATCGCAACGTACAAGTACTCAAAGCCCCGACTGCTTTCGGGAAAGGGGCCGAGGATGTGGAGCCCCGACGAAAATGGCGGTGATAAAGGGATCGTCTGGAGAGCTTGAGCTGGCTGGTGTATCTGCTTGGAATGGGCCTTGCACGCTTCACACTTGGTTACTTGTGCAGATGCATCTGGAGGGCTGTCGGCCAAAAGAAACCTTGCCGGAGCGCTTTGCGGCAAGTGCTCTTCTTGCCAATGTGGTGACCACATATGCCTCCGTGTATCTCTGCAAACAGCTTCATCCATCTTCGGTGAATACACTTCAATTTCATACCGTTGAGTCTTCTTACATGCAGGTGTGTTGTCGACAAACTGGTACATACTTGACTGCCGAGGCTACTCTTTCCGCTTCTTCTTGCTCTTGGGAAGTTCTCTGTCTGAAGGAAATGGACAATCTGCTGCGCCCATCTTTGGAGCTTGCGGCTCGACAACAAGGACTAAAGGCACATCTGCTGCTGCGGGAACATCCGCTTCTCTGGCAGAACCTGCGGCTCAGCGGAGCTTGATGTTCCCGACAAGCTTGCGGAGCAAAACTTGTCGGGAGCGTCTGCTTCAACGAAACAAACCCTAGGTCTTGTCGGAGCAGACTGCTCCTCAACACTCTTAGTGTTGATCTTGGGGACCTTCTTGGCGGCGGCTTCGGGAAGCTCTGCCGAAAAATAGTCACCAGAAATCAACTTCCTCTTCTTGCTCTGTCCAGTTGATGGCGTTACAGTCGGTTGAGTCAGCTTGAGCACAAAAATCCCTGGTTCCACAGGTAACTTGAGTGCGGTGCACTTTGATAGGCCATCAGCAATATCGTTCTGAGCTCTTGGAACATGTTCCATCTGTAGGCCGTCAAATTGCACTTCTAGCTTTCTCACTTCATCAACATAGGCTTCCATCAACGGACTCTGATAATCTTTGTTCACTTGGCGGACGACAAGTTGTGAGTCACCCCGACAATGAGCTTCTTGATCCCAAGGTCTCTGTGATCTCGAGACCGGCAAGCAAACCTTCATACTCTGCGGTATTGTTTGTTGCTTGCTCCTTGGGAAAGTGCATTTGGACTATGTACTTGAGGTGCTCTCCGGTGGGTGCGATAAGCAACGCCCGACACCGCGCCTTGTAGCGAGAAGGCACCATCAAAGTACATCAGCCACTCTTTGCTTGCTTCCTTGACGGGATGCTCATTTCTGAATTTCTTCATCTTGCGTTGGCGTCCATTCTGCTATGAACTCTGCCAATGCTCGCTTTGGATAGTTGAAGTGCTTTCAAACTTGAGGCCAAAGCTTGCAGTTCTAGTGCCCACTCGACAATCCTGCCTTGCCTCTGGATTTTGCAATATCCTCTTCAGTGAAAGCGAGTGGCGATTGTGATCTCATGTGCTTGAAAGTAATGGCGCAGCTTTCTAGAGGCCATGAGAAGGCGAAAAGCAATTTCGCACACCGAGTACCTTGACCTAGCCCCCTGCGAGAAGGGGCCGACAAAATAAACTGGGCGCTGCACCATCCTTTTCTGCATCCTCTCACACTCCTGCACAGATCTATCTTTGTCGGGACCAGAGCTTGCCGGTGAAGTGCCCTGCTTGTCGCTGGATGCCTCTGCCGTGGTTGCTAGCTCATCATCCGCCTCCCTCTCCTCTACTAACGCAGCACTAACCACTTGATTGGTTGCCGCTATATATAGCAGCAACTTCTCTTGTGGCCTAGGTGCGACAAGTATTGGGGTGGAGGACAGGTATCTCTTTAAGTCCTGCAGCGCAACCTCCGCTTCGGAGTCCATTTCATTGGACCTGCCTTTTCAAAATTTTGAAAAAGCGGCGGCGGCGCTTCAGCAGATCTAGAGATAAACCTGCTGAGAGCAGCTACGCAACCGCAGTCTTCGTATATCCTTGGCGCTTTGGTGCTTCAATCTGCTCAATGGCCTTGATCTTGTCGGGATTGGCTTCAATTCCCGCTGAGACCACGAAGAACCGAGAAGCTTGCGGAGGGACTCCAAACACGCACTTCTCGGGGTTGAGCTTGAGGTTGATCTTGCACAGATTTGCAAAGGTTTCGTCTAGATCTTGAATCAGAGTTGCTTTGTCCTTGCTCTTGACCAATATGTCATCCATGTAGGCTTCTACATTTCTGTGTATTTGCGGCTCAAAAGCATCATGGACTACTCTTGCAAATGTTGAACCAGCATTCTTTAAACCGAAAGGCATCCGTACGAAACAATATGTGCCACATGAGGTGATGAATGCGGTTTTCTCCTCATCCTCTTCTGCCATGAAGATCTGATGGTACCCTGAGTATGCATCTAGAAATGAAAGCAAATCACATCCGGCCGTGGAGTCAACAATCTGATCGATGCGTGGCAAGGGAAATGGGTCTTTGGGACAAGCTTTATTAACATCGGTAAAGTCGATACAAAGCCTCCATTTCCGTTTTCCTTCGCACGACTACGATTGGCCAACCACGTGGGATGGAGCACTCCTCGACAAGGCCTGCTGCTTCCAATTTCTTGATCTCTTACGCAATGAACTCTTGGCGCTCCTTTGCCTTTCGACTTTACGCTTGGCGGGCGCGCGTGAGGACAGACGTCAAGATGGTGCTCAATTACTTTCACAGGAACACGGGGATGTCGGGGCGGTTGCCACGCAAACACGTCGGCGTTAAGCCCGCAGAAAGCAACGAGCACGCCTTCCTATTTAGGGTCAAGAGCGGCAGCGATGGTGAAGGTACCACCAGCGTCGTCCTCCTTGGCGGACACCTTCTTGGTTTTGGTGGAGCTGCCATCGTCTTCTTACACTTGCCGGTGGAGCTCGATGGTGCGTCCTCGGCGGTGGCGCAGCACTCAAGAGTGCGCTTGCCGAGGGGCATCGAGCTCTTGCGGACTTGGTCTTCTTCTTCCCGGGGAGCTTCAACGACAAGTGACTTGCTATCTGCTGCATTGCTGCTGCTTCCCAGTAGATCTTGTCGGTAGCGAGATAAGAGCATCCTTCTTGTCGCCGGGGACAGAAATGACACTTATCGGGCTGGCATCTTGAGCAAGTTGTATGCATAATGAGAGGCTGCCATGAACTTGGCGAGTCTGGGCGGCCAAGTATCCCATTGTAAGGCAATGGGAAGTCGACAACGTCAAAGTGACCCTCTCGGTCCTGAAGTTCAACTTTCGCTGCAAGCGTCACGAGTAACGTGATTTTCCCTTTGGCTTGCTCCTTCCCGGATTGATTCCTTGGAATGTGCCTGTCTCTTCGAGCTCGCCATCAGGGATCTGAAGCTTCTGGAGTACCGCGGAGGAGATCAGGTTCAAGCCGGCCCCGCCATCAACTAGCATCTTAGTGACCTTGAGGTTGCGGATAGTTGGTGAAACCAACATCGGCAAGCACCCGACCGATGATGCGATCGGGTGGTCCTCAATATCAAAGATGATAGGCGTGCTGGACCATTTCGAGGCTTGCGTGACTCGATGGATGGTTACGCGCATTGACTTCGCACATCCTTTGCTTGAGTTGGCGGTGTGAAGTATGCAGAGATGCACCACCGTCAACGCACAGGACCTCTGTGGCTTTCTGGAACTCCTGCTCGTCGGTCTCATCATCTTCCATGTCTTCATCGTCGTCGTCATCTTCATCCTTGTCGCGGCCGCGAGGAGGTCTATCTCCTTGCCGCTGCCTGGCCTTGCCGCGGCGTCCTCCCCGGCCGGGACGTTTCTTGCTAGGTCCTCCAGCACCTTCCTGAGCCTTCTCCTTATCGCGCCGCTCGTATTCAGCCTTCTGCTGTTCGACAAGCTGCTCGACCTTCTTGCAGCTCTGGAGGTCACGGCCCTTGGTGCGGTGGATCTTGCAGTACTACTTGTTGGAGCCGTCCTGCTTGTCGGCGACCACCACAGCCTGGCAGTTGGTGCCAGCGGCAACCTCCTTGTCGGAGCTGCCAACTTTGGCTTTCTTGGCGCCACCTCCGTGGCCGGACTGCTCGACAACTAGCACATCTTTGCCTTTCTTTTTTCTGTTGCTCCGCCGTCGGCTTTTCTTTGCCGGGGTGGATCCCTCACTATCAGATCCTGCAGCTTCTGTATTCTCTCCGGGGAGTCTCCTCCCTTCCTCAGCACGTGCACACTTGTCAGCCAGGGCATATAGCTCACTGACATCTCTGATCTTGCACATCGCCATCTCCTCTCGCATCATGCGGTTTTGCACGTTCGGATGGAACACGCTGATCACCGCGGCAGGGTGGACATCTGGGATGTTGTGCTGTACACGGCTGAATCTCTGAATGAACTTGCGCAGGGGCTCTCCCTCCTTCTGGGCAAGCAGATGAAGGTCGCTCTCTTGGCCATGGGGTTTGTGACCGCCTGTGAAGGCGCCAACAAACTGATGGCATAGATCCGCCCAAGAGGATATGGAGTTGTCCGGCAAGTGCATGAGCCAGGACCTGACATTGGGCTTGAGTACCAGCGGGAAGTAGTTGGCCAAGATCTTGTCGTCTCGCCCCCCGGCAGCTTGCACTGCAATGGTGTAGATGCCGAGGAACTCTGACGGATCGTCTTGCCGTCGTACTTCTCGCTTGCGTCGGCAGAAATTCTTCTTGGTGGGCCTTTGGACTTGCCGCAGCTCACGAGTGAGCGTGGGGCAACCTACAGCGTCTGGCAAGTCGCTTTGGTTCCCGGGCGCATGCATGTCGATAGAGGGCCCAGCGGCGCTGGTCGGATTGACGTCGCGCTTCTCTTGGCGCTTCGATCACGAGTTCGGCGTCTTCTTGCTGCCGTTCGTGAAGAACTTGGCGCTGATCGCGACGAGCTCGTGGGTCCGATGACGCAGTGGAGTCGCTGTCGAGGTGGATCCGGCGAGTCGGCGATCTTGGCCTTCGGGGTGGAGAGTGCATGGTGGTTGCACCCCCACAGGTTTCTTCGCCACCGGCTTGTGCCTTGTCGCCTTGCCGCGGCAGCGATGTAGTCGGTTGCCGCGGAGTGTCGCCGTTGGCAAAGCCGATGAGACTCTGGATGGTGGCCCTCCATTCGCCGACCTTGTCGGCTGTTGGAGGGTAATCTAGGAGCGATTGAGCTCGCCAAGCTTCTGCTGGGTGGTGCGTGGCGATGGCGAACGGCGCGAGGAGCGGGATATGCTCGGACTTCTAACTATGTTAGAAGGAGCAGTATCCCGTCCAGGCGACCGTGCCTCGCTCATGCCAGCATGTTGGCGTGCACGCTGGTCTTGAGGGCCTCGGGATCCACCAGCTCGATCTTGATCCAGCGGCGTATGGTGCATGAATACCATGGCGCTGCCGGTCCTTGGACTTGGCAGCATCATGAGCTCCCTACGCGGCGCCCGTTCTTCGCGGTGTCTACCCCACCACCCATTTGCTCCGGTGGTGGTGGGATCGCGTGGACTGCTCGCTGCCGAAGCCTTCTTCTTCGGTGGCATGTCGATGAATGATGAAGATGTAGCTCGTGTGAGCGCCGGATCAGGTTCACACAGCCTCGACGCCCCTACTGGCGCGCCAAAGATGTCGGGAAGCTGATCGGGCCCACGAACACCTATGGGACCGGCGGACCGAGCCCCCTTCGGTTCGGTGGGGGCGGAGGTCGAGCGAAGAAGCAGATCGGGCGAAGCACGCGAGCATTTTACCCAACCGGAGCTCTCCGGAGATAATACTCCTCTGCTGCTTATGCGATTGTATTGTGTTCTTGCTAGGGAGCTGCGAGAGCTACAAGACCTAAGCGTGAGTGTTCTCGGTTTCGGATGAACCGAACCCCTTCTACGTTATGCATGGGCCTCCTTTTATATGCTCAAGGGGTCTCCGGCGGTGGCAGCGTAGACAAAGGCAAACGTAAAAGGAGTCGTGGTTGGTACAACTACTTGTACGATGCACCCTACCTAACCACGGCGGCGGGGACAAAGGCATTAAATGCCCGTCTAAGTCGACTAAGCGGTGCGAGAAAAGGACCGTCGGGCGCCACCGCTTCGCCACGATGGCGATCTTGTCGGCGCCGCTTGCCACCGCGCCCGCTGCTGCACAACCTCTTGCCACGCTACGCTGAAAGGTCCCATGGCGACACGTTGGTGGATGAGCTGGAGCGGAGGAACGGAGTGGTAATCTGCCGCGGCAAGCGCCTTGCCGCGGTCATTGCCTTGTCGCGCCCGGAAGCTTGTCGCTCACCTGGCCTTCCCGATAAGCTCCTCTTGCCGGGGCCTTGTCTTCTAAATGCCTTGGGTGGCCTTCCCGGCAAGCTCCTCTTGTCGGGGCCTTGTCTCCTTGGCTTAAATACTTTGTTCTTGAATGGCTCCAAAGGAACCACGGAGGACCTTGGCGGTCACCAGGCAAGCCTTGCCGCGGGGTGCTCCGTCTGCCCGTGCACGAGTTCGGGATACTAGGGTACCCCTACTCTAGTACACCGACAGTTACGCTTTGTGATACTTTGATTGCTCTATTATTTATTGTGTTCCCCCTCCGTTACTTCTTTCCGGTAGACCCCAAGACTGCCGGCGACCCCCAGTTCGACTACGGTGTTGACGATCCCTCCTTGCCAGAGCAACCAGGCAAGCCCCCCCCCCTTGATCACCAGATATCGCCTATTCTACTCTATACTACTTGCATTAGAGTAGTGTAGCATGTTACTGCATTCAGTTACTCCTATTCTGCTGCATAGCCTGTCCTTGCTACTACTGTTGTTACCTTTACCTGCTATCCTACTGCTTAGTATAGGATGCTAGTATTCCATCTGTGACCCTACATTCTTGTCCGTCTGCTGTGCTATACTATCGGGCCGTGATCACTCGGGAGGTGATCACGGGTATATACTTATACTTATACATGATACATGTGGTGACTAAAGTCGGGTTAGACTTGTGGAGCACCATGAGTGATTCACGGATTGGGGCTGAAAGGACCTTTGTCCCGACGGCCCTCTGGATGGATCTTTGTGGCGGAGCGGCAGGGCAGGTTGAGACCGCCTAGGAGAGAGGTGGGCATGGCCTGTTCGGGCGTTCATGGATACTTAACACGCTTAACGAGTTCTTGGTATTTGATCTGAGTCTGGCCATTTGGTCTATACGCACTAACCATCTACGCGGGAGTAGTTATGGGTATCCCGGCATCGTGGTATCAGCCGAAGCCTTCGTGACGTCAGCGACTAAGCGGCGCGCGCCAGATTGGACCGCGTAACGTGACTTCCTTTGTAATGGAGGTTGCTAGGTCTGCTTCCGGCCGCGTTCGCAACATGCAGGTGTGCTAAGGGCGATGGGCCTAGACCCCTGGGCGCTTAGGTTTAGACCGGTGTGTTGACCGCTCTGTTGGCCTAGGTCGGGCTGCGACGTGTTGATCTTCCGCGGCCGGGCATGACCCAGGAAAGTGTGTCCGGCCAAATGGGATCAAGCGTGTTGGGTTATGTGGTGCACCCCTGCAGGGAAGTTAATCTATTCAATAGCCGTGATCTTGATAACAGGACGACTTGGGTTGTACCTTGACCTTATGACAACTAGAACCGGATACTTAATAAAACACACCCTTCAAGTGCGGATACAACCCGGTGATCGCTCTCTAACAGGCGGCGAGGAGGGATCGCGGGTAGGATTATTGCTATGTGATGCTACTTGGAGGACTTGATCTACTCTCTCGCTACATGCTTGCAAGGCGGAGGCTGCGAGCGCGTACTCTTGACGGATTAGCTATCCCCTCTTATTACGGCATTCTCGAGCTCAGTCCACCGATATGGCCCTTTACATATATCCATGCATATGTAGTGTAGCTCCTTGCTTGCAGTACTTTGGATGAGTACTCACGGTTGCCTTGTTCCCCTTTTCCCCCTATCTCTACTCGATTGCTGCGACTGCACGATGGAGCCCAGGAGCCGACGCCACCGACGATGGCGACTACTACTGGAGGTGCCTACTACTACGTGCAGCCCGGCGACGGCGACCGAGAGTAGTTAGGAGGATCCCGCAGGAGGCCTGCGCCTCTTTGATCTGTATCCTAGTTTGTGCTAGCCATCTTATGGCAACTTGTTTAACTTATGTCTCAGACTCAGATATTGTTGCTTCCGCTGACTTCGTCTATGATCGAGCACTTGTATTCGAGCCCTTGAGGCCCCTGGCTTGTATTATGATGCTTGTATGACTTATTTATGTTTTAGAGTTGTGTTGTGATATCTTCCGTGAGTCCACGATCTTGATCGTACATTTGCTTGCATGATTAGTGTCGATTGAATCGGGGGCGTCACAAGTTGGTATCAGAGCCGACTGCCTGTAGGAATCCCCCTTCCACACTCCTTGGCCGAAGTCGAGTCTAGACATTACAAAACTTCTGCTAACATGGCTGTGTGCCTTATGGGCCCACGTTGCCATTGGGTGGTACTAGGATCTTTTACTCCTCGACCTTTACTCTGGGATTCTGAACTCTCTTCTATTCGGGTTAAACAATTTTTACTAAAATCTAACTTTAGGTTCTCGAAAATACTTTCTCCCGGAGAGGCCCTTCAGTCCAGATGATCACTGACTGCACCAGAAGATTCCGAAGATACTCTCTGGAGTTCTCTCGAGACTTTATGCCCACTTCTTTTGCAATTCGCTACCACCGATAAATGCTTATGGATAACTTCTTACCCTTGCCATTCTTACATTCATCCCTAGCTGCTCTTGTTATTACAAGATGCATCGAATTGTTCTTTGACTTTTAAGAATCTCTTGAGCCATTGCATTGCAGATCTTTGCCACATGAATACCCCCTTTGGATAATTCCTCACACTTATCGAGTATCCGCTCATCCCAAGTTGATTCATGTATTTCACAAAAGTCTTGAAATGCCATTCGATCTTCGAAAATCCCGAGCAGCCTATTCCTCTTGAAATTCTTGCTTGCTTGCATTATGGTTAATCCCATAAGTCTCGTAGTCTTATTGACATTCCTTGTCATTATCATTTTGAGTCTGTTGACTCAATATGTTTCTTGAATACACGCAAAACATCATTGATCCTTATAAATTACCTTCCGGCTGAGCTGCCATTCTTTTAACTGGAATTGGTTCTCAACCAATCCAATTGTCGTTGATCATACCCTAAGGCTATTCAACTTATCCATCCCTAATCAGAGCATTGCTTCTGATCCCTTGATTTGGAAATCATAATTCCTTTGCGTTTGACAATTGAGTTAGTCAGTTGTTTCTATAATATGATCTCCTTGCATTCTTTCCTCCTCTGGTTGAGTACCGATGCTCACATCAGATACCTTGAGGACCACCGGATCTTTTGTTGAATTATCATCCGACAGTGTCCTTCATATTCAATAACCTTGTGAGCCTTTCCATGGGTATATAATGCCTTTGGTAAATTGTATCATCTGCTTTTGAACAATGCCCTACTTTCGAGCTAGTATTATTTACCCCGAAGTTTGTGGTATATGTTCGTAAGATGCCCTGATGGGTTGAACCTATGCCTTCCATACTATGTGTGAACTCGGAAGTTTTCACGGGTCATACTCATCTGGTATTTCACCAGGTAAAACTTTCAACACTAATGCCATTATCGAAACGAGAAGTGAATGTAAGGTTATGCTTTGGAGAAGTGGGAATCGACCTTGAACTTTGTGTTCATGCCCATGGACACTGTGTAGATCTTATCATTAAAGCTTCTCTTAAATTAATTATTCCTTTGGTATAAGTTCATCTTATATCTGGGATCTGGCCTTTTGCAATCGTGGTTCCGACCATGTTCTCTTTTAAATACCATTTCTCATGCAAGTTTAAGCACTTGTCTTCTGTAGAGCAATACCCCAAGTCCAACCTCTACTTTGATCTGTCATCGAGTATTACCCCCCTGGTATCTCGAGATTATCATGGAACTGCATAACATCTTATGAGTTCTTCATCAAGTGCTACATTCCCACTGATTCCAATTTTTCACGGGCTCTGAGTTATTAAACACTCAAGGACACCAATAACTGAACCGAGTCCGCACTACGGTTCAACAACTCTTCAGTAAGCTTCTATAAGTACGAATTTGTACCTGATCACATCATTCCTAGCCTGATCGGCTATATCATTATCATGTTAAATTTTAACTGTGCTACCCGGTCCTTCTTCCGGTAGCACAATTATTTGACAATGAGCTAAGATTACATTGATCTTCCTCATCATATCATTTCGCCTTGGACAACAAGCTTGGTTTCGAGTTTGTGTTGTACCCTTGGTTCCAATAACCTTTCGCTTCACCATTCATTTGACTTGATGTCATCGCCGATCGATTACATCTTGAAATCTCTCGACAAAGTGTGTCGTCATCATCATCAATCTTATGAGCTCTTCCAGGATATCAAATGAGTTCATGATGAGAAATACCATCCTTGCCCTTGATGATCTGCGTTATCATCGACCTTTATTGCCTTCCCACCAACACAAGCTTGTTCGTTTTTGGTGTTATACCTTGAGTTCCTTGCTATCCAGTAATTGTTCTTCTTTACCTTGGAACATTAACATCTCTTATATCCTCAATGTTGTGAGAAATTCACCACCCTTAAGAATTCTTGATACCAGTGATACTTATTAACATCACCATTCTTTTCTTGGTCCCCGTGATGTTTCTAACCGGAATACCGACGAATGGTCTGTGATGTGTAAATTCTAAACTTCGAGAAACCCTCTTGCTTTGAAGTTATTAGTCTATAGTTTCATTCTACGACTATGGATTATTGAATCACCATGTTGACATTGGTCGTGCAACCCAACCCATATTTCGGGTGCACCTTTCAACCAATGATTAATTGTGTATGTTTCCCTCGAGCATACATCATTGTATCATTTGATCTATTAAATGTTATCTCCTTGTTCACATAATTGTGGAGATCCATCTTTTGGAAATCTTGATGAATTGTCGCTGAGACCATCAGCCACCTCCTCATCCTCTCTTTGATTTAATGATGAACTCTTGTTTCGGAACTCGCTTCCATAGTTCATTTCCTGAGAATCTTGCAATGTCATTTCGTCGATTTGTGTTGCACCTTTTCTTCTCGGACATCCTGAGTCTGAGGTATCATGACCCTAATCAGATCTGAGTCTTGGTCAGATATGATGGTTGGGACATATTTCCAAGAGTTATAACATTGGTCCTTATATATCGGTGAGGTGATGTCATGCCCAGCACCCCTGGCCGGAGGACCTAGTGTTGTAGTTTTCTTTCCAGTAAGGCTATCCATTCTTCCATGAAGGAACTGTAAGACTTATTCTACAAGTTTTTCCTGATGAATCCTTTGTGTATCCAAAGTTTGACCTTTGCTTGAAGAACATGTCAATGCTATCCCGAAGCATGTCTGTGGTACTCTGATTTTCAACATGAACATTTGAAGCCCAATGCTAAATGTTTCTTGCTCAATTATCCAAACACCGCTGTATGGGTAATGTCATGCAATTTCTCTCCCCTACCTGAAAAGTTTTCTACATTATATCCTGTCATGGATATCATGCTCTGCTTGTCCCTTGAATTATGTGCTTTAACACATTTTTCTATCCATTGTTTTGATTAAACATGATAACCACTTTTCCTTTCCATTGGTTTGTTTAAACCTTCTTGTGATCTATATTATATAAGCAGTAATATTTCCCTGCTTATGTAAACACCTCGTGTACAATTCTGTCAGCAAGACCCTGTTACCATTGTTGATGACATTCCGGTAGCCACCGATGGACGAGAACTTTGCCTATTGGTCCACCTCATTCAACGAGCAGGAAAATGGTTCTCTTCGTCCCTCGCCCTTGGTACCAACATTGTTGCCGACATAACTGACGTGGTACTCTCTGACATGCCTTGCTATCATGACCGTGCAAGAGGACACTGCTCCTATTTAAAAAAACCACATGGTGGGCCCATAACCCACAGTTCCATAGGATCAAAACCTGACTCTCCTGTACGCCCTGTTGCCAAAGATATTCCTCGTGCTTGATTCCGTATGTAATGGGTCACCTTCCTATTGATCTATTATGGTATCAGACGCAATATTATTTTTCGTTGCTCTGAACCCCTTTCACACTATGTTCCAGACAACGAACGATTACCTATCCGCTTGAAACGTCTTATTGTACTTTCTTAACTTGCTCTCGAAGTCTTTCTTGGATTTCAACTCGAGAGATGCCTCTAGGCCTCATTCACTGAGATAGCCCCTAGGTACCTAACATGTGCTTCGACCTTCCCAGTTTGCCCCTAAATCTTTTCGTAAAATGCGATGGAGTTCGAAGAAAAGAGTCGACTTCATCATGAGGACCTGAAACAGAGGAATGAAGAAATCAATGTAATGGATCGACCTCTTGAGGAGAGCAACCAAGACCGATAAGATTCCCTAGATTCATTACCAAACTTTCCCCCTTACACTACCTCTTAAATCTCGGACGAGATTTCTTGTAGTCAGAGGAGAATTGTGGCCTTGGGATAATTAAGCTATAGTAACTCTCACCTAATGATGCCACGTCACATCAATTATTGTTGTTAATCATGCGTAGTTCAAAACCGATTCAGAATTCAAATATAAAATAAAGTCAAACTAGTAAAGTTTTCAAATGTCAAAACTAAAAAGTCCAAACGGTGGCAAATAATGCACATGCAATTAAGGTGAAGAAACCACACTTTTATAAAATGTTTGAATGCACTAAAATGGTTTAAGCAGTAGCTAAAACAACTAGATAAATGCCTTTTGAATTTTATAAAATACAAAACTATTTTATTTGGGGGTTAAACCTTTTTGTGACCGTGGACTAAGTTGAAATACTAATTTAGGTGCTAAGTGTATATTTTGCTAAAACTAAAATAAATGTTACTAACATAAAACATGAAAGAATAAATATAAAAAAGGCAGAAAAACAAACTAACAAAAATAAATCAAGGGCCACCCCCCCCGTGGGCCACGGCCCAGCTAACCGGCCAGCCCACTAACCTAACCGGCCCACCCCACTCCCCATAACCCTCACTCCACCCCGAAACCCTAACCGAACCAACCCCCCTCCCCCCTCACTCCCTCGTCTCTCCCTCTCCCCAGATCCAGATCGGATCGGGCCGACCCATGTCGCGTGGCCAGTGCCGCCTCGCCCGGCCCGCCCGTCGTCCTCGCGGCCCGTCACCTCTCCTCGAGCGCCCCTCGCCAGGCGTCGGCGACCACGCCCGCCCGACGACCCGCCCGCGCGGATCGACCCCGCCGCCCGAAGACCTCACGGGACCTCCCGCGGCTCCTGCCTCCCTGCGGCAGCGTCTCCGACATCCACCTCGCGCCACACCGCCGGTCCCTCGCTTCACGGTGAGGACCCGGTCCTCCTCACTCCCCTCGCCCCGTGCACACGTTTCCCGCCTCGCCTCTGACCCGGGGCCATCGCCCGCGCCAGCGGCTAACTCTGGCGCCCACCGGGCTCTCTCCTTCCGCAGCCGCCCGCTCCCTCACCCGTTCAGCGCCACAGCGCGTCGGCTCCGCCCAGCTGCGCCAGCGCTAAACCAGCAGCGTCGACCCCCACTCGCCCGGGCGCGCCCTCATCGGCGTGCGCCCATGCCGCCGCATCTCATTTCACCGACGCCGGCGCCCACGGCTACCTCCGCCTGCTACCTACATCGCCGACCACGGTGGCCACGTCGGGCCACGTCCTCCTCCGCCGGGCAGCGCCAGGCCACGCCAGCTCCTGGCTGTGGGCGCCAAACGGCCTCTGTGCGCCCACGCGTGCAAGCCCTCACAGTGGCGAGGGCCTTTGCCACCCTGGCTCCGCCCGATTTTCGCCCGGCGCTTGACCGTTAGTCCCCTAGGGCCATTGACATGTGGGGCCCGGCCCTAGAACGTTTTTAATAAAATAAAAGTAAAATAGGTAAAAATGAATTAATAAAATTTAAAATTAATTAATTAATTAGTGAATTAATTAAGTTAATTAATCTAATTAACTCATTAGTTTAAATAAGCGTAATTAGTTTAACCTAATCTCTAATTAGCCTAACGGTGAATGATGTGGGTCCCATCGGACCCACACGTCGATTGACCATCAACACCTCATTGACTGCTGGCGCCATGATGGCGTCGGCAAACACTGATACGATAATGTTGAATTAAAATAATTAAATTAATCCTAAGATGATTTAAATCTTTTAAAATTAATATAAAATAAACTGTAGCTCAGATGAAAATACTTTCTACATGAAAGTTGCTCAGAACGACGAGACGAATCCGGATACGCAGCCCGTTCGTCCGCCACACCTCCCTAACCTATCGAACTTGCAACTTTCCCCCTTCGGTTCATCCGTCCGAAAACACGGAACACCGGGGATACTTTCCCGGATGTTTCCCCCCCCCTTCACCAGTATCACCTCCTACAGCATTAGGTCACCTCTAGCACCGCGTATTGCCATGTTGCGCTTTGTGATACTTTGATTACTCTGTTATTTATTGTGTTCCCCCTCCGTTACTTCTTTCCGGTAGACCCCGAGACTGCCGGCGACCCCAAGTTCGACTACGGTGTTGACGATCCCTCCTTGCCAGAGCAACCAGGCAAGCCCCCCCCTTGATCACCAGATATCGCCTATTCTACTCTATACTGCTTGCATTAGAGTAGTGTAGCATGTTATCGCTTTCGATTACTCCTATCTTCTGCATAGCTTGTCCTTGCTACTCTTGTTGTTACCTTTACCTATCCTCTTGCTTAGTATAGGATGCTAGTATTCCATCTGTGACCCTACATTCTTGTCCGTCTGTTTGTGCTATACTATCGGGCCATGATCACTCGGGAGGTGATCACGGGTATATACTTATACTTATACATGATACATGTGGTGACTAAAGTCGAATTGGCTTGTGGAGCACCATGAGTGATTCACGGATTGGGGGCTGAAAGGACCTTTGTCCCGACGGCCCTCTGGATGGATCTTTGTGGCGGAGCGACAGGGCAGGTTGAGACCGCCTAGGAGAGAGGTGGGCCTGGCCCTGTTCGGCGCGTCATCGGATACTTAACACGCTTAACGAGTTCTTGGTATTTGATCTGAGTCTGGCCATTTGGTCTATACGCACTAAGCATCTACGCGGGAGTAGTTATGGGTATCCCGACGTCGTGGTATCAGCCGAAGCCTTCGTGACGTCAGCGACTGAGCGGCGCGCGCCAGATTGGACCGCGTAACGTGACTTCCTTTGTAATGGAGGTTGCTAGGTCTGCTTCCGGCCGCGTTCGCAACATGCAGGTGTGCTAAGGGCGATGGGCCCAGACCCCTGGGCACTTAGGTTTAGACCGGCGTGTTGACCGCTCTGTTGGCCTAGGTCGGGCTACGACGTGTTGATCTTCCGCGGCCGGGCATGACCCAGGAAAGTGTGTCCGGCCAAATGGGATCAAGCGTGTTGGGTTATGTGGTGCACCCCTGCAGGGAAGTTAATCTATTCGAATAGCCGAGATCTTCCGTAACAGGACAACTTGGAGTTGTACCTTGACCTTATGACAACTAGAACCGGATACTTAATAAAACACACCCTTCCAAGTGCCAGATACAACCCGGTGATCGCTCTCTAACAGGGCGACGAGGAGGGGATCGCCAGGTAGGATTATTGCTATGTGATGCTACTTGGAGGACTTCAGTGTACTCTCTGCTACATGCTGCAAGGCGGAGGCTGCCAGAAGCGTGCTCTTGACGTGATTAGCTATCCCCTCTTATTCTCGCATTCTGCAGTTCACCCACCGATATGGCCCTTTACACATATATCCATGCATATGTAGTGTAGCTCCTTGCTTGCGAGTACTTTGGATGAGTACTCACGGTTGCCTTGTTCCCCTTTTCCCCTATCTCTACTCGATTGCTGCGACTGACGATGGAGCCAGGAGCCGACGCCACCGACGATGGCGACTACTACACCGGAGGTGCCTACTACTACGCAGCAGCCGGCGGACGGCGACCGGTGAGTAGTTAGGAGGATCCCTGCGGGAGGCCTGCGCCTCTTTTGATCTGTATCCTAGTTTGTGCTAGCCATCTTATGGCAACTTGTTTAACTTATGTCTGTACTCAGATATTGTTGCTTCCGCTGACTCGTCTATGATCGAGCACTTGTATTCGAGCCCTCGAGGCCCCTGGCTTGTATTATGATGCTTGTATGACTTATTTATGTTTTAGAGTTGTGTTGTGATATCTTCCCGTGAGTCCCTGATCTTGATCGTACACATTTGCGTACATGATTAGTGTACGATTGAATCGGGGGCATCACATATACTCACGTCAACTCTGTCGTGAATCGCCAGATCCATTGCTGGATTATTATCCGACAATGTCCTTAATATTCTTTAACCTTGTGAGTTCATCCCCTGACACATAATGCCTTTAGTAAATTCTGTCATTTGCTTTTTTTCAACCATGCTCTGCTTTCGAGCTGGTATATTTTACTCCTCAAGCTTGCGTTATATGTTCCTAAGATGCCCCGATGGGTTGAACCTATGCCTTCCCTAAATTTGTGTGAACTCGAAAGTTATGAGGGTTTTACTCTACTGGCTTTTCGTCAGATAAAATTTCATCGCTACAACTTCTTCAAAAGCGGGAAGTGAATGAAAGGTTATGCATCGAAGAAGTGGGAGTCGACCTTGAACCTTTGTGTTCATGCCCATGGACCTGATGTAGAACTTATCATGGAAGCTGCTCGTAAAAATAATTATTTCTTTAGTACAAGCTCATCTGGTATCTATGGACTGATCCTTTGCAACCGTGGTTCCGACCATGATTGTTTTCCTTTAATTCCATTTCTCAAACAAGTTAAATCACTTGTCTTCTGCAGATCAATACATCTCCACAACCTCTATTTTGATCTTTCTTTGAGTATTATCCTTTGGTATCTCGAGGATATCAAAGAACGGTGTTGCTTCCTATGAGTGTTCATCTAGTATTACTTCTCACCGATTTCAGATTCCCCCCGGGTTCTTAGTTATCAGTCACTCGAGAATACCGATAAGAGGATAAATCCCGCACTCTGATTCAAAAACTCTAAGTAATTTTCATTGCTTACGGGTTTAATAATCCTTCAAGTCATTCCTAGCCTGATCGACTAATCATTATCGTGCTAATTCTAACTGCGCTACCTGGTCCTTATGCCCGCAGCAACTTTCGATGATGAGCTAAGCTTACGCCAATCTTCCTCATCTTATCATTCCACCTCAAACAACAAGCTTGACTTCGAGCTTGTGTCGAATCCATGGTTCTCATAGCCTTTCACCTCATCCTTCCTTTTCTGTTCGATGGCATGTTCATAGAGTCTCTCGAGAAGATTTGTCGTGATCACCGTCAACACTTTGGCTTCTTCAGAGATGTCAATTGAATTCATGGCTAGAAATACCATCCCCGCCCCTCGATGATTTGTGATATCATTGATGACATCTTGACTTTCTGCCAACACAGACCTGAATTGTGCTTGGTTATTCCTTAAGTTCTGAGATGATCTTGGAATTGTTTCTCGGTATCTCTTGAGATCTTCGAAACCAATCTTTACTTGACACCATATCATTGCTGCATCGAAGCATGACTGTTGTATTTCGAATATCTACAAGAACATCGGAAGCATAATACAAAATGTTTCTCGTTCGATTACCCTCACACCGTTGTATGGGTAATATCATGATTCTTCCCTCGCCCCCTTTATCTAAATGCTTTTGAACTTGCTGTCATATCATGTATATCCTGCCCCGCTTCCCTTTGGGAAGGATATACTCCCAATTCTGGTGTGTAAACACATTTTCCTTTCCATTGGTATGATTAATCCAATAATTTCATTTTCCTTTCCATTGGTTTGTTTAACCTTCTTGTGATCTATATCAAATATGCAGAAATATTTCCCTGGTTATGTAAACACCCCGGTGTACAAACTGTCAGTAAGACCGTGTTACTATTGTGGATGACATTTCGGTAACCACCGATGGACAAGAACTTTGCCTATTGGTCCGCCTCGTTCAACGACCAGGAGAATGGTTCTCTTTGTCCCTCGCCCTTGGTACCGACGATTGTTGCCGACATAATTGGCAGGCTACCCTATGACATGCCTTGCTATAATGACCGTGCAAAATGAATAGCGCCTTTCCTTCCTTTAACCCACATGGTGGGCCCATAACCCACAGGTCCTAGGATCGAAACCTGACTCTCCTGTACAACCTTGATGCCGAAATATGCTTTACACTTGGCTTCTTATCATGTCACGAGACACCTTCCGAGAGATGATCTATTCCTGATGCTCTGAACCCCTTTCTCACACTCTGTTCAGGTATCAATCGTTTGTCCATTCGGTTGAAACTTCCTATTGTACCTTCATACTTTGCTCTCGATGTTTTATTAAGTTTCAACTCGAGAGATACTTCTGCCTCTTTCCCTGAATTTTTCACCAGATAATTAACCCTATAAGGGTCAATTCTCTCGAAGTTACTCTTTACTTCCCCACTTAAATCTCGGGACGAGATTTCTTGTAGTGGAGGAGATTTGTAACACCCCCAGTGCCATGCTACAGTAACCCTCTATGATTAAGCTAATCATTTTACTGAACAATGCTTGATCACATTGGAATCATATCTCATTTCAAATTCCAACTCAAATTGAAATTCAGATATGAGGTGAAATATAAGTTGTCCAAATCCAGGAACTAAAAAGTTCATAATTTTGTAAATAATCCATTGTGAATTATGTTTAGGGTAGCAACATCATCTAAAGTACCTGGATGACTCTATCATCTTGAAAACAGAGCCAACATCACCTTTTCGACTCTTTTAATGCAATGCAAAAATCCAAATGGAATTATATTGCCTCCAAACTTGTTGTGGTAGTGCAATATATTGCATCATAATTATTTGGCCAGATTGGACATTTTCCAAAAATGTTTTGGTGGCCAAACAATTTGCAAACAGAAAGAAATTGGCAATGCAGTAAAAGAAAAGGAAAAGGGAAAAGTCAAAGAAGAGAGAGATAAAGCCCAGTGTCCCCTTTGGGCCTCGGCCCACATCCACTAGGCCACCAGGCCAGCCCGCACCATCGCCCACCGCCCACCGCTCCCCACCTTATCCCCACCCGGATGTAAACCCTAACCACTACCCCCACTTCCTCGATCCCCACGCTCGCTCCCTCCCCCTCCCCCTCGATCCAGATCGGGGCAGCGAACACTGACGATCGCACCTCGCGGCCATTGGCGCCATCTCGGCGCCGCCTCACCGCCGTCCTCCTCGCCTCCTCCCCCACCTGATCTGTGCGCCTCGCCGTGGCGCCCCGACGATGCCACCGCACGACGTAGCCGTCCTCACCTCACCGCGTCGACTATGCCTCCTCGCCGGACCGCTACACCGTCGTCCTTCCCTGCGTCGTGCCGTCCTCGTTCCCCCTCCTCAACACCCCCTGCCGTTGCCCTACGAACCAACGTGAGCCCGGCCTCCGCCTCTCCTCTTCCCCCACTTGCGCCAAGGCGACCCGACATCACCACCGCGCCACTGGCCCGCTCCGGCGCGCCCCGATGCGTGCACACCGCGCCCAAGCCGTGTCCCACACCGCGCCACCTGCACGCGCCCAAGGATGCCTCGCCCCTGGCCTCCCCTGCCTCCCGCACCCGCTGCTGCCTCGGAACCGCGGCCTCCTCACCGGAGCGCACGCACCTGCCGTGGCTCGCGTCACTGTAGCCTCCTCTGCTGCTCCACCCGTGCTGCCTCCCGCTGGGCGCCCCTGTCCTACCTTACTCTGCCGCCCCGTCTCGCTCCACTGCGGGCGCCTACCTCCACCGCCTCCGACGGTCGTGCCCCTGCTAGCCCCGCCACCGCTAGAGCCCCCGCCGAGGACCGCCCTCGCCAGCTCCTCGTCGAGGCCATGGCCTCCGCCAGCGCCATCCATCACGCCTGTGCGTGTTCGGGCGGACGCCCACGCCCAGCGCCCGCATCCACCACCCGGTAGCCCGCTGGGCCAACGACTTGTGGGCCCAACGCCCTTTATTACAAAAAACAATTTAAAAAAAAATTAATTAGTTAAACACAATTAACTTAATTAATCCTGTTAATTAACCTCATTAACTTTTTAACTAATTAAGCTGTTAATTAGTTAAGCCCAGTCAATGGCAGACGGGCCCCACTGCCCCATTAACCAGTCAACCTAGTCAGAGTTGACTGTTGACTCTGCTGACCTCAGCATGTCATCATGTTGGCGCAATAAGTCCATTTTTGAGTTAAAGATAATCCCATAAATTGTTTAAATATTTGAAAAATCATAGAAAAATATCCGTAGCTCGGATGAAAATGTTTTATACATGAAAGTTGCTCAGAACGACGAGACCAATCCGAATACGTGATCCGTTTACCTGTCAGATGCCTCTAACTATCTGAACATGGAACATTCCCCCTGCGGTCATCTGTCTGACATAGGTCCGGAACCGAGAAAACATTCCTGGTTGAATTCCCCCTTCACCTTTATCGTTTAGCCATATGTTAGGTCACACCCGGCACAACATATTTCTATGTTATGCTTTGAGATGCTATGTTTGCTTTATATTTACTATTTCTTCCCCCTCTTCTCTCTGGTAGACCCCGAGACCGATGCTGCCCCTGTGATCGACTACGTCAACGACGACCCCTCCTTGCCAGAGCAACCAGGCAAGCCCCCCCCTTTGATCATCCCGATATCGCCCATTCCATTCTCTCATGCTTGCATTAAATTTTGCTACTATTATTGTTTGCTCCTATTCTGCTGCATAGCCTGTTTATTATAACCTGCTATTGTTACCTACCTGCTTATCGTAAACTGCTTAGTATAGGTTGGTTAGAGACCCATCAGTGACTCCCCACTTGACCCGACTGCCCAGCTGGATTATCAGAAGACCCGATCAACGGGATCGAAGACCAGGCCCCGACACCTCACGTCACATCACGCCCTTTGTGTTGCTCGACTGCAGAGTTACCATCGAAAGTGCCGAGGGTGGAACCTCATACATCACTCCTGATGAGATCTCTGTAGAGTAGCTATTCGGTCGTGGTCATCGAGGGTGATTTCCTCCTTAACCACTTCCGATACGACTTTGTCGTGCAACCTCTCAAGTGTGAACCTCGTGGGTGGTTCCTCTTACGTTCACCTTGATGTTTACATCGAGTGGGAATCTGACAAGGGTGATTCCTCAGGTTTTCCCCCTTGGTGTTAGACACACGGTTACTATTGTTACTATGACTTTGCACTGGACCCTGTTACTAAAGACGGGTTGGCCCTGAGGGGTACCCACGTGAGCTTAATTGCGAGTGATGTGGTGTCGGGCGGACCTGGAGGGTGCCCGCGAGATAATTACGAGGTGTGGCCGGGCATTCCTAGCCCTTGCCGCATGTCCTCGAGACGGGGCAACGGGGTCACATCTTTCGTGAGTCTCTGCTTGTTACCGCGCGTTCCTAATCCACTCACGATTTGGATATTTGATCCGAGGGGCCTCGGCTGATAGCACTAACCATCACGTGGGCATAGTATGGGCGTTCTGCGTCAGATACATCACCTGAAGCTTAATAGGCGTCGGCGATCGAGCGCGCGTGCCGGGTTGGACTACGTGGCGCCGCCTTGTTGAAGGAGGTAGCTAGGTCGCTCACCGGCCGTTACGCAGCGTGCAGGAGTTTCCGGGAGATGGCCCATGACCCTGGGGGCATAGGTTTAGTCCGACGTCTGGCCTCTCTATTAAGCCTAGGTCGGGTTGCGGCGTATTGTTTGGCGAGGCGGGCATGACCCAGAAAGTGTGTCCTGCCGGAGTTAATCGGCGTGGTGGGTAAGTTGGTGCACCTGCGGGAAGAAAACATCTATCGATAGCCTGTCCTACGGTAACGGACACTTGGAGTTGTATCCCTATCGATACAACTAGAACTGGATACTTGTGATGAGAACTGGATGGTGATGAGAATTGGATTGTGATGATAACTCGATAGTATGGCTCTGGGAATGCTTTCTCGCAGCGAGTCGAGAAAGGATCTCTGGCCGAGGTGGATTACACTACCACTACTTTACTTTATGCTACTCTACTCCCTCCCGTTGCTGCAACATGGTGGTTTCCAGAAGATGCTAGTCTTCGATAGGCTAGGCCTTCCCCTTCTCTTCTGGCATTCTGCAGTCCAGTCCACATATACTACCCTTTTCATTGATACCGATGCATATGTAGTGTAGATCCTTGCTTGCAGTACTTTGGATGAGTCTTGTCGGTTCGGGTTCCGCAGACCCTTGAGGTTCGAACACCGGGTGTGTGCGGAGATCTCGCCTCTACCTACCTGCACCCGCGCCTCGCTAGGATCTAAACTACGAAAGGAACAACACAAGAGACACAAGGTTTATACTAGTTCGGGCCACCATTGTGGTGTAATACCCTACTCTAGTTTGTGGTGTGGTGGATTGCCTCTTGGGCTGATGGTGATGAACAATACAAAGAAGAACAACCTCACGAGGGTCTGCTCTTGGCTGGTGCGATGAACTGCTAGGGGGAGTTCAGTCGCTCTCTCTCTGCTGATTCCAGATGCTTGGTTTCTAGCTCTGTCTATCCAAGATGCGATCCTCTAGCTCTGTGCGTGGGTAGTACTATTTATAGGCGAAGGCCCTGGGCCTCTTCCTAAATATTGAGCGGGAAGGGCGCCAACAATTGGCCATTTTGAAGGGGAACATCTAGTACACTTATCCTGACTAAAGTTGGTCCTCGCTTGTCAAAGGCTCTGGTGGTTACGCCGGCTTGGGCTCCACAATGACTTCCTTCCTGCCGTTGGGCTGGTCTTGGTCTTGTTGCACCAAAATGGACGCCTTTGCTTGATGCTCTCGCCTGCGCTTGCTCCCTTTGCACCAAAGAGGAAAGGAGGACATCAATGGCGGGCGGCTCACTGGGCGCCCTTGGTCGTCATGGCTTGCGTCATGGGCTCCTCGTGAGGTACCCCACCTTGATCTCTCCGCCTCCTCGTGAGCCAGCCTGATGAGGCCGTGCCTGAGGAAGCTCCCTGTCGTCCGCCCCGCGAGGCTTGGCCCCTCGCGAGGGTCTTGAGCTTGGGTTGATGAAGATGGGCCGTGATGGGCCCCCCTTTGAGCCATGCCGCAGGCCGCAGGCAGGCAAGTTTGGGGACCCCCGTTCCCAGAACGCCGACAATAGCCCCCGGGCCCAAGGCGCGCCCGAGCTTGGCCGAGCAGAGAGGCGAAGGGGCAAGTGCGAAGCGCCGCGAGCCCTAACAGCCTGCGGCCTTGGGTGCCGCGTGGCGGTTGATTGGACGTGGGTGCCTTAGCAACCGCGCGAGTTGATAAAGGAGCAGCGTCGGCCTAGGCTTAGCTTCCCTTGCTTTCTCTGGTTACTGCTCAGATCCCCTTTCTTGCGCCTCTCCTTCCTGCCTCCGAAATCTTTAGATCCACTTCAGATCCACTTCGATAGACCCCGGCCGGAGCTTGGTACGCGCCTGCCCTAGACTCGCCGAATGTGTCGGAGGCGAGCCTTGCCCGGGTGCGCCAGATGGCGGCGGCGCAGGGCATCGACGGGGCGAAGGTGCTCCAGGCCGGCTCCGCCCTCCCTGAGGGCCAAGGGAGCACCTTCTATCCACTCTTTGTAAGCGCCATTGTTGCCGGTCTGATGCCTCCCTTTTTCGAGTTCTTCTTCTCTGTCCTCCGCCATTACAAGCTACAAGCTCTACATCTCCATCCCAACTCTGTTCTCCGCCTGGCGATCTTCGCCAACTATTGTGAGGCTCACGTCGGGGTGCAGCCCTCAGTGGCCCTGCTGCGCCAATATTTCTCCGTCGGGACCTCTCGTGGTTCCCTTTCTGCGTGTGTGAGCTTCATCGCGTATGGTAGCTCCATCGCCATTTCGAACCCCGGGAAGAGGATTGAGGGCTTCAGGAGCAAGTGGGTCTTGGTGGATGTTGGGCGCATCCACCCTCGGCTAATCTTGCCCACGGAGCACCCCACACACTCCGACGATTGGTCTCGAGTGGAGCTCGTGGACCCCCGCGTGAGGCCGATGTTGGAGAAGATGGACATGGATCTGAGGCCGGCCAGCATGGCGGCGGCGAAGCTGACCGGCGCGTCGCTGCTGAGGGAATTCCTGGAGCACCAGCTGGCTCTGCTTTGTCAGTACCCACTTCCGATGTGGAGGCCCCACCCGAGCCCCGTGGTCTTGGCCGACGAAGACCTGGCTGCGGTTCTCCAATCTTTGGTCGGGGGCGACGTGGCGAGGTTGGGGGCTCCCGCCCTGTTCCTCCGCGACGACTGGGAGCAGGTAGTGCAGTCCATGCCCGTCTTCAACGGGGACGGGCCCGTGCCCGCGGAGGCTCCCGAGGACCCGGTGGATGTGTCCTCTGGCGACTCCAGCGAGGAGAAGCGAGAAGGGGAGCGGGAAGGAGGCTCGAATCCGAGGTTACCGACGGAGAGTCGAGGGCCCCCCTCACTCGGCGCAAGTCCCACGTTCTCCGCCTCTCACCGAGCGACGACGATGGCGAGGATGATGATGAGCAGGGCGGCGGGAGCTTGCCCCTGATCCTGAAGAAGGACAGGACCGGGCTGATCCCCCGCGGGTCTACCCCGGCCCCGAGGCGATCCGTAGGCGGGCCTCCTGCTCCCGAGCTCCTTGAGGCTGATCCTTGTAGCCGGCTCTCGGGCTTCAAGTATGGCCGGAGGTTGCTCGAGCTCGCGAGCGATGACCAGTAAGTGCTCGATTCCTATCTTATTTCTTGTTTTGTCGCTGAGGCTTGACGTCTGTATCTCTTGGCTAGGCTGGCGCCCGCGGCCAAGAAGCCGAAGGGATCTCCTGAGGTTCCGTCTGGGGCAGCGCCTCCGCCCGTGAAAGAAGGTGATCGCGATGCACGGGCCTCTCTGCCCGGTCGTCCTCGACGCCTTTGGCTGAGCCGGTGGGCGAGCTCAGCCCCCACCCAGCGGCTCCCGAGGTGCCCTTGCTCGACGCTGCCACCACAGCCGTTAGAGCGCAGCAGCTCCGCCTCGATATCTTGTGGTCACGCTGCTGCCTTCTCCTCCTACCCCACCGCCATCGCCTCCGACTCCTCCTACCGTTCTAGATCGTGCTGCTGCCGAACTGGACCGGCTGCGCAGAGATCTTTGGGCGCCGACCCTCCTCACAGTGGCCGGCGCTTGAGCTGGCTTCGGCTGGATTCACTTCGACGCTTGATCCGGGCGGCGCTGGTCCAGGCCTCGACGGCTTGCGACGAGGAGAAGCAGGCCGTCCTTGGGGCGAAAGTTGCTTGCGCCGCCGCCTTGGGGGAGGTAGCCGATGTCCGAGGTCGCTGCAAGGCACTGGAGACCGAGCTGCAGGGCCTGCGGGACCAGCTCGCCAAGGAGGCCCGCCTTCGCCAAGAGCAGGAGGAAGGCATGAAAGCTCGCGAGGTGGACGCCAAGCTCAAGAAGCGCCGTGAACGCCTAGGCATGCTGGAGCAAGAGTTGGAGGCGAGGAAGGTCGAGCTGGACGGCAAGGCACGGGTCCTTGCCGAGGATCGTGGCCTTCACGGAGATGGAGGTGAAGGCTCGCACCTTGCCGAGGGAGCTTCGATAGCGGCTCGAGAGCCCGCTGCCAGCGTGAGAGGGCGGCCCCGCCAAGCTGCTTCCTTCCTGGTTCAAGGCTCTTGAAGATGTCGCCCTTGGCCTTGGCCCTGGCTGAGGCCGAGGTGCGGTCTTGTCTTCAGAGCGGACGCGGGTCCTCACCCACGCTACCTTCGCGATCCCAACGTCGACCTCGACAGCCACTGGAACCAGCGAGCGGCGAGCTTTCGCTACTCCGCTCTTGAGGCCGTGAAGGGTCGTGCGGAGGCTCACTGGGAAGTTCCGGCCTTCAGACTAAGCAAGCGGGCGCTGCCAACCTGCAAGCCAAGGCGAACCTGCCCGCCGCAGCTCCACCACCGACAAGTGACTCCGCCAGGCTCATGTTCCTTTTCATTCCTGCACATGTATCATGCCTCGGGAGGCGCTTAAACTTGCATTTATGCCAGGATAACAGTTATGGACTGTAATATTTGCTTTTGAATTCCTTGAAATTTATGCTTTTCCTTCCTACTTGCTTATGTTCTCACGCCGGCAGAGCCTGCCCTTGCAAGATACCTCAATGGGCTGTTAGCCCCAACCGGAAACCAGGGGCGGGACCAAGGAGGAGGGGCTATGTGACAAGTTAGGCTCCTGAGTCGTGATGCTCAGGAGTCCCCCTTGGCGCATGAACAACAAGTAGGGAGGTGAGATGTGGGTGGATCTACTGTTCTACATCTGCAGAGCCCGGCCCCGCGCATACCTCAACCGCCGTTAGCCTTTCGGAACTAAGGAGTGAGGGGCTACGTGACCAGTTAGGCTCATGAGTCGCGATGCTCAGGAGTCCCCCTTGACGCTCAAACGGCCTTCGTACCTTGGCTCCGCTCGGGGAGGGACGCGCGACGAACCAGGCCCGAGGGGCCTGGCTGGGTGGCGTGCGTCTGGGCGTGACCCATGCGCAGCCCCCATGCCCAGCCCCTTGCGCGGCACTCCCGAGGGGAGGCATTGCCATGAGGCCAGACACTGAGCTCTGGGCTCCCTGAGGTTAATGCAGCCCGGGGGCCACCCTCAGTTGTTTATCACCAGCGCGGAGCATAGCGCTTCCGTATGTACAGCATAGCCGCCCTCGGCAAGGTCGTTAGCCAGCCAGGAGGATGGTGCTTCCATCAGTGCGTGGGGGGGCTCCCCTCGGGAGGAGCCCCAGGCGCAGGCAACCCATACGACACGTGGCTGGCACGGTAGGGCCTGACGAGGTGTATCTGGGCACCCGTGAGCCAGCGCGGGACTCACGGGGCCCTACCTCAAGGCGGGTTGCGCTTGGCACTAGGCCTTATCTTGTGATGTGTTCCTGCAGATTTTGTTAGATGCCGGCACTCTACGTCCTTGGGTCCCGGCCCTCGAGATGGTCTCAGCCGTCGCTGGTATGCCAGGTCGCGATGCCGTGGACAAGGCGAAGGGTGAGGGCTGGAGCCAAGAGGGAGCCCTGAGTCGCGATGCTCGGTACCCCCCCCCCTTTAACGTGCAAGCGGTCGACATGAACAAAGAAAAGGTGCCGTGGATTGGCATCAAATGACAAGCATGATGGATCGAACGCATGACCCGAAATAAACGCAAGAGGGATACATGTCGCGGGGTCTGGCCCGAGCGACTTGGGGATGATGCAGCCCGAGGGGCGCTCCCAACAAGACAAGCTAGGAACATGAAGTAAAAGGGATACACGCCGCAGGGACGGACCCACGCGGCCTGAGAATAATGCAGCCCTGGGGGGCGCTCCCAGCTGGAAATGAAACTTGAAAGATGTCACCTGACAGCGTTGAAGACAAAAGGGTGTTGGTGCGGCAAACTCGGCGGGCTGCAGGAGCCGATCCTCACGAGCCCCCAGGCTCAGAGGCCTCGGGAGGCTCCGGAGGCGCTGGTGGCTCCCCATGGATCATCTCCATCTCTGCCAGGGCTGCGGAACGCCTGGCCTCTTGAGCCTCCAGGATGCACCTCATGAGGCGCTGGCGCGTGGCAGCCGCGTTCGGCAAGCCGTAAGGCATGCGAACGTAGCTGTGGGGTGGACCTTCGCAGCGCCCCATGCGAGAGGGCCAGAGGCACTCTTGAGAGGCGGCTCGGTTGAGCCCTGGTATGTCGATGCAGACGTGCAGCCCACCATCCTCGCCTGAATGTGGAGCTACGGCAGGTAAGCGGCGGCTGCCACGCATGACTCTCGACTCTTGCAGCTCCTAAATGATCTTGCTGACGAACTCCTGAGGGTTCGGCCCTCCTTACCTTGCTCCTTCTTGAGGGAAACGTGCTTCGAAACACGCCTCCAAGTGGTGCCCAAGCGCCTCCCTCGTGACCTTAGCAAGGTCGGTGGCCCTCAGGGGAGCCCCAGCCCTGCTCGAGGAGGCGCCGGGCGCACTTTCCTATGCGATAGAAGATGGTTCCCCCTGAGCAGGCGCGGACCCTGAGGGGCCTGCCTCTTGAGGGGCCGGGCCGGACGATGTCTTCTTCTTCTTGGGGGCGGTCTCGAAGCCTCTTGCTTCCGCGATCCGGTCTTCCAAAGTGATGCGCCTGAAGGCTCGCTCCAAGGATCACACCGCGTCTTTCTCTTCGCAGGCACCGTGATGACTCCGCCACTTCTGGCATCTTGAGGACGTTGTAGCCGTGGTGGGTTACGACCATGAACTTGGCCAGCGTTGGTACCCGAGGATGGCGTTGTATGGTAGGCGAATGTGGGCGGCATTTAAAGTCGATGAGCTCGGTCGGTAGTTGTCGCACTACCAAGGTGACAGGAGGCGAACCTGCCCAATCGGGACCGTGGAGCCGTCGGTGACCCTGAGAAAGGCTTGGTTGGCTGAAGCTGATTGTAAGGCACTTGGAGATTGTTGAACGTTTCCACAGACAGGACGTTGAGCCCTGCCCCGCCATCGATGAGGGTCTTGGTGACTAGCACACTGCTGATGATTGGGGAGCAAAGCATCAGGAGGACTCCGGCTGTGGCCGCACACTTGAGCTGATCCGCTGAGCTGAACGTGATGGCGCACGCCGACCACCTGAGGGGGCGCGTGGCTTAGAGCTTGGGGAGGACCGCATTCACTTCGCGGGCGAACTGCTTGAAGATGCATTGAGAGGTGGGCTTGAGCTCCGCCCGGGATCTGACGATCGCGCGCGGCTCCTGGAAGCCCCCAACCCCCTCGTCCTGATGATGGTCTTCATTTCTCCTTGGCTGCGGTGGCAGAGGAGGGAGGCCTGCGTTGCCTTGTGGGCGATCCTCGCGAGGCTGATCCCTCCAGCCTCCCTCGCGAGGCGGGTCCTGCCAGCGATCCTCGCGAGGTTGGTCGCGCCACTGTTGGCGAGGGCCGTGGTCTTCCCAGCGCCCTGCGTTCCTTCCTCCTCCTCGGTAGCCCCGGTCGCTGCGGTCGGGACGTCGGCCGATCCTCCCTTCTCGCACGGCTCGGAGATCTTGACATTCGCTGGTGTTGTGGGTGTGGAGGTCGTGGTACACGCAGTACCGGATGCCCTTGGAAGACTCGGGCTAAGCTCTGCCCCGCTTGGTGTCCGGTTCTGCCGCGAGCACGGCAGCCCCCTTGCGCTTCACATCCTTGGCCTTGGGCTTCTTCTCTTCTGGGTCCGCCACGGCAGGCGGCTCGAGGAGGGAGAGACGCCCTTCCTCGGCCCTGGCGCACTTGGTCACCAAGTTGAACAGCTCCAAGGAAGTGCACAAGTCTTCATGCATCGCCAGCTCCTCCTTCATCTTGATGTCGTGCACACCGTCGGAGAAGGCGGAGATGATGGCCTCCTCGGTCACCTTGGGAATCTTGAGGCGTGCGTTGTTGAAGCGCCGGATGTATTTCTCGCAGGTCTCCCCAGTTGTCGCTTGATGCGGCACATGTCGCCACGGCGGTGGCCGGTCACGAGTACCTTGGAAGTTGGCGATGAAGCGGGTGCACATCTCGTCCCAGAGGAGATCGTGCACGAGCCAGGTTCAGAGCCAAAGGGCCCGTCCCTGAGCGCCATGGGAAACCAGTTCGCCATGACCTTCTCGTCTCCGTTGGCGGCTTCGATGCCCAGCTCATAGAGCTAGAGGAACTCTGCGGGGTCAGCCGTACCGTCGTAGCGAGGAGGCAGGTCTGTCTTGAACTTGCCGGGCCACGCGACGCTGCGCAGCTCGGTGGTGAAGGCACGACAGCCTGCTGTGGCCACGGGAGGCCTTGGGTAACGAAGAGCTTGGTCTTGCGGGTCCCCATGCGCTGCAGCTGGGAGCAGCGCGGGGTCTTTACGTGCTGGAGCAGGAGCGTGGTCGCGACGTGCCGGAGCGGGGAGCACTCGGGTGGCTTCTTGCGGGCGAGGGACCTCCTAGCAGCTCTGCTCTTGCCGCGCTGGCGCCGGACGGAGCGGGTTCCGCCCAGGGACCACGCGCCTTGGGGCCAGGGTGCCCTCTTGAGGGGAGGCGGAGGCGCCCGAGAGCTCGTTGCCAGCAGCTGGGCGGTGCGGCAGCGGGACGGACGGCACGGGGAGCCCCCTGCGGCTCGGACGAGCTCGGCGACGCGGTCGAGCCACTCTTCGTAGACGTCGTCGACTGGACGGTAGCGCAGGAGCTCGTTTGCCGCGATGAGCGCAGCTCGAGCCTCCATGGGGGCGCGGAATGCGCGAGACGAAGAACCAGCCGTGGCGAGTGAGGGGGTAGCAGTGCGGCCGTCTTGCCTCACGGAGGGATGCAGGGACGATACTTGCTGCTTGTTCCCCGCCGGGCCGGTGGTAGCGTTGACGGCAGGCGACGGGGAACGACGAGGGTGCCCACCGACGGGAGCCGTCTGGGCGACGCGGGAAGCGAGAGCGGCTTGGCGCTCGGCGCGGGCCCGACGAGCGTCAGACATGGATGCGGTGGTCGACGGAGAACATGGCGGCGGAAGATGAATTCCGGCGCACCCCTACCTGGCGCGCCAAATGTCGGATTTCGGGTTCCGGCATACCCTTGAGGTTCGAACACTGGGGTGCGCACGGAGTTCTCGCCCTCTACCTACGTGCACCCCGCCGCCTCGCTAGGATCTAAACTACGAAAGGAACAACACAAGAGACACAAGGTTTATACTAGTTCGGGCCACCATTGTGGTGTAATACCCTACTCTAGTTTGTGGTGTGGTGGATTGCCTCTTGGGCTGATGGTGATGAACAATACAAAGAAGAACAGCCTCGAGAGGGTCTGCTCTTGGCTGGTGCGATGAACTTCTAGGGGGAGTTTAGTCGCTCTCTCTCTGTTGATTCCAGATGCTTGGATTCTAGCTCTGTCTATCCAAGATGCGATCCTCTAGCTCTGTGCGTGGCTAGTCCTATTTATAGGCGAAGGTCATGGGCCTCTTCCCAAATATTGAGCGGGAAGGTCGCCAACAATTGGCCATTTTGAAGGGGAACATCTAGTACACTTATCCTGACTAAAGTTGGTCCTCGCCTGTCAAAGGCTCGGTGGTGGCCTTGGCTTGGGCTCCACAATGACTTCCTTCCTGCCGTTGGGCTGGTCTTGGTCTTGTTGCACGAAATGGACGCCTTTGCTTGATGCTCTCGCTGCGCTTGCTCCCTTTGCACCAAAGAGGAAAGGAGGACATCAAGCTGAGGTGGCGCCCTCGCCTGCACCCTTGGTCGTCATGGCTTGCGTCATGGGCACCTCGTGAGGTACCCGCCTTGATCTCTCCGCCTCCTCGCGAGCCAGCTGATGAGGCCGTGCTGAGGAAGCTCCCTATCGTCCGCCCAGGCTTGGCCCTTCATGAGGTCTTGAGCTTGTGTTGATGTAGATGGGTCGTGATGGGCCCCCTTGAGCCACGCCACAGGCGCAGGCGAGCAAGTCTGGGACCCCTGTTCCCGAGCAGCCGACAAGTACTCACGGTTGCTTTACTCCCCTTTTCCCCTTCTTTCTTCTTTACGGTTGTCGCCAGCAGATGGTGGAACCAGGATCCGCAGGCGACACCACCGGCGACTACTACTACCCCGAGGGTGCCTACTACTACGTGGAGGCCGCCGACAACCAAGAGTAGTTAGGAGGCTCCTGCAGCAGAGGCCTTGCCTTTTCGATCGTTGCTGCTTTTGTGCTAGCCTTCTTAAGGCAAACTTGTCTAACTCATGTCTCAGACTCGGATATTGTTGCTTCCGCGACTCTTGTGTATTCGAGCTTATGTATTCGATCCCTCGAAGCCCATGGCTTGTAATATAAAGCTTGTATTATTTTATTTGTGTCTAGAGTTGTGTTGTGATATCTTCCCGTGAGTCCTTGATCTTGATCGTACACATTTGCGTGTATGATTAGTGTACGATTGAATCGAGGGCATCGATAGTTGGTATCAGAGCTGACTGCCTGTAGGTCGCCCCCTTTCCAACTCCTTGGCCGAAGTTGAGTCTAGTCGTCCAAAACTGTTTTACTAACTTGGCTGTGTGGCTTACGGGCCCACGTCGCCATTAGGTGGTATTAGGATCTTTTATTCCTTGTCTATACTCTGGGACTCTGATCTCTCTTCTACTCGGGTTAAAATGGATTTACTAACGCCGACACTTAGGTTCTCGGACCCACTTCCTCCCGGAAAGCCCCGACATTATTGATGATCGCTTGCTTCGCCAGAAGATTCTGCAGATACTCCTCGATGTTTCTCGAGACACTGTGCCAACTGCCTTGTAGTTCCTGACCACCGATAACCCCCGTGAATAACATGCTTGCCGCTTGTACCTTCATCCCCAGTTGCTCCTGTTATTACAAGATACCCCTTGTACTCTCCGTTGTTCCAAGAATCCTTGGCGCCTTTTGCTTTGCAGCTTCCTTTCGCATCGCGGATATTTCACTTAACCGGATTCGTTCGTCCTAGTTGTTCATATGCTTTCCAAAATACCTGAAAATGCTATCGATCTTTCAAAATCCTCACAGAGCCTATTGCTCTTGATTCTCCTTGTCTGCTTGCATTATGGATGATTCCCATATGTGTAGCAATATTCATTAGTATCCTTTGACACCGTCATTTTGATCCTATTGATTCAACATGTGTGTGAAGGCACACAATCATCAGTTGATCCTTCTAAATTATGTTCTTGGCTCAAACATCATTTTGAACATGAGCTGTTCTCGACCAATCTATTTGTCATCGATTGTGCCCCTAGGTCTATTCTACTTACCCATCCTTGATCAGAGCCTCTGCTTCTGATCCTTCGTCTTGAAATCATAATTCTTTTGTACCCAAGCATCGAATCATTCAGACGTTTCTATAAGCCGATGCCTTTACATACCCTTCTTCATCTGATTGATTACCGATACTCACATCAACTCTGTCGTGAATCGCCAGATCCATTGCTGGATTATTATCCGACAATGTCCTTAATATTCTTTAACCTTGTGAGTTCTTCCCCTGACACATAATGCCTTTAGTAAATTCTGTCATTTGCTTTTGTCAACCATGCTCTGCTTTCGAGCTGGTATATTTTACCCCCGAAGCTTGCGTTATATGTTCCTAAGATGCCCCGATAGGTTGAACCTATGCCTTCCCTAAATTTGTGTGAACTCGAAAGTTATGAGGGTTTTACTCTACTGGCTTTTCGTCAGATAAAATTTCATCGCTACAACTTCTTCAAAAGCGGGAAGTGAATGAAAGGTTATGCATCAAAGAAGTGGGAGTCGACCTTGAACCTTTGTGTTCATGCCCATGGACCCGATGTAGAACTTATAATGGAAGCTGCTCGTAAAAATAATTATTTCTTTAGTACAAGCTCATCTGGTATCTATGGACTGATCCTTTGCAACCGTGGTTCCGACCATGATTGTTCTCCTTTGATTCCATTTCTCAAACAAGTTAAATCACTTGTCTTCTGCAGATCAATACATCTCCACAACCTCTATTTTGATCTTTCTTTGAGTATTATCCTTTGGTACTCGAGGATATCAAAGAACGGTGTTGCTTCCTATGAGTATTCATCTAGTATTACTTCTCACCGATTTCAGATTCCCCCCGGGTTCTTAGTTATCAGTCACTCGAGAATACCGATAAGAGGATAAATCCCGCACTCTGATTCAACAACTCTAAGTAATTTTCATTGCTTACGGGTTTAATAATCCTTCAAGTCATTCCTAGCCTGATCGACTAATCATTATCGTGCTAATTCTAACTGCGCTACCTAGTCCTTATGCCCGGAGCAACTTCCGATGATGAGCTAAGCTTACGTCAATCTTCCTCATCTTATCATTCCACCTCAAACAACAAGCTTGACTTCGAGATTGTGTCGAATCCATGGTTCTCATAGCCTTTCACCTCATCCTTCCTTTTCTGTTCGATGGCATCTTCATAGAGTCTCTCGAGAAGATTTGTCGTGATCACCGTCAACACTTTGGCTTCTTCAGAGATGTCAATTGAATTCATGGCTAGAAATACCATCCCCGCCCCTCGATGATTTGTGATATCATCGATGACATCCTGACATTCTGCCAACACAGACCTGAATTGTGCTTGGTTATTCCTTAAGTTCTGAGATGATCTTGGAATTGTTTCTTGGTATCTCTTGAGATCTTCGAAACCAATCTTTACATGACACCATATCGTTGCTGCATCGAAGCATGACTGTGGTATTTCGAATATCTACAAGAACATCGGAAGCATAATACAAAATGTTTCTCGTTCGATTACCCTCACACTGTTGTATGGGTAATATCATGATTCTTCCCTCGCCCCCTTTATCTAAATGCTTTTGAACTTGCTGTCATATCATGTATATCCTGCCCGCTTCCCTTGGGAAGGATATACTCCCAATTCTGGTGTGTAAACACATTTTCCTTTCCATTGGTCTGATTAATCCGATAATTTCATTTTCCTTTCCATTGGTTTGTTTAACCTTCTTGTGATCTATATGAAATATGCAGAAATATTTCCCTGGTTATGTAAACACCCCGGTGTACAAACTGTCAGTAAGACCCTGTTACTATTGTGGATGACATTTCGGTAACCACCGATGGACAAGAACTTTGCCTATTGGTCCGCCTCGTTCAACGACCAGGAGAATGGTTCTCTTTGTCCCTCGCCCTTGGTACCGACGATTGTTGCCGACATAACTGGCAGGCTACCCTATGACATGCCTTGCTATCATGACCGTGCAAAATGAATAGCGCCTTTCCTTCCTTTAACCCACATGGTGGGCCCATAACCCACAGGTCCTAGGATCGAAACCTGACTCTCCTGTACAACCTTGATGCCGAAATATGCTTTACACTTGGCTTCTTATCATGTCACGAGACACCTTCTGAGAGATGATCTATTCCTGATGCTCTGAACCCCTTTCTCACACTCTGTTCAGGTATCAATCGTTTGTCCATTCGGTTGAAACTTCCTATTGTACCTTCATACTTTGCTCTCGATGTTTTATTAAGTTTCAACTCGAGAGATACTTCTGCCTCTTTCCCTGAATTTTTCACCAGATAATTAACCCTATAAGGGTCAATTCTCCGGTTACTCTTTACTTCCCACTTAAATCTCGGACGAGATTTCTTGTAGTGGAGGAGATTTGTAACACCCCAAAGGTCATGCTACAAAGAACCTCTATGATTAAGCTAATCATTTTACTGAATAGTGCTTGATCACATTGGAATCATATCTCATTTCAAATTCCAACTCAAATTGAAATTCAGATATGAGGTGAAATATAAGTTGTCCAAATCCAGGAACTAAAAAGTTCATAATTTTGTAAATAATCCATTGTGAATTATGTTCAGGGTAGCAATATCATCAGAAGTACCTGGATGACTCTATCATCTTGAAAACAGAGCCAACATCACCTTTTCGACTCTTTTAATGCAATGGAAAAATCCAAATGGAATTATATTGCCTCCAAACTTGTTGTGGTAGTGCAGTATATTGCATCATAATTATTTGGCCAGATTGGACATTTTCCAAAAATGTTTTGGTGGCCAAACAATTTGCAAACAGAAAGAAAATGGCAATTGTAAGTGTATCTAGTGCCCCTTAGTGATTTTGGTGTATTGAAGACTTATAGGTTAAGAAACTAATGTGTTTATGAGTGTACACAGGTCTATAAGTCTATGAGGAGTTTGATATTTACAGAGAAAGTCGACCCTTAAAAATGAAGTTCTTCGATCAAGACTTTGATATTTTGAAGACTTTCAAGACTTTGAAAGTGAAGAAATTGGTGTGACCTTGAAGACTTGGTATTCATTTGAGGAACATGAAGCGTGAAGACTTTTGTTTTCGTAGTTTCATTTTCTCTTTCTTGAGTCATAGGAAACACCGTACTGTTAAAGGGGGTCGAGGAGATACTAAGGAAAAATTCCATGTGATGCTCAACTCAAAATCCTACACCTACCAATCCCTTCGAGTGAAGCCTTTGGAAATCTCATACAGTTCTGTCAATTACTTCAAAGGATGAGACGAAGTTCTTCATTCACCGAGGAATTTGTTCTGACCGAGGAGTTAGGAATTCGCCAGTCGGGATTGCCTACACAAGGAGGAACATGATAGCCCCGAGGAATTTGATATTCAAATTTCCGATCATTCGTGTCTTGCTTGCCACCTATCCCAAAATATCTTATCCACCTAATGGTCATATCATTGAAGGGCATTTATGTCTTATCATGTCGGGCTGCTCCTAGGCTATAAATAGCCGCCCCTACAACCACTAGCTGGTTGGCTGCTCGAGAGAAACTTGACACTTGTCATTTGAGAGCAACCCATCCTCCGAGGACTTTGAGCGAAAATCATCGAGTGAGGAAAACCCAAAACCAAACCCCTACAAACCCAAAGTGATTGAGCATCATCAAGAGATTGATCCTGCGTGGATCCGACGCTTGTTACCTTTGAAGACTGTGCTTCTTCTAGACGGTTAGGCGTCATGGTCTAGAGCATCCAAGAGGAATTGTGGATCGCCGAGTGACCAAGTCTGTGAAGGTTTGGAAGTCGCTCAAGACTTACCACGAGTGATTGGACGAGGTCATGTGACCTTAGTTCAAGGAGAATACGGTGAGGACTTGGTGTCTGAGCTGCGTGCTCACGATCGGGTGTCCGGACTGTGTGTCCTTGAGTTTAAATACTCACCGCTCCAACAGACGCATAACCGAGACAAAGAGTTGGAACTGGTCTACCAAATCATTGTCTTCACCAACCTAATGGTTCTATTTCCTCAACCCTTTCATTTCCTCATTATTGTGTTGAGTGTTTGTTCATATCTGTGTTTGAAGACTTTGATCAAGACTTTCTCAATTTCCTCAGTTCAATTTCTTCATCTGCTTTGTCTTCATCTTGTGCTATCCTGTGTTTACGCTTTACGTACTCTTTGTTTGTCTTCATTTCATCATGATGACCATGCCCGCATTCTCTTATGCTTACTTCGAGTATTTATTCCGCTGCAAGTAGTTCTTCGCTAAGGAATTTCCTCACCGCAAATTCCTCGATGAAGAATTCATAAAATCGCCTATTCACCCCCTCTAGTCGATATAACGCACTTTCAATTGGTATCGAGCAAGGTACTCCCTTGTTCGTGTGATTTTGGTTTAACCACCGGAGTTTTAATTATGTCGACCGCAGTATGATCAAGGTCTCAGCAGGTGTCCTACCTTTGATGGGACGGACTACCCCTCTTCGGAAGAACAAGATGCGAATGCATCTTGAGGCAATTGACAATGATCTACGGTATGTTGTGGAAAATGGTGTTCCTCACCACACCTTCCCTGAATGCTGCCGATGTGAAGAGATTCAAGCAACTCGATTCTCAAGCGAAGAATATCATATGTGGCCATCCGAGCAAAGGACAATATGGAAGAGTGAGTGCTTTGGAAACCGCTAAGCTCATCTGGGACATGCTGTCCAAAGTAAATGAAGGAGTCTCAACTCAGCGTGACTCTCGAGTTGATGTTCTTCGCAATCTCTTCAACCACTTCAAAAGACTCGACAACGAAAATGTTCAACAAACCTTCGATCGCCTCACTGACATCTCAAATGAGCTTCAAGCGCTTGGTGCCACTGACATCACCGACCATGAGGTGGTGAAGAAATTGTTGAGATCGCTTGATTCCTCATTTGATACTCGCACCGATGATACAAGAGCGTGCGACTACAAGTCACTTGATCCAGTGATATCCTCGAAGGCTAAATACTCATGAGTTCCAGCTTTTTCAAAAGAGAGATCTCTATGGTTCTAGCTATGGAAAACACGTGTGCCACAAGGCCAAGGCTGTGTCCGAATCTGAGTGTGAAGACTCGTAGTAGCCTTGGAGATCCTCAAGAATTAGGCCAGAGCTAGCATCGCCGTGAAGAAATTCCAGAAGTTCTCAAGACGTGGTCACTTTGGAAAATCCTCAAGGAGCAAAGTGATTCCTCATCCAAAGGACTATAAGAGAAGACTTTGCCACAAATGCAAGAAACCTGGTCACTACATTCAAGACTGTCCTCAGTGGGAAAAGGAATTAAAGAAGAAGAAACACAAGGATTACAGTTCTGATGACGCTAAGAAGAAGAAGAGCAGCTCCAAAAAGGCTCGGGCATTCATTGGCAAGGAAATTGACTCTAAAGCTGAATCCGAGGAACATGAGGAAGAGGAGGCATCAGAAGAATCTGAGTCTGGTGTGGCGAGTCTAGCTCTCGCTACTGCTTTCGTCAGCAAGTCCATCTTCAACTCTGAAGAAAATGACCTCACCAACAAAGCTGATGAAGATAGTGATGACTACGCCCCACCTATTGCTTCATGGCAAAGGGTGCCAAGGTACTCAAATATACCTCCTCCTAATCTAGTGAAAATGAATCGATGAAGATCTAAAGCCCGCTTACTCAAAACTTGCTAAGATTGTCAGAAACAACAAAGGGCTTTTGAAAAGGTTCAAAACATGCTAGATAAGAGTGATGATATGTTAGGTGAAGAAATGGATCGCACTAAAGCCCCGATCGAAAATCTTCGAGACTTCATCCTAGGTTTGACAACCTTCAAGGTCATCATAACACTCTCTTGTCTCGATCATGAGAAACTTTCTTATGAATTTCTTCAAAGAAAGCAAGATCTTGAGAAGCTAAGAGTGAGTTATGAAGATCTTCGAAGGAGCGCGATTCATTACTTGCTCAACAAATCAGCGCTTCTCGTGAAGAATTTGTTCCTCCATGCTTAAAGTGCATTGAACGTGAATCGCTAATTCTTCACCGAATGTTCAAATGCTTCAACTGTTACAAATTCTTCACCTGCCTCTGCTATCACTAATTCCTCATCCGAGGACATTGCTAGTATCACCGACGATGCAGGGTTGAAGGAATTGTACATGACAGCATGTACAAAAGCCTCAAAGGGCATCGACTCTTTGTGATGTGCTTAAAAGCAGATCCTCAACAGAACCCTAGGAAAGAGGGTATTGCCTTTGAGAGGAAACTCAATGCTGATGGAACATATTGAAGCCCGAGCGGATCCCAAAACCTCATGGGTTGCTGCAAAGGGACCTCCAGCTTGATCCATCTAACTTATCTGGCTTTACATGCGAATCTCCTCATTCTTCCGATGAGTCATTTGACTCAACTATAAACTGTTCAAAAATCAGAATGGTGAAGTATTTGCTAGATATGTTGGCACTAATCTGCAGAACGGTTCCCCTATGAAGAAAATCTGGGTTCCCAAGAAGTGCCTTGAAAGTCTTCAGGTGAATGTCCTCATGACACCACCTGTGAAGAATAGGAACCCCAGATCAAATTCTTCATATGGACCAAATTCTTCATATGGATCCAAGTCCTCATACGGACAAAATTCCTCACGTGGATCAAAGTCCTCAAATGATTATCATCGTGCTAACAACTCTGTTTCACAGGGTTGAGCTAAGGGCTATGAATATGTGCATTATTCTTCAAACCAATATGTTCATAAGTCCTCGAAGAATTTCTCTGCTTATTCATATGCTTACCCTAACTCCTCTTATGTGAAACGAAATGGATTGGCCTCTATGCCACCATTCTCATATGGTGCTCGCAGAGTGATGAACTCTTTGCCACCCCTTCAGATGTGGGTGGTGAAGAAAAAGAACTAACCTCTTCTGCAGGGTCAGGTCTCCAGACGTGCTTTAAACGTCTGAAGAATTTGCTGGGGGCCTGACAAAATGCTCGAAAGGACGCAGCTAATCATGAAGAAATGAACTTTCATTTCACACGCCCTCATACCGCTTATCTGTTATATCTTCTCGATGAAATTCATCTGATGAACTTGATATCATATTCTTCACCGATGAAGTATATGAGATCGTAAGTTGCACTAATTCATCTGCAGGATGATCAACCCAAAGCCACTGAGTGGGTTCTCGATAGTGGATGTACAAATCACATGACCGGTGACAAGAATCTATTGATGGATGCTCCTTATCACCGTCTCATCTCAAGCATATCATCTTTCTTGACAAAGGCAAAAGTCGTATTGGGTCTTGGTAAGGTTGCGATCTCTAATGACATACACATGGACAAAGTCATGCTTGTTGAGTCCTTAGGATACAACCTCATGTCGATCTCAATGCTTTGTGATCTTGATATGGTTGTTATCTTTGGCAAGTATCGTTGTGTTGTGATTATGGAAGCTGACAATTCCAAAGTCTTCGAAGGCTTTAGGAGAGGAGACTTGTATATTGTTGACTTCTCTACAGGACCACAACCAGCCGTGTGTTTACTTGCAAGGCTATGGCATCGGCGACTTGGTCACGCAGGCATGAGGAATTTACACACGCTTGCAAAGAAGAAGCATGTCATTGGCATTGAGAATGTCAAATTCCTCAAGGATCACTTGTGTGGAGCCTGTGAAGCTGGAAAAATGACCAAGGCCAAGCATCCAGCTAAGACTATCATGACCACTACTCGTCCCTTCGAATTGCTTCACATGGACCTCTTTGGTCCTAATCATTACTCAGCTGTCACTAATGATGCATCTCTATATGGCTTTGTTATTGTTGATGATTACTCTCGTTACACATGGGTACACATTGTTACTTACAAAAATGAAGTGCAGGAAGTCTTCAAACGATTTTCCTCGAGGGCTTCAACTAACTTTGGTGTGAAGATCAGACACATCAGGAGTGACAATGGAACTGAGTTCAAGAATTCCGGTCTTGATGCCTATCTTGATGAACTTGGTATTACTCATGAGTTATCTGCTCCCTATACTCCTCAAAGAAATGGCGCCGTGGAGCGCAAGAACAGAACTCTTGTTGAGATGGCTCGCACTATGCTTGATGAATACAAAACGCCTAGTCGTTTTGGATTGATGCAATTGATACCGTGCCACATCATCAACAGAGTATATCTTCACAAATTCTTCAAGAAGACTGCCTATGAACTCCTCACGACAAGAAACCCAATGTGAGTTATTTCAAAGTCTTGATTGCTAAATGCTGGATTAGAGATCCTCATCACAATTCTAAATTTGCACCAAAGCACATGAAGGTTTTATGCTTGGTTATGGAAAGGACTCAGACACCTACAGAGTCTTCAACATCGCTCTTCACAAGATTGTTGACACTGTAGATGTGCGGTTCGATGAAACTAATGGCTCGCAAAGAGAGCACCTACCTTCATGTTAGATGAACCAGCTCCGAGGAATCTATCAAGTTCAAGGCAACTGAGGATGTCATTCCTCTTCAAGAATCTGCTGAAGAATTCATTCTGTCTGCGAAGAACGCCGAGCTGATGCACCTGAAGATAATGCTGAAGACAATGGTGTTAAGGAAAATGATCAAATCCCTCGACGACAACCAGCTCATCCTCACGTTGCAAAAGAAGTGCAAGTTGACAAGATCATCGATGACATTGAAGCGCCAGGTCCTCTCACACGCTCAAAAGCTTCACATTTATCTAACTTTTGTGGGCACTATGCTTTTGTCTCTATCACAGAGCCCACTAAGGTAGATGAAGCATTTACGAGCCCGAGTGGATTCAGGCCATGCAAGAAGAATTACATCAGTTCGAGCTCAACAATGTCCGGAACTGGTCAAACGTCCAGATCCTTGCAAGCATAATATCATTGGCACAAAGTGGATCTACCGCAACAAGCAAGATAAAATGGCCTTGTGGTGAGGAATAAGGCACGACTTGTAGCTCAAGGCTACACACAGGTTGAAGGAATTGATTTCGATGAAACTTTTGCACTGTTGCTAGACTTGAGTCTATTCAGATATTACTTGCCTATGCTAACCATCACAATATCACTTTATATCAAATGGATGTGAAAAGTGCATTCCTCAATGGTAAGCTTGAGGAAGAAGTATATGTTGCTCAACCCCAGGTTTTGAAGATCCAAAGAATCCTCGACAAAGTCTTCAGACTCAACAAGGCCCTCTATGGTCTCAAACAAGCCCCACAGGCGTGGTATGATACATTGAAGGAATTCTTCGTGAAGAATGGCTTCACACCGGTTCACTCGACCCTACTCTCTTTACTAAATCATATGATGGTGAACTGTTTGTGTGCCAAATATATGTTGATGATATTATCTTTGGCTGTCTTGACCAACGTTATAGTGATGAATTTGCCTATATGATGAGTGAAGAATATCAAATGTCTATGATGGGAGAGTTGAAATTCTTCTTAGGTCTTCAAATTCATCAACAACACAATGGCATATTCATATCTCGGAGAAATACCTCAAAGATGTCCTCAAGAAATTCGCATGCAAGATTGCAAAGGTGTCAAAATTCCTATGCCCACAAATGGCCATCTATGCATCGATGAAAATGGTATTGACTTGATCACAAGGTATACCGCCCATGATTGGTTCTCTATTGTACTTATGTGCATCTAGGCTAGATATAATGCTTAGTGTTTGCATGTGTGCCCGATTTCAAGCTACACCAAGGAATCACACCATAAGGCTGTGAAGCATATTCTTCGATATCTAGCTCACACACCAACACTAGGATTATGGTACCCCAAGGGCTCTACTTTTGATCTCATTGGATATTCGACTCGACTATGCTTGGTGATCGTGTGGACCGCAAGTCAACATCTGGTACTTGTCATTTCCTCGACGATCTTTGGTCTGTTGGTCCTCGAAAAAACAGAACTGCGTATCACCGCTTCATCGGAAGCTGAATACATTGCTGCTGGCTCATGTTGTGCTCAATTGCTGTGGATGAAGCAAACTCTCAAGGACTACGGCATCAACGTGAAGAATGTGCCTCTCATCTTGTGACAATGAGAGTGCCATCAAGATTGCTCACAACCCAGTTCAGCACTCAAGACAAAGCACATTCAAATTCGTCATCATTTTCTTCGTGATCATGTGTTGAAGGGCGACATCTCCATCGAGCATGTGAAGACGAAGAACAGCTAGCCGATATCTTCACTAAGCCCTTGGATGAGAAGAGATTTAGCAAGTTGTGTGTGAGCTAAATATCTTAGAATCTTGAATGTTCTTTGAAAAGGACACACATCCGACACTTATGCAAAATTGATGACTTAGATGTGCAACACATGAAGAAACGTTTTCTTCAATCCATGAAGAATAACACTCTAAGTGTGAAGAAATTAATGAAGAATTTGATTCTCGTAACCCTCGACAATTGTACGCGTGTCTGAAATCATCATTCTTATACGGTGGGACACGCCACCATCAAAGTTGAAAATCTTCAATTTGAGTTTTTCCTCAGTTTTGAAATTCTTCAGTTTTTCAAATTCTTCAACTTTGCAAAATCTTCACTGTTTCCGTAGTTTTTCTTCATTAGCTATATATATGGGTTTATGTCCTCTACAGCATTCACTTATGGCTATTTCTTCAAGTCGCTTTTTCTGCTAAGTGAATGTGATCGGACCCTTCCCCCTCTATGCTATACTCAACCCAATATATTCACAAATTCTTCATGTGCGTTCTATTTGAAACTCGTTAAAAATATTCACTGAGTCCTTGTCACCAAGAAATTGCAAACGGAACTTTAAAACAGATCTTATCCAAACTTTCGGTTTTGCCATTCAAACCGCTCCGCATCCCACGATGCATTATTTTATTCACCCACGATCATACGATCTCCACTACACATGACGTGGGTGACACATGTCGTGAGAAGGAGAATGGTCAGGGCATGTTCGTCCCTAAATCTTGAGGCGAACAGTTTTTCACCGCCTCTATAAATACTCCTCTCCTCATCCTCACTTCTTTTACTCCGCCGAACTCTCTCTCCCGCCGAGCTCCTCAAACCCTAGCGCCGCCGCTTCTCCATCGTCGCCGGTGAGGAAGAGCTTCGCTGCCTCGACCTCGTCGCCGTCGTACTCGCGCCCGATTATGGAAATCTTCACTCCGCCGCCAGTAGCCATCTTCCTCCGCCGAGTTAGGGCGTGGAAGATCTGAATGACGAGCTTCACATCTACAACACCCAGTTCGTCGTGTTCTTCATTTAGGTAATTAAAAGTTACTTTTACTGCCCTCGTTGATCCAAATTTTACACTACAAAATCTTCAAAGGTGTTTTATTCTTCAAATCCTCACACACAAACACCTCACTAGTTATATGCTCTTGATTCGTTTCTCTAAGCAATCATTTTCTTCAAGATTCCTCAATTGTGTGGATCCTCGATTTGTACAACTCGAACCTAAGACAAAGAACGCTTAGTGAAATTCTTCAAGGCTCATCTGGTCAAAATCCTCAAAACTTCTTCTTTTGAAAACCTTACGAGAACGCATATGACCTCTCCAAATTCCTCGCAACTATACTGCTTCACAGGTACTCATGTCCGCTCTGAATCACTAGGTTCTCATCAACTTAACTCATTTGCAGCCTCGAAGAAAAGTTGCATACTTCTTGAGAGAATTCGTTTGTTCAAATCCTCACTAAGAATATGGCGAAGGAAAGAAGCCACAAAAAGGAGGAAAGAGGCCTGAGGTCATGACCGCGTTTGAAATCCCTGAGGAAATATATGCTGATTATTGCACACCTGATGAAGCCGAGTTCGGCAAAGAAAACAAAAATCAGCGCAAGGTGCGCATTCAAAGGATTGAACGGAGATGGGCAAGGGAATGGAGGGAGTACAGATATGTAACTCCAAAGTACATGAAGAAATTCGCACTCAATCCTCCATGCCCAAGAGCTCCATTGGCACCTGGCCAAGAAGCTGACCCCACCAGCATCAAGCGTGGTGAGGACTTTCCTGAAGAATGGGCGAAGCGCCAAGCCAAGTTGGCAAGACAAGCCAACGAGGCAGTGAGGAAATTCAATGAGGACTCTGCTACTGCTGCTGCCCCTGAGGCCTCTGTCAAGCCAAGAAAATCTATGGCAAAGAAGCCCGCACACAAGCCAAGTGCTTCACCAACAAGCCCTCACGGCCAAGTTCTCACCAGTGCCCTCACGGCCAATTCCTCATCTTGCTCCTGCTCCTCCAAAATCCTCGGCTCCTTCAAAGTCCTCAGCAGCTCCTCCCAAGTCCTCGGCAGAGTTCAGACAAAGTCCTCAAGACTGCATATGGCCACGTGCCAAAGGACTGCAGGCTTCTCCATTGCCTCTGTGTCTCAAAGAAGTTCCTCACCGCACCAAAGTCTTCATCCGCCCGACTCACCTGAAGACTAAGGCCACAACCGGACGAGGTCCTCGGCCTAGTCCCAAGAAGAAACAGTCGCTTCCAAGAGCCACCAAGATGATGAGGCTGATGATGATGAACTTGCGGAAATCATCGAGACCGCCAAGAAAGGGCCATAGAGCCAAAGGCACATCTGTGCCCTTCGCTGTTGGATCCGAGGAAAATCCTTGATTACATTGATCTACGCACAAGGATCCAAACACTCCTATGCCGATTTTCATCGACCCTGGACAAAGTCATATGTGACCCATTTCATCACCAAGAGAAATGGAAGTTTGAAAAGGCAAGAGAGATCAAGAAAGCTCAATACGTAAAGGAGAAGTTCACGAAGAAAAGCGTTGTCGAAATGACACCGAGGAACTTCTCAAGATCCAGACTGAAATTCAAGACCTCAAAGAAAACTTGATGCTTATTATGCTGATTGGCAAGGAGCCAAAGTCAGATTAAATCAACCCGACGAAGAAGTTCACCAATGTTGCTGCCCAAACGCAACATGAAATTCCTCAAATGGAGCCTCACCAGCAGATCGAAGAACATGCCAAGCACCATCGATGAAGTTCAGGCTGCGAAAGAAAATGCCAGTTCGTGGCTGATGATCCCATTCCACCGCTAAAGAAATTGCCGGGGCATCCACTAGTGGTGCGCTGAAGAAATCTGAACAAGTCGAGCAACTGCATCAGTGCGCTGAAGAAATTGAACAAGTCGAGCAATCGCATCATTGCGCTGAAGAAAATCAACCAGATTCCTCGGCTCCTCCTGCACCAACACCAACTCCAATTCTTCCATCGCCTCGATGTGAAGAAGACCAAGGCTGCAGAACGAGCTGCTTTGTGAAGAAACGGAAAGCATCAGCTGCGCCAAATTCTTGATGCGAAGAAAATGAAGCCAATGACCAGCTCCTTTGAAAATCCTATTGATGCTGTTCCAATTTCTCAATTCCATCAAAGGACCTTGTTCCTTTTGATGAAGATTATGTGATCCCAAGCGGATCGATGAAGAAAATCATTCTGCTGCTTCGTCGAGCAGATTGATGAAGAAATTGAAGTGGAAGCAATCCTTCAACCCCAATCATTTCCTCGCCTATGCCTCGGTTCACATTGAAGAGGCGGTGTTGAGGAAATTGAAGAAGATGTGGATATTGGAAGCACAACGCCTGTGATGAACGATGACTTTTGGGAAAGTCAGCATCCAAATTCTCCACTCTTCACCCCAATCCAACAGATACCTCAGTCCCCTGCTCCAACAGTTCAAATGGGCTATGAAGAAACTCATCCCACTTCATCATCCCATGAAGAAATTCCAGCCACTAGCGCCGATGAACCTGCTTCTTCTGATCCTCGATCGCACTGTTGAGGAACAAGAAATTCCTCACCAAAGAACCTGAGATTGCGATTCCAGAGGTCGTGATGCAACTCACGACACTCCACCGCCAAAGCCAAAGAATCCCTTCTCAACAAAGCAAAGTTCAAGGTGAAGACTTCTTCAATGAGCACGTATTCTTCACTATTACAATCCATATGATTCTGATCGCATAAGGAAGAGGCATTTCTGGACTGCCACTCAAGCCAATTTCTATTCCTCAGTGCTCTTCAATAAAGACAAAGTCTTCGATCATGCTCATATTCCTCATGTGGACATGGAGTCTCTGCCAGCTTTGAGCCAGTCCTCGGTGTTCTTCACGACGCAGACTTCAATTTCTGCACCGATATCTCGTGGATTGGAATGAAGAACCATTCTTCAATTCTATGCAACGCTGCACATGACCGAGACGTCAAGACGTGAACTCATGGGTATTAGACTGGATGTCCAAAAATACTCACTACAAGGCACCAAAGAATCGAATTGCTTCGTGCTCTACCACTCAGATCCTCCACTTGATGGTGCTCGTTGTATCTACAACGAATCTGAACTTTCAAATCACTATATGCAAGTGCTGATGAAGCCATTGAAGCCAAGGCAGGCCCCAAGAACCAAATTCCTCGTCAAGGAATTATTGTATGTGCCTCGGATTGTCTATCGGATTCTGACGAAGACAATGAGTCCTATCAAAGGCCATGACTCAAATGATGAATAAGTTGTTGGCATCATGAAGAATATGCTTTTCAATATCATTCATGGCATTCCCGTCAACTTCCATGATTTCTTCATGAGGACTCTGGAAAACATTGCTATGTCACCATTTGAGCTGAAGCCTTATGCGCCTTGGATAATGAGATTGATCAGGACAAGGTCTTCACTCAATTACAAGGCGATACTCGAACCACTGCAGCTACTTGCCCCGATTGAAGTCCTCAAACGGACATTTACCTCACCGATGACAAGGGCAAGGCTACTGCAGTGATTGATGAAGGCATTCGTCCATTGGATGGACAGTTTCATAAGCAGCATCCTACTCCACCAATGATGACTCGCCACACATGACTCGCCACAAATACCTCACCAAGCAAAGTCCTCAAGCCACAAAGACCTGTGGTGATGACTGATCGTGAGTTACTCCTCGCCTTCATCGGAAGGTTGATCACAATCATAAATGGGTCAGCGTCGGTTTGGTTCAATTCTTCACAACATGACCTCAACACACAATGCAGTGAAGAAAACCACTACTACCTCCATGAAACCTTCAAACGCACTGGCTGTTCTTTCAAATGTCTACAAATGGGAAGAACTGACGACAATGGGACTCAAGGAAGAATTTGACTGGTCTGCACCTCCTCCAAGAAATACAAGAAGGTCAAAGTTCCTTCCTTGGTGGCTAACTCCTATTCTTCATCGTGCGACAATCGATGAAAATGAAGACTTGACGACACCGCGGCAGGCCCTACTACAACAACCGACCCCAACAATCTCGGCGCTCCTTCTTCAACTTGAAATTCTTCAGGGGCGTTAGTCCTCAGTTTCGATCATTTTGGTCATTCGATGACAAAGGGGGAGAAATTTGAGTTAGTCTTCAAGCGGGTCTATTTTATTGCCCATATACAACGCAAATTTTTTTTTAAGTTACAACTCTCGTTCTTCTGAAACTTTTATTGGATCGAGTTGTAATCTTAAACCCGATGGTGCTTTGATACTTTTGATGCACTGTGCTCTTGCACTATGCTCTGATACTTTTGATGCACTGAGCTCTGATTCTCTTGAGCTCTGATACTCTTGATGCGTTATTTTGCATGCTTGTTCCTCATTAATGTTATTGCACGCATGCTGAATTTCATCAAGCACCATATTTCATCATGCATTTCAAATTCTTCATATTATATGTCAAATGCGTGTATGAATTACAAGATATAGGGGGAGATCTCCATGATTCAACTCTTCAAATGTGCATTGCCTCAAAAGAAAATTCCTCACTATGCACATCTTCAGGGGGAGTTCTTCTATATCTTGCAATCAAATTCCTCAATATCAGTAATTACACTTCATATGTTTATCCCGTTGAAAACTTAACCTATATTGTCATCAATCACCAAAAGGGGAGATTGTAAGTGCATCTAGTGCCCTTAGTGATTTTGGTGTATTGAAGACTTATAGGTTAAGAAACTAATGTGTTTATGAGTGTACACAGGTCTATAAGTCTATGAGGAGTTTGATATTTACAGAGAAAGTCGACCCTAAAATGAAGTTCTTCGATCAAGACTTTGATATTTTGAAGACTTTACAAGACTTTGAAAGTGAAGAAATTGGTGTGACCTTGAAGACTTGGTATTCATTTGAGGAACATGAAGCGTGAAGACTTTTGTTTTCGTAGTTTCATTTTCTCTTTCTTGAGTCATAGGAAACACCGTCATCGTTAAAGGGGGTCGAGGAAATACTAAGGAAAAATTTCCATGTGATGCTCAACTCAAAATCCTACACCTACCAATCCCTTGAGTGAAGCCTTTGAAATCTCATACGATTCACCAATTACTTGAAAGGATGAGACGAAGTTCTTCCGTCACGAGGAATTTGTTTTGACTGAGGAGTTAGGAATTTGCCAGTGCTGATTACCTACACAGTGAGGAACATGATAGCCCTGAGGAATTTGATATTCAAATTTTCGACCGTTGCTGTGTTGCGCGCCAGCTGTCCCAAAATATCTTATCCACCTAACGGTCATATCATTGAAGGGCATTTATGTCTTATCATGTCGGGCTGCTCCCTAGGCTATAAATAGCCGTCCCCTACAACCACTAGCTGGTTGGCTGCTCCGAGAGAAACTTGACACTTGTCATTTGAGAGCAACCCATCCTCCGAGGACTTTGAGCGAAAATCATCGAGTGAGGAAAAACCCAAAACCAAACCCCTACAAACCCAAAGTGATTGAGCATCACTGAAGAGATTGATCCTGCGTGGATCCGACGCTTGTTACCTTTGAAGACTGTGCTTCTTCCAGACGGTTAGGCGTCATGGTCTAGAGCATCCAAGAGGAATTGTGGATCGCCGAGTGACCAAGTCTGTGAAGGTTTGGAAGTCACCTGAAGACTTACCACGAGTGATTGGAAGAGGTCTGTGTGACCTTAGTTCAAGGAGAATACGGTGAGGACTTGGTGTCCTGAGCTGCGTGCTCAGCGACTGGGTGTCCGGGACTGTGTGTCCTCGAGTTTAAATACTCACCGCCCAACCAGACGTAAACCGAGACAACAGCTTGGAACTGGTCTACCAAATCATTGTCTTCACCAACCTAATCGGTTCTATTTCCTCAACCCTTTCATTTCCTCATTATTGTGTTGAGTGTTTGTTCATATCTGTGTTTGAAGACTTTGATCAAGACTTTCTCAATTTCCTCAGCTCAATTTCTTCACTGCTTTGTCTTCATCTTGTGCTATCATGTGTTTACGCTTTCTGTATTCTTTGTTTGTCTTCATTTCATCATGATGACCATGCCCACATTCTCTTATGCTTACTTCGAGTACTTATTCATTTGCAGTAGTTCTTCACTAAGGAATTTCTCACCGCAAATTCCTCGTTGAAGAATTCATAAAAATCGCCTATTCACCCCCCTCTAGTCGATATAACGCACTTTCAGCAATGCAGTAAAAGAAAAGGAAAAGGGAAAAGTCAAAGAAGAGAGAGATAAAGCCCCGTGTCCCCTTTGGGCCTCAGCCCACATCCACTAGGCCACCAGGCCGGCCTGCACCATCGCCCAGCCGGCCCACCCCGCTCCCACCTTATCCCCCACCCGACAAAAACCCTAAGCACTACCCCACTTCCCTCGATCCCCCACGTCTCGCTACCTTTCCCCCTCCCCCCCCCCGATCCAGATCGGGGGCAGCGAACACCGGCGACCGCGCCACCTCGCGCCCCGTTGCCGGCGCCCATCTCGGCGCCGCCTCACCGCCGTCCTCCTCGCCTCCTCCCCCACCCGATTTTGTGCGCCTCGCCGTGGTGCCCCAACGATGCCACCACACGACGTAGCCGTCCTCGCCTCACCTCCTCGACCACGCCTCCTCGCCGGACTGCTACACCTCGTCCTTCCCTGCGTCGCGCCGTCCTCGTCCCCCTCCTCGACACCCGCTGCCGTTGCCCTACGAACCAACGTGAGCCCGGCCTCCACCTCTCCTCTTCCCCGACTTGCTCCAAGGCGACCCGACATCACCACCGCACCACTGGCCCACTCCGGCACGCCCCGATGCGTGCACACCGCGCCCAAGCCGTGCACCACACCGCGCCACCTGCACGCGCCCAAGGATGCTTTGCCCCTGGCCTCCCCTGCCTCCCGCACCCGCTGCTGCCTCGGAACCGCGGCCTCCTCACCGGAGCGCACGCACCTGCCGTGGCTCGCGTCGCCGTAGCCTCCTCTGCTGCTCCACCCGTGCTGCCTCCCGCTGGGCGCCCCTGTCCTACCTTACCCTGCCGCCCCGTCTCGCTCCACTGCGGGCGCCTACCTCTGCCGCCTCCGACGGTCGTGCCCCTGCTAGCCCTGCCATCGCCAGAGCCCCCCACCGGGGACCGCCCTCGCCAACTCCTCGTCGAGGCCATGGCCTCCGCGGGCGCCATCCATCACGCCTGTGCGTGTTCGGGCGGACGCCCACGCCCATCGCCTGCATCCACCACCCGGTAGCCTGCTGGGCCAATGACTTGTGGGCCCAACGCCCTTTATTACAAAAAACAATTTTTAAAAATATATATCTTAAAAAAAATAATAATTAATTAGTTAAACACAATTAACTTAATTAATCCTATTAATTAACCTAATTAACTTTTTAACTAATTAAGCTATTAATTAGTTAAGCCCAGTCAATGGCAGACGGGCCCCACTACCCCATTGACCAGTCAACCTAGTCAAAGTTGACTTGTTGACTATGCTGACCTCAGCATGTCATCATGTTGGCGCAATAAGTCCATTTTTGAGTTAAAGATAATCCCAGAAATTGTTTAAATCTTTGAAAAATCACAGAAAAATATCCGTAGCTCGGATGAAAATGTTTTCTACATGAAAGTTGCTCAGAACGACGAGACGAAGCCGAATACGTGATCCGTTTACCTGTCAGATGCCTCTAGCTATCTGAACATGGAACATTCTACCTCCGGTCATCTGTCTGACATAGGTCCGGAACTGGGAAAACATTCCCGGTTGAATTCCCCCTTCACCTTTATCGTTTAGCCATACGTTAGGTCACACCCGGCACAACATATTGCCATGTTATGCTTTGTGATGCTATGTTTGCTTTATATTTACTGTTTCTTCCCCCTCTTCTCTCTGGTAGACCCCGAGACCGATGCTGCCCCTGTGATCGACTACGTCGACGACAACCCCTCCTTGCCAGAGCAACCAGGCAAGCCCCCCTTTGATCATCCCGATATCGCCCATTCCATTCTCTCATGCTTGCGTTAGATTTTGCTACTGTTATTGTTTGCTCCTATTCTGCTGCATAGCCTGTTTATTGTAACCTGCTATTGTTACCTACCTACTTATCCTAAACTGCTTAGTATAGGTTGGTTAGAGACCCATCAGTGACCCCCCACTTGACCCGACTGCCCCGCTGGATTATCAGAAGACCCGATCAACGGGATCGAAGACCAAGCCCCAACACCTCACGTCACATCACGCCCCTTTGTTGCTCGACTCTACAGATTTACCACCGAGTGCCGAGGGTGGAACCTCATACATCACTCCTGATGAGATCTCTGTAGAGTAGTTATTCGGTCATGGTCATCGAGGGTGATTTCCTCCTTAACCACTTCCGATACGACTCTATCATGCAACCCCTCAAGTGTGAACCTCGAGGGTGGTTCCTCTTACGTTCACCTTGATGTTTACCTCGAGTGGGAATCCGACAAGGGTGATTCCTCAGGTTTTCCCCCTTGGTGTTAGACATACGGTTACTATGGTTACTATGATTTTGCACTGGACCCTGTTACTAAAGACGGGTTGGCCCTGAGGGGTACCCGCGCGAGCTTAATTGCGAGTGATGTGGAGTCGGGCGGACCTGGAGGGTGCCCGCGAGATAATTACGAGGCGTGGCCGGGCATTCCTAGCCCTTGCCGCAAGTCCTCGAGACGGGGCAATGGGGTCACATCTTTCATGAGTCTCTGCTTGTTACCGCGCATTCCTAATCCACTACATTTTGGATATTTGATCCGAGGGGCCTCTGGCCTGATAGCACTAACCATCACGTGGGCATAGTATGGGCGTTCTGCGTCGTATACATCAACCGGCTTAATAGACGCTCGATCGAAGGCGGCGCTGCCGGGTTGGACTGCGTAAGCGCCTGCCTTGTTGAAGGAGGTAGCTAGGTCTGCTCACCGGCCGCGTCCGCAATGTGCAGGAGTTTCCGGGGAGATGGCCCATGACCCCTGGGGGCATAGGTTTAGTCCGACGTGCTGGCCTCTCTATTAAGCCTAGGTCGGGTTGCGGCGTATTGTTTGGCCGAGGCCGGGCATGACCCAGGAAAGTGTGTCCGGCCGGAGTTAATCAAGCGTGGTGGGTAAGTTGGTGCACCCCTGCAGGGAAGAAAACATCTATCGATAGCCTGTCCTACGGTAACGGACACTTGGAGTTGTATCCCGATCGATACAACTAGAATTGGATACTTGTGATGAGAACTGGATTGTGATGAGAATTGGATTGTGATGATAACTGGATAGTATGGCTCTGGGATTCCTTTCTCGCAGGGAGTCAAGAAAGGATCTCTAGCCGAGGTGGATAACACTACTACTACTTTACTTTATGCTAATCTACTCCCTCCTATTGCTGCAAGATGGTGGTTTCCAGAAGATGCTAGTCTTCGATAGGCTAGGCCTTCCCCTTCTCTTCTTGCATTCTGCAGTTCAGTCCACATATACTACCCTTTTCATTGATACCGATGCATATGTAGTGTAGATCCTTGCTTGCGAGTACTTTGGATGCGTACTCACGGTTGCTTTGCTCCCCCCTTTTCCCCCTTCTTTCTTCTTTCTGGTTGTCGCAACCAGATGGTGGAGCCCAGGATCCAGACGACTACTACTACCATGAGGGTGCCTACTACTACGTGGAGGCCGCCGACGACCAGGAGTAGTTAGGAGGCTCCCAGGCAGGAGGCCTTGCCTTTTCGATCGTTGCTGCTTTTGTGCTAGCCTTCTTAAGGCAAACTTGTCTAACTCATGTCTGTACTCAGATATTGTTGCTTCCGCTGACTCTTGTGTATTCGAGCTTATGTATTCGAGCCCTCGAAGCCCATGGCTTGTAATATAAAGCTTGTATTATTTTATTTGTGTCTAGAGTTGTGTTGTGATACCTTCCCGTGAGTCCTTGATCTTGATCGTACACATTTGCATGTATGATTAGTGTACGATTGAATTGAGGGCGTCACAGAAAGACTACATATAGCAAAAGATGGGCACTGGAGGCCTGCCAGGGGGCCCACGAGGCAGGGGGCGCGCCCCCCACCCTCGTGGATGGTGGGTGGCCCCCCTCGATGCTTTCTTTGCCCAATATTTTTATTCCGAACTGACTTTCGTGGAGTTTCGTGACTTTTGAGTTGTGCGAATAGGTCTCTAATATTTGCTCCTTTTCCATTAAAATTCCAGCTGCCGCATTCTCCCTCTTCATGTAAACCTTGTAAAATAAGAGAGAAAAGACAAAAGTATTGTGACATAATGTGTAATAACAGCCCATAATGCAATAAATATCGATATAAAAGCATGATGCAAAATGGAGGTATCATCGTCTTGCCAACTATTGCTTCTACAATTACCGCTAACGCATAGTGATAAAGTAAAGGAATTACACGGCGTTTGCATTTCATACAATAAAGCGACAACCATAAGGCTCCTGCTAGTTACCGATAACTTTTACAAAACATGATCATCTCATACAATAACGTATATCACATCATGTCTTCACCATATCACATCACAACACACTACTGCAGGATGGTCCAAACGCGACACTACGATTAGAGACCCTTCGGCGAAACTGTGTGTGATGCCATAATCGCAAACGATGGTGTAAAAAACCGTCAAAAAAGGTGCAAAATGTTTCTGATGACGGATGCATCAAACACGATTCAGATTTTAGTTGCGTGTGTGATGCAGGGCATACAGTTCAGTTCAATTAACTGTTTGGGATGAGGAGGAAGAAAAGAAGCGGGTAGCCAGATGAAGGTGTGCGCGATATAGAGCATACGGTTCACTAGGATGAACTGTGTGTGATTAGGCACACAATGGAAATGGTTCAACTGAAAAAGATGTGTGTGATACGCGACAAACAGGTTCGTAATCAGAAATGTGTGCGAAGACAAATAATAACACAGATGATTGCTTCTCATAGCCGTGTGATTTACTCTATCTACGGAAGAATAACACGTATATATATATATATATATATATATATATATATATATATATATATATATATATATATATATATATATATATATATATATATATATATACACACACACACATCTGGCTATTACATTACGCTGTAATGTAATATTATTCTCATACCCTTTTGAACCGACGTGGTTCACAGCTTGACCGACGTGTTTTTCAACAAGAACTGATCTTCCTGCGTGCACGATGGACGGAAATAGGGGATGCAACGTGGAGCTTTCGGTCGTTCCCCGGCGCGATGCTGCGGGCCATTCATTGCTAGAGGAGACATGTAAGGGGTTCCGCATGTCCGCGCGCTCAGCTGGATGAGTTTTGCGATCTATAGTCACCGGAGGTGACGGCGTGGGCATTTTGGCGGCGGATGTGATTTTGGGCGTCAGTGTTTACTGTGGTGTTCGTGGGCCTCAATTTACGTCGTGTTTGTCGTTTTTGATGTGAGAATTATCGGTATGTTATAGTTTTTTGAGATTTTTTTCATCTATAATTTATGATTACAAGTTTTTGTGTACTTGGTCATTTTCCACGCCCGCCATGGAAATCTGTTCTTCTTTTTCTGTTGTTTTACTTTCGAATTGGTGTTGCAGGGAGAGATATAAGGACTGCATGAAAAGATTTGCGTTGTCAATTTTTCTTTCTTGAGTTGTTTCTACCCCGGATTCCCATGTTGTTTTGTCGTTGGCGGAGGTTGTGTATGGCGGTTGACTGTAAGCTGCGATTTTGGGTAATCTAGTCAAACTGTGCAATTAAGTTGCGTGTTTTCAGTGTTGTTTTGAATTGATGCCCGTATGTGTAGTTGGACTGCTGTCGTGTCAAAGTTTTGTTACTATGTGTTGACATCAGAGCCGCACCGATGGCTCTGCACTTTGATTATAAAGGCCGAGCCCTCTGTCAGTTTCATTCTACGAGATGCAACCAAAGAAAAGGGAGATGGATCCTGAGCTGGGAGAGGTTATAGAGGAGGAGGGGGACGCCATAGATGTGAGGGCTGCAGTAGCGGAGCAGAGGAGGAGGAGGCGCAGGCGCAGGCGCAGGCAGATGGCGCGACGTGCTGCCGAGGAGGAACTGGAGGCAGAGTTCAACAGACGACTTGCGCATGAGGTGATGGATACTTGCAACTCCAATGAACTGGAGCTTCTTTTCCCAGAGGGCAGGGGAAGGAACCATATCCAGATCATTAGTTGGGCTAGGGCGAGAGCAGCCACGGCTCCACATCCATCTACCAGGGCAAAATGGCGTCGTTTCTTTGATCGTTATGATTGAAGTAGTGAATATTATGTTTTTAGGATTTTTGTTGTGAGGGAGCAGATGTTCGAATGACTAAATGAATTCAACTTTGTTTTTGTCTCTGAATGTGTTGTTTTGTCTGCATATGTTCGACATGTGCACCTTTGAACTGCTTGGTTTTCTGAAGTTGAACTGATTTGCGGTCAAATGTTGGATGGCTTGTGTAATAACTATTTCCTACCAACTGGCTGCCCATCTGCCTATTTATTATTTTTATAATCTGCGAGTGTCCCTGACTATAAACGTTATCCATCTATGTGTGGTGTGTGGCCAAGTCTTCCCCCTCCCTTTTATTCATTCTTCCAGAATCAGATCTAGGTTCCTCTCTCTTCTCTTTGTTGCCTTTTTCTCTGTTCCTGTGTGTTCGATGGAGGATTGTTCATGCGGATGCCTGGTAAAGATGGCGCGCATAGCTGACGGCATGTGTGTGTCTGAGTCCGGTTGGAGCTCACTTAGACTCAGCGGCGTGGGCAACTTTCTTGTTTGCTGTACGGCAACCATGGGTTTCGTACACCCTATGTTTGTCGCCTGGCTGATGGTGACTTGAAGGAATCATGGGTATGTGTTTACTATTCGTTTTGTTTTCTACTTTCTTGTTGGTTTCTGTTCGAAACCCATGGAATGGATCTGCAGTTTTGTCTTATGAATAGCTTGTCTATATTTTTTTAATTAGGTTTTGTTGGATTTTAACAGCAGGGATTTCTGTGTGTATTTGTTCATTACTTAACAGTATTTAAACCATTTTTTGTATAATCCCTGATCTGTTTATGAATAGATGTTTTTACTGTAGGTGTATTGATATGTATATTTTTCAATTTAGTCAGTTCACATGTCTAGTTAGTTTTGTGTTATTGTTTTGGTTCAAATTTTTTCCATTTTAGTTTGTTATGCAAATCGTTCCTATATCTGTGTAAAAATTCAGTTATGTCAGGTGTTCATTTTGTTTTGTACTCCCATGTCCATTTGCAGAAAATGTCACCCAGATCAGGATTGTTGCTCCTAGTTCCGGTGTTCGAAGATGGAGACTTGACAAGAATGGGTATCGCTTGATGGATGTTGCCTACCACATCGACTTTGATGGTTGCATCAACCTAACTACTGGGTGGAAGGAGTTTGCGGCTGAGTCTGGATTTGAGGATGGTGATGTGGTTATCGTTATGTTCTTGAGAGAAGACGACTCTCTGACGTTCAGAATTTATGTGCTGTAGGTTTAAATGTGGCAAATGACGCCGGCTTTGAGATTTGTGTATGGTTGATTATGTTGCAGTATTTTTTCTTTTAAAACATTTGCATGTGAGATGGTTGAATTGTATTGTTTTATCAGAATGGTATGGAACTAGTTATGTAATGTTTTTCCTATTGTTCTTCTCAATTGTAAGTGTTTTATTTATACATTCTTTATATTAGTACTGGAACAATTTCTATAGTTGAACTGATGGGCATCCTTTGTTTTGGCTGGTATATTTTTCATGTTCATAACTAGGAGACGGTGCTATAATGTTGATGATTTTTTAGAACCCCTTTTTGTTATTGAGTTTGCTGAACTTACATTCTGTTAATGATAGTACTGCTCTATTTTAGGCTGTCAATTACCAATCAAATTTGTTTGTTGTATAATATTTTTTTCTTACTTTTTTACATGAATTTTGGAGCATGTTTTTTCTTTTTATAGATGAATAATGATAGTTTTGGTATTTTATAAAATAAAATAAATTAATCTTCGCTGCACAGTACTTTCTTTTTATTTGTACTTGAACCTTATGAATTGTAGTAGTTGAACTTTTTCGTAAATTCGCTTCTGAAATTTTTATTAATAAATCATATTTTTTTACTTCTTACCATTAAGATGTGTTTGAACTTTGTCACAATATTTTTGTTTATTAACTGATTTTTCTTGTGAGCTTTATTTTTAAATTATTTTCATTTTTTATTTTTTGTCGTATGTGATCTCTTCGGATTTTTGTAATGGGGCGGTACTTTGTTGGGCCATCGGCCTGGTCGTTGTATTCGCCCGGATAGCTTCTCTCTCGCTGGTCAGCAGCAAGACGGCGCGTGCGCATGAGCTATGTGTTTAGTCCCACCTCGCTAGTCGAGGGGGCTCTAGACTTGTTTATAAGCGCAGCCGATGCTCACCAGTCGAACTCCTCTGAACACTTACCAGAGCGCTTATACACGGCGCTCGCTCTCTCTCTCTCTTGACACATGGGCCTGGACGGCAGGCCTGGTGTGTGCGGATTACTAGGGATTCGCCCACGGGCTCGAGTTCAAGTATCTAGCATTTGTCAGGGCCTGCGCCTGTCCTTGGGCGGTCAATTTTGTTTTGTTTTTGGATCTAGTACTTGACTACACCAGTAACTTGGACTGGTACTTTTTTGTCCTTGTGCTGTCAATTTTTTTCTTTTTCTTTTTTTGTTTGTTTGAATATAGTACTTGTGGCATGACTTGCCCCTTTGACCGTGCACTGAGGGGCATAGTTGTCTTGACACATCTTCCTTGTATGGACTTTGCCCCATTATCTATCTTTTTTAGGGGTGTGGGTGCGTCGGGTGGGGTGGGGGAAACAGAATAACCGCCTTCGCTGTCAAGCAGCGCTTGTCGCGTTAAGCGAGGCCGAGCTGGGGGTCGGGACCCTCCCCATCTCGGCGAGGCCGAGCCAGAACGAGCGTAGCAGCGCGACGACGCTGCGCGTGTCGCATGGCGTCGCATGCGGAGGCGAGTCCGTAACATGACTTGCCCCATTATCTTATCTTAGGGGTGTGCGTGCGTGGGGAAACAGAATAACCGCGTTTTCTATCTTTTAGGACTTGCCCCCGCACCGAACCGTACCTAGGGGCATAGTTGTACTAACACATCTTCCTTGTATGGACTTTGCCCCATTATCTATCTTAGGGGTGTGGGTGCGTGGGGTGGGGAAAAGAATAACCGATCAGCTACTGCTTGTCAAGCAGCGCCTTTGCCCGTTAGCGCGAGGCCGAGCCGGGGAAGGGGGGGTCGGGACCCCCCTCCCCCATCCCGGCGAGGCCGAGCCAGGAACGAGCCGTAGCAGGCGACGACGCGGCGTGCCGCGACGTTGCATGCGGAGGCGAGTCCGTAACATGACTTGCCCCATTATCTTATCTTTATTTTTTAGGGGAAAAACATGACCGTTATGAATTATTTTTTCATTTGTACTTGTTTGATAATTTTTTTGTACTGTTTGTGAGTTATTATTTGTACTTTAGTCGTTTTTTTTCACCATCTATATTTTTTTTATTTGTATTTGATTTTTGGTATTATCTTTTGTAACTGGCTAGAGATAGTGGGCTTCGCCACGGTTGTGGGCTTTAGCTGTCCGTTTTCTCCCAGTCATTTTTTAACCCTCGCACTCACCTTTTAACCTCCGATCATCCCTGTTCCGCTCCTCTCCCGTCCCCAAATCGATTCCGTCTTCGTTCCCCTCTTCTTCTCTTCTCGGAGGGGGAGTTGTTACTCCTGTTTCGCCGCGGGAGCGTCGGCCGGAGGGCTCAACCCCAGGGGTGGAGGTCCGGGTGTTCTGTTTTGTTCTTTTTTCTCTGCCATTGACTTTGCTTGCGTTCTCTTATGTTCAGATTTTCTCTCTATTTCTAATCTGTTGCTCTCTTTGCTGTCCCAGGCTGCAGTCGCTAGGGTTCCTTTGTTGTTGAACGAGCGTTTGGCGGCAGTGATACTGGATTGCGTGGCGGATTTTGTGTTTGCTGGTAAGAGTTTTGCTTTTGTATGGCGTGCTTCGTTTCTGAAATAGTTCAAATCCCTAATTTTTGTTCATGTGTCTTGCAGATCTGGTTCGGCAGATTTTAGGACTGTAGATCTCAATGGGTACATCATCCAGTCCGGACAAATTGAATGCAGGTGATTTTCCCTGTATTTTGGATGATGTTTTAATAGATCTGGTTTTTATGTTGTACAGTTGTTGCCGTATCGACTTTATAAGTTGTATGTATTTTGATATGTGTTAATTTTGTCCTGGATTGTATAGCGTGTATGGTTTTGGCAGTTGATGCAACCTGCAGACAGGATGTAGTACTTATCACCATGTGTATTTTGAACTGCTGTCCTGGCATTTGAATAGGTTGTAGTAGTCAATGAAGAACTAGTATAGTGTTGAAAGAGTTGTGTTTTCTGAAGTTTGTTCTGCAAGTGGTGGGTTCATATTTGTTTTATTCGGTGAACTTGTAGTGTTCACATAGTTGAACTGATTGATTGTTCTTGTACTTTTTTGCTAATTATGATGTTGTTGCAGATGTTGGAGTGCCGGTGCCTCCTGATTCTGACAAATCAGAACGCTTTCAAGATCTTGTGAATGTTATTTTTGAGACACCAAATCCTCTAGAAGAACTTGCGAATGTTGCTGCTTATATTTTCTCTATTTTTATCAGCCTTTAATACATATATATTCTTAGTTACATCAGTTGTTCCGTTTTGTTTTGTGTCTGATGCTATGCGCTTTATTTATCTTTGTGTCTGCAATGTTAATTGTGTTTTAATTTTTTATGTGCGTGGTTATGTTCTTAGTTTATTGTAGTTAATGACAACCATGGTGTTCCAGAGGACATTGCTGATGTTGTTAAAGATATTAATGATGGAATGTATTCACTTAACGTTGATGATGGTGATGGCATCTTGCAGTTATCTGTTACTCAGTCTCAAAGTGTTGATGGCACTGAGCCTGTTACCCAAGCTGAGGATGTTCCTATGCAGTTACAACTCGAGGACGAAAGGATAAGAAAGAAGAAGTATGAATTCCAGAAGAGAAAGGAATTGGAACGGCGTCAAAAGGCTGCCTGTGTGCCAGAAAGTGATGTTGATGTTGCTCAAGCTCCTAAATGTGTAGGCGGTGAAGGTGGTGACGCGGGTTTTTCAACTGTTCATGTCGGATCTCATGGAAGTGACATGCCTGTGAAGACAAACTTGATGCAAACTCGTTTGACGCAAGTGTTTGATCGTGATGGAGTTAAGGAGAAGAAAGCTGTTTTGAATAGGAAGATGTCAGATCGAAATCCTGATGACACACAGAGGCGTAGTCCACGTGTGAAAGCTGTTTCCCAACCTGGTAATAGCAAAGCTGATGCGGATAGTGTTGCTGTGAAAATTGGTCCAAGCAAACTTGGTGGCTCCTTTGTTCGTCGGAGTCCACGAGGTTTGAAAAATAAGAAGCCTTCTTCGTCTCCTCTTCAAGAGCGGTCTTTGTTGAAAGAAAATAAGAAGCGTAAAGTTCATCCTGCAAAAGTGAACAAAGGTGTGAAGAAGCGTGCTCGTGTTGAAGCTGAAGATGCTGCATCTGAAGAAGATGATATTGAAGTTGATTCAGAAGATGAATTTGTAGTGGTATGTGTTTTGTACTGCATGTGTCTTGCTAGTTGTACTTGCAATGATTTAATTGTGTTTGGGCTGGTATGCTGGCCAGGTGAGGCAGGTCATTGTTTTGCATCTATTTTGATTGTGGTACTGATGTTGTTTTAATAGTTGAACTTGTGCAAACTTTTCTTTGTTTTACTTGCCTTCATATGCTTGTTTTGTTTCCTATATTCATTGTTTGCAGTGGTATGTGTTTTGTTGTGTATGTGACTTACTAATTGTAATTGTAATGATTTAATTTGTGTTTGGGGTGGTATGCTGGCCAGGTGAGGCTTGTCATAGTATTCATTAATTGAGGGTGGTACTGATGTTGTTTTAATAGTTGAACTTCTGCAATATTTTTTTTACTTACATTTGTATGCTTGTTTTGTTTTCTATATTCATTGTTTGCAGTGGTTTGTGTTTTGTACTGCATGTGATTTACTAGTTGTACTTTCAATGATTTAATTGTGTTTCGGCTGGTATTGCGGCCAGGTTAGGCTGATCATTGTTTGGATCAATTGAGGGGTGGTACTGATGTTGTTTTAATAGTTGAACTTGTGCAATCTTTTCTTTTTCTTTTTACGTGCATTCATATGCTTTTGTTGTTTTCTATATTCAATTTTTTTAAGGTGTGGCTTTTTTGTTTTCATTTACAGCCTGTTAGCGTTATGAGTCCAGTCAAGCCGGTGGGAGGCAATGCCGGAAAAGTTGCCTTGGATGAAGGTGACCAACAGAAATTGAACTTAACTGTGCGATGTTCGTTGAGAGAGGTTGAAGATTGTGCTAAATTGCTCGAGAGTCGGCATGTGGCTAGGGTTCATGCATCTGATTTTGGTTCTATCTTCAGGTGGAGGGTGAAGTCTAACATTTCCCGTCCTCTGATGGGAGTTTTGTACCCGAGGATAGATTGTGATACAAGGACTCTTGACATGGGTGAGGCTAATAAGAAGCTTCGCATCACTAGCGATGGTATACAACAATTATTTGGTTTCCCTCGTGGTGGTCGTTCTGCGCCAAGGCCGTTAGAGGACGGATATGATGACGCTCTGATGAAGTTAAGATCGGAGCTTGACATTAGCAGGGACAAAGATATCAAGACAAAGGATTTGAGGAATAAGCTCAAGGTGCTCGTCAAGGATCCTAGCAAAGATGACCTTGCTCTGAAAGTGTTCTTCATTATTGAGTTTATGAAGGTTGTGTTGCCTGGATCTGCCCCGCGTGTTTCCAGAGAGGCAACAATGTTTGAGGGTCTTGTCTTTGAGGACATGGCAAATATGGATTATTGCCAGCTGATGGTTGATGAGCTTAGAAGGGCTGTTGCCAAGTACCAAAGTGGTCATACCATGGGGAAGGCAATCACAGGCTGTGCCATAGGGCCTGTACTAATGTACCTTGACTGCCTTATCCGTGGCAAAACTGCGGAGCCTGACATGCGAGTCCCCCTCATATGTTACATGGATCCTGCCAAGCTTTCTGATCTGGTTGATGCAGATTTGATAAAAAAGGCAATACAGATCCAAAGACTTGGGTGTTTGGGAAGCTTCCGGTGATTTTTGTTTGTTTTGTGTCTTGCAGACCTTTTATTTTATTCTTAGGTATAGCTATTTTTTGCTGTAGTGGACATGTGTACTGTAGAGTTGTGTGTTTATATTTTGTATGGTTTAGGTATGGTTTTTTAGTACTGTTGTTTCATGTGTTGTTTAACTGAATAACTTTGTTCAACTAGCCTCTTGGTAAATACTAACAAATTGGCAATGACAGTTAAAGTTTTATTAGTGGTGTTGATTTTAAATCTGTTAATATCATGATTTATTTTTCCCTATGTGTTGTGTTGATTGATTAGCTATTTTTCCCTTTTGTTTGTAGTGGAAAACTCAAGAGGAGGTTGTCTTTTTCCGAGTGTATAAACGGCCCGTCCTGGAGATGCCGTTGTTGGGAAACGTAGTAATTTCAAAAATTTTCCTACGATCACGCAAGATCATGGTGATGCATAGCAACGAGATGAGAGTGTTGTCTCGTACACTCGTGAGACCAGCAACGGAAGCGTTGACGCAACGTAGAGGAAGTAGTCGTACTTCTTCCCGATCCAACCGATCCAAGTACCGAACGTCGGCACCTCCGAGTTCTGCACACGCTCAGCTCGATGACGTCCCTCGAACTCCGATCCAGCCGAGTGTTGAGGGAGAGTTTCGTCGACCTGACGGCGTGGTGACGATGATGATGTTCCACCGCGCAGGGCTTCGCCTAAGCTCCGCAACGGTATATTCGAGGTGTAGTTTAGTGGAAGGGGCACCGCACACGGCTAAGGAACGATCTCAATGATCAACTTGTGTGTCATGGGGTGCCCCTGCCCTGTATATAAAGGAGGGAAGGGAGGGCTGGCCGGCCAAGGAGAGGTGCGCCAGGTGTCCTACTCCTACTAGGAGTAGGATTCCCCCAAATCCTAGTCCAACTAGGTTTCCCAAGTGGGAAGGGAGAGAGAGAGGCGCCCCTTCTCCTAGTCCTAATAGGACTAGGGAAGGGGAAGGTGCGCCAGCACTATGGCCCCCTTTCTCTTTCCCACTAAGGCCCATCAGGGCCCATTGACCCCGGGAGGTTCCGTAACCCCGGTACTCGGTAAAATTCCCAATTTCACCCGGAGTGATTCCGAGTCCAAACATAGGCTTCCAATATATCAATCTTTATGTCTCGACCATTTCGAGACTCCTCGTCATGTCCGTGATCTCATCCGGGACTCAACAACCTTCGTACATCAATATCATATAAACTCATAATAACATCCATCGAAGCGTTAAGCGTGCGGACCCTACGGGTTCGAGAACTATGTAGACATGACCGAGACACCTCTCGGTCAATAACCAATAGCGGACCTGGATGCCCATATTGGCTCCTACATATTCTACGAAGATCTTTATCGGTCGATCGCATAACAACATACGTTGTTCCTTTGTCATCGGTATGTTACTTGCCCGAGATTCGATCGTCGGTATCCAATACCTAGTTCAATCTCACATCGGCAAGTCTCTTTTCTCGTTCCGTAATACATCATCTCACAACTAACACATTTAGTTGCAATGCTTGCAAGGCTTATGTGATGTGCATTACCGAGAGGGCCCAGATACCTCTCCGACAATCGGAGTGACAAATCCTAATCTCAAATATGCCAACCCAACATGTACCTTCGGAGACACCTGTAATGTACCTTTATAATCACCCGATTCGTTGCTGACGCTTTGGTAGCACCCAAAGTGTTCCTCGGCAAACGGAGTTGCATAATCTCATAGTTACAGGAACATGTATGGGTCATGAAGAAAGCATTAACAACATACTAAACGATCAAGTGTTAAGCTAACGGAATGGGTCATGTCAATCAGATCATTCAACTAATGATGTGACCTTGTTAATCAAATAACAACTCCTTGTTCATGGTTAGGAAACATAACCATCTTTGATTAACAAGCTAGTCAAGTAGAGGCATACTAGTGACATACTGTTTGTCTATATATTCACACATGTATTATGTTTCCGGTTAATACAATTCTAGCATGAATAATAAACATTTATCATGATATAAGGAAATAAATAATAACTTTATTATTGCCTCTAGGGCATATTTCCTTCAGCCTCCCACTTGCACTAGAGTCAATAATCTAGTTCACATCGCCATGTGATTTAACATCAATAGTTCACATCTATATGTGTTTAACACCCATAGTTCACATCGACATGTGACCAACACCCAAAGGGTTTACTAGAGTCAGTAATCTAGTTCACATCGCTATGTGATTAACACCCAAAGAGTACTAAGGTGTGATCATGTTTTGCTTGTGAGATAATTTTAGTCAACGGGTCTGTCACATTCAGAGCCGTAAGTATTTTGCAAATTTCTATGTCTACAATGCTCTGCACGGAGCTACTCTAGCTAATTGCTCCCACTTTCAATATGAATCCAGATTGAGACTCAAAGTCATCTAGATTAGTGTTAAAACTTGCATCGACGTAACCTTTTACGATGAACCTTTTTTCACTTCCATAATCGAGAAACATATCCTTATTCTACTAAGGATAATTTTGACCGCTGTCCATTGATCTACTCCTAGATCTCTATTGCACTCCCTTGCCAATCTTAGTGGTAGGGTATGCAATAGATCTGTACACAGCATGACATACTTTATAGAACCTATGTCCGATGCATAGGGAATGACTTTCATTCTCTTTCTATCTTCTGCCGTGGTCGGGTTTTGAGTCTTACTCAATCTCACACCTTGTAACACAGGCAAGAACTCTTTCTTTGACTGTTCCATTTTGAACTACTTCAAAATCTTGTCAAGGTATGTATTCATTGAAAAACTTATCAAGCGCCTTGATCTATCTCTATAGATCTTGATGCTCAATATGTAAGCAGCTTCACCGAGGTCCTTCTTTGAAAAACTCCTTTCAAATACTCCTTTATGCTTTGCGAGAATAATTCTACATTATTTCCGATCAACAATATGTCATTCACATATACTTATCGAAATGCTGTAGTGCTCCCACTCACTTTCTTGTAAATACAGGCCTTTCCAAAAGTCATATAAAATCATATGCTTTGATCAACACATCAAAGCGTATATTCCAACTCCGAGATGCTTGCACCAGTCCATTGATGGATCATTGGAGCTTGCACATTTTGTTAGCTCCTTTAGGATTGACAAAAAACTTCTGGTTGCATCATATACAACTCTTCTTTAATAAATCCATTAAAGAATGTAGTTTTGACATCCATTTGCCAGATTTCATAAAATGTGGCAATTGCTAACATGATTCGGACAGACTTAAGAATCGCTTCAGATTGAGAAAATCTCATTGTAGTCAACACCTTGAACTTGTCGAAAACCTTTTGTGACAAGTCGAGCTTTGTAGATAGTAACACTACTATCAGCATCTGTCTTCCTCTTGAAGATCCATTTATATAATATGGCTTGCCGATCATCGGCAACTCCATCAAAGTCCACACTTTGTTCTCATATATGGATCCCATCTCAGATTTCATGGTCTCAAACCATTTCGCGGAATCTGGGCTCATCATCGCTTCCTCATAGTTCGTAGGTTCATCATGGTCTAGTAACATGACTTCTAGAATAGGATTACCGTACCACTCAGTGCGGATCTTACTCTGAAGACCTACAAGGTTTGGTAGCAACTCGATCTGAAGTTTCATGATCATCATCATTAACTTCCTCACTAATTGGTGTAGGAATCACTGGAACTGATTCCTGTGATGAACTACTTTCCAATAAGGGAGAAGGTACAATTACCTCATCAAGTTCTACTTTCCTCCCACTCACTTCTTTCGAGAGAAACTCCTTCTCTAGAAAGGATCCATTCTTAGCAACGAATGTCTTGCCTTTGGATCTGTGATAGAAGGTGTACCCAATAGTAACCTTTGGGTATTCTATGAAGACACATTTCTCCGATTTGGGTTTCGAGCTTATCAGGTGAAAACTTTTTCACATAAGCATCACAACTCCAAACTTTAAGAAACGACAGCTTAGGTTTACTGCTAAACCATAGTTCATACGGTGTCATCTCAACGGATTTAGATGGTGCCCAATTTAAACGTGAATGCAGCTGTCTCTAATGCATAACCCCAAAACGATAGTGGTAAATCGGTAAGATACATCATAGATCGCACCATATCAAAATAAAGTACGGTTCTGACGTTCGGACACACCATAACGTTGTGGTGTTCCGGTGGCGTGAGCTGTGAAACTATTCCACATTGTTTTAATTGAAGACCAAACTCGTAACTCAATTATTCGCTCCACGATCAGATCGCGAAACTTTATTTTCTTGTTACGATGATTTTCCACTTCACTCTGAAATTCTTTGAACCTTTCAACTATTTCAGACTTATGTTTCATCAAGAAGATATACGCATATCTGCTCAAATCATCTGTGAAGATCGAAAATAACGATACTTGCCGTGAGCTTTAACACTCATCGGACCGCATACATCAAGATGTATTATTTCCAATAAGTCATTTGCTCGCTCCATTGTTCCGGAGAACGAGTCTTTAGTCATCTTGCCCATAAGGCATGGTTCGTAAGCATCAAGTGATTCATAATCAAGTGATTCCAAAATCCCATCAGCATGGAGTTTCTTCATGCGCTTTACACCAATATGACCTAAACGGCGAGTGCCACAAATAAGTTGCACTATCATTATTAACTTTGCATCTTTTGGCATCAATATTATGAATATGTGTATTACTACGATCGAGATCCAACAAACTATTTTTATTGGGTGTATGACCATTGAAGGTTTTATTCATTTAAACAGAACAACAATTATTCTTTGACTTTGAATGAATAACCGTTTTGCAATAAACATGATCAAATCATATTCATGTTCAACGCAAACACCAAATAACATTTATTTAGGTTTAACACTAATCCCGAAAGTATAGGGAGTGTGCGATGATGATCATATCAATCTTGGAACTACTTCCAACACTCATCGTCACTTCCCCTTCAACTAGTTTCTGTTCATTCTCGCAACTCCGCTTCAAGTTACTACTCTTAGAAACTGAACCAGTATCAAATACCGAGGGGTTGCTACGAACACTAGTAAAATACACATCAATAATCTGTATATCAAATATACCTTTGTTCACTTTGCCATCCTTCTTATCCGCCAAATACTTGGGGTAGTTCCGCTTCTAGTGACCAGTTCCATTGTAGCAAAAGCACTTAGTCTCAGGCTTAGATCCAGACTTGGGCTTCTTCATTCGAGCAGCAACTTGCTTGCCGTTCTTCTTGAAGTTCCCCTTCTTCCCTTTGCCCTTTTCCTTGAGACTAGTGGTCTTGTCAATCATCAACACTTGATGCTCTTTCTTGATTTCCACCTTCGTCGATTTCAACATCATGAAGAGCTCGGGAATCGTTTTCGTTATCCCTTGCATACTATAGTTCATCACGAAGTTCTAGTAACTTAGTGATGGTGACTAGAGAATTCTGTCAATCACTATCTTATCTGGAAGATTAACTCCCACTTTGATTCAAGCGATTGAAGTACTCAGATAATCTGAGCACATGCTCACTAGTTGAGCGATTCTCCTCCATCTTTTAGCTATAGAACTTGTTGGAGACTTCATATCTCTCAACTCGGTATTTGCTTGAAATATTAACTTCAATTCCTGGAACATCTCATATGGTCCATGACGCTCAAAACGCTTTTGAAGTCCCGATTCTAAGCCGTTAAGTATGGTGCACTAAACTATCAAGTAGTCATCATATTGAGCTAGCCAAACGCTCATAACGCCTCGCATTTGCTCCTGCAATAGGTCTGTCACCTAGCGGTGCATTAAGGACATAATTCTTACAGGCAGCAATGAGGATAAACCTCGGATCACGGATCCAATCCGCATCATTGCTACTAACATTTTTCAATACAATTTTCTAGGAACACATATAAAAACATAGGGAAGCAACAACGCGAGCTATTGATCTACAACATAATTTGCAAAATACTACCAGGACTAAGTTCATGATAAATTAAAGTTCAATTAATCATATTACTTAAGAACTCCCACTTAGAAAAATATCCTCCAATTCTCTAAGTGATTGCGTGATCCATATCAACTACACCATGACCGATCATCACGTGTGATGGAGTAGTTTCAATGGTGAACATCAATATGTTGATCATATCTACTATATGATTCACGCCGACCTTTCGGTCTCCGTGTTCCGAGGTCATATCTTATATGCATAGCTCGTCAAGTATAACCTGAGTATTCTGCGTGTGCAACTGTTTTGTACCCGTTGTATTTGAACGTAGAGCCTATCACACCCGATCATCACGTGGTGTCTCAAAGACGAAGAACTTTCGCAACGGTGCATACTCGGGAGAACACTTCTTGATAATTTAGTAAGGGATCATCTTATAATGCTACCGTCAATCAAAGCAAAATAAGATGCATAAAGGATTAACATCACATGCAATCAATATAAGTGATATGATATGGCCATCATCATCTTGTGCTTGTGATCTCCATCTCGAAGCACCGCCATGATCACCATCGCCACCGCGCGACACCTTGATCTCCATCGTAGCATCGTTGTCGTCTCGCCAATCTTATGCTTCTCGACTATCGCTACCGCTTAGTGATAAAGTAAAGCATTACATGCGATTGCATTGCATACAATAAAGCGACAACCATATGGCTCCTGCCATTGCCGATAACTTCGGTTACAAAACATGATCATCTCATACAATAAAATTCAGCATCATGTCTTGACCATATCACATCACAACATGCCCTGCAAAAACAAGTTAGACGTCCTCTACTTTGTTGTTGCAAATTTTACGTGGCTGCTACGGGCTGAGCAAGAACCGTTCTTACCTACGCATCAAAACCACAACGATACTTCGTCAAATAGACTCCGTTTTAACCTTCTCAAGGACCGGGCGTAGCCACACTCGATTCAACTAAAGTGAGAGAGACAGACACCCGCCGGTCACCTTTAAGCAACGAGTGCTCGGAGCGGTGAAACCAGTCTCGCGTAAGCGTCTGGCGTAATGTCGGTCCGGCCGCTTCATCTCACAATACCGCTGAACCAAAGTATGACATGCTGGTAGGCGGTATGACTTGTATCGCCCACAACTCACTTGTGTTCTACTCGTGCACATGACATCAACGCATAAAACCTGGCTCGGATGCCACCGTTGGGAAACGAGTAATTTCAAAAATTTTCCTACGATCACGCAAGATCATGGTGATGCATAGCAACGAGATGAGAGTGTTGTCTCGTACACTCGTGAGACCAGCAACGGAAGCGTTGACGCAACGTAGAGGAAGTAGTCGTATTTCTTCCCGATCCAACCGATCCAAGTACCGAACGTCGGCACCTCCGAGTTCTGCACACGCTCAGCTCGATGACGCCCCTCGAACTCCGATCCAGCCGAGTGTTGAGGGAGAGTTTCACGACGACGGCGTGGTGACGATGATGATGTTCCACCGGCGCAGGCTTCGCTTAAGCTCCGCAACGGTATATTCGAGGTGTAGTTTAGTGGAAGGGGCACCGACACAGCTAAGGAACGATCTCAATGATCAACTTGTGTGTCATGGGGTGCCCCTGCCCCTGTATATAAAGGAGGAAAGGGAGGGGCTGGCCGGCCAAGGAGAGGTGCGCCAGGTGTCCTACTCCTACTAGGAGTAGGATTCCCCCAAATCCTAGTCCAACTAGGTTTCCCAAGTGGGAAGGGAGAGAGAGGGCGCCCCTTCTCCTAGTCCTAATAGGACTAGGGAAGGGGGAAGGTGCGCCAGCACTATGGCCCCTTTCTTTTCCCACTAAGGCCCATCAGGCCCATTGACCCCGGGAGGTTCCGTAACCCCGGTACTCGGTAAAATTCCCAATTTCACCCGGAGTGATTCCGAGTCCAAACATAGGCTTCCAATATATCAATCTTTATGTCTCGACCATTTCGAGACTCCTCGTCATGTCCGTGATCTCATCCGGGACTCAACAACCTTCGTACATCAATATCATATAAACTCATAATAACTGTCATCGAACGTTGTTGCGTGGGACCCTACGGGTTCGAGAACTATGTAGACATGACCGAGACACCTCTCGGTCAATAACCAATAGCGGGACCTGGATGCCCATATTGGCTCCTACATATTCTACGAAGATCTTTATCGGTCGACCGCATAACAACATACGTTGTTCCCTTTGTCATCGGTATGTTACTTGCCCGAGATTCGATCGTCGGTATCCAATACCTAGTTCAATCTCACATCGGCAAGTCTCTTTTCTCGCTCCGTAATACATCATCTCACAACTAACACATTTAGTTGCAATGCTTGCAAGGCTTATGTGATGTGCATTACCGAGAGGGCCCAGAGATACCTCTCCGACAATCGGAGTGACAAATCCTAATCTCAAATATGCCAACCCAACATGTACCTTCGGAGACACCTGTAATGTACCTTTATAATCACCCGATTCGCCAGACGCTTGGTAGCACCCAAAGTGTTCCTCGGCAAACGGAGTTGCATAATCTCATAGTTACAGGAACATGTATGGGTCATGAAGAAAGCATTAACAACATACTAAACGATCAAGTGTTAAGCTAACGGAATGGGTCATGTCAATCAGATCATTCAACTAATGATGTGACCTTGTTAATCAAATAACAACTCCTTGTTCATGGTTAGGAAACATAACCATCTTTGATTAACAAGCTAGTCAAGTAGAGGCATACTAGTGACATACTGTTTGTCTATATATTCACACATGTATTATGTTTCCGGTTAATACAATTCTAGCATGAATAATAAACATTTATCATGATATAAGGAAATAAATAATAACTTTATTATTGCCTCTAGGGCATATTTCCTTCAGCCTCCCACTTGCACTAGAGTCAATAATCTAGTTCACATCGCCATGTGATTTAACATCAATAGTTCACATCTATATGTGTTTAACACCCATAGTTCACATCGACATGTGACCAACACCCAAAGGGTTTACTAGAGTCAGTAATCTAGTTCACATCGCTATGTGATTAACACCCAAAGAGTACTAAGGTGTGATCATGTTTTGCTTGTGAGATAATTTTAGTCAACGGTCTGGCTCACATTCAGAGCCGTAAGTATTTTGCAAATTTCTATGTCTACAATGCTCTGCACGGAGCTACTCTAGCTAATTGCTCCCACTTTCAATATGAATCCAGATTGAGACTCAAAGTCATCTAGATTAGTGTTAAAACTTGCATCGACGTAACCTTTTACGACGAACCTTTTTTCACTTCCATAATCGAGAAACATATCCTTATTCTACTAAGGATAATTTTGACCGCTGTCCATTGATCTACTCCTAGATCTCTATTGCACTCCCTTGCCAATCTTAGTGGTAGGGTATGCAATAGATCTGGTACACAGCATGACATACTTTATAGAACCTATGTCTGATGCATAGGGAATTTTTATGTTGTTGTCCTGATGTCAGTGTTGTAGTTGAACTTCCTCATGTTCATCTATTTATTAATAATTTTCTTTCATGCAGATTGATCACGATGAGGCTGCTGGCACCGACAGCGAGGGCTGATGATGGTACGGAGGCTAATGTTTCGATCAGCGTACGAACGATGTTGGCTCGCAGCACCCTGTTGTTGATGTGAGTCAGTCCTCATTGTTTGTATGTTTTTACTATGTTGTTCTGCTGTCAGTATTGTAGTTGAACTTCCTGATCTACATCTGTTTATTAATTTTTCTTTTCATGCAGGAGAGCAATCATAATGTTGAGGGTTCTGTTGACGGTGGAGTTAATGATCTATCCACTGATAAGTGCAAGGTTATTTTCATTTTCATTGTGTTTATTAATATTTTCTTAAAATTTCATGCGCACCGATGTGTCTTGCTTGTTCATTTTTCGAACCCACACCGTTTATTGTTGCTTATAATAGCATTGTTTTTTTGTCTCATTACATTTGAATCAGGGTCCTATTGTTGGCGATGAGCCTTGTTTGCCTGTTGGTGATGTCGCTTTGAATGTTAGCAGTAGCAAGTTCGATGATGTTGCTGTGAATGCTTCCAAGGTTTATTTCCTGTGCACCTATTGATAGATTATTTTTTATTGTTAGTTTTGTTCATATTATTCACTTTTTCTGAATTTTTATTTTCATCAGATTACTGATGTTGAGCGTGAGGTTGTCCTTAGTGGTGGAGATGATGCTCATGATGTTCCATTGAGTAGTGGGCGCAATGTTGGTACCAAAGTTGATGATGAGGATGCTGGTGCTGCCAAAGATACTTGATGCCAAATTGCTCGGTGTTGGTATTGCTGGAATGAAAATGTTTACATTAGAAGATTTGCCGCCGGAGAATTTCCGGCCTGGAGGTCTTGATTACGGTGATGCATTGCAAGATGCTTCTAGCGTGGAGGAGGTGCCATCCGAGGATGATGATTTACTTCTGTCAATTTCTTCTGACCCCTTGACGCAGGAGGCGCTCTTGTCGTCCCAGGATTTTCTTTCTACAGACCGTGAAAGCGCATCAACAATGGTGTCCTCTCAAGATGTCCCATCGTCAAACCCTGAAACTAGAGGCATAATGGTCTAATCACAGGAACTACCATCGTCGTCAAACCCTGATAGTCCAGGTAAGGACTTGTAAATGGGGTGTACTTCTCAATTTTGGCATTTTGGACATGTTCTCTTGTAGTTGTTGAACTTATTACTTTTCATCATTTTCTGCAAGCAGAAAGTGGTAATGTTGTTAAGGTTGATACGTTTTTCTTATTTGTTACGAGGTTGCGCATTTAACCGCATTTAAATGGTTAGTTTGGGATTTTGCCTGTACCATTTTTTTGTCTCTTTTTCTTTCTCTAGTTTGATTATTGTTGTTGTTGCAGTAGTTTTAATTCATGTAATCTTTTGTGTTTTTCTAGTCACAAGCCGATGTTTCAAAATAAAGAATGTGATGCCAGTGTTGGTTCTATTGCTAAAGCGTTTGTCCCCACTGGCATGCTCAACTCGCATAAAGGTTGATGTTGTTTTATATTCTCTACGTCAGAAGTATCGAGACACTGACAAGTTGATAGTTCCCAGATGGGTGACGGTCAGTATTTTGCTTTTTTTGTAAATAGGATGATAACTTGTTTTGCCAATTTTCTAACTATTGTTGTTCTTTTTGTACAACAGACCAAGATCCGTGATGGAAATATTGATTCCAATGTGCTAAATTGGTTTACAAGATCAGGTGCTGATGGTTTTGACCAAGTAGGTGAACTTGGACTTTTTGTACTCATTAACTAGAATTGTCATGTTTTCTATGCAGTTTTGGGATGTGGGGGGAATGAACTTGATCTGTGCTTCTTTTATTAAAGTTGTACTTATTGTTGCAAGGGAATTGAACTGATATGATTGTTCCTCAATTTTGGGCGGTGGATATAATTTCTTTATGATTATGTGATTTTTTGTTTGTACTTATGAATTTCAGTTTCCATCTTTTATTTTATTGTTTGGAGGCTGAATTTTTTGTTTCATTATGATTTGGTAAATTCATTTTTCCTCTGTGATTTTTTTCCAGCTTCTTTTCCCTACATTTGATCCGCCGTCATTTGTGGCTACCATGAAGCCTAGTGAAGAATCTGGGCATTGGTGCTTGGTTGTTCTGAATTTGAAGTTCCGTCGTTTCGAGTGTCTTGATTCACTCCGTGATGAAACCTCGGGTGATGCAGTTAGATTCTTAAGGAACATGACATATAATTTAAAGAAGCTTTGGAGGGAGTCCAGTGTAGACAGGGCCAAACCGTTCTCACCGACGCATATTGATGGTTTCTCTTGCGAGTTTGTGCGGGTGCCTCAGCAGGAAAACACGTGAGTATCCGTTTTTAATGATTTTTGCTGGTTGTTTTTGTTGCTGGAGGATGTTGTTCCTGTGTTTTTTGGATTTTGTGTTCTACCATTTTTTGATTTTTCCTTTGTTTACAGGCATGATAGTGGATTCTTTATGCTACAAAACTGCAAGACCTATTATTGCCGGGAGGATGGTGTAATTGAAATGGTCGATTACAGCCATGAAGACATTTTGGACATTAGGAAGACTTTGTTGTATACCTGCGCAACTAGCGATTTGTTTGATGTTGACTTCCGGGGTTTGTTTGGCATCGAACCCTGTATGTGTGCATGGACTTTTGTAATTTTTTTGCAGCTTGTACTTCTCTATTAGTACTGTCATGAAATATGTATTTGAACTTACGCTTTGTGCGGTCTTTTTTTTTTCGGTGAGTGGCTGGATCTTGGTGAGCATGACTACGTGTTCTTTGGTAGCCGTTCTTGGAGCTCGAGCCAGTAGCTATTGATCTTAGCTGTATGTTCTCCCGAAAAGACAAGATCTGGTGTTATGAAGGGGCGGTTGGGAGCTCTGAGAGGTTTTACGGCTGCTTGTGCAGATAGCCCTACTACACCCAAGAATCCCATTGTGGAATTGATAGACAGCGATGATGATGTGTTTGACAAGATTGCTGGTGTTGGAAGAGTCACGAGGAGCGCTGCTGCCAAAGGTTTATCTCCCCTTGCTGGAATAGTGGCTCGTAGAGCTGGTGGTGCTAGGAAAGATCCCGCTTTGAATTCTGGCAATGTTGTAAGCACGAAGCGTGCGCCCAGAGCTCCTATAAAGTTTTGCTCCTCTGTGCAGCAGCTTCACCCTTATAAATTCCCTCACCTGGACAAGGCTCGCAGGTTGTATAATCTGTTGCTTAGTGATGAATGGCGTGAGAAGTATGCCGAGTGAGTATCTCTCATTATTTTTCCTCTTCCTTTTCTTGTGTTGTTTGTAACTGCTAGATAAATATGGCCTGAACTGTTCCTTTTTATACAACTCGAACTGCTATGAATGCCTTATCTTGCTTCTCCTTCTTTTTGTTCTTGTGTGTGCTGCAGGAATACATTCTCAATGATACCTCAACCTGATGGAAACGTAACTAACTTCACTGGAAATCGCATCTGGGAAGATTTTTCACCTGGGCAAATGATGGAGGGTGATGTAATGGACTTCCTGATTGATGATTGGAAGCAAGATCCCGATAGAAATGCTGATTTCGCATCTAGGAAAAGGATATTGCTGAGTCCATATTTCATCACGGTAATCAATCAGATCGGTTTCTTTATGTTGAACAAGACTGTCTATTGTTTCTATGATTTTAATAATACTTTTCTTGTTGATTCTTTTCCGCTGTCTATTTTCTATTTTGGCTTTTTTGCAGGTTGTGCTTGACTGTTCGTTTTACGAGGATGAAAATAAAGTGTTTAATGTGGAGAGTGCAGCGAGAGATTTCAAGAGCTATGTTAAAGCTAATGAAGACTTGCTCAGTGCCGACCTTGTGAGATCTACTAGCTGATTTTTGGTTTTTATTTGTTTGTTGTGATGCTAGTTTTTACTTTGAATATTTAACATCTCTTTTTTGGTCATTTGTTTTTAGATCATGATGCCTCTATTCAAGCCTATGGTTTTATCAAAGGATAGGAAAGTGAGCCACTATTCCTTATATGTCATGAATCGGTGCAAGTAGCGTTGACATCCTTGACTCTTTACCTTATCCGAAGAACCACCGTCCTTCAAGAACACCTATCACAAAGACTTGAGAAGATTGTGAGTGACATTTATTATCTGTCTTTGGATTAATATTTCGCATCTTTGTTTCGCTGTTTCGAGACCTAAAACTGTGTCGGTTGTTTTGTTTTTCTACATATTTCTAGATTGGTCAAAGTAATGAAGGCTGTGTATGGTGATGCTCAGTACAATGCAAGCAAGCAGCCCAATTGGGAGCTGTTTGCAAAGAAACCAACGTTTGTCAAGGTTCCACTTCAAGGGAAAAATGAATGTGACCATTATACTGTGAAGTATGCATGATGCTATGATGGTGAAAAGATCGTTGAGAACATTCGAAATAATGACGTGGGTTTCTTGTTGAGCTTTTCAATTTCTGTTTTTGGCTTATTGTGCATCCTTTTTTTTATGTGTCATGATTTTTGATAATTTGTTTTATTATTTTTGCAGCCACGCATTGTTGATTGGAACGCTGAGGATCTGTATAGAGTTGTGTTCAACCGGAATAACCATCTCATGGTGACGGAGCTTCCCAAGGAGGTTCAGGCTTTGGCTCCTGATGCATAGGATAAATGGTCATCATTTGCATAGTGAATTGGATAGTTGTGTGATATATCTCTTGAAAACATTGTAGGCTCTATTTTGAAGTGTTTGATGTCTTGTCGAGTACTATGTAATAACTAGTATATTTTGTGTTGTGTTTTAAGTGTGGCACAATGTTTCATCGGGAATTCGTCAGCGAAGTACTTTCATCCGCGAAGTTGCAGTGGTAGTATGGGTCAGCCTCCTGCTCTTTTGAACTATCCCAACCTGTCACGATGTTGTCGATTGTCTTCCATGACTTGTACGTTGCGTACGCATCTATTCCTGCGTACGTGATGAGGTTGTCTGCCAATGGCTGTTCCCCACGCTTTGTGGTCTTCCCTGCTCATCTTCTTCTTCATGCCTTCGTAGAATGGGTGGATGACGCCACCGCAACATCGCCAAGGAGTCGTAGTATTTGTCGGTCTTTGGATCTTTCCACTTGCGCTGCATGTCGATGAAGTTGTTGGGGTTGATTTCCAAACCAGACTTCTCCAGCATCCGCTTGTCACCTCCAATGCTGAAACCAACAAATGTGTACAATTTCTCCTCCTGCAGGAAGTCTTTGAGGCGCTTGGGCCTGCAAGGGGGGAGACACACATTTATAGATTAGTCTTCTTTTTTGAGGATTTAATTCTTCTGCTTTTTTTGTTCTACAAGTGATAATCCATGAGGTAGATGCTTATATATTATGAGTCATGCATGAATGTAATTCAGAAACTAGTACACAAAGTCCTGAAATTAAATTCAACTACACCGTGTTATTTTTTCTTTTTTGCTATCTTCTTTGCTTTACCAAATGCTTCACCAAATTAGAGAATCATTTTACCAGAGTCAATGATATATGCGCTGCTTGATTCAAGTTTAGTTTTCTTTTTTGCTGAATAAAAGACCTATACCAGTGCTTGATACAACTTTGTGCATTAATTCTATATCAAGTTCAAAAATTAGTTTGAGAAACATGTGCATCAAGATATGGACCTATACCTCTTCACCAAAGATCTTTTAATACATCAATCAATTCTATAAACTATACTAGTGCATCAAGATCAGAATCTATGCTAGTTCATGAAGTTCAGAAATTAATTTGGTGCATAAAGTTCAGAATGCTATAAACTTTTTTTCAGATGCTAATCTGGTGAAACAATCCACTTCACAATTTCAGAAATGCATGTAACTTGATAAACACGTAATCGTGCATCCCCTTCATAGACTATAGTAGTTCATCTAGTTGGGAAACAATTTTTAATTAAGTTTTTAGTGACTAGTACTGGTACAACAGATGAATGAACAGTAGTATGAGTTACAATGGATGAATGTACTTCAAAAACTAGTAAAGAAAGTTCTGAAATTAAATTAAGTACATCATGTTATTCTTCTTCTTGGATTATACATAGTTTCAGTAAATGTTGTATGTTCTTCATTGGTACTAGTTTAGTCTACTTTTGTTGATATAGGATAACACAGAACCAGTGCTTCACCAAGTCCTTAGTTTATTTTCTTACGAAAATAACATTACATCAAATTCAGAAAATACTTCACTACATCAGGTTCAGAAACATCTTTTTTAATACATCAAGTACATAGACTACTCTATTGTATCAACTTCATAAACTACACCAGTCGATCAACTTCAGAATTTAATCTTCCGCAAGATTTTCCAAATAGTAATCCAGTGCATCAGGTTCAAAAATACATTTATAGTATATGTACTTGAGAAAATGCAGTAGTGCATCCACTTTTCACAAACCACACTAGTACATCTAGTTGGGAAACAAGTGTGATTAAATTTTCACGATACAGTACTAATAAAACAGATAAACCATATGCAGGGCAAATGAGTAGGATTGCTCACCATTTTGTGGCTGCTGCGATGTGGTACACCAAGCAGAGTTCCTCGACGCACAACTGCAGGACTGCCGCCATCTGTGGAGGTTTTTCATCGTCGGTGTACTCCACATCAACTCCGATGAAGCTCGGATACAAGCCGCCGCCCTTCCTCCTAAGCCTGCTCATCATCTCGTCGGCCTTGTCTGGTTCGCTGGTGCAGACGATCTCCAGCGTCTCCTTGCCGTGGAGCTCAACCCCTTTGAGGTTCTGGTGTAGTCGCGCTTCTCGCCGGGGACGTTAATGTCGATGAGGTTGCTCCTCTTGTCCAACGTCTCTGCATGATGACGCTTGGCGGACGGTTCCTCCGCCATGGCCTTCCTCCGGCGACTGTGGGCTTTGTAGAGAGATGCTGGAGGTTTGTGTGCAGTGGAAATGGAAGCGGCAATGGTGGTTTGTGGGAACGACGGAGAGATGGAAGACAATGGGGTATTTTTGTAGTGCACCGACGGTGGTGTGTGGGAGGCGGTTCGTCGGGGGCGTGTGTGTAGTGGTCGTGCGTCGTGGCAACCGCCCAGTGGGTGGCGCGGGTGGTGGCGTGGAAGAACTAACCGTCCAAGACAAATGTTTTTTACTGGTGCACTGTTTAGTCTTGTCAAGCTGTACTTAAGATCTACTAAATCCCACTTGCACGTCTCTGCGGTGGTGATGATGGCATTTTACTGTGGCACCGATTCGTATAGTCAAGCTGTACTTATGGATCTGTGATGTTTTTCGTGTGGATATTTAAGTATTGTTTTTCTATTGAAGCCTTTATACACTAGTGTATGTCAAAACATTTTTCAAAGGCCACAGGGTTGTTGCGCATAAATTGTACTTATTTTATTTTCATCTGTACCAACCTAAGTTAGGCCTTTATAGTTTTTGTATTCTCATTTTTAGTGTACTTATGTTTTAGTGCTGTGTGAACTGAATTCACTACTAGGAAAAGGCCTACTAATGGCGCACCTAATTTGGCCATTAATGGCGCATTAGTGGTGCGCCATTAGTGCCACGCCATTAGTATATTTTACTAATGGCGCACACTAATCGCCATTAGTATCTGGTATACTAATGGCGGACCTCGATGCGCCATTAGTATATACAACGAGGCGCCATTAGTGTATTTCCTCGGGGCCATGTATACCAGTGCTTTGGCATACTAATGGCGCACAACAACAAGATCGCCATTAGTAACCCGGCATACTAATGGCACCTTTGTTTAATGATCGCCATTAGTATCCTTTGGCATACTAATGGCAAACTGTGATGTGATGCGCCATTAGTATGAATATTAGGTTTTTTTTTTATTTTTTTATTTTCTGTTTTTTGCACAGGTTACAAAATGTATAATTGGACAAAATATAAACAGCACACATCAACAACAGATTCATCGAATACAATAGAAGGTTAGTCTCTGAATACAATTCATCATATTAGTCTCCGAATACAATTCATCATATTAGTCTCCGAATTGAAAAGACCGAACAAAGATAGAACATTATATTACAAGTCTCGAGACCGCGAGTAGCGAGTTTGTCTTCACATTACAAGTCGATATCGATCATCTAGACTACCATCACATAGAAGAGAGCTGCGGTCATCACGATGAGCATCATCACGATGAAACTCGTCTTCATCCGTTTCCTCCAACGCTCCCTCCCCTCTCCCGCTAGATAGCGGGCGTATCTAGATTCGGCCTCGGCCCTAGTGGTGTACCCTTTGTAACTGTTACCGCTGAATCGGTGAACCTGTCTCCGACACTCCTCCCAGTCGTCGTAGACTCCGGGAACCTTAACCTTGTACACGACATACGACGGCATCACTATGCACTAGCCAAACGAAACGTTAGTACCAATTCACAGACAATACATAAGCGATATATAAGTATGCAATAGAACGATCGGAAGAGAAAATCAAGACATTAATAGCATCGATTACATCTAAGTTGAATGACTCTCGAAACCAAAGAGACATACTACAAGTTCATTAAAGTTTAATTACAACATGAGCCAATCGATGTTTCAGAACTAGACACAAGATCACCGCTTTCGACTCGACTCAAGGGACCGGGCGTGGATGAAGCCGCCGCTCTACCATGGGAGTCATGAAATAACGGACGTTGTCACCTGCATTTGTAGCATTGTGTCGATGTCACCGTTGGACGGTTGATTTCGAGGTAGAACTGCCCGAGGTACGGCGACATCTTGATGGATGATTTCCGCAAAATCCATTGGATGCGAAAGAATTCTTGTCCGATGTCCGCGTCCCGGATTGCCGACACGCCGCGCCCAATCTTTGAGTTTACTCGGTAGCGAAGTTGATGATGGTCCCGTCGATCGCCGCATGTGATGGATGGCGTAGTAGGCACCTTTCGACCGCCAGCGGCTTCTTGACGCAGCGAACGTCGTATTGTGGGAGAACACGTGCTTGCCGTACTTACGAATAGGCCTGGTGAAGGTGCCTCCAGATTTGGCGTAGCCGGGGAGAACATCATCAAGAACCTTCTTGACATTTGTGTAGTCTACGTTTGACTGACGGTCCGGGTCGAAATACGTGGCCATGGAATATTTGGGGCTTAGGAGGATGAGCGTGCAATGTGTCACCTGCAGAAAACACGGAATGTTAAAAGAAAACGATCGAAATTTAAGAATTCATATGTTATGGGCGGTTGAGGGAGGACTTAATCGGAAAGTAAGGCACGAGGAAGTTATCCTTATCTTGGTTTGCCGAATGACGCCTTGAGGTAAGAACTCGCGACTTGCGGTCCCAGCGCTGCCCAAGATCTTGGCACGCATGTAGAAGGGGTCGACTATCACGATGTCCGGGGTCTTGTCGCGAATGATCCGCATCTCCATACTCAGCGAAAATAGCGAGCGAAGGTGTAGTGCAGCGGATGAAGGTTCAACATAGCGTGGATGTCATCAAACCGCAGGACGATCGTGACGCCCGATGGAGTTATCCACAAAGCCCTTGCCCTCCGCACCTTGGCCGCGAAAACCGGTATGCCACATCCTTCTCTCGAGAGACGCCGCTTCTCCAAAGAAAGAACACCGTCATGCGGACTCTGATAGCACGGTTGCAGCATTCAGCATATTTGTCGGTAGCATCGCCCTACCCGCCACATGCACCCTCCTCGAGATATCCTCGGTGAAGGTGGCCCGCCCCGAGCACGGATCGCACTCGGTGCGGCTGGCCCGCACCCTTGTTAGTCTTTCTTTTGCGTGCCTTCTTCTTCTCCTATAATGGGACCGAGTTCTGCTCACGCACCGCCTTCTTGAGTGTGTTGGGGCTGATAATATTTCGCACCTCGCCTATCTCGAGGCTCGGTGAAGTCGGCAGTGAGGCGTCTCTGAGAGCTGAACGGCGAGCGGCGCTGTTGCAACTTGGCTTCTCCGCGGTACCAGCTAGATCGCGCACGTCTTTTGTTGGGTTGGGTTCTTGAGAAGGAGGCCCCATGAAGTCGCCACCGTACCCATGATCGGCAAAGTACTGATCGACGTTGCCAAATGTATCGTCGTCGTTCTGATCCTGTGCCATATGCATGTTTGGATCCAGTGGCATATGGATATCCGGCACCGTTGCGGCGGTCTTGCCATGGGGCCGACTTGGCGCCGACACGACTGGCGGTGTTGTCTTTGTGGTGGTGTCCCCCGCCCCCAAATGAATCTGGCTCTTCGGCCAAAGCAGGGGCCAACTCAGGCAGGCGCTGAGGGTCATCACGTCATCATCGTCGGCCCCGACGGGTCGAATCGGAGGTAACAACTCGTCGCAGCCTGGCAGCACCAACCAGTTGAACCCTAAACAAGTTGGGTGGCATCCGGTACCGTGGAACAAGGGTTTCGGTTGAACGATTTTGCCCTTGGCGACATCGACCAACTCGTTGTTCACGAAGTGCAGGAGAGTGCACGGAACGTCGGCGGCGCCCTGCGAAAACATGTAGGGCGTCAGGGATGCCCAATCAAAGGCAAGGAGATGAAGTCCTCGGCCGAGAGAGGCTTAATTAGTTACCGTGATGATGGCGTCGAGCTCGGCTAATGTGAGGCACCGCCAACGGCGGGCGTGTGCAGTTGACGGAGGGGCCGCTTGCTACAGAGGTGGCGGCCGGCGTACACCCGGGTGCATTAAGCTCCCGTGCCGGCGTCGGAGACACCAATGCCGCCTCCGCCGGAGACGCCAATGGCCCTGCCATCGTGTTCAGCGAGTTGCTGGCCGTGAAGCTAGGAATCGGGGGCGGCCCCTGTTGGCCGCCCGCAATCCACGCACTCGACCCCTCGATCAAGGTAGGCACGATGGCGGTGATTGTCGCTCCGAGTTGTTGTTGACCTGCTCTTGGACAATCTCTGGAATCCGCGCCACCTGTGCCTTGAGTTCTTGAACCTCGCGCGCCTGGCTTTCCGAGCTGGTCCTTTTCTCCTTTCGCCCACCAGTGTTATAGTATGACGACCATTTTGTCGACAAGCCTTTGCCGGCCACACGACCAGCTGACGTCGGCTTACTGAGCTTATCCTTGTTCTTCATTACATTCAACGCCCTATTTAGAGTGGTGTCCCAAGGGTTGCTCTTAGTCGACCCCGCTATTGCTTTCGATCGCTGCATGGAAGGAATGTGAACCATTTAGAAATTTGGCTTCATTAATTAGAATGCAACCATATGGAGCTAATTATGCGGGGGTGTATTCCTTACCAGAACAAGCTCAAGCGCCCTGGTCTTCAGATCCGTGGTAAGCTCCTTTGTTTTTGGGTCCTTCTTGTACCGGGCCCTGACAAAGTTCCTGGTCTGCTTGTCACCGTATTTATCGAAGAAGGGCGGTAGGCCTTGCTCGGCACGGTCCGCCTCCTCCTTGTCCCATATAGGCTCCGCCACTCTGTAACCGCAGGGACCGAGTGTGTGTTCCCCTAAGTTCAGCTCCCGCATTTCTTTCCCCCACTGACTTGATCCAGAGTTTGCGGTGCTCGAGCAATTGATCTTGAAGTCGTTGTAGTCATCTTCAGTGATCGAAGGATTTTTCTCCTTGATCTTATCATAACTCTCACCTTTCTCGATCATTCTCTTCACATTGCTTTTCCAAGTAGACAGGGCCTTGCTTATCTTCGTGAGGGCAGCATTGTTCACTTTATTACCTTTGAGGCTTGTGTTTTCAAATTCAGCGCGGAACTTGTATCGCTCGTGCAGCTTCGTGAAGAGGAGGTTGCGCAAATTCCCTCGGTCAGGATGCCTCGGGTTCTCGGTGTTGATCGAGACGGTGCTCGGAGAATGCACCCGAGCTGAAGCGAGTACCCTTGACTATTCGCTCGGCGCCGTGGATTCCGCCGAGTCCACTTTAGTAACTTCCTCCTCGAGGGTGCGGAGCACGGTCGGCGCCGGTCCTTCCGTTGCCTCTTCGGTTGGCTGCCATCTGTGCGTGCGCCGCCATCATCAGTGGTGGCATCCTCGGCGGCACCATCGGTGGTGGCATCGGTGGGTCATCCTCGGCGGTACCATCGGTGGTCTCGGGATCGGTGGGAAGGCGGCGTCCTCATACAAGTGAGGTTGTTCCTCCATCTCCGGGACAGCTCCTGAATGCCTTGCCGCCCAACCCCGGCCTCATCGTTGTTGGCCATGTTTCTCTCTAAATAGGAACAAAGTTTGGTCAAAAAGTTGATTATTGTCAAGGAACAAGATCATGGTCTCATCATTTAGGGTTTGTCGACACCGAGGCATCCTAAAAGCTAAGCTTTTATCATTGAGGGTTTTTCGACACCGAGGCACATTAAAAGCCTAAGCTTTCATCATTAGTCACAAGTACCCCGGCCCATGCATTAGTCACAAGTACCCCATATGTCCTATTTTTAGCAAAGTCATGCTAAAATTCACGGAAAATTTCAGCATGACCTTTGCTGAAAAATAGGACATATGGAGTACCCGAATTTGCTAGAACAGAAGTTAATCGACATTCTAGCAAACTCAAGGGCCTCTCGGGTGGACAAGGCAAAAAAGGCCTCCATCACAACATGGAAAATACATTGGCATGTGAAGAGGTGAAACAATATATGCATCTCCAAGCAGTATCATTCAACATTTTGGACAAACCACTACAAGCAATACTGGATCAGATACAAGAAGAATGTGAGAAAATGCAGACAAATACTAACAGATTGAGGTGTTTAACTTGTGGTGCTCTTTGTGCTATTAACATTTCAAGTCAAAACCTTTTCTGGTTAGTAAGTGTTTCTTGAGCATATGTATGTAGTAAGTGTTTGTCTGCATTTTGCTTATAAAAGCTAACAATTGTTTTTGCTTATAAAAAAGCTAACAATTTTTTTTTGCTTATAAAAAAGCTAACAAGTGTAAGTCAAAACAATATACCCCCAAGTGTAAGTCATAACAGTCATATTCAGTATTTTGATCACTACTTCAGTTAAATTGTCGTACAAGTTTCCATTCCTGTTTTAGTCTCATATTTGATTTAGCTGGACTACCATCTTTATCACAATAATATAGCCGCTCATTAAGAAGACCACTAGAGAGACTAGGTATGGAAATTTGGGAACAAATTATATAATTTAAGCTATTTCATTCTACAGCCTACATCTGTCCTAACTGTTATGTACTTATGTATGTAATTATGTATAAGCCTATAGTCCAATCATGCTTCATTCATTTATGAAATCAGAAATAATTTGTTACAGTATTGAAACAACCAGGGGCAACAAGGGTAGAACTTGAGTTTCATTCTTTCTTTTACATTGTAAAAGGACTGCGAGAATACCGATGTTGCATAGTGAGCACCAGGCTCAACCTCAATCCCTATGCTTAGCATGGTCAACTTCTCTTTGAACCATGTAACTTTTGCGAGCAAATATCAAAATCTATCTAGGTAGGTAATTCTATAGTCTGCCCTTGCAGCAATTGCTATAGCTATGGTAACTGCTGGCAAAGATTTATCTGAATCATGCTCCATTCATTTATGAAATTAGACACAAAACAGTGATGTCAGGTTGTCACCGGTACACACCTCCCAAGCGAACAGCCTTGAACTTAAGAAGCCCGTCGCCCCGGGGCCCCAACATCGGGAAAGTGCAGGAGACGGAGCGCCTGGCGCGGTTCACGGCAATGGACGCGCTGTACCGAGGACCCAGCGTGATTGGCTCGCCGATCGCGCCGCTACTCCGCTGGTTCTTGGTAGCCTTCTCCAATGCCTGGCTGCAACAACAACAAGAGCAGCTAAAGCGGTTAGCTCCATACCTCACCTTTGTAAATAACAAAATTGACAAATTTGAGTACAAATCAACATCAGCAGACAAGAGCGATACTGAACACGTGAAACGAATGCTAACAGTAAACAAATCGGCGCAAAGTTGTGATCTTGGGCACATCTGGGTTCCACGTCCCGTCAACACAGGCAGAAATTACAGAGAGACGGACAAGAGATAGCGGGGAGTGGGCGGGGGATGGACCTAGAGCAGGAGAGGAAGACGGAGAGGTCGGCTGAAGGCGCTGGCGGCGACGGCGCCGGTGAGCCCCAAAGAGCGAGAGCGCTGCCACATGACGGACCAACGCTGCTGCTGCGCCCTCGTCCGACGGCGGAGGCGGAGGAGGTGGAGGCGGAGCGGCCTTGGGCTTGGGATGGGCGGAGAGGCGTCGAGGCGTCGAGGCGACATCGGGGCGACATCAAGGCAGCGGGGCAGCGGCTCGGGAGAGGAGAGGGGAAGGGGATCGAGGGCGAGGGCGAGGGAGAGAGAGGGGATAGGTTTGGGCCGGGGAGGAAATATGGATGGGGGCGGCACAATACTAATGGCGCACCACACCTCGGTGCGCCATAAGTACATCCATACTAATGGCGCACCTCCCAGTGCGCCATTAGTATTTTTTTTGATTTCGCCGAGCCAATAGGTTATCTTCCACCTGACCTGATCCACATCAAGTTCCCTCTACTAGCTCGACTAAATCAAGAACTCAGTTCTCACACCAGAGGTCCTGGTTCGATTCCCAGGCTCCACAATTTTTTATGCATTTAAAATGTTGTTTGATACTTATTTGTGTTTAAATATGTTCAAACTTGTTTAAATCATAACAGTAATATTTTTTTATAAGACAGTAATATTTTTTTAAAAATATCATCAAACAGTAATGCCGGTGGAGCGGGGGAGGGTGCGGGGGGTGCGGGGGTCGGCGGCGGCGGCCGGTGGACCGGGGGGTGCTCGGCCGCGAGGGGGACCGGATCTGGCGAGGTGGGATAGCGATCGAGATGGAGGGGGATCGAGATCGAGTGTCCATGAAATTTAAAAATATTCATGATAGTTCAAAAAGTGCCCATGAAATACAATCGAAAAATGAAGGCTACGATTTAAATACAATCGATCTTAGCTAGCTATCTGTTCACAATCTTCTTGCCCTTCTTTTTCGCAAATGGAGTTCTTCTTTGGAACGGACGTCCTTTAGGTAGGGTGGTCCTGCTTCTTCTTGTGGTGTATGCTGCTACTTCATCATCGCCGCCATGTTCGATCCTCGGTCGCTGTACTTGTCAAGTCTTGCTCATTGGCTACTCCATCCATTCCGATGATCTTCCTTTTGCCTCTCATCACGACAACACGACCGGGCTTTGACGGGTCGGTAATGAAGAAGCATTGGTCAACTTGGGAAGCCAGTACCCATGGCTCATTTTTCGGTGACGCTTATGCCCATGGTCTTGGATTTGGCTTCGGTATAACCATGGTGGTGAAATACCAGTCTTCTTTTAGGACGCTCTTCGCCCATCGACACGGAACATCGGACCTTCTCTCCAACAGTAGCTCAGCTCCCAGATCTCCTCGATCCTTCCGTAGTATCTGTCCTTGTCATTACCGTGTAGGATTCCATCGTTACCTCGGAGTTCGATAACCATCGCTCTTCATGTCCTTGGCCTCGTGTAGAATGTGTAGCCGTTGATATCGTGACGCCTCATAGGTCATCAGTTGTGCTCGGCGCCTGTGACAAGGCGAATATGAGTTGTTCTTCCGTGGAAGAATCCTCATGTAAAGGGTACGACGTAAGCTTCGCTTGAACCAACGCGTGAAACATGAGTTGTGCTCTTTGATTATATCTCCGTCCGTCCTCTGTTGGCCTCGGTCATTGTATGTCTTCTTAATAAAGGTTTTGTGCTCTACCACCCAAGGATCGACCACGTCTATGTGTTGTAGCGCGACTAGGTTTGCTCTTTCAAAGTCGGCGAGTCGACCCTCTAAGTCGACATGCATTTCGGGGCGACCCTCACGGTGACCCCATCCAGCGAACCTGCCGAGGTGCTGTTGACGGCAGACCAACGGGTTCTCGATGCCTAGATAATTCGCGGCGAGGGAGATGCACTCTTGATCGAAAAGCCCCGGCTATACTTCCTCTCGACGTGACATGTTGCGAACGTATCCTTTGATGACACCATTCATCCTTTCGAACGGCATCATGCTTTGTGCAGGAACGCCGCCCGAGTTGGATGATATCCTCCACTATATGGACCAGCAGATGCACCATAACGTCAAGAATGCGGGCGGAAGTACATCTCAATCTCGCATAGTATCACCATGATCTCTTCCTCAGTAGCCTTCGAGTTGCCTCACGCCAATCGACTTCCGAGAGATGACGTCAAGAACTTGCATAGGCCAAATAGCGTTTCACGGACGCGCGCGTCCATGATCTCAATGGATTGCAACTGGAATTATCTGCGTCATCGAACGTGATGACGTGAGACTTCATCCCATCAACTTCGCTTCACTGGGTCTAGGTATCTGCTTATCTTCCCACAGAATCAGAAGGAAGTTTTACTCCTAGGAGGTAGGTGAAAACTGCTCGATCTCCTCCTGACTTAGAGTGAAGCCACCTTCAAGTCCCATGAACACGGTTTTCAAGACCCGGATCTCTATCTAGCTGGCGATCGTTGTGTCATCCATGCACCTTACGCATCCGTAAAATCCGTGGACTACCTGCCCCGCGAGATATCCGTAATCGAGATAGTCGTGCACCGTCGTGGCAGCAGTGCGGCTCTCATAGGGAAATATTCTTTCTGCGGTGTCCCACGTATTGGTGGCGTTTTCCACAGCGTGTCAAGCTCCTCTTCAGCAGCCCCGATACAGATTGATGTCGCTCCCTGGTTGTTTCGCCCTTCAATTAGCATACTCATGTGAATGTACTTCCTCTTCATGCACAACCAGGGGAAGGTTGTACATCCACACAAACACAGGCCAGGTGCTATGTGTGCTTCTCTGGCTGCCAAACGGATTGACTCCATCGGTGCTCGCGCCCAAGCACGATGTTCCTTGGATCTTCGCAAATTCTGGGTCTCGAAGTTCAACGCTACACCGCTCGCATCCTTAGGGTGACTCAGCATCTTGTCTTTTTATCTATCTCCGGATCATTTGCGCCATCTTCTCGCTTCTTCTCCTCCCTATCCGCGTGCCAACGCAGGAGCTTTGCTACCTTAGGGTCCGCGAAATACTGCTGCAGACGAGGAGTGATCGGAAAGTACCACACCACTTTTCGAGGAGCGCTTTCCTCTTCTTGTATCGAGTGACGCCAAGACACCGACATATGGTAGACTCGCGTGCTCGTCCCGATAAATGATGCAATTGTTCATGCACACATGGTATTTCACGTCGCGGTAAATCCAGAGGACACACGATTTTCTTAGCCTCCTCCAAACTGGTCGGGCACTTGTTCCCCTTGGGAAGACGTTCGTGCGTAATGACATGTTCTCGCCGAAGCATCGCGCGGTCATTTTGTGTTTTACCTTCATCTCCGAGCCATGAGCGTTACTTTCAAAGGGTATCCTCGGCCTGCATCCTTCATACAATGGAGTAACCGCGTCTAACTCAAGTTGATCCATCTTGGCTTTCTCTCGGCGGCAGCTCTTGCGTTATCCGTCCGCTTGAGAAGCAGCTCTTGAATATGAGGGTCCTGCACCCAGCCCATCGATGGTCCAGCGTCGTCGCTCCGCCGCATCATCATCTTCATGATCATGCCCGTCGTCCGCTCCGCATCTTCCTCATCATCATGTCCTGCATCTTCTACATGATGACTGTGTACATCATCACCGTCGTGATCATCTCCTGGGGATTCTTCGTCTTCTCGCCCGCCCGAGCCGCGGTGGTTGTCTTGCTGCCCTTCCTCATTTCTTACCCGGCCCCCATGGACGACTTCATAGTCATCTTCATCACCTTGCCACCGATAGCCATCCATGAAACCACGCAAGAGCATGTGGTCCCGCACCTGCCCGGAATCTGGGTCCGCAATAAGGCTCTTCACTTGCATCTTCGACACGGACATCTTATCTCCGCCTCGTTCTTTTGAAGCATCTCGCCTTCATGGACCTCAAAACCTATTCACGATGCCTTCGGTCATCGTGCGGACTATGGTCGCTCAAGGGTAGAGAAAACGATATTTTAGAACCAAGAAAAATTTGGCATGACTTTCCCTAAAAATAGGACCAAAAAGAATGCTTAATGCCAAAATTCTCGCCGAAACGGAAATGAATCAACATTCCGGAAAAATATTGGCAACTATCGCATTTCAAATATCGTACACCTCCAAACACAAACACATATGCAACACCACAAACATATGCAGCACCACGAACATACATAGATCTAGCTAGGCCATAAAAAGTGCATGTGCACATTGTTGTAGGGAGAACAACATAAATATAGCCTCCCCCCTTACTTACCTATGAAAACAAGGTAATTTAACCACTTAATTTGAATGAATCTATGGTGGAAATGAGGTGAAAAAGAGGAGGCACCCGAGACAAGGAGGAGGTGGAGAGAATGAAGTGGGGAGAAAGTGAGTGTGGGTAGGGGAGAGGCTGTCCAAAATATCTTGTTGCTGCCCACTTACTAATGGCGCACCAACTCTAAATGCGCCATTAGTAATCCAGTTACTAATGGCGCACCTTCCGTGGTGCGCCATTAGTAGTTTTGCAAAAAAACATACTAATGGCGCATTGCTCCACAAAGGCGCCATTACTATACTAGTTTAACTAGTATGGCGCACGTGGAACAGTGCGCCATTAGTAGTTTTGCAAAAAAGGAATAAAAATATAATAAAAAACAACATTAGTGGCGCACTTTCCGACAGTGCGCCATTACTAGTTACAACTAGTAATGGCGCCTCGAGTCTGGATGCGCCATTAGTATGTTTGGACAAAGCACTAGTTCAATTTTTTTGATACTAATGGTGCACCTTGGGCAGGTGCGCCATTAGTAGTTTCAACTCTAATGGCGACGTAAGGTGGTGCACCATTAGTATATACTAATGGCGCACCGCTTGTCTGGTGCGCCATTAGTGTCAATCCCATCTATAGCCCTTTTTCTAGTAGTGATTGTAATTTCAAACAGCGCATGGGTTTGAAATTTGATGTCAGAGTGGTGCGAGTGGCCTGACTGATCTTGCTGTTTTAGTACTGATGTTGTATGTATGTTTGAACTGATTTTTTTATAACTTAGGTTGGGGATGGGGGTTTGAGATTATTTTACGACCAGATCGTTCGTCGTGGTGTGGACAGATTATATATAAATATTAGATTTAGTAGAATTGACAAATAAATTCTATTTGAACTTTTTGAATTTTAGTAGTTGAACTTGTCATATTTTATATAAATAGGAATTTTAGCATAATTGACAAGCATTATATGTTTGAACTTTTAGATTTTTAGTAGTTGAACTTGTCAGTTTTTCTATAAATAAGAATTTTAGCATACTTGACAAACAGTATATGTTTGAACTTTTTGAGCTTTAGTAGTTGAACTTGTCAGTTTTATATAAATAAGAATTTTAGCATAATTGACAAACATTATATGTTTTGAACTTTTTAGTTTTAGTAGTTGAACTTGAAAGTAATATTTAATTCTGTTTTTTAAATTATGTACATTTAATGTAAAGGCTATTAAGTTTTGTTCTTTTAAGAGGTTCATTGTTTTGTATCATATTTTTTCCTTCTTTCTTGTAGAGGTTAATTGACAAACATTTTTCTTGTGGTTTATATTTCTTTGTCCCGCCCTCTGGTTTGTATACCTGGGCTTATTTGGTGGGGTGTTTTGTTGACGATGTAGGCTATTAGGCCATTTTCCGGCCCAGATAGCTCGCCTGCAGCTGCAGTGCAGTCGGCGTCGTCTTGCAGGCGCCTGGTTTAGTCCCACCTCGCTAGTCGAGGGGGCTCCAGACCTGTTTATAAGCGCAGCCGACGCTCACCAGTCGAACTCCTCTGAACACTTACCTGAGCGCTTATACACGGCGCTCGCTCTCTCTCTTGACCTATGGGCCCTGGTCGGCGGGTCCTGCATTGTGCGGATTACTAGGGATTCGCCCACGGGCTTGAGTTCAAGTATCTAGCATTGTCAGGGCCTGCGCCTGACCTTGGGCGGTCAATTTTTTTGTTTGTTTGAATCTAGTACTTGACTCCTCCAGTAACTTGGACTGATACTTTTTGTTCTAGTTCTTGTCAGTTTTGTGTGAGTGTAATCTTTTTTCATTTGAGTTTTTTGCCTTCTTTTTTGTGTTTGTTTTTGTGATTATTGTCAAGTGTCTTCTGGTGTCATTTTCAGAACTATGATACTTGCGTGTAGATTGAGTTGTACTGATAGTGCATTCATAGTAGCGCTTACGGACCGATGCTTCTTTGTACTTTTTATTGTAGTATAAGTATGTAATGTCCGATCAAGTGTACTGAGTTGTGCTGACATGGAACAACGTTGTGTGATTAGTTGCATCATAACTAGTACTTTAGAGCAACGACAACGTTCCATTCAGAAGCTACTTTTCAATTATGAAATGATGGATTAACAATATACGAAGCTACCAAACCAAACTTATACAACGAGATAAGCAAAACATTGTACTTGATGACATAACTAAACTTGTTCAAACATGACAAGCACAACATAATCATACTGGTTCAACCCAACAAGAGCAAACTACTAATTTGAAACAACAAGATAAAAGGCAAGCACAAGCGGAAGTAAAACGAAGGCAGGCTCTGATGTATCTTCATCCCCAAAAGGGGCAATAGGGGTGGTCATAGAAGTTGTTAGCCTCCCGCTCTTTCGCAAATTCCGAACCATCTGTGATGTAGTCGATCATGAACCATGACTTGTATGCGTGGCGTCGATCTACTCCTGCGTACTCGATGAGGTTGTCCGGCAGCTCGCTTGTCCCCACAGTTTGTAGTCTTCCGCGTGTTGATCTTGTTCTTCATGCCTTTGTAGAATGGGTGGATGACGCTGATGCAACATCACCAAGGAGTTGTACTCTTTTCCGTGTATGGAACTCTCCACTTGCGCTGAATGTCGATGAACATGTCGGGGTTGATCTCCATACCGGACAACTTCAACTTCTCTTTGTCGCTTTCAATGCTGAAACCGGCAAATGTGAACAACTTGTCATGCTGCAGCATGTCGGTCAGGCGCTTGGTCCTGCAAGGGCAGAGACATTTTGAATATTAGCATTACTTTGATGTTTGAATTATCCATTTTTTTTTGTTTTACAAGTGATGAATCCATGAAGTAGTTGTTTATGTAGGATAAACAATGGATGAATGTACTTCAAAAACTAGTAAAGAAAGTTATGAAATTAAATTAAGTACATAATGTTATTCTTCTTCTTGGATTATACATAGTTTCAGTCAATGTTGTATGTTCTGCATTGGTACTAGTTTAGTCTACTTTTGTTGAAATAGGATAACACAGAACCAGTGCTTCACCAAGTCCTTAGTTTATTTTCTTACGAAAATAACATTACATCAAATTCAGAAAATACTTCACTACATCAAGTTCAGCAATATCTTTTTTAATACATCGAATACATAGACTACTCTATTGTATCAACTTCATAAACTACACTAGTCGATCAACTTCAGAATTTAATCTTCCGCAAGATTTTCCAAATAGTAATCCAGTGCATTAGGTTCAAAAATACATTTATAGTATATGTACTTGAGAAAATGCAGTAGTGCATCCACTTTTCACTAACCACACTAGTACATCTAGTTGGGAAACAAGTGTGATTAAATTTTCAGGATACAAGATTAATAAAACAGATAAACCATATGCAGGGGCAAATGAGTAGGACTGCTCACCATTTTGTGGTCATGGCGATGTGGTACACCAAGCGAGTTCGTCGACGACAACTGCAGGACTGCCGCCATCTGGGGAGGTTCATCTTCGTTGGTGTAGTGCACACCAACGCCGACGATCCTACGAAACCTGCCGCCAAGCTTCCTCCAGAGCCTGGAGATCACCTCGTCGGCCTTGTCTGGTTCGCTGGTGCAGACGATCTCCAGCGTCTCCTTACCGTGGAGCTCAACCCCTTTGAGCGTTCTGGTGTAGTCGTGCTTCTCGCCGGGGACTTTAATGTCGACGAGGTTGCTCCTCTTGTCCGACGTCTCGGCATGATGACGCTTGGCGGACGGTTCCTCCGCCATGGCCTTCCTCCGGCGACTTTGGGCTTTGGAGAGAGACGCTGGAGGTTTGTGTGCAGTGGAAATGGAAGCGGCAATGGTGGTTTGTGGGAACGAGGGAGAGATGCAAGACAATGGGGTATTTTTTCAGTGCACCGACGGTGGTGTGTGGGAGGCGGTTTGTCGGGGGCGTGTGTGTAGTGGGTGTTGTGGCGTGGGGTCGCCGTTTTGCAGTGCGTCGTGGCAACCGCCTAGTGGGTGGCGCGGGTGGTGGCGTCGAAGAACTAACCGTCCAATTTAAATGGTTTTTACTGTTGAACTGACTAGTCTTGTCAAGCTGTACTTATGACCTGCAAAATCCCACTTGCATGTCTCTGCGGTGGTGATGATGGCATTTTACTGTGGCACCGATTCGAATAGTCAAGCTGTACTTATCAGCTGCTTATCCCACTTGCACGTGTCAACGTCGGTGTTGGTGGAGGTTTGAACTCCTCTACTGTCGTACTCGGACTAGTGATTGAAGTGTAATTGAACGTACCAATTACCAGCGAGACTATGTGTGGTGCTAATGTTTTTTTAAAACAATTTTTGTATTTTTAAGGATTATTTATATCAAGATAACCTGTGAGTATTTTTTACAGATAAATTAGATTTTCACCAGTACAGGATGTATTATATTCGCATTTTGCTTGAGGTAATTACTTTTATGTACTGATAGTCTTTCTGAATTGGGACTGGCAGGAGCAGGCATAGCTTTGTTTTTTCAAAACGATTTTTTTCCAAATGCTCACTGGTGTGTTTGTTATTACTATGCCTTTTGTACTTGCCGATTGAGAGTTATCAAGATCGATGTAATACAAGAGTTTAAATTTTTCCTTGACATTTTTTTGCTGAGTTACTGGTTCACAGTAGCGTTTTGCGTCAGATATATCAAGATAAGTTTTTTCAATTTTATTTTTGACTGCATTCAAAAGGATTATAAAATAGATTAAATAATAATGTCACTGCTTCAGTGGGCACCAATCAGAAATTATATCAGCAATGATGTGTACTCTGCCTTGTATTGATGAATGAGAGTTATCAGTACTGATGTGCTACAAGAGTTTAAAATTTTCCTTGACATATTTTTTCCCTGAGTTACTGGTTCACAGTAGCGTTTTGCGTCGGATATATCCAGATAAGTTTTTTCAAACGTATTTCATGACTGCATTCAAAATGATTATCAAATGGTTTACATAATAATGTCACTGCTTCAGCGGGCACAAATCAGAAACTAAAAAATAACTTTAGTTCTGATAGAGAAATCGATGATAAAGCTAAATAAGTTTTGGTAATGACAGTGTTTTGTGAAATGCTTCCTCATTGTGTGCTGATGCAATTGAGACTACAAGGTTATTTTTTTGTTGACGCAGCATGAAAACCACTATGTATTGTTCAGTCTTGAGCTTCTCCTAACTGTCTCCGAATGTTGTGCCTTACCGCTGCTCTTTCCAGGTTTAGCCTTGGCAGCTTCATCGTCAGTTTCAGTTTCCTCGCCCCCGACACTGTCATCTTCATTGTCTTCGTCTGATTGGCCGTCATTGTCATCAAACTCTTCTTCTTCATCGTCTTCATTTGATTGCTTGGAACTTTGTACGTTGCCATGTTTATGTTCAACTCCACTTACCTCCTTGCCCACTTTGCACGTGCGGGCATTATGTCTGTCAGTTCCGCCACACTTGCGGCAAGTGTAGCTGTTACGTGTGTTGTCTCCATTGGTAGAAAGCTGGGTGGCTCCAATCTGCTTGTTCTTGTTGACAGTGGCATCTGTGCGGAGTGGGCATGTGCAGTAGTTATGGTTGCTCACGACGTTGCAGAATCTGCATGCCCTTACCCCGAGGGGTTTGCCGTCCGGGCCAAATTGCACGCGCCTGATGGGGCGTGGCGGCTTTTTGGCTGCTACTTTCGCAGCTTTTGCTGCTTGCGTCTTGCTCTTCCTCCCCTTTGTGTTTGAGAATATTGGGGGTTTAATCACCCTTTCCTGCTGCTGCTGGTAGGATGTGCTATTGTCATGTCGTTCGCCTCAAAGACCATCGAGCTCATGATCTCGCATGTGAGTTTGTCGGTGCTCTTGAGTGTGCACACGGCAAGCTCCGTTGTTGCTGCTCATCTTCCTCGCTCTCAAATGGGTCAATAGCTCCCATATGGTTCATCTCGATAACATTGTAGCAATATCCTGCTCAATGGCTTCATTGTCTGCGACACCTCCATTTTCAGCAGAATGCATGGCGCCGAGTTCTTGTTCAAGTTTGTCCATGACGACTCGCGTCCTCGCCATTTGCTCTTGGCTTCTCAAGCTTTTTCTGTGCACCCTCATGTTCAGCATCAGCAGTGAGCTTTCAATGCAGTATTGGGATGCCTTGTTTGACGCTACTATCCTCAAATAATTTCTGTCAAATGTTGGCTGGATGTTCGGGCGTTTGGTGTATCTCCTGAGTATGTATTTCTCTGGAACGCTTTCAGTTTTAATTGTCTCGTGATCATGCATGGACATGGACGCAGAAAAGACCTGTATTTGTTTTTGGAAGAGGTGCATGTTTTTTGTTATTTCATTCGAACAAAAACTTTGCAAAGAAAGTAGTACAGTATGTAACATCTTTTTTGTAGTCCTTACTTGTGTGGTCCCATAGCCTGCACTCGCACTCATATGTTTCTCCCACGGGGTCTGCAACCACCTGGAACACGTGCTGAGCCCACACAAACAGTTTTTGCGGGTGGTTGTAGTGCACTAGGTACTTTGTGGGCTCTTCCGTCTCTGTCGCCGTGAAGAGAGTGCTCAGTTTTAGCCTATCTCTGATCTCGCTGTACACAGCTCGCGTGTACAGCTTTGCCATCTGGGTGTCAAACCCATAGAAGGTCAGCGTGTTCTGTTCCTTCTGCAGATGCAAGAATGATGACCAAATTGTTAGTTTTCTTGCAGGAAAAACTTCTAATAAAGTTTTTACTTTAGTAAGCATGTAATTTTTTGTCTTACGACAAGTGATAGAGCTATACCCGGTTACCCATTGTCTCCTGGTTCTCTGTCTGCCTCCTGGTTTTGACGCATGAGTTTACCTGGCTGACAAACCGGTGTAGGTTATGTCTCTCATTTACGTAGTTCTTCTTGAGCACATAGTTCCTGCTCTCACTTTGCTGTGTGGATGTCATTTTGGCGCAGAAAATTTCTTTGAAGTAGGCTGATATCCATTTCTCACGCTCGTTCCACATGCCCACCATTGTGGCATCATCGTGGAGGTTGTACTTATCCATCAATCTTTTCCAGGCATCCTCTAACTCAGTTGGCATGAGGGGCCAGTTGAGAATTGATGTGAATTCATCTTTAAAGTCCTCGTGCAGGATATACAGGTACGCGAGGTGTTCCTTGTACTTCTTCATAATGTGCCAGCGGCATAGCTTATGTATTGTGTTCTTGAAAACATATGCGATCGCCAAAGCCATTGCCGCACCTCGGTCTGTAATGAGAAAATAGACTCGGAGTGGTCAGAAGATGGTTGTGCATATATACCAATAGAACTGACACAACATTTTTATTGTGTTACTTTGCTTTTCTTTTTTGGAAGGGGGGTGGTGGTTGGGGGTGGTTTTAGCGGGTGTACCTGTGAGGATGCATGTAGGAGCCTTCCTTCTCATGCACCTTAAAAATGTCTTGAACAACCACTTGAATCTGCATCCTCATCTCTTATCAGGGCAAAACCAAAGAATGTAGTCTGCAAGTGGTTGTTAGTTCCGACAAACACCCCAAGTGGCATATGGTACTTGTTGGTCTTATATGTTGTGTCAAACGTTACGCAGTCCCTGAAGTTCGATCGCGCCTCGGCAGCTTATGTTCGCCCGAATATGTTCTTAACTCTATCGGACTCATCGAGTTGCATGTCACGTAAGAATTCCTGTTTATAGCTTTCATCTCCCTAAAGAAGTTGATAGTCTTTAGGACATCGTCCACATCATCAATCCTTGAATTCTTTGCTTTCCTGCATATTAAAAGTTCATTGAAAAATGCATGTTGAACTGGCGTCAGGTCATGCGTTGCATGATATGTTTGTACTGACAGAGGAAAAAAGACGTAGGCGGTTTAGGGGAGGAGACTAAGATTGTACTTACAAGTTAATCAGGTCTTTGGCATTCATTTCGAGGAAGTAGCTACCAGGGTCATCACCGCCCAGAATGCTCATGATTTGCGCGTGTTCAATGCCTTTGAACTGCAAATACTTGACGTACTCCAAGATTGTTTTGTCAAAGTTTTTGTGGGAGTGCAAGAAGACAAGCATTTTTGCAGTGAGCTGTAGCCTGTGGTTGTGTTCCCATACTATCTCTTTTACGACAAATGTTCCATCCTTTTCCTTCTTCAGCCTCATTTTAGCCCCGCAGTTAGTTCTGGCTGTCGTCTTGTTACGCTGTCTATTTGCTTCAGACACCTTTGATTCATAAACTCCATGGCACGTGCAATAAAGGTAGGCTTTGGTCTTAAAATTGGGGCCTTCTCTGACAGCAAAACCAGCGTGCTTCGCATATACGTTGTAGAAGTTATTACTTTCTTCGAAAGTTTCAAACCTCATCTCTAGCCTGGGCAGAACATAAGCTTCAATGTCAGGCGGCTGCACACAACAGTGACCAAACAAAAATGTTAGATGGGGTGGTCACAGCACCATGGCATGGACTATGCTTGTATTTTTTTCTATATGGATACTTACATGTGTATAGCTCTGCGCTGCCTCTGGTGTTTGTTGTTCTCCCTGGTTTATGGGCACCGGTGGTGTCACCCTTGGCACATGCAGCAATGCATCTCTTGGAGGGAGCAACAATGATGAAGATCTCCGTCTCTCATTGTACGGACGTCTCTCCTTAGATTCATTGTGATGTTGCTCCTGTCTATATGGTTCATATCTTGTACTTTTGAACCTGCTAGAGTGGCCAAAATTTCTGTCTTTTGGCCCTGGTCTTCCCGTCGCAACTGCTTTTGCAGCACGGATGATTGATGTTGACAGAGCGACTGGTGGAAGCCTTCTTGCAACCCATCCACGGCTTCCTGTCCTTGGCTTTTTGCATGCGCTGGGGAAGGAAAACGTTTGTTGTTGGTGATATTGTTGGCCTAGTTACAACCCAGCAGCGGCAAAGCTTGCATTCCCAGACATTGCTGTTTGCTGTATAGAAGGACCTATCCGTGCTTCTGATGATTGCGGTGTATCTTCAAATCTGCCTGTACTGTTGAAATATCCAGGCGGTATTTCTGGTGTTACCCAACCAGGTGGTGCCCCATATCTGTTTTGCTCATCAAATGCTTGCTGCGTGCGCCGCCTTGCATGCTTCTGCAAACAACATTCAATTTTTTTGTGATTAATCTGGTTTCATTTTCAGTCGAACTGATGAACGTTCATGTTCAAAACACGGATGTACTGATGCTCTTTTTTTAGCACTGTTTTTGTAAACTGGACATTGAACTCATGCATGACTTCTCCTCTGTTCTTCTGTAACTTATGCAACTACACTAGAAGTACTCCTAGTTTATGTATCATTGAACTTATTGTAACTGCGGGCACTCTCTCGTCACTATCTACCCGGACTGATGCTTGATGTTTAATTTTTTAACTTGAATCAAGATAGCATATTAGATGCAATCGACAAGAACCTCGACATCCTAATCGTGCATCAATGCATATACATTACAAGTACTTGCTAGCTTATGTATCATCAACTTATTGTGTAGCAATTTTATATTTTTTGGTAACAGTTTTGTTACTCGCTCGAATCGACGCAATTACATGACTTGTACTCTTAGGAATAACAACATACAACTCTCGCCGTAGCTGAACCTTGTCACTATACCGGTAGACGATATGTTTAATTTTTTAACTTGAACTCGACGCAATGCATATTAGATGCACCGACAAGAACCTCGACATCCTAATCGTGCATCAAGTGGCAGGGTGTCAATGAACTGATGCTAGCATTTGCAATGTACCATCGGCTTCTTCTTCATAGCAGGACCGATTTAACCGATGGAGTGACACAAACGTGGGGAGCGATATTACCTCCGGTACTGTTTTCTTCTTCTACCTCTCGTGGGCGTCTTCTCGGCATGTTCTTGAGGCGGCACCATTGACGCATCACCTGCTTGTGGTGGACGTCTGGCGAAGATGTTCGTTGAGGAAGCACCTTGCGGGGATAACTGCCCCGGAGAAGGAGACCCGGCGACGGAGGGAGGCAGGAGGCGGGGATGATGGCTCCGACGATGGATCCGGCGACGGAGGGAGGCAGGAGGCGGGGATGACGGCTCCGACGATGGATCCGGCGACGGAGAGAGGCAGGAGGCGGGGATCACGGCCTTGTCGATGGATCCTGCGGCGGAGCGAGTAAGGAGGCGGGGATCATGACCCCGACGATGGATCCGGCGACGGAGGGAGGCAGGAGGCGGGGATGACGACCCGGCGATGGATCCGGCGATGAAGGAAGGAGGAGGCGGCGGCGGATCCGCCACCGCCAATCACGGCGCTGCTGGCTTTCGCTCGGCTGCCGCCGCCGCCGCGCTTCGCCATGACGGCTGCCTCCGGCGGTAGGAAGCAGGTCGGATTGGGGCTGGGTCGGTCGTGGACGCGTCGTGCCTTATAGGGGGCGAGGGTAACAGAATAATATTCTATTACCGGTAACAGAATAGTCCAGCCCTATATATATATAACTGAAATAAACATCCAATTACATAAGTGACTATACAGATCATTCGCACACACCTCAATAAACAATTGCATGCATTCTAAAGTAGGAGAAACGATTGTCTAGTCATCTACTTCTTGTGATGCTCCCACCACTGCTCTGTGGCTCGATCCCTCGTCTGGGGCAGGAAGAAGACACTTCCTCAAGTCAACGATCTGCATGTACATCGCGCAGCTTGTGTACGCGTCCATGACCACAGACTTGACATGTTGTTCATCCAGTCTCTCATGCCACACACTGTGCCAGGCGTTCTTTTCCTTCTTTCTCTCATTCTTCATCTTCATGTAGTAGGGGTCGATGATGGCCGAGGCAAGGTCAACCAGGGAGTTCACTTTGTTTTTGTCGCTGCCCCAGACCTCATAGTGGTGCTGGATGTTGACAAGATTCGGGCATTTCAAGTCCGAAACCTTGAGCTCTTTTAGATCGTTGGTGGTGTCCACCGTAGCGAAACTGTAGTCGGAGGTGTTGATAAACCTGGCGAAACGCTCGCAAGGCCTTGTGGCAAGGTGGTAGTGGTAGACGAGGACGTCATGTCGCACGCACAACTGGGCGACGACAACCTTCTGATCGTGCCCGGCACGACCGATGGTGTACTCGAGGTCGAAGCCGACCACTCGGTACTTGTCCTCGGCAAGGAACTGCTCCATAGTTTGGATGGAGCTCTCCACCGAGACCGGATCATTAGTGTACACCACCAAGAGGACCTTCCTCTCACGTGGGTGTCCACTACGTGATGCATGGTGAACTGCCCGCCGTTGTCATCGTCGGCCACTGGGAGCGCAATTTGAGCCATGGGGAGCACCATTGGAACTGCTGGATGTCCTCTCAGTATGTATCATCGTGGGTGTGCTTATTGTGTCATGTGACAAGAGAGATGAAGGTAAATGGCCGCAGGAATAAATGGGGGCTGGGCGGCCTGGATTCTCTGCGCGTCTGATACGTCTCTGTCGTATCTACTTTTCCAAACACTTTTGCCCTTGTTTTGGACTCTAGCTTGCATGATTTGAATGGAACTAACCCGGACTGACGCTGTTTTCAGCAGAATTGCCATGGTGTTATTTATGTGCAGAAACAAAAGTTCTCGGAATGACCTGAAACTTCACAGAGATTATTTTTGGAAATAATAAAAAATACTGGCGAAAGAATCAAGGCCAGGCGGCCCACACCCTTTCCATGAGGGTGGGGGGCGTGTTTGCCCCCTTGGGCACGCCCCCTGCCTTGTGGCCCCCCTGGAGCTCCACCGACCTCAACTCCAACTCCATATATTCGTGTTCGGGCAGAAAAAAAATCAGAGAGAAAGATTCATCACGTTTTACGATACGGAGCCATCGCCAAGCCCTAAACTCTCTAGGGAGGGCTGATCTGGAGTCCGTGCGGGGCTCCGGAGAGGGGAATCCGTCGCCATCGTCATCATCAACCATCCTCCATCACCAATTTCATGATGCTCACCGCCGTGCGTGAGTAATTCCATCGTAGGTGTCACGCCCAATATGCGACCCTATCCAAAAGGAACTCGAAGGTCCCACCAAGGATAGGCCCGCATATTGAAACACTTTTGCAAGGTGGATATCATTACATCAACATTACATAATATATGGGGATACATACAAGAGGCATACACTGCCATACGAATACAACATCACATCATATACAAGATCAACATCCGACTATGGATGAATCATAAACAGAAACTCAAACGACATCCACCCTGCTAGCCCAGGCTGCCGACCTGGAACCTATCCCCTGATCGAAGAAGAAGCAGAAGAAGAACTCAATACAAGCAGGCATCGCTCTCGCGTCATGATCATTGCACGACCTGTACCTACAACTGGTGGTGTAGTAATCTGTGAGCCACGAGGACTCAGCAATCCCATTACCATGGGTATCAAGACTAGCAAAGCTGAAAGGGAAAGGAAGGGTAAAGTGGTGGGGTTGCAGCAGCGACTAAGCATATATGGTGGCTAACCAACGCAAATGAGAGCGAGAAGAGAAACAAAGGAACGGTCGTCAACTAGTAATGATCAAGAAGTGATCCTGAACTCCTACTTACGTCAGACATAACCCAAGAAACCGTGTTCTCCTCTCGATCAACCCCGAAAAGAGATACTCACGGTTACGCACATGGTTGGTGTATTTTAGAAGAGTTTGCTTCAAGTTTACTACAACCGGATATTAACAAATTCCCATCTGCCACATAACCGCGGGCACGGCTCTCGAAAGTTTATACCCTGCAGGGGTGTCCCAACTTAGCCCATGATAAGCTCTCGCGATCAACGAAGGATATTCCTTCTCCCCGGGAAGGCCCGATCAGTCTCGAATCCGCCTACAAGACATTTCGACAGCAATAAAACAAGACCAGCAAAGCCGCCCAGATGTGCCGAAAAATCCTGATAGGAGCTGCACATATCTCGGTCTCAGGGCACACCCGGATGAGCAGTCCATACAACTAAAACCAGACCTCAAGTTGCCTTGAGGGGGCGCTGCACAGGGCTCTAGTTCGGGCCAGCACTCGAAGGAGCACTGGTCCCGGGGGGGCTAAAATAAAGATGACCCTCGGGCTCCGGAAACCCAAGGGAAAAAGGGCATAGGTGAGGCAAATGGTAAAACCAATGTTGGGTTTCTTGCTGGAGGAGTCTTATTCAAAGCGAACTGTCAAGGGGGTCCCATAAATCACCCGACCGCGTTAGGGACGCAAAAATCCGGGAACATAACATCGATATGACGGAAACTAGGGCGGCAAGAGTGGAACAAAACACCAGGCATAAGGCCGAGCCTTCCACCCTTTAACAAGTATATAGATGCATTAATAATATAAGAAATATTGTGATATCCCCACAAGTAAACATGTTCCAACAAGGAACAACATCTCCATGTTTCAACAAGGAACAAACTTCATCTTCACCTGCAACTAACAACGCTATAAGAGGGGCTGAGCAAAGCGGTAACATAGCCAAACAACGGTTTTCTAGGAAGGGTGCAAAAGGTTAGAGGCTGACATGGCAATTTGGGAGGCTTGAGGAACAAGTGATAGGTAGCGCAGCATAGCGATAGAACGAAACAGGAACTAACAAGAAGCACACAACAAAGGTAAACACACCACACATGAACAAGGCATGATGCACAACAAGCATGATGCATGACAAAGCTACATGAAGCTACTCATGGCAAGAGATGATGCAAACAAGAGCAACACATCAAAGCAAGTTTAAATGAGGCTGGAAAACAACATATAACAATTCCGGTAAGTCCTCATATGCAAATTTCGAAATTGGTCCAGATCTGAATAAACCTTAAGTTGAAGTTGTTAAACAGCAAGTTAAGACGCACCACGATGATCTACACAAAATTCTAGTCAAGTTACATATAAAGTTCATTAGATTCGGAGCTACGGCCTGGAAGATATGAGCAAAGCAAGATAAGCATGGCATTGATGCAAAATGCATACAAACATCAAGCAAACACCTCAAAACAAGGATGCAACATGAAAATATGAAGCTACATGCAAAATCAAGCAAGTTTCATATAGAGCACACTCAAAACGAAGCAACGGTTCAACACATACACCCTATACAAGTCATGACAACAATCATCCATAACAAAGAAGTAGGCATATTGCAAGCATCAAAACAACATGCTACAGGACCTCAACAAGAAAACAAAAGGCATGCGCATGATGTACAGGTAAAGCATTACAAAACATGAACACTGAGCTATCTCCAGAAATCACTAGAACATGCTCAAAATGACATGGCAAGATTGCAAATAATAACAGTTTCAGACTTTAGCAGAAATAACATCAGGTTGCAATGTTTAGAGCTATCAAACAACATGTTACAGGAACTTAACATGGAAAAAAAAGGCATGGCATGAATCTAATAATTGCATAGAACAAAAGTCCCTTACTGACCATAAGCCAAAAAGGATCAGAAAATATGATGGCACCCATGTAAACATAGCAAGTTATATTACAGATTCATACATGGCAGGAACAACAACAAGTAGGCATGTTGGTGAGCTTGAACCACTCACCACAAAGCAATACATGGCATGGCAAGGGAACCAAAAGTAAGAAGACATGGCATAGAAGCTATACATGGCAAGAACAACAACATAGCATGCAAGGATCAACTACAACAACCTTGGCAAAATTGAATAACATGTAAACAATCTGCCAGGAACATTTTATAGCAAAAGTAGAGCTCGATTGACTCAAGCTATGGCACTCCATAATTGCAAACAAGGGCATGGATGGATAGAGCAAGACATGTATAACAAAACATCCTTACTAAAGTATCTCAAAATATGCATGGAACTCTCTCAGAGCATCAAGTTAACATGGCATAAAAATATCAAGCAGAAATGGCTGAAATCAGCAACATCATGAAGCCTAGTTTGCATGCTTGTGCTAGTCACCACAGAGATCACAAAAATACATGGCATATACCCCTAGAAATATGGCATGGCATATTACAAAACACATGTAGGACTCAAGATCATAGGGTGCACACATCAATCATGGCAAAAATGACAAAAGTGCATGTTCTGTTAAGAAACAGAAACTAACATCACATAGCACTCTTCCAACAGCATTTCGGGCATCAAGATTAGCTCAAATTGAAATGATGCAATGAGATGAAATGATCTACTCATCGAGGCGAACAATTTGACATATTACACGTGCAAAACGGAGCAACGAAGCCAGAGTAATGACGCGATGAATATGCAACAAAATAATAGCAGAACATTGACTTAGTGAGAAAAACAGGGGGGAAGAGGTCAACCCTCGCACGGATATCGAGGCGGCGGCACGAGCTCGCCGGAGAGGAGCAGCGCGGCGGCCGGAGGAGCACGGGCCGGCGGATCCGGCCTGCCCGACCGATTTGGCTGCTGGGCGCGGCGGCGGCGGGCGGAGGCGGCCGGAGGAGGCGGGGACCAGCGGGCGGGCGGCGGCCGCGGAGCTGTGGCCGCGGGCGCGGCGACGCCGCCGGGCGGCGAGACAGGCTGCCGGGAGGAGCGGGCGGTGAGGCTGCTGGGCGCTGGCACGGGGCCGCCGAGGACGGGCGGCGAGGGCGGCGCTGGCGGGCGCAGCCGGGCGCGGAGGCGACGGCGGCGTAGGTGGCGGCGGCGGCCGCGCTTCTTGGGCGGCAGACGGCCGGACGGCGAACGGCGGCGGGCAGGCGCGGCCGGGCGGCGGCGCACGCGGGCCGGGAGGCGGCGCGACGGGCTCGCTGGCCCGATCCGGGTCCCGCGGGCCGGGCGGCAAGGGGAGGCGGCGGCGCCCACGTGGCAAGACGCCATTGGCTGCGGGCGGCAGCGATTTTGTCCGGACGGCGGCGACATGTCCGCGCCAGAGGAGGTGGGATCTAGGGTTAGGGGCGAATTCATCCGCGAATTTCGGAGGGGAGATGTATTTATAGGTAGAGGGAGCTAGGAGAGTCCAAATGAGGTGCGGTTGCCACGCGATCGTGATCGAACGACCGAGAGCATGGAGGGGAGTTTGCTGGGTTTTGGGCCACTTTAGAAGGGGTGTTGGGCTGCAAACAAAATAGGCTTTTGCGGTTACCCGGTTAACCGTTGGAGTACCAAACGACCTCCAAATGACCCGAAACTTGACAGGCGGTCTACCGGTGCTATACCAAGGCCGCTTGAAAAACCTCGGTCCATTCCGAGACCGTTTAATACCCACACATGAAAAGAGGTAAAAGGGGGCGCCGGGAGACATAGGAGTGCCGGATTGGAAAACGGACAACAGGGAAAATGCTCGGATGCATGAGGCGAACACGTATGCAAAAAGAAATGCACATGATGACATGATATAAAATGTAGATGATGACATGGCAAAGTGAAACACGCAAGCACATGACATGGCAACGACGATGAATAACTGAAGGACACCTGGCGCATCGAATCCGGGGCGTTACAACACTCCTCCACTAACAAGAGATCTCGTCCCGAGATCTTAGGACCGAGACGGAAGGGAAAAGTGTTGAGGTGAAACAAGATCTCAAAAGAAGAAACAAAGAATCGAGAGCACTCGAGAAAAAGAGAGGAACGACGAGATTGCCGAGAATCGAAAGCTCACAGAATCAGATAGACTATGAAAGCACTCCGGTTGAACAAGGAAAGAATAGAACATGAGCTTCAGAAGATGGAATGACACTTGACGACATAAGCAACGCAATACCTCCGGAAGAATTGAAAGAATTGAATGAAAAAAAACTTAGAAGGAAGGATTGAACGGAGTTGTCGAGAAAATCAACAACGAAAAGAAATAAGCTTGTTGTGGATTTATGGAAACCATCTCAAAATTATGAGGTGATAACCAACCACAAGCGGAAATGATTAAATAGCTGAGGAGAACGAAGATATGTAAAACTCCACTTCAAAAGAAAATGAAGAATTACTTGCGCTTCGAGACGCGAGAAGAAAAGATACTTGAACTCCTCCAACAAAATCTTGATGAACTCTTGAAGAATGAATTAAATCATGAAGAACCACCGTGAAGAACTCCGGTAACAAAAGGATGATAAGATAGAATGAAGGAAGAAAGAATAAGATTAAAGCTTGCGATGATTTAGATGGAGGTTCCGACGAGATGGCCAGGTAAATTTGAGCTCCGGAAAAGAAAAAATGAAAAGACTTGGAACTAGAATTCATTCAACAAGAACAAACTCCGAAGGAAAGGATTAATCACTTTGAGGAAATAAGAATAAGATTGATTGTATGCTTATCCTTCATCAAATTAAATTGATGACAAGCAATGGATTTTTGCATACTACTTATTCTTCTTGAAAAGGATTGAGAAGAGATATAGCGCCACCTTGAGAAGGTCTTCATGAATCACCGGTAGGTTGAAAATAACGAATGGAATGATACGATAACAAAGGAAAAAGAATCTGAATGAACCACCGTAAGAATTCGAAAATGACTGACGAAAGAGAATGAATCACCGGGAAGAATTAGAGAAGCACGGAGATACTTGAGGGAATTAAAATGCAAGAGAACAAAGAGATCGCGAACTGATAGAAGAATGCTTGAACGAAGAACCGGAAGAATATTGAGACGAACGAAGGGGCACGAATATGGAATAATTGGAGAACGAATTTGAAAAAAAAACTTAGAATGGAGAGATATTCCGAAAAGATGGCCTGCGGATGATCGGAACAGAAAAGCAACTCCTGAAATACTCCGGATGGGTAAGAAAAATCTCTGACAAACGGAATAATTCGAGAGGATAGCCTGAAGCTAGAACCACGAATCTTCGGGAGAACGGGCAAGATTTAGGGAAAACTCTCCTTCGATCTTCAAATGATGATGAGAAACGCCACCAAAATTACTGAGACACTCCGGAAGAATGCAAAAGCGAATAGGTTGAGCCAACAATGAAATGATTCGAAATCGATCTTGGAAAAGGCGTCTGACTGATGAAATTCATTCCTTACGTCACACTTGAAAAGAATTGGGAATAGCTCCGGAGAAATTAGAAGAGTCAGGTAAGATCCTGGGAAAACACCTGTGGGTTAGGTCCCACTGAAGAGAAAAACACCGTTGGAAAGGGATGTTGAACAGATAGATGATGCACCGGAACAATTGAAATATTTGAATGAGGTGACAACCTCGAATTAATTGGATGCAAACACGAATCTTCTGAGATGTCTTCTGAACTCCGGAATGATTGAATGGTGAGAGGAAAACGAGCAAGGAGAACACTTAAGCCGAGGAAAATAATATGATCAACCCGAAAAACTAGAATTGAGTGCACCAGAAAAAGAAAGGGATGAAGAATGACGAACAAAACGAGAATTCACCGGTTGAAATAATTGAGGGAAGACTGAAGAGGCTCCACACGAATGGAATTGATGGTCGGAAGAAACTCGAACTCCGGGAATAATAGGGTGGGAGGGCGGGAAAACAAAGACAACTTGGAAGGGGGAACCAACGAATATCTTGAAGAGAAAACACCGGTTGAAATCATTGAGGAGAGAAAGCAAAGACTTCGCACGAGTAGAATGGATACTCGATTACGGACTCTGGTTCCAAGAAGAAGAACAGGAAGGGCGGGTGGGAAAAGAAGACAACTGAGGATTGAACTTGGCAAAGATGAAGAGGCTCAAGTCAACTTGACGGAAAATGCACCGGATGAAAAGAGCTGAGGAACAACGAACGAAAAACCAACTGCGTGAACCTAAAGAAAAATTTGAATGGGAAGAGGAGTAGTACAAAACACCTACGTCAAGATTCCTCACCAGAGCGATGAAGGGGCTGAGGAGTAAAAAGAAATCCTACTCTCCGATATAACTAGACTCCGAAAACAATTTTCTTCTAGACTCAACAACGGCCAAACTACACGATCAATCAAGGGGGCTCCTAGGGTCGGTCGAGGCTCGATACTAACTTGAACACGCCTAATATGCGACCCTATCCAAAAGGAACTCAAGGTCCCACCAAGGATAGACCCGCATATTGAAACGCTTTTGCAAGGTGGATATCATTACATCAACATTACATAATAGATGGGGATACATACAAGAGGCATACACTGCCACACGAATACAACATCACATCATATACAAGATCAACATCCGACTACGGATGAATCATAAACAGAAACTCAAACTACATCCACCTGCTAGCCCAGCTGCCGACCGAACCTATCCCCGATCAAGAAGAAGCGTAAGAAGAACTCAAGACAAGCAGGCATCGCTCTCGCGCCATGATCATCGCATCGACTGTACTGCAATCGGTGGTGTAGTAATCTGTGAGCCATGAGGACTCAGCAATCCCATTACCATGGGTATCAAGACTAGCAAAGCTTAAAGGGAAAGGAAGGGTAAAGTGGTGGGGTTGCAGCAGCGACTAAGCATATATGGTGGCTAACCAACGCAAATGAGAGCGAGAAGAGAAACAAAGGAACGGTCGTCAACTAGTAATGATCAAGAAGTGATCTTGAACTCCTACTTACGTCAGACATAACCCAAGAAACCGTGTTCTCCTCTCGATCAACCCCGAAAAAAGACACTCACGGTTACGCACACGGTTGGTGTATTTTAGAAGAGTTTGCTTCAAGTTTACTACAACCGGATATTAACAAATTCCCATCTGCCACATAACATGAGCACGGCTCTCGAAAGTTTATACCCTGCAGGGTGTCCCAACTTAGCCCATGATAAGCTCTCGCGATCAACGAAGGATATTCCTTCTCCCGGAAGGCCCGATCAGTCTCGAATCCGGCTACAAGACATTTCGACAGAATAAAACAAGACCAGCAAAGCCGCCTGGATGTGCCGACAAATCTGATAGGAGCTGCACATATCTCGGTCTTAGGGTACACCGGATGAGCAGTCCATACAACTAAAACCAGACCTCAAGTTGCCTTGAGGGGCGCTGCAGGGTTTCTAGTTCGGGCCAACACTCAAGGAGCACCGTCCGGGGGCTAAAATAAAGATGACCCTCGGGCCGAAACCCAAGGGGAAAAGGGCATAGGTGAGGCAAATGGTAAAACCAATGTTGGGCCTTGGGAGGAGTCTTATTCAAAGCGAACTGTCAAGGGGTCCCATAAATCACCCGACCGCGTTAGGGACGCAAAATCCGGGAACATAACACCGATATGACGGAAACTAGAGCGGCAAGAGTGGAACAAAACACTAGGCATAAGGCCGAGCCTTCCACCCTTTACCAAGTATATAGATGCATTAATAATATAAGAAATATTGTGATATCCCCACAAGTAAACATGTTCCAACAAGGAACAACATCTCCATGTTCCAACAAGGAACAAACTTCATCTTCACCTGCAACTAACAACGCTATAAGAGGGGCTGAGCAAAGCGGTAACATAGCCAAACAACGGGTTTCTAGGAAGGGTGCAAAAGGTTAGAGGCTGACATGGCAATTTGGGAGGCTTGAGGAACAAGTGATAGGTAGCGCAGCATAGCGATAGAACGAAACAACTAGCATAGCAATGATAGTAGTGAGATCCAGGGTAGCGGTCATCTTGCCTGAAATCCTGCTAGGAAGAAGAACGAGTCCATGAAGAAGATGAAGCCACGAAGACGAACCAAGCGTAGATGAACGAATCCTCACGATCGCAACGAAACAGGAACTAACAAGAAGCACACAACAAAGGTAAACACACCACACATGAACAAGGCATGATGCACAACAAGCATGATGCATGACAAAGCTACATGAAGCTACTCATGGCAAGAGATGATGCAAACAAGAGCAACACATCAAAGCAAGTTTAAATGAGGCCGGAAAACAGCATATAACAATTCCGGTAAGTCCTCATATGCAAATTTCGAAATTGGTCCAGATCTGAATAAACCTTAAGTTGAAGTTGTTAAACAGCAAGTTAAGATGCACCACGATGATCTACTCGAAATTCTAGTCAAGTTACATATAAAGTTCATTAGATTCGGAGCTACGGCCTAGAAGATATGAGCAAAACAAGATAAGCATGGCATTGATGCAAAATGCATACAAACATCAAGAAAACACCTCAAAACAAGGATGAAACATGAAAATATGAAGCTACATGCAAAATCAAGCAAGTTTCATATAGAGCACACTCAAAACGGAGCAACGGTTCAACACATACACCCTATACAAGTCATGACAACAATCTGTCCATAACAGCAAGTAGGCATATTGCAAGCATCAAAACAACATGCTACAGGACCTCAACAAGAAAACAAAAGGCATGCGCATGATGTACAGGTAAAGCATTACAAAACATGAACACTGAGCTATCTCCAGAAATCACTAGAACATGCTCAAAATGACATGGCAAGATTGCAAATAATAACAGTTTCAGACTTTAGCAGAAATAATATCAGGTTGCAATGTTTAGAGCTATCAAACATGTTACAGGAAATTAACATGGAAAACAAAGGCATGGCATGAATCTACTAATTGCATAGAACAAAAGTCCCTTAATGACCATAAGCCAAAAAGGATCAGAAAATATGATGGCACCCATGTAAACATAGCAAGTTATATTACAGATTCATACATGGCAGGAACAACAACAAGTAGGCATGTTGGTGAGCTTGAACCACTCACCACAGAGCAATACATGGCATGGCAAGGCAACCAACAGTAATAAGACATGGCATAGAAGCTATACATGGCAAGAACAACAACATAGCATGCAAGGATCAACTACAACAACCTTGGCAAAATTGAATAACATCTAAACAATCTGCCAGGAACATTTTATAGCAAAAGTAGAGCTCGATTGACTCAATCTATGGCACTCCATAATTGCAAACAAGGGCATGGATGGATAGAGCAAGACATGTATAACAAAACATCCTTACTGAAGTATCTCAAAATTTGCATGAAACTCTCTGTAGCATCAAGTTAACATGGCATAAAAATATCAGCAGAACAGGGCTGAAATCAGCAACATCATGAAGCCTAGTTTGCATGCTTGTGCTAGTCACCACAGAGATCACAAAAATACATGGCATATACCCCTGGAAAGATGGCATGGCATATTACAAAACACATGTAGGACTCAAGATCATAGGGTGCACACATCAATCATGGCAAAATGACAAAGTGCATGTTCTCATTAAGAAATGTAAACTAACATCACATAGCACTCTTCCAACAGCATTTAGGGCATCAAGATGAGCTCAAATGAAAATGATGCAATGAGATGAAATGATCCACTCATCGAGACGAACAATTTGACATATTACCGCGCAAAACGGAGCAACGAAGGCAGAGTTATGACGCGATGAATATGCAACAAAATAATAGCAGAACATTGACTTAGTGAGAAAAACAGGGGGGGAAGAGGTCAACCTCGACGGATATCGAGAGCGGCGCGCGAGCTCGCCGAGAGGAGCAGCGCGGCGGCGGAGGAGCACGGGCCGGCGGATCCGTCCGCCCGATCGATCTGGCCGCTGGCGCGCGCAGCGCAGCGGGCGAGGCGGCCGGAGGAGGCGGGACCATGGCGGGCGACGGCCGGCGAAAGCCGCGGCCGGCGCTGGCGAAGACGCCGCCGGCGGCGAGACGGGCCGTAGTAGCGACCAGACCCAATGGATCAAGTCTCTGTGCTCGTGTCATCCTCGGATCAGAATGCCGACACCACACAAGATTTCAAGGATTTATAGCGAGTAGCAATCACACACTTATTACATCGTTGTCCACAAGGGAACTTAATACAATAATATGGCTTAAGGCCATCTAATAATAACAGCGAAGGCTTGGAAGATAAGTGAGTCCATCAACTCCAACGGCATCACCGAGTATAGAACCACGACCTAACACCTTACTGTCGTTCTAAAAGTCTGCAACGTGAAAGTTGCAGCCCGAAAACGGGTCAGCACATGGAATATGCTGGCAATGTAACACATAAGAGCAATGAAGGAATAAGCCTATACTACATGCATATATGGCTGGTGGAAAGCTCTATGGTTACAGTTTTTGCGAAAAGATGATTTTTCCCTACATCAAAGGAATAATTTTATTTAACTATCATGGTGGTTGTTAAACATTGAGAATGGTTGACAGCATCCTCAATCCCAATTAAAAAGTACTCATCAAAACCCAATAACTGTTATTTAGAAGTAACATGTTGAGATTCACATGATATTCAATTACCAGATACTCAAAATTGTCCATAACCGGGGACACGGCTAATCATGATTAGTTTATACACTCGCAGAGGTTTATGACTTTTCCCCATAAGACTCAATCGCCTCCGCTTGGTTCTCGTGACTACATGGTGTTTGAGAAACGGATGACCGAGACATAGTCTTTCGTAAGCGCTTAGCACCTTACATGTGGGTAGACCGTACCAACCTACATCCCCTACATCAGCTAGCCTACCCGTAAGAGTTCGACGACTTAGTCAACTACGCCAGAGCCCATAATTGGCTTGTGGCTGCACACGAAGTTTCCAGCTTGAATAATCTTATGATCCCTTAGAGCCCGGGTGGCGGTCCAAGAAATACATGCAAGTCCTGATGGAAACCAGGTGCCTCAATCCACCCAGATGTGTGTTTAGGTTGCCACCTTAGATAAACCATTAATTAACAATCTCACATCTGTCATGGATATTCACTCACCCAATCCACGTCTACTAGCATAGCATGGCATAAGCAAACGTAGAAGTAACTCCCAAGGTTTCATAAGTAAAACAGGTGATAGGTACTACCTCAATCTACTTCCCAAACCCACAATTTAATTTGATCCTAAACATGCAAGTGTTTGAGGATTGATCTAATGCATAAAAACTGGGTAGTAGAAAAGATATGATCAAGTGTTACTTGCCTTGCTGATGATCCGCGAGACCTAGAGATTCGAAGTAACAAGCGGCGCACTCTGGGTGATCTAACGCAGACAAACAACAAGCATACAATAAGTACTCATCTAATGCACAGGGAAAACTTGAATAAAAGATCTAACCAGAAAGTTCAACTTAAGAACCCTGGTTGCAAAAAGAATCGAATCAAAATAAACATCGAAAGTCGAAACTCGAGAGAGAACGACTCGGTTTTGCAATCTGAAACTAGGTCAAAATTTTATAGTAGCAAAACTCTGTGAAAGTAGGTTAGTCGAACGGCGGTTTCATTTTAAACTCCAGCGCTTGAATCACCTGATTCGATAAACGAGCAAGAAATAAAACAGATTTGAAAATCGGATCGAAATCGAATCGTAAAAATAACGGATTAAATCCGATTAAAAGAAAACGATTTAACGGATTAAATAACGGACGCTCATTAACAGAACTAATCCAACGAACACGTTTATTGAAACGAACGGTTCGGTGAACGCTCATAAATAAGAAAACCGAAAAATAAATAAAACCAATCTAGGTTTTTTTTTAAAACCGAACATCTTTTTTAAAAAACCGGATCGGTTTTTTAGGGAAACCGGATCGGGCGGGCTACTCTCGTGATCGCCGGCGGGCTCCGGGCGGCGGGCTAGGGGTCGGCGGAGGGGTCGGGAGGGGCGGCGAGGGCGCTGGGCTCAGCGTCAAGGGACGGGCGGCGGCGGCGTTCGTTCGCGGCGGGCGGACTCGACTCTGTCGGGAGGCGAGGGGGCGGAGAGAGAGAGGGGGGGCGGGCGGTATTTAAGAGGGGAGGGGTGGCGGCGGGTGGCTTGGGGGCTTGGCAAGCCGGGGAGGCGGGCGGAGCGGACTCCTCAAGGGCGGCGGCGCTGCCCCGAGCGGGACTCGGCGCGGGCGGCGCGCGCGAGGGAGAGGAGGAGGCGGGCGCTGGGCCGGGCCTGGCTGGCTGGGCCGGGCCTCGCCCAGGGGGGGCGCGATTTTTTTTTAAATTAAAATTTAAACCAATCGAATAAAAAAAATACCAAATGAACTCCGATTTTAATAAAAACAATTTTCCCCGACTCCTAAAAATGAGTCGAACAAAATGAACTTTAAAACGGGCAAGTATGCATATATTTTTAAAATGCTCATTTTTGCCTAAGCAAAATAAATCTTTCAAAGCCAAATTTGATTTATTTATAAAATCTTCATTTTTCCTAAATGTTGGGAAAGTCATATTATTCCCTCTCTTAAGAAATTTTATAGGAAAAACTTTGTGAAGATAAATAAATAAATCCAAATGATCCTATTTTCAAAATTTGAGAAATCCCAAATATGAAAATTATGAAACTTCCAACTCTCTCCGAGGGTCCTTGAGTTGCGTGAAATTTTCTAGGATCGGAAAATGCGAGAAAATATGATATGCATGATGACCTAATGTATAACATTCCAAATTGAAAATTTGGGATGTTACAAACCTACCTCTTAAGATGAATCTCACCCTCGAGATTCGGGTTGGCTAGAAAATAGGTGAGGGTGGTCCTACAAAACTTCCTCTCTTTCCTGTGTGGCTTCATCCTCAGTGTGGTGGCTCCACCGAACTTTGCAAAACTTGATAACCTTGCTGCGGGTAACTCTGCTGGCATAATCGAGAATCTTAACCGTTTCTCCTCATATGTCAAGTTATCCTTCAACCGAATTGCTTCAAGTGGCACTCGTGTCTCTTAACGGTACCTCTGCTATCTCGGGTGACATTTCTTCAATCGAGAAACATGGAATACATCATGAACTCCCGACAGTCCTTCCGCAATTCCAACTTATACGCAACTTCTCCCATGCGTTGCAAAATCTTATATGGTCCAACTAAACGGGTGCTAACTTTCCTTTCACTCCAAAACGCTTAACTCCTCAAGCGGGATACTCTAAGATATACTGCTCTCAACTTCATACTCAATCGCTGGCGCTTTGAATCGGCATAGCTCTTCCGTCTGGATCGGGCTATCTTGAGCCTGTCTCAATCAACTTAACCTTCTGCTCGCACTCCTTAATCAAATCTGGTCCAAACAACCGACGATCTCCGGTTTAGTCCCCATGACAACGGTGTCCTGCACCTTCTTCCATACAGAGCCTCGAAGGTGCCATCTTTAAGCTGGTTTGGTAACTGTTGTTGTAGGAAAATTCTGCATACGGCAAATTATCATCCCAACTAGATCCATAATCTAGTGCACAAGCTCTCAAAGATGTCCTCCAAAATCTGATTGACTCTCTCGGTCTGTCCATCGGTCTGTGGGTGGAAAGTTGTATCAATTCTAGTCTGGTTCCCAATGTTTCGTGTAACCGGTTCCAAAATTTCGAGGTAAACTGGGTTCCTCTATCCGATACGATGCTCCTCGAACTCCGTAAGCACACAATTCTGGTCATGTATATCTTTGCCAACTTAGCACTGCTATAGGTAGTCTTGATCGGTATGAAATGAGCTACCTTGGTCAAACGGTCGACTATGACCCAAATCGAGTCATAACCTGAACGAGTCTTTGGCAAACCTGTGATGAAATCCATTCCTAGTTTATCCCACTTCCATTCGGTATCGGCAACGGTTGTAATAATCCTGCTGGCTTCGATGCTCGCTTTACTTTCTCGACATACGCCGCAAATTGCTACATACTCCGCAATATCCTTCTTCATTCCGTCCACCGAAAATATTCTTCAAATCCAAATACATCTTGGTATTTCCGGTGAATCGAATAGGGTGAATCATGGGCTTCTTGTAAAATCAACTTCCGATCTCCGGGTCATTGGGCACATAGACACGGTCTTCAAACCATAGGGTATCGTGTTCATCCTCACGAAATCCTTTAGCTTTTCCTTTGCTCATTTTCTCCTTTATAGAGGCAACTTCCTTGTCCGCTTTTGGGCTTCTCTGATTTTGTCCATCGCTGTCGATCAATCTCCAATGCTGCTACATAGCCTCTCGAACTATTTCCAAACATAGCTCTCAAGGTCCTCGGCTAACTCATTGGGTATTCCTCCCATCATTAGGGTATTGACGTGGTTTCTTACGGCTCAATGCGCCTGCTACGACATTAGCCTTTTCCGGGTGATAATGCAATCTCATATCATAATCCTTGATTAGTTCTAACCATCTCCTTTGTCTGAGATTCAATTCCTTCGTGTGAAGATGTACTTCAAACTCTTGTGATCCGTATATACTTCACAATGATTTCCAATGAGAAAATGTCTCCACGTCTTCAAGGCATGCACAACGGCTGCTAACTCCAAATCATGAGTGGCATAATTCAACTCATGGGGCTTAAGTTGTCGTGAAGCATACGAAACAACTCTTCCTTCCTGCATAAGCACGGCTCCAAGTCCTCGACGTGAAGCGTCGCAATACACCTCATAATCCTTAGGCTGATCTGGCAATATCAAAATTGGTGAGGTAACCAATCTTTTCTTCAACTCCTGAAAACTTGCCTCACAGTCCTCACTCCATATGAATTTGTTTTCCTTCTTTAACAATTCAGTCATAGGCTTTGCAATCCTTGAGAAATTCTCAATGAATCTTCGGTAGTATCCTCGCGAGTCCAAGGAAACTCAATCTCTCCAACTATCGCTGGTGCTTCCCATTTGGTTACGGTCTCAACTTTGTGGGGTCAATGCTATCCCTTCTCCGGATATAACATGTCCGAGAAATCCAACTTCCTTTAGCCAAAACTCACACTTGCTGAACTTGGCATACAACCGGTGTTCCCTCGCCCAAAACCAATCTCAAATGTTCCTTGTGTTCCTCTTCATTCTTCGAGAAAATCAAAATGTCATCAATGAACACCACGATTTAACTTATCCAAAACTCCATAAACACTTTGTTCATCGTGTTCATGAAATAGGCTGGTGCGTTAGTCATCCAAATGACATAACGGTATACTCATACAGTCCATATCTCGTGGTAAATGCGGTCTTGGGTATGTCTTGCTCCCGAATCTTCAATCGATGGTACCCTGATCGCAAGTCGATCTTAGAAAACACTTTGGCTCCTTGCAAGCGATCAAACAGATCATTTATCATAGGTAGTGGGTATTTGTTCTTGATTGTTACTTCATTCAATCCACGATAATCAACAACCATTCTTAACGATCCATCCTTCTTCTCCACTAACAATACGGGTGATCCCCAAGGTGATGAACTTGGGCTAATAAAACCTTTATCCAATAGTTCCTTAATCTGCTTCTTGATTTCCGCCAAATCCTTTGCGGGCATCCCAGACGGTCGCTTCGATATCGGGCCTGTTCTCGCAACAGCTCGATCAAAACTCAATGTCTCTATCCGTGGCATTCCCGCAATTCTTCCGAAATACATCAGAAAATCCTTCACCATCGGTACTTCTTCCTGCACCACCCTCGATAAGCAATTAACTTGTGCTCTCCTCGCTCGTGCCGGATACATACTTAATCCTTCTTCCTTCCGTGTGGTGAGCAAAATTGACCTTGTGGTACAATCTATGTTTCCTCCATACTTTGATAACCAATCCATTCCTAATATCACATCCAATCCTTGGGATTCCGTAACTATTAGGTCCGAGGGGAAAACATAGTGTCCAATCTTAGTGGCAATCGATCACACCATTTACTAGCCATGTACTCTGCCGGTGAGGTTACTAGCATGGGTGACCTAAGGGCTTGGGTCGGTAACTTGTACTTATCCACAAATCCCTTGATATGTATGAATGCGATGCACCAAGATCGAAAAGAACAACTGCAGTAAATGACTTAACCAAAACTTACCGACATCGTGATCGGGCTGATCTTCAACCTCCTCCACATCAATGTGGTTCACCTGTCCCCTGTTGAAAGGGTTGGGCTTCTTTCCGAGCTTCCATTGCCATTTCCATTCGCCTTCGACAGTCATTTGCATAGTGCCCAGCCTTGCGGCACTTAAAACAAGTAATGTGACTCAGTGTCTACCTTGGATGGTGTTGACGGGTTGGTGCGGTTCTGTCCATTGCTTCCTCCATTCCCGCTCCCATTCTTGGTGCCATTATGGTTGTGCGAATTACCTCCTCCATGGGTATGCTGAAACTGAATTCCTGATTTAGGGTATAACGAGGCTTCTGCCGGGATCCGAGTTATACTTCCCTTGTCCATACTTCCGCTATGGTTCTCAATTTGTCTGCTGCTTTCCTTCAATCATGAGGGCTCGGTCTACTAACTCCCGGTAGTTGTTGAAACTTGCTACCATCAACGGCATGTGAACTCATCATTCAGTCCTTCTAGAAACTTCTCCTGCTTAGCTGCATCCGTAGTAACGCTATCCGGGGCATAACGTGCTAATTTACTAAAGTCATCCACGATCGCCAACAGTCCTTCCTCCTTGGCGAAGTTGCGAAACTCACGCTTCTTCATGGCCATGGCTCCTGCCGATACATGGGCAAGGCGAAAGCTTGTCAAACTGATCCCATGTGACAAAGGTGTCACCGGTAAGTGGCTATGAAATTCTCCCACCATGCTGCTGCGGGTCCTTCAAGCTGATGTGCGGCAAACTTCACTCTTTCACCATCTGCATCCCGCAGTGGTCAGCTCCTTCCTATCTTGCGGAGCCACCATCTGCTACAATCGGCTCGATGTTATCGGAATACACCGCGGTTCAGTCTAAGGAAACGAGTCGATGATCCGCAGTGGTGGTGGTGGCGGGGGTTGTTGTTGTTGTTGTTGTTGCCTGGTTCTCGCACCAATGTTTGAATCAGGGTATTCTCGCTGCTGGATCAATTGGGTGATCTCTGGCGGAAAACGAATCCGGGTCGCGCCTCTGGAGGCATCTGATGGGTTTAGAAGAGAAGAGAATTTAGAATAGAATGAGGTCTAAGGGGAATCACTACCCAAATGCACATGAGCAAATGCACACAAAATCACTTCATTCAATCAAACAAGGGCTTACAACGATCTAACTATCGCAAAAGTGCGGTACTATAATGTTTACATGGAGGAAATACTACTAATATGTGGGGACTTCTATTAATTTGAACCGGTGGAAGACTCCATGATGTCTGCTCCAGCTTCGTCTTCAAAGTCGGGTTCACTTGGATCCGAATCGGTGTCGTTGATGTTGATGTAGTTGCTTGGGTATTCGACATACTGGTCTTCATTCCTGAGCGCCAACTTCTTCTTGAGTTCTTCGATCTCGTACTTAAGATCGTTATTGTGTCTTGCCGAGCTACGATCTCGCCCATGTAGTCCTTGCGCGTAGTCTTTAGTTCTTCTTCCAGCTCGATGATCCTTCCATTTGTCTTCAGAACTCCAACATATCATTGCACATTTGGTTCTCCCGGCGCCGAATGTGCTGATTTAACTCCCGGATGAAAGCTGCAATGGATCTATCCTTCTTGGTGCCGACGACGTCCCGCTTGTCATCTCGGCGTCCGCAAATCTGGTAGATGGTATCCTTGAGGTCTTCTTGATAAACTTCTCCAATGCGCCCCATGGTGATGTGAGCTGCCATGCTCTTTCCTGCACTCCAAGTTGGTGCAATCGAAAACACTATCTATAGGCTTGGTGATTGGGGTGAATGTCCTTCCCGAACGTGAGCGTGAATCTTCCAGCCCTCTTCTTGCAGAGTGGCGTTGAAAGTCCCGTGAAGCTTGGTAATCCAATGTTCGTGTACTTGGTAACTTCCTTCAAGTGAAATCCAAAAGGTGTGCCTTCATCCGGTTGGGTGTACTTGATCTTCGCGTCCGCCATCCTAAAGAGAGTAGAAAAGATGAGGAGTTTAGAAAATGGGAAGAGAGTAGGATCTATGGCTTTAACTTAGTGGTCGTGTCTCACACCAACAGTGTGCTCGATACCATTCTCTCAGAGCGACCAGACCGAATGGATCAAGTCTCGTGCTCGTCATCCCCGGATCAAGAATGCCGACACCACACAAGATTTCAAGGATTTATAGCAGAGTAGCAATCACACACTTATTACATCGTTGTCCACAAGGGAACTTAATACAATAATATGTCTTAAGGCCATCTAATAATAACAGCGAAGGCTTGGAAGATAAGTGAGTCCATCAACTCCAACGGCATCATCGAGTATAGAACCACGACCTAACACCTTACTCGTCGTTCGAAAAGTCTCGCAACGTGAAAGTTGCAGCTCAAAACGGGTCAAGACATGGAATATGCCGCAATGTAACACATAAGAGCAATGAAGGAATAAGCCTATACTACATGCATATATGGCTGGTGGAAAGCTCTATGGTTACAGTTTTTGCAAAAAGATGATTTTTCCCTACATCAAAGGAATAATTTTATTTAACTATCATGGTGGTTGTTAAACATTGAGAATGGTTGACAAGATCCTCAATCCCAATTAAAAGTACTCATCAAAACCCAATAACTTTTATTTAGAAGTAACATGTTGAGATTCACATGATATTCAATTACCAGATACTCAAATTGTCCATAACCGGGACACGGCTAATCATGATTAGTTTATACACTCGCAGAGGTTTATGCGACTTTTCCCCATTAAGACTCGATCGCCTCCGCTTGGTTCTCGTGACTACATGGTGTTTGAGAAACGGATGACCGAGACATAGTCTTCGTAAGCGCTTAGCACCTTACATGTGGGTAGACCATACCAACCTACATCCCCTACATCAGCTAGCCTACCCGTAAGAGTTCGCACGACTTAGTCAACTACGCCAGAGCCCATAATTGGCTTGTGGCTGCACACGGAAGTTTCAAGTTTGAATAATCTTATGATCCCTTAGAGCCCGGGTGGCGGTCCAAGAAATACAGTAAGTCCTCGATGGAAACCAGTGCCTCAATCCACCCAGATGTGTGTTTAGGTTGCCACCTTAGATAAACCATTAATTAACAATCTCACATCTGTCATGGATATTCACTCACCCAATCCACGCCTACTAGCATAGCATGGCATAAGCAAACGAGAAGTAACTCCCATGGTTTCATAAGTAAAACAGTGATAGGTACTACCTCAATCTACTTCCCAAACCCACAATTTAATTTGATCCTAAACATGCAAGTGTTTGAGGATTGATCTAATGCATAAAACTGGTAGTAGAAAAGATATGATCAAGTGTTACTTGCCTTGTCGATGATCCGCGAGACCTAGAGATTCAAGTAACAAGCGGCGACCGGTGATCTAACGCAGACAAACAACAAGCATACAATAAGTACTCATCTAATGCACAGGGAAAACTCGAATAAAAGATCTAACCAGAAAGTTCAACTTAAGAACCCTGGTTGCAAAAAGAATCGAATCAAAATAAACATCGAAAGTCGAAACTCGAGAGAGAACGACTCGGTTTTGCAATCTGAAACTAGGTCAAAATTTTATAGTAGCAAAACTCTGTGAAAGTAGGTTAGTCGGAACGGCGGTTTCGTTACGAAACTCCAGGCGCTTGAATCACCTGATTCCGATAAACGAGCAAGAAATAAAACATATTTGAAAATCGGATCGGAAATCGAATCAGAAAAATAACGGATTAAATCCGATTAAAAGAAAACGACGAACGGATTAAATAACGGACGCTCGTAACAGAACTAATCCAACGAACACGTTTATTGAAACGAACGGTTCGGTGAACGCTCGTAAATAAGAAAACGAAAAAAATAAAACCAATCTATGTTTTTTTTAAAAACGAACATCTTTTTAAAAACCGGATCGGTTTTTAGGGAAACCGGATCGGGCGGGCTACCTCGTGATCGCCGGGCGGGCTCCGGCGCGGGCTAGGGGTCGGTGGCGGGTCGGGAGGGGGCGGCGAGGGAGGCGGGGCTCCTGGCGGGCGGCGTTCGCGGCGGCGGCGGACTCAAGGCGATCGGGAGGCGAGGGGGCGGTGAGAGAGAGAGGGGGGGCGGGCGGTATTTAAGAGGGGAGGGGTGGCGGCGGGTGGCTTGGGGAGGCAAGCCGGGGGGCGGCGGGCGGAGCCGGACTCGGCGGCGGCGGCTGCCCCGAGCGGGACTCGGCGCAAGGCGGCGTGCGCGCGAGGGAGAGGAGGAGGCGGGCGCTGGGCCGGGCCTGGCTGGGCTGGCCGGGCCTTGGCCTGTGGGGGGCGCGATTTTTTTAAAATTAAAATTTAAACCAAACGAATAAAAAAAATACCAAATGAACTCCGATTTTAATAAAAACAATTTTCCCCGACTCCTAAAAATGAGTCGAACAAAATGAACTTTAAAACGGGCAAGTATGCATATATTTTTAAAATGCTCATTTTTGCCTAAGCAAAATAAATCTTTCAGAGCCAAATTTGATTTATTTATAAAATCTTCATTTTTCCTAAATGTTGGGAAAGTCATATTATTGCCTCTCTTAAAAAATTTTATAGGAAAAACTTTGTGAAGATAAATAAATAAATCCAAATGATCCTATTTTCAAAATTTGAGAAATCCCAAATATGAAAATTATGAAACTTCCAACTCTCTCCGAGGGTCCTTGAGTTGCGTGAAATTTTCTAGGATCGGAAAATGCGAGAAAATATGATATGCATGATGACCTAATGTATAACATTCCAAATTGAAAATTTGGGATGTTACAGGCCGGCCGGGAGGAGCGGCGGTGAGGCCTGGGCGCTCGACGCTGGGGCCGGCCGGAGGACGGGCGGTGAGGGGCGGCGCTGGCGGGCGCAGCCGGTGCGGAGGCGCACGGCGGAGAGGTGGCGGGCGGCGCTTCAGCATGGCCGGCGCGCGCCGGACGGTGAACGGCGGCGGGCAAGCGCGACTGGGCGGCGCGGCGCACGCTGGCCGGAGGCGGCGCGGACGGCTCAAGGGGCCCGACACGGGTCCCGCGGGCCGGCGGCGGTGGGAGGCGGCGGCGCCCACGTGGCACGACGTCATTGGCTGCGGGGCGGCGGCGATTTCGTCCGGACGGCGGCGGACATGTCCGGCGCGCAGAGGAGGTGGGATCTAGGGTTAGGGGCGAATTCATCCGCGAATTTCGGAGGGGGAGATGTATTTATAGGTAGAGGGAGCTAGGAGAGTCCAAATGAGGTGCGGTTTTCGGCCACGCGATCGTGATCGAACGACCGAGAGCATGGAGGGGAGTTTGCTGGGTTTTGGGTAACTTTGGAAGGGGTGTTGGGCTGCAAACAAAGAGGCTTTTGCGGTTACCGGTTAACTGTTGAGTACCAAACGACCTCCAAATGACCCGAAACTTGACAGCGGTTCACCGTGCTATACCAAGGCCGCTTGACAAACCTCGGTCCATTCCGAGACCGTTTAATACCCACACACGAAAAGAGGTAAAAGGGGGCGCCGGGAGACATAGGAGTGCCGGATTGGAAAACGGACAACGGGGAAAATGCTCGGATGCATGAGACGAACACGTATGCAAAAAGAAATGCACATGATGACATGATATAAAATGCAGATGATGACATGGCAAAGTGCAACACGCAAGCACATGACATGGCAACGACGATGAATAACTGAAGGACACCTGGCGCATCGAATCCGGGGCGTTACAGTAGGCTTGCTGGACGGTGATGGGTTGGATGAGATTTATCATGTAATCTTGATAGTTTTGTTAGGGTTTGATCCCTAGTATCCACTATGTTCTGAGATTGATGTTGCTATGACTTTGCTATGCTTAATGCTTGTCACTAGGGCCCGAGTGCCATGATTTCAGAACTGAACCTATTATGTTTTCATGAATATATGTGAGTTCTTGATCCTATCTTGCAAGTCTATAGTCACCTACTATGTATTATGATCCGACAACCCCGAAGTGACAATAATTGGGACCACTCCCGGTGATGACCATAGTTTGAGGAGTTCGTGTATTCACTATGTGTTAATGCTTTGGTCTGGTACTCTATTAAAAGGAGGCCTTAATATCCCTTAGTTTCCATTAGGACCCCGCTACCACGGGAGGGTAGGACAAAATATGTCATGCAAGTTCTTTTCCATAAGCACGTATGACTATATTCGGAATACATGCCTACATTACATTGATGAATTGGAGCTAGTTCTGTGTCACCCTATGTTATGATTGTTACATGATGAACCGCATCCGGCATAATTCTCCATCACCGATCCAATGCCTACGAGCTTTTCACATATTGTTCTACGCTTATTTACTTTTCAGTTGCTATCATATAATCACTACAAAACCCAAAAATATTACTTTTGCTATCATTACCAAGTATTTCCATATTACTTTGCTACTAAATACTTTGATGGAGATACTAAGTTATCCAGGTGTGGTTGAATTGACAACTCAGCTGCTAATACTTGATAATATTCTTTGGCTCCCCTTGTGTCGAATCAATAAATTTGGGTTGAATACTATACCCTCGAAAACTATTGCGATCCCCTATACTTGTGGGTTATCAAGACTATTTTCTGGCGCCGTTGCCGGGGAGCATAGCTCTATTCTTTGAGTCACTTGGGATTTATATCTGCTGGTCACTATGAAGAACTTGAAAGATGTGAAAAAAAAATTTATCCCTCAACTGCGAGGGGAGGTAAGGAACTGCCATCTAGCTCTGCACTAGATTCACCTTCTGTTTTGAGTAAACTTGTGACACCTAATGCTGGTTCTGCTATTAATTCTGATATGTCGCATGTTATTGATGATGCCACTTCCGCTATGCATGATACTTATGATGAAACTACTTCTATGCTTGATACTACTGTACCACTTGGTGAATTTCTTGATGAACAACTTGCTAGGGCTAGATTGAATGAAATTATTGAAACTAATAATATTGATGAAAGTGATGATGAAGACTCTCCCCCTAAATATGAATTGTCTGTTGTGCCCGAGGGCTATGTTATGGATGAAGAAACAACTAGAGACTTTCTTGCTTGCAATGATAGAAGTGATCTTAAGAAATTATTAGCTAAGCTTAAACAAAAAACTCTGAATGCTAGAATGAAATATGATCCTGCTTATTCTACTTCACCTATCTTTGTTACTGATAAGTATTATGAATTCTCTATTGATCCTGATATAATTACTTTGGTTGAGTCTGATCGTTTTTATGGCCATGAATCTGAAACTGTTGTGGCACATCTTACTAAATTAAATTATATAGCCACCCTATTCACTAATGATGAGAGAACTCGCTACTTTTATATCCTTAAAATATTTCCATTCTCATTAAAGGGTGATGCTAAGATATGGTTTAACTCTCTTGATCCTGGTTGTGTGCGTAGTCCCCAGGATATGATTTATTACTTGTCTGCTAAATATTTCACTTCTCATAAGAAACAAGCTACTTTAAGGGAAATATATAACTTTGTGCAAATTGAAGAAGAGAGTCTCCCACAAGCTTGGGGGAGGCTTCTCCAATTACTTAATGCTTTGCCTGATCATCCTCTCAAGAAAAATGAAATACTTGATATCTTTTATAATGGACTAACTGATGCTTCTAGAGACCACCTGGTTAGTTGTGCTGGTTCTGTTTTCAGGGAAAGGACACCAGATGAAGCTGAAATTCTATTGAATAATATGTTGACAAATGAAAATAATTGGACACATCCTGAACCAACTCCTAAGCCAACTCCGAAGAAAAGGGGCGTTCTATTTCTCAGTCCTGAAGATATGCAAGAGGCAAATAAATCTATGAAAGAAAAGGGTATTAAAGCTGAAGATGTTAAGAATTTACCTCCTATTGAAGAAATACATGGTCTTAATTTACCGCCTGTTGAAGAAACATATCGTCTTAATTCATCACCTATTGAACAACCTCATGGTCTTGATAACCCGACACAGGTAGTAAAGGTAAATTCTCTCTATAGATTTGATGAAGGTGATATTCCTCACTATAAGTCTGATAGACAATGCTTAGATGAGTTTGACAACTTTATTATTGAACAAGAAAATTTTAATGCTTATTTTGGTATACAATTAAAACAAAATGCTTATATGATGGAACACTTGAGTGATTATATGTCTAGAGTTAAAGGTGAACTTAAACTCATTAGTAAACATGGTTCTATGGTTACCACTCAAGTAGAACAAGTACTTAAGGCTCAGAATGATTTGCTCAATGAATTAAATAGTAAGAATAATGATTTTGCTGTTAGAGTGGCTACTAGAACTGGTAAAATGACTCAGGAACCTTTTTATCCTGAAGGCCATCCTAAGAGAATTGAGCAGGATTCTCAGAGAAATAATGTTGATGCACCTAGTCCTTCTGAAAAGAAGAAAAATAAAAATGATAGGACTTTTCATGCTTCTAGTGAACCTATTGCTGAAACACCTAAGAATCCAAATGATATTTCTATTTCCGATGCTGAAACACAATCTGGTAATGAACATGAACCTAGTGATAATATTAATAATGATTTTCATGTTGATGCTCAACCTAGCAATGACAATGATGTAGAAATTGTTGTTGATCTTGATAACCCACAATCAAAGAATCAACATTATGATAAGAGAGACTTTGTCGCTAGGAAGCATGGTAAAGAAAGAGAACCATGGGTTCAGAAACCCATGCCTTTTCCTCCTAAACCATTCAAGAAAAAGGATGATGAGGATTTTGAGCGCTTTGCTGAAATGATTAGACCTATCTTTTTGCATATGCGTTTGACTGATATGCTCAAAATGAATCCTTATGCTAAGTATATGAAAGAAATTGTTACTAATAAAAGAAAGATACCGGAAGCTGAAATTTCCACCATGCTTGCTAATTATACTTTTAAGGGTGGAATACCTATGAAACTTGGAGATCCAGGAGTACCCACTATACCATGCTCCATTGAAAAAAACTATGTTAAAACTTCTTTATGTGATCTTGCAGCTGGTATTAGTGTTATGCCTCTCTCATTATATCGTAGACTTGATTTGAATAAGTTGACACCTACTGAAATATCTTTGCAAATGGCTGATAAATCAACTGCTATACCTATCGGTATTTGTGAGGATGTGCCTGTTGTGGTTGCAAATGTTACTATTTTAACGGACTTTGTTATTCTTGATATTCCCGAGGACGATAGTATGTCTATTATTCTTGGAAGACCCTTTTTGAATACTGCAGGGCAGTTATTGATTGCAACAAAGGCAATGTCGCTTTTCATGTCAATGGTAATGAGCATACGGTACACTTTCCGAGGAAACAATCTCAAGTCCACAATATCAATTCTATTGGAAAATTTTCTTCGATCATTTTTGGAGGTTTTGAATTTCCTCTTCCTACTATCAAGAAAAAAAATATGATATTCTTATTATTGGGGATGTGCATATCCCCGTTGAGGTAACATAGTGTTATTCGAAATTTCTCTAGTTTCATGCGATTCGGAATGTGTTTGTTAACAAGACCTGAACAACATTGTTAGTGGATTCCTTTTGATGAGCATGAGATGGATGGAGTTAGAAGGCACAACTCTCTGTACCCTTCCTTCACTTTCAGTTATTTAGTTGAAATAAAGTAAAAGTAGTATTTTTCTGTCTGTTTTCTGAATTATCCGTGCAATATAAAAATACCCCGAAAATAAATGTTCTCCAAATGCCCTGCCAATTTAATATGATTTTTTTGGAATATTTGAGAATATTTGGCACTGAGAACACAGCAGGGGGAGCTGGTACCTGGGCACGAGGGTCCAGGGCGCGCCCACCCCCCTGGGCGGGCCCACCCCCCTGGGCGCGCCCCCCTGCCTCGTGGGCCCACGGTGGCTCCCCTCCACTTATTCCTGCACCCACACACTCCTTCTTCCTTAAAAAAAATCACCAGCCAGCTCAAGCACGAGTTCTAGCTCATTTTGCTGCGATTTTTGATCTCCTTGCTCAAAGCACCTCTCACAAAACTGCTTTGGGGGATTGTTCCTTGGTATGTGACCTCTCCATTGGTCCAATTAGTTTTTGTTCTAGTGCTTTATTCATTGCAAATTTGTGCTACCTAGGTGACCATGTTCTTGAGCTTGCATGTCAAATTTATATGGTTCCAAGTAGTTCTAATGCATGATGTAGTCTCTAGGCACTTGTGGGAGTAGTTGCTATCAATTTTGTTGAGCTTGGTTCACTTTTATTTGAAGTTACTAAAGATTTCAGAAATTTTCAGAAAATGATGAAGAGATTTTTGAGGGGCTCTTAGAGCCGAAGCTCTAAGGATAAGCAAATTAAAGAAGAAGAGAGGCCCAAATATAATCTGCCTCGCACCACGGAGGTTCAGCCGTGTGAATGGCCTTGTGATGATTTCTTGAGAGCGGCCGGGATTTATGATGATTTTTATGAGTTGGCTGAGAATGCAGGCCTCACCGACTTCCTCCGCGACCAACGCGAACAGTATCTCTTACTCACCAATACCTTTGTGCAAAATTTTCATTTCCATTCTAGGAGGTCACCACCTACGGTGTATTTTTATTTATATGATGAGTATAAGGAGATGACCCTTCGTGACTTCTGTGAGGTTTGCAAGTTACCTTTTCCGGGTTTCATAAAGGAACCACATAGTAATGAAGTGGAGGGGTTTATTGATACAATTGTTGTAGGGGAAATGGGGAAGGTTTCCGACGCACGAATCACTAGCATACATTTTCCTGTTCTACGTTACTTTGCTATATTTGCTAGTAGATGCTTAATTGGTCGCGGAAACTGTGGAAACCTGAGTGTCCCTGATATTATTATTATTTGCCATGCCTTGTTTCATGATGATACATTTAGTATGGGCGCTATTGTTGCAAAGCGGTTAAATCTTAACCGTACTAATTAAGGGCCCCATCTGTTGGGGAACGTAGTAATTTAAAAAAAATTCCTACGCACACGCAAGATCATGGTGATGCATAGCAACGAGAGGGGAGAGTGTTGTCCACGTACCATGGGGAGCCGAATGCGGAAGCGTTAGCACAACGCGGTTGATGTAGTCGTATGTCTTTACGATCCGACCGATCAAGTACCGAACGCACGGCACCTCCGAGTTCAGCACACGTTCAGCCTGATGACGTCCCTCGAACTCCGATCCAGCCGAGTGTTGAGGGAGAGTTTCGTCAGCACGACGGCATGGTGACGATGTTGATGTTCTACCGACGCAGGGCTTCGCCTAAGCACTGCGACAGTATTATCGAGGTGGACTATGGTGGAGGGCGGCACCGCACATGGCTTGTCGTGGAATTGTCACGACAGATGTCCTCATGAAAGGACTTAGTCGTAGGGCCATCGTACGGGTTAACCTAGAGGGGTTAAAGCGACACAAGACACGGAATTATATCGTTCGCCCCTTCGATGAAGGTAAAACCTACGCCCGGTTGTGATGTGATTGATATGGTTTCGCGACTAGGAGCAATAGCTTTGCCTTAGCCTCAATTCTCTGTCCCTAACTTCGCCGCCGGTCGCCCCTTATATACACGGGTTGACGCCTTGGCGGTCTCATGAGTCCCAATCCGCTCATACAAGCGTCCGCTCGGTCTCTTCTTTCTTGTCTTACAACACAAGTTACAATACTAAGGCGGTTTACATACATGGACCTTAATTCGCCTCTGGGCTCCGTGCCTCCACCGTGGGCTGGATCATGGATTTAGGTAAACCGGCCCTTCCGGGCGGTTCACACTCAGAGTTGTATCCCCAACATTAGGCCCCAGTTGACTTGAACCGTTCAAGTTAATCTTCAACATCTTCGTGAAACTCTTGATCTCCTTTCATATTTTGTAAACCGCCATCCGCTTGAACCGCCGTGACGTCATCCTTCGATCTTCGTGTCAGGGCACCCTGACGTCATCTTTAACAAAGAAATCCAAACGGTAAGATTCCCTTCATTAATGCTATCCCGGAAATCGAGGCGACCGCTGCACCGTCCGCCGCTTTTGACTCCTCGATTCTCGCGCCCGTTGATTGCTCCGGCCCCCTATAAATAGACCGGTCGGGCCTTTCTTTCTTCTTCTTCCGCTTTCTCCTTCCTCGCGACGCTCCGACCCTGAAGCTCCGCCGTCGCCCCCGACCTTCGACCGACGCTTCACGCTGGGCCGCTGCATCAACCTGATCATACCAGAGTTTCAGTGCTCCTCCGCGGTTTCCGCTCGTCAGGTAAGGTTTCTTTCAAACACTAGATCTCATCTGAAAACTCTGTTCGCCTCATAGCTCGTAGGTGTTCATACCAGTTCTTCATACCAGTTCTTCATACTTGTTTCACATGGCCGACGGCTCAGCCGCACCGCACATCTCTGTGCAAGTGGCTGCCCCGCCACCCAATTAATTCTTTATGCACCGCTTCCTTTGTTCGCCCTCGAGTGTATAATACCCAACCTCATGCTCTTCATGAGGTTCACATAGGTCGTAAAACTTTTCTTACTAGAGCTTCGTAGATCTCGACATTTCCACTCGCATGTGAAAACTGTTTCGCCCATGCTTAGTAGATTTTTCAGTTCTGCCTTATTCGGGCGGTTTAACTTTTGATAGCTAATCCGCTACCCATTAGTCCTCTGTTAAAACGGAATGGGAAGCCGGCTGCTAAATCGCCGTTTAACAATATCTGAAATGCCTGAACCGCTTAATGGTAAACCGCTCTTCCTTTCTCTCGCAGCTTAGTCTTCCTGAATGGCTCCTCAATTCTCAGCTTGCAATCGGGTCCGTCCAAAATCACCAAACACAACTCAACGGCTATGTCACCACCGGCGGTTTGGCTCCAAAAATGTCCTCCATCGGCGTGTTCTCGACGACGAGTTTCCTCCCAACCACAAGAGGGAGAAGTAATCGTGTTTATGCAGCACTTAGACCGGGATTCTGCCCGCCCGTTCAAAATTTTTCGGGACGCCCTCGCAAGTTTGAAACTCCATCCGCAGGATATCGGCCCGAACTCGTGTCAAACATATGCAACTTCCAAGTCTTCGTGAAGTCTATCTTCGTGAAGAACCATCGTGGAGCTGTTCCGGATTTTTTCCACTTGAACCGCCGTGCATCAATTTTCCGATGGTCCAACACGTAGCTGGGCGCGCTTCAATCCAAAAGAGGAAGGAGGTGGATTTTCCTCACACAAAACACCAAAGTCATCCAAAGGATTGGAACCAAACCTGGTTCTATCGCCGAACACTGCTCCTGCCAATGAGAACCCCTTGCCGGGTTATCGCCCTCATCGGCTCAAGAACCAAAGATCCGCTGCTCAGACGCTTAACCGCCGCGGAACGGAAGAACTTCGCGCCTCAAATAATCAAGCTCCGGCTCTAATGGCCAATGGCTTAACCGGCGTGGACCTTGTGCGGTGTTGGGTTTCTTGGGGCGTCTTGCCACTAAGCCGCCGCCCGGATTGATGCATGAGTACACCGCAGCCTCAAAGACCCTCAAAGACGCCACGAGCTGCCCATAACTGAACTTGAAGTTACAGAAATTGTAAAGAAGATGCTTGATGAACCGATCTCCGCTTTGCAGCTTAACCGGTTGGCTCCATTCTGTGGCCAACAAACCGCCGGGCGGTAAAGCTCTATTCACCGCTCTTGGGTCCTTAAAACTTTGTTGATATGTATTAATCCTTGTTACTTCTCAGGCTGACAGCTCCTTCTGGAAACGTACTAAACCGGTTCGGGCGCCGCGTGTAAAGTCCAAGGCCACCAAGAAGGCAGGCAAGAAGAAAGCGGCCGAGTCCTCTGATCCGCCAGAGGACGAAGAATCGGTTGAGGTAAAACTTGACATTCTTACGAGGGAGCCGCCGTAAACCGCTTCCCGCTTTGTGTTCATTCTGCTTATGATTTGTCCCTTTGTATTCCTTTTATCGACAACTTTACTTCCTGTGATGATGTCAAGCCAGCCATGCCGACCTGTTGAGGTAATCTTTCTTTCTTCCGAATCCGACCTTGTGCCGGTTAAAAGAATTCGCCATTCCTCCGGAAAGTGAAAAATATCATTCCTGTGCTTACTTAAATCCAAACCTTTCTTTGAAGACACAGAAGCTGAAGAGCGCCAGATGACCCGCATAGTGGCCAACGGATTACCTCATCCGTTTACGGACACACCAACCCGGAAGCGCCGCCCGAGGTGACTTGCTCTCCGAAAAGCGTTATCCCTTAAAGGGTTTCTTCCGATGTCCTCTCAATCCATCTCGACCCAAATTATCAGGCCTCTTCCGGTTCGTCGGCGGTTCATCAACCACGCAACTGCCTCCGCTTAAAGTTGCTGCAGGTACGCAACCGCTGTCCCGCTAATTCGGTTTACAATTGCTTTGTCCAATTTGTCTTAATTCCATTCTAAATATTGCAGCACCAAGGCTCGCTTGAGTAAGAAAGCGAAAACCCTTGACCCTCTGCGGATGCTGATCCGGAAAAGACCCCGTAACAAACCCACGACAATCCTGAAGCCGCCAAAGATAGCTCGCAAGTTGCACAAAGACGACATCACTGACCCGCCGAAGTTGAACCGAGGTCCAAGTGGAAACCTCGCAGCGTGCTCCATCAAACCCGTCCCACGAGCGGGTCGTGATTGTTGAACCGCCGAGCCGAGCAAGACGACATCAAGCCCAAAGAAGACCGCTGAAAATGACGATGTTATTGTGACAGTATCGCTACACTGCTCCTAGCCGACCGTCGCTTTAGCAAAGCACAACATCAAGGAAGGTTCCACTACTATGAGCAAAGACAAGGGAAGACTGATATGTCGGCTACGACAATTTCTCGCCTAAGAACTTCATTCCGGCTTTCAACCGGCTTTACACAAGCCGTGACTTTGAAGCCGGTCTAGTAAATCGCATGAAGGACCGCTATGAGGTAATGAGTTGACCTTTCTTGTATTTTAACTGCATAGTAGCCCCCAAGGGTCGGTTTAACTTTGTAAAGTTAAACCGGACTTAAGGTGTGTCTCCTCATAGCAAACTGAGATCAACTAGCCATTAGCCCCAAGTGCCAAGTTGAATACTTGTATTGAGCTTGGGACTTGTATAATGAAACAACTAACATGCTCCCTTTGTCATCGTAATGAAATATACCAAGAAACTGTGCAACTCAAGGACCTTCGAGCCAATCTGAAACTCAAATGGCGAAGCCACCAAAGCCAAGGATGAGTTAAAACTGCCCGACCACCATGGAACAGCTGAAGGAGTGGTATAAATCCGAAGGGTCAATCGGGACACCGAAAAGCCGGTTTAATAAAGCGGGCGGAAGAAGTCAAGCAGCCCTTAAACCGTGATCAAGAACTTACCGACTCAAGCGCCAAATACATGCTATGACTGCTGCTATCTTTGGTAAGAAAATTTTGCACTGATTATCCCAATTTTGATATTTCCGCCGGTTTAACCTGAGCTATCTGAAACCGGTGCAGGCAAGCGCATTGCGCATATGGGCTCTGATGTGCGGAAGAAGCTCAAGGCCGCTTATACACTGATTGAGCAGCTGTATACGGCGCCCAGCGAGTCATATGTGCAACATCATATGACAACACGGCGCCGCCCCTGATCGAGAGACACTGACCGCTGTCCATGGTTCCGGGCAGCTTGAAGAGTTGAAGCGATCCGCGGCCGGCTGGTACCCTAGTAGCTCGACTCGCGCAAGGCGTGATAGCGATCTTGATCCGGCGGACATAGCTAAAGGTTTCCCAGCGCAAGAAAACGGTGAGGCCTTTGATAACGACGCTCAAACGGATAACGGCGAGATGCGTCCGCTGGCGAGTCAATCGGCAGCTGAAGCCAACTCGCGGTTCACCGCTTTTTATGACGCAAACAACAAGCGGGTGGAGTTTGCCATCCCTGAAGTGCGAGCCTTGTTCCTCCAATCCGTAAGCACACTTATGCCCACGACGCTGATCCGCTGAGCTGATAAGTGAAGAAGCTGTCTTCGTGCCTTAACCCGGATTGACTGGTCTACCAATGACTTCCGGCTTTGGGTGAGGAAGAAGAAGAAGTTGAACCGACGTCAGCGCCCCTCTACCTCGCGCCAACCCGGCGAAGCAGCGAATTCTTCAAGCCGGGTGACGATCCAAGCTTCAAGGCATAACCCCACATGAAACGCCGGGCCTCCAAAGGCTTTGTAATAGGATAGTCGAGATTTTATATTGAACAATGCCGTTACAACCTCATCAGAACTTTTGCATGGCGGTGCTGGATACTTTGGTTTTGAAGTAGTGAATCCTTCAACATATTTTGCCTGCAATCACAAATTTAAACCGCCATGGCGGCTTGCGCCTAGCCGGATTGTGATGCCAATATATTTATATAAGAAAATATCGAGGTATACGATCAAAATTGTGTGATACAAACATACCGCCAAAGGTCGGGCACACAGCTTGGCTTTAGCCAATCCAAGCGGAGGCTTTATAAACCATCACCGCCAAAGGAGAACAATCCTGTGTGTATAATACCGATTTACCGTGTAAATCGTGTTGGGCATGATAAGCCCCTGTTACTCCATAATGGGATGTTAACAAAAAATCAAACCGAACAAAATCGCCGGATTAAAAATGTACCAATTCGACAACGAACCGGTTTAAAGAGGTTTGTCGGTTGAAGAAGGCCAACAAAAGCCAAATGATTGGTATAAAGACCACATGGAAGCAAAAACAATGATAAAATCGCTTTGCAAGAAAAAGGCTGTCTTGAGCGGATCGATGGTGTTACCATGGTCGGACAGACCAAGCCCCGATAAGGTGTAGCGATGGTTCAAGTCAGCCAGTCCCCAACTGAACGCGTGGCATGATGCCGATCAAGTGGCATTGCAATGGTTCGGGTTCACCAAAGCCCCGGTGATTCTATGGCCTTAGGCCGACCAAGAGGCGTGATCGGTTCAGACGTGACCATGTCCCCAAATGATCTGGTGGCTTTCGCCGCCAAGAGGTGTTGCATTGGTTCGGACACCACCAAGCCCCAAGTGACAAAAATTTCTGAAAAGCAAGGCCAAGGGTTAAACCGAGGCCGCTTCACGACAAAGATTCCATGTACCCAAACCGTCTTTTATACGTAATGATACCCCGCTTTAGCCGAGGATCTGGTTTATTGCCTTTATTCATAATATATACATTGTCTTAATATGTACATAAGTGGAGCCAATGGCTCAGGTATAATAAGGCCGAAGATGAGCTATGTTCCACGGCCTGTTGGTCTCCTCCTCTGACGTGCGTGAGTCCTTTCGCTCTCGAACATCAATCAGATAGTAGGACCCGTTGTAATAGATTCTTGCTGATCACAAAAGGCCCCTCCCAAGGTGGGGATAGCTTGTGCATATCTTTCTGGTCTTGAATGAGCCGCAACACTAAGTCTCCTTCTTGAAAGGTTCTGGTTTTAACCCGCCGGCTGTGATACCGACGAAGATCCTGCTGGTAGACCGCCGAACGAGCAGCTGCCATATCGCGCTCTTCGTCCAAATGATCCAAATCGCCTTGCCGTGCTGCCTCGCTATCTGCCTCAACATAAGCTGCCACTCGAGGCGAGTCGTGACGGATATCGCTGGGAAGGACCGCCTCGCTCCATAGACCATAAAGAACGGCGTGTATCCGAGTGGATCGGTTGGGGTAGTATTTATACTCCATATCACCGATGGTAGCTCTTCCACCCAACAACCCGGCGTCCTCTCTAAAGGGACCATAAGTCGGGTTTGATACCTTTCAAGATCTCCCGATTAGCTCGTTCCGCTTGACCATTGGATTGCGGGTGGGCTACGGAAGAAACATCAAGCGGATGTGCTCGCTCACAAAATTCCTTCATAGCTCCTTTGGACAAATTGGTGCCATTGTCCGTGATGATACCGTGTGGAAACCCAAACCGAAAATCACCTTTTGATGAACTGAACCGCCGTGGCGCATCACACTTGCTAACGTGCTCTGCCTCAACCCACTTGGTAAATTTATCAACCGCCACCAACAGTGGGTCTTTTGTCCTTGGACCTTTTGAAAGGTCCAACCATATCCAACCCCAAAGTCGCAAACGGCCAAGTAATTGGAATCATCCTCAATTCTTGGCTGGCACATGAGCACGCCTCGAGAACTTTTGGCAACCATCACATCGTCGACCAGATCCTCCGTGATCGGCATGGGCAACAACCAATAGAAACCATGGCGGAACGCTTTGGCCACCAAGGATTTTGAACCGCGTGGTGACCACAATCCCTTCATGGATCTCTCGCAATATCTCACAGCCCTCTTCAGGGGACACACAACGCTGAAACGCCTCGACACAATCGCAACGGTGCAACTCACCATTAACAATGGTCATAGACTTAGACCGCCGAACTATCTGCCGGGCCAACGTCTCATCTTCTGGTAACTCGCCCCGGTTCATGTATGCAAAATAAGGGAGCGTCCAATCCGAATGACATGCAGGGCCGCCACCAATTGAGCCTCCGGATCAGGGATAGCCAAATCAATTTCATCAGAAGCTTAATCGACGGATTGTGCAAGACATCAAGGAAGACGCTATGGACCGTTTACGTTGAGAGCCCAGCCGCTTAAAGCATCAGCCGCTTCGTTCTTCCGACGATCCACATGGTCCACCTGATATCCTTTAAAATGTCCTGCAACAATATCCACCTCCCGACGATATGCAGCCATGAGTGGATCTTTGGAGTCCCAAGTACCTGATACTTGCTGGGCCACCAAGTCCGAGTCACCAAAGCATTTAACCCGCAGAGATTCATTTCTTAGCCATCCGGAGACCATGGAGCAAAGCTTCATACTCAGCTGCATTGTTAGTACAAGGGAACATTAGGCGGAGAACGTAATGAACTTGTCACCTCGTGGGGAAGTTAATACGACTCCAGCCCCCGAGCCCTCCAATTGCCTGGACCCATCAAAGTGGATGGTCCAATAGGTATGATCCGGCTTCTCTTCTGGCGCTTGCAACTCCGTCCGATCATTAATGAAATCCACAAGTGCCTGAAATTTTACGGCCGTCCGAGGCACATACCTTAAACCGTGCGGCCCAAGTTCTATAGCCCACTTAGCAATCCGGCCAGTCGCTTCCCGGTTCTGTATGATATCGCTCAAGGGAGCCGAACTGACCACTGTGATGGGGTGCCCTTGGAAATATTGCTTTAGCTTCCGGCTTGCCATAAAAACTCCATATACCAGCTTCTACCAATGCGGATATCTTTGTTTGGACTCGATGAGAACCTCGCTGATGTAATAAATCGCGGCGAACCGGATACTCCTTCCCCGCCTCCTTGAGCTCCACCACAATGGCCACACTCACTGCCTCGGCATTAGCAACAACATATAACAGAGCGGCTCCTTGTCAATAGGGCGGCAAGAACAAAGGGTTGGCCAGCTGCCGCTTTAAATCCTCCAATGCCTCATTAGCAGCTGAGCTCCGCATTTAATTGATCCGCCTTCTTCACATCTGGTACAAAGGGATAGCCTTCTCTCTAGGCGATCGATAAACCGCTTAGCGCAGCAATCCGCCTGTCAAACGTTGGACATCGTTGATACACTTCGCTTAGCCAAGGAGGTGATAGCTGTAATCTTCTCCGAATTAGCCTCAATCCCCGGTTGGACACAAGGAAACCCAACAACTTGCCTGCCGAACACCAAAGACGACTTGGCGGGTTGAGCATCATCTTGTACACCCGCAAGTTGTCAAAAGTTTCCTTTAAATCCTCAATCAATGTTTCCTTCTGCCTTGATTTCACCACGATATCATCCACATAAGCGTGCACATTACGGCCGATTTGTTCGTGCAAACAATTTTGTACGCAACGCTGATAAGTTGCTTGGGCGCTTGAGCCCAAAAGGCATAGATACATAGCGTAAGGCTCCGTAGGGGTGATAAACGCCGCCTTCTCCTGGTCCTTAACCGCCATCTTAATCTGGTGATAACCGAATACGCATCCAAAAAGCTCAAACGCCACAACCCGCCGTAGCATCAATGATCTGGTCAATGCGGGAGGGCGAAAGGATCTCGCTGGACAAGCTTTGTTAAGATCTGTGTAATCCACGCATTACGCGCCAAGTGCCATTCTTCTTAAGGACCAACACCGGATTAGCAAGCCACTCGATGAAAGACTTCGACGATAAACCCTGCTGCCAAGAGCCTAGCAACTTCTTCTCCGATGGCCTTTGCGCTTTTCCTCATTAAACCGCGAAGAAACTGCTTTACCGGTTTGTATTTCGGTCAACATTAAGAGTGTGCTCAGCGAGTTCCTCGGTACACCCGGCATGTCGAAGGCTTCCATGCAAAATGTCCCGATTCTCACGGATGAACTCGATGAGCGCGCTTTCCTATTTAGGATCCAAGTTGGCACCGATGGTGAACTGCTCGGACGAATCGCCGGGCACAAAATCAACAAGCTTCGCCTCACCACCGATTTGAACTTCAAGTCCGGATCATGCTCCGTAGTTGGCTTCTTCAAAGGGGTCATATCCGCCGGATCAACATTGTCCTTATAATACTTTAGCTCTTCCGTGGCACAAACCGACTCTGCGAAGCCGCATCACCTTCCTCGCACTCCAAAGCGATCCGCGGCTCCCATGAACCGTTATCGTTCCTTTGTGACCCGCATTTTCAGCTGTAAGTAAACATAACAGGCCGTGCCATAAACTTAGCATAAGCCGCCGCCCAAAGAGGGCGTGGTAAGGGCTTTGAATTTTCACCACCTCAAATGTCAATGTTTCGATCCGAGTCATGTTCGTCCCCAAAGGTCACCTCCAGAGCTATCTTACCGACCGGCACGCCGACTTGCTGTGCACCACCCGTGAAACACCGTGCTGGATGGCCTAAGATGCCTATCCACAACCCCATACGCGGAAGGTCTCGTAGTACAGTGATGTTGATGCTGCTTCCTCCATCCATAAGAACCTTGGTAAACTTGTACCTCCTACCGGGTGCCACCACCAGGGCTAATCGACCCGGATTGTAAACCCGGGAGGATGGTCCTCTCTGCTCCACACGATCGGTTGCTCGGACCAGCGAGGTAATGCGGCGCAGCCGGTTTAACAACACCGACCGCCCGCTTCAAGTTTTCGGTCTCGTCTGTCCAAGCTGGTGGTAAAGACGTGGTATGCCCACTGCTCAACTGCTTTGGGTTACTTTGATAACCCGATCGCTGCTGTTGTTGATTGTAGCCCCTTGGTTCGATCGCTCGATTACCTTGATTATTCTGATTGCCTTGCCCGCCCGGATTACCACCAATCTCGGGCCGGAATTTCTCCATCAGAATCCGGGCGGACCACAACCGCCACCGCCCTTGATCATATCGGAAAGAGTTGGAGTTTTGAACTCCTGCATAATATAACAATCCTTCCAAAGGTGGTTCGCCGGTGCCTCCTTCGCCCCATGCTTCGGACAAGGTTGATTCAATATGAAATTCAAACGATCCGGATTGTGACTGCCCGGTTTGATTGCCTACCCCGCGCCACCTGACCCTTGTCCTGCGCGTTGGTGTTGGCCACAAAGCCCATGTTGCCGTCGCTTTACGCTTGTTCCTCCATTGCTCGCCGAATGATGCTGCTGGCCCCGGAGTTGCCGCTCTGCTTTCCCTTCCCACTTCATCATTCTCAGATTCGGGATCCTTGGTACTATCGTAATAAGCGCATTTTACCAAAACGCCCATTAGAGTGCCCATGTCATGGCAAAACGCTTCATGCGCCCAGCTTCAATTTCAATGGCTCGAACCGCAATTGGCTTCAAGGTCAAGATCGCGAATCAGGGTTGATCCGGTCGAAGAATGTAAACTTATGAAACGCGGCGCACCCAATGGGTTGTGGATTCTCCTCCGCTCGACACAAGCTGCTAAATCCACCACGCATATGGGCTGTTTACAGTGTCTTTGAAATTTTGAATGAATCGGGTTCGCAATCGGGTCCACGAGCTGATAGAGTTGGGCGCAAATTTTTCAACCAAGTCCGGCCGCACCTTCCAAAGATCATTGTGAAGTACTTTGCACATGCGGCTTCATCCACATCTAGCATCTCCATGGCCATCTCATAGCTTTCTATCCATGCTTCGAGCCAAATCGGCAAGATAATTTGGCACCTTGCGGGCCCTTGAAGTCCTTGGGCAAGCGCGACGCTATGTAAAGCGAGGGACGAGGCAAGGCACACCCAAAGAGCCGACGTACCCCTAGTTCAAGATGGTCGGACGAACCGCGCGGCGGATGATCCTCTGCTTGTGCTGCTAACTCGCCTCCCTACGTTCCTGGCGCGTCCACTACCACTTGAGCATCCTCAAAGCCGCCCGCCGGATTGTTGCCGCGAGGCGGACCACGCCGCGCATTGCTTGACACGGCCGGTTCGCCGACGCGTCGGCTATAGCTCCGCTTGGGGGGGTGGAGGGATCCGATCCCGACTGTATGAATACGCTTCTTCCGAGCTGTGGCCGCCCCGAGAGCTCCTTAACCCGGCGTGTCTCTACCGCCGTGGTGAATCGCCCGATTGAATCGCCTCCAACCGTGCCGCAGCCGCCACGAGGTTATCCATCGGGTTGGAGTAGTGACCGGAGGTGTCTGCGACGGTCCGGGCGCACCGGTATGATGGCGAGGTAGATCTATCACACGGGCTGAACTGTGCGGCCGTCCTGTGCTTCCGCCGGTTTACCAACGGCGGCGGATTACTGGTTCCTGCCTGGGTATTGAAAAGCTCCTTCCTCAAAACTGAAGGTAAACGGACCTGTACTTCCTTTTCATGACTTCGTGACGCGCCTCGTCCAGCTCGAGCCTATAAGCTCACGATCCAAAGCGCCCGCCCGCCGCCATCCGCTCGTCCGCTGCCGCCAGTCCGCTTAGCTTTAGTGATCTGTTCCCTCACCTTTGCAATCTCCGCGTTGTGCAGGTCCTGATCCGCGGATTAGCTTCCGCCATGAGCACAGCCAATGCGCCGAAAAGCTCGACAAAACTTGAGCCGGCGGGCGACAGGCCTCCGCCCGGCCGCCATCATCGGCTGTTGAACCGGCGACTGTGGGCGCCATGGTCGAAGAGTGAAGCGCCGCTGCGTCATCGCCATGAAGATCCCAACCCGTTGGGTAGATCGAAGGGGTCCGAATACTCTCACCGTCGGAACAGCCCCGATCCGCCATCCTGCACTGGTATAGAGACTCGGTTTCTCCGCCGACGATTCGCCGCCAGAGTAGACAACAGCCATCACCGGATGCTGATCCGCCCTCGTAGCCTCCGTGGGCGACTCCCACGAAAACATGCCTGACCGCCGGTTTAGCTGTGGCAGGACTCTTCTTCGCCACTGAGCCGCTCTCGACGAGGTCGGTCAGACGTCCGCCCAGGCCCCGACTCGCTGATCCCGCCGATGAACACGTGTATGCCGCCAAAGGGGACCCGCACCAGATTAATCGAGCCGGCCTCGGGCCCCAATCCGCATCGTCGATGTAGAGCTTGCCGCGACGACTCTTAGTCATCCGCCCATCAGATAGCCTTCGAGTCCTTCGAACTTGCCCTCTAAGATCATCAAACCATCATGCGATAGCCCCACGGTGGGCGCCAAACCGTCGTGGAATTGTCACGGCAGATGTCCTCATGAAAGGACTTAGTCGAGGGCCATCGTGCGGGTTAACCTAGAGGGTTAAAGCGGACACAAGACACGGGAATTATACTGGTTCGCCCTTCGATGAAGGTAAAACCTCACGCCCGCCAGTGATGTGATTGATATGGTTTCGCGACTAGGGAGCAATAGCTTTGCCTTAGCCTCAATTCTCTGTCCCTAACTCCGCCGCCGGTCGTCCCTTATATACACGGGTTGACGCCGGCCGGTTCACTGTAGTCCCAATCCGCTCATACAAGCGTCCGGCTCGGTCTCTTCTTTCTTGTCTTACAACACAAGTTACAATACTAAGGCGGTTTACATACATGGACCTTAATTGCCTCTGGGCTCCGTGCCTCCACCATGGGCTCGATCATGGATTTAGGGTAAACCGATTCTTCCCAAGCGTTCACACTCAGTAGTTGTATCCCCAACACGGCTAAAAGATCAACTTGATCAATTGTTGTGTCTATGGGGTGCCCCTTGCCCCCGTATATAAAGGAGCAAGGGGGGGTGCGGCCGGCCATAGGAGGAGGCGCGCCGGAGGAGTCCTACTCCCACCAGGAGTAGGACCCCCCCCCCCTTTCCTAGTTGGATTAGGACTTGGGAGGGGGGAGGAGTGGAGGAGAAGGAAGGAAGGGGGGCGCCGCCCCCTTCTCCTTGTCCTATTCGGACTAGGGGGAGGGGCGCGTGGCCCAGCCCTTGCCTCCTCTCCTGTCTTCCACCTAGGCCCACTAAGGCCCATTAAGTTCCCGGGGTTCCGTAACCTCCTTGATCTCTAAGAAAATCCCGATTTCACCCGAACACTTCGATATCCAAACATAGGCTTCCAATATATCAATCTTCATGTCTCGACCATTTTGAGACTCCTCGTCATGTCCGTGATCACATCCGGGACTCCGAACAACCTTCGGTACATCAAAAGATATAAACTCATAATATAATTGTCATCGAAACGTTAAGCGTGCGGACCCTACGGGTTCGAGAACTATGTAGACATGACCGAGACTCGTCTCCGGTCAATAACCAATAGCAGAACCTGGATGCTCATATTGGCTCCCACATATTCTACGAAGATCTTCATCGGTCAGACCACATAACAACATACGTTGTTCCCTTTGTCATCGGTATGTTACTTGCCCGAGATTCGATCGTCGGTATCTCAATACGTAGTTCAATCTCGTTACCGGCAAGTCTCTTAACTCGTTCCATAATACATCATCCCACAACTAACTCATTAGTTGCAATGCTTGCAAGGCTTAAGTGATGTGCATTACCGAGAGGCCCAGAGATACCTCTCCACAATCGGAGTGACAAATCCTAATCTCGAAATACGCCAACCCAACATGTACCTTTGGAGACACCTGTAGAGCTCCTTTATAATCACCTAGTTACGTTGTGACATTTGGTAGCACACAAAGTGTTCCTCCGGTAAACGGGAGTTGCATAATCTCATATTCATAGGAACATGTATAAGTCATGAAGAAAGCAATAGCAACATACTAAACGATCGTGTGCTAAGCTAACGGAATGGGTCATTTTAATCACATCATTCTCCTAATGATGTGATCTCGTTAATCAAATGACAACTCATGTCTATGGTTAGGAAACTTAACCATCTTTAATTAACGAGCTAGTCAAGTAGAGGCATACTAGTGACACTCTGTTTGTCTATGTATTCACACATGTATTATGTTTTTGGTTAATACAACTCTAGCATGAATAATAAACATTTATCATGAAATAAGGAAGTAAATAATAACTTTATTATTGCCTTTAGGGCATATTTCCTTCACCATCTTGGGAGGCATCTTCGCCTCGCGCCTCGCTGCATACTATAACATACCTATTAGGCACTATGAGAAAGAAGAAAAATTGCTGCCTACTGTTTTACTAGACTATAAGAGTATGGTAGCACATGATTTTATTGTTAAGAATAGGGAAAGGGCACTTAATACAAACTGTTATTTGATAAAAATCACCCTGAGACTATTACCTTGCCTGCTCCTTCCTTGTTTTATTTATCTGCAGGTCAGTATCTCGTTCCGCTAGCGACCATCCAAGCGTACCGGAACCCTACATTAGCCTCAGAGCCAGAGCCGGAACCACAATTTGATCCTCCACGATAGTCTAATTACCATTGGGATCCGGAGATGATTGCCAACCAGTGGCAATCAGAGGCTATGGTTCGTCATCGTTTTGTTGAGAGGAACGATCAGTTCGTCCAATACCGACTAATCTTTGACAGACGACGCACCTATCACGTCGCTCTCCCTGCTTCTACTTTCTTTGACTTTCAGGCAAAAGGGAGATATTTTATAGCCAGAGAGGAGGACGGAGACAGCCTGCCTCCAAGATACAACCCACGATGCAATAGCCGCTGCATCTCAGTACGACCCCAGCTACAGCTTTGGATACCTGCCAGGCCAGCCGTGGCAATAGACCAACTTAGTCCAAAAGCCTAAGCTTGGGGGAGTACATATTTCTCACCGAAATTACATTTATGTTCACACACTCATTGCTAGATGTCGGTGCTCATAATTTTTCACTGTAATATCCATGCTAGTTTATTTTTTTCTTGCTTTCTTCTTGTGTGTTTGAAAAACCTTAAGAAAAACCAAAACAAGAAATTAGTAGTAGCTTTTAACTAGTTTACTTTTCTTGCTATAGTAGTAATAATTAAAAGAAAACCAAAAAAGATTTCCCGTTCTTCTTTTGCTTGTTGGGAGCTTTCCCGTGTAAATAGTTTTATGTTCCTTTCTTTTCTTTGGGGGTCGATAGGAGAAGACCATAATATAATTGTCGAAGTGGCTCTTATATGCATTATTGTTGATTTAACCAAGAGCCCATATTGCCTTGTCTTCTCCTGTTTATTGAATGCTTGAAGATTCCAGCTTAGTCCAATGCACGTGCACTGCTATTATTATTCACATCATTCAGTCGTGCAAGTGAAAGGCAATTATGACAATATATGATGGACTTATTGAGATGGGAGAAGCTGGTACAAACTCGACCTCTCTTGTTTTTGTAAATATGATTAGTTCATCGTTCCTGATTCAGCCTATTATGAATAAACATGTTTGCAATGACATTTAGAGAACATAGTAGCTTATGCTATGCTTAATTAGCTAGGAGGTTATAATGGTTTACCTTGCGTGCCAACATGCTATTAAAATGGTTGTGATGTGGTATGATGAGGTGGTATCCTCCTTTGAATGATTCAAGTGACTTTACTTGGCACATGTTCACACATGTAGTTGAAACAAATCAACATAGCCTTCACGATATTTATGTTCATGGTGGATTATATCCTACTCATGCTTGTACTCAATGTTTATTAATTTTAATGCATGTTCATGACTGTTGTTGCTCTCTAGTTGGTCGCTTCCCAGTCTTTTGCTAGCCTTCACTTGTACTAAGCGGGAATACTACTTGTGCATCCAATCCCTTAAACCCCAAAGTTATGCCATATGAGTCCACTATACCTTCCTATATGCGGTATCTACCTGCCGTTCCAAGTAAATTTGTATGTGCCAAACTCTAAACCTTCCAATGAAATTCTGCTTTGTATGCTCGAATAGCTCATGTATCAACTAGGGCTGTCCGTATCTTCCATGTTAGGCGGGTTATTCTTAAGAGGAGTGGACTCCGCTCCTCACTCACGAGAAAATGGCTGGTAACCGGGATGCCCGGTCCCATGCTTTATGCAAATCAAATCAAAATAATTGCAAACAAAACTCCCCATGGACTGTTGTTAGTTGGAGGCACTCGTTATTTTGAGCAAGCCATGGATTGATGCTTGTTGGTGGAGGGGGAGTATAAACTTTACCATTCTTCTTGGGAACCGCCTATAATGTGTGTAGGATGGAAGATATCGCCATCTCTTGGTTGTTATGTTGACAATGAAAGTATGCCGCTCAAAATATTATTTATCTCTATTTCCAAAACTGAGCTCTGGCACCTCTACAAATCCCTGCTTCCCTCTGTGAAGGGCCTATCTATTTACTTTTATGTTGAGTCATCACCCTCTTATTAAAAAGCACCAGCCGGAGAGCACTGATGTCATTTGCATCCATTACTATTAATTTATATTGGGTATGACTGGATCTCTTTTACCATGAATTACAATGTTTGGTCAGTCCTTGATCTTTAAAGGTGCTCTACATTTATGTTTTGCGGTCTTAGAAAGGGCTAGCGAGATACCATCTTGTTATATCATATTATGATTGTTTTGATAAAGTGTTGTCATCCGAGATTTATTATTATTTCTCGCTAGTTGATTATGCCATTGATATGAGTAAACATGAGACCAAAGAGTTATTGTGAATATGGTTAGTTCATAATCTTCGCTGAAAACTTGAATGATGGCTTTACATATTTACAACAACAAGAGTAAAAAGAGTTTGTAATTTTTTTATCACTTTCAGTTTATCAACTGAATTGATTAAGGACAAGAAAAGGTTTAAGCTTGGGGGAGTTGTTACGTCTCCGTCGTATCTAGTTTTCCGAACACTTTTGCCCTTGTTTTGGACTCTAACTTGCATGATTTGAATGGAACTAACTCGGACTGATCCTGTTTTCAGCAGAATTGCCATGGTGTTATTTATGTGCAGAAACAAAAGTTCTCGGAATGACCTAAACTTCACGGAGAATATTTTTGGAAATAATAAAAAATACTGGCAAAAGAATCAAGGCTAGGGGGACCACACCCTTTCCACAAGGGTGGGGGGCGCGCCCCCCTGCCTCGTGGGCCCCCTGGAGCTCCACCGACCTCAACTCCAACTCCATATATTCGTGTTCGGGGAGAAAAAAATTAGAGAGAAAGATTCATCGCATTTTATGATACGGAGCCGCCGCCAAGCCCTAAACTCTCTTGGGAGGGCTGATCTGGAGTCCGTCCGGGGCTCCGGAGAGTGGAATCCGTCGCCATCGTCATCATCAACCTTCCTCCATCACCAATTTCATGATGCTCACCGCCGTGCGTGAGTAATTCCATTGTAGGCTTGCTGGACAGTGATGGGTTGGATGAGATTTATCATGTAATCGAGTTAGTTTTGTTAGTGTTTGATCCCTAGTATCCACTATGTTCTGAGATTGATGTTGCTATGACTTTGCTATGCTTAATGATTGTCACTAGGGCCCGAGTGCCATGATTTCATATCTGAACCTATTATGTTTTCATGAATATATGTGAGTTCTTTATCCTATCTTGCAAGTCTATAGTCACCTACTATGTGTTATGATCCAGCAACCCCGAAGTGACAATAATCGGGACCACTCCCGGTGATGACCACAGTTTCAGGAGTTCGTATATTCACTATGTGTTAATGCTTTGGTCCGGTACTCTATTAAAAGGAGGCCTTAATATCCCTTAGTTTCCATTAGGACCCCGCTGCCACGGGAGAGTAGGACAAAAGATGTCATGCAAGTTCTTTTCCATAAGCACGTATGACTATATTCGGAAAACATGCCAACATTACATTGATGAATTGGAGCTAGTTCTGTGGCACCCTATGTTATGATTGTTACATGATTAACCGCATCCGGCATAATTCTCCATCACCGATCCAATGCCTACGAGCTTTTCACATATTGTTCTACGCTTATTTACTTTTCAGTTGTTACTGTTACAATCACTACAAAACCCTTACTTTTGCTACTGTTACCGTTACTTCCATATTACTTTGCTATTAAATACTTTGCTGCAGATATTAAGTTATCCAGGTGTGGTTGAATTGACAACTCAGCTGCTAATACTTGAGAATATTCTTTGGCTCCCCTTGTGCCGAATTAATAAATTTGGGTTGAATACTCTACCCTCAAAAACTGTTGCGATCCCCTATACTTGTGGGTTATCAGCGTCCGCATGGCAGTTTTTGCAGCGGGTAACTGCATTATCGCGTCGCGCCCGGCGCAACCGCATGCACACAACGCGCGTGATCATGGACCGGCCCCAAACACTGTCAGCGCGCGTGGAGGGACGAGGGCAGAGCACCCGGAGGGACGCGAGAGCAGAGCACGCGCGGCGAGACGCGAGCAGAGCGCCCCGCGACCGTCTGAACCGCAAGCAACTACACACAAAGAGTTGTTGAACACGCAGGAGATGGTCGCCTACAAGCCGGCCGACAGTTGGGTCGCTGCGTAGACAGCGGCCGTGTGCTACTACCTCTGTCTAGTCTATAGTCCCCTTTATATTATGTGCCATACTTTGCTCTCAAATTTAACCAACAAAATGTTAATGCATGTTATAAAAATTATATAATTGGAAACTATGTTCAAATACAAATCCAACTATATAATCTTTGGCGACATGCATTCGTATTTCATTAGTTAAATCATACTTATAAACCAAGACGGGGGTATAGTAGGTAATTAAATTGCAAATGTTTTTTATTAACCATATGTGTACGTGGCCTTTCATCCTCCTCTCGCACGTCTTGTCACCCCGCTGCCGCAGACGGTTTACACCGCAAGCTTCGCAGCGCGCGGGGGCGTTCTTTTGGCCAAACGGTGGCGCCAATGAATCGTCGGTGAGCCCGTTCCCGCACAACCTCGCAGGTTCCCGCGCAAGCTTCCCGCCCGACTTGGTGAAATCCCCCAAAATCCCAATGCTTACCAGCCTGGTATATAAACCCTCACAGCCGACGAGTCCTGCATCGCATTTTCCCCTCCCTCCCTATAGCTTATCTCGTCTGCTTCTCCCACAATCACTAGTGGCACCGGTCCGTCGTCATCGCTTAGCCACAATGCCGTCATCAGAAGACAGCTCCAGCTGGGAGGCTACACCGCGATGGCGGCATAGTCCCCGGCGTAGTGTAGTGCACGTGGCGTCCCTGTTGGGTGTGCGTGGAACACCCAACACACGCTCCGCCGCCACTGCCCGTCAGCAGCTGTTGCAAGCCGCCGTTGTCGCCATACCACCGTCGAAAGCCAGTTCCATCGCCCGCTCCGCCGCTGTGGACTGAAGGCGGGAGATGGCCGTCATGGCCGCCACGCCACTGCCGGCCACCGTGGCCATCACCCGCTCCGCCACCACGGCCCGAAGGCAGGAGGTGGTGGTCGTGGCCGCCACCCCATCGTCAGCCGCCGTGGCCGCCAGCCCACTGTCGACCGCGGGGGTCATCGCCCGCTCCGCCACCGCCGCCCGAAGGCGGGAGGCAGAGGTGGATGCCCGCACATGCGTCAGCGACCTTGTGCGCTACACCGAGTTCCTGAGGGAGGAGGAGGAGCGCCTCGTCGAGCACGGAAAGAGCCTTACCGCCGCCGTGGCCACGGCACACGCCACCTCAGAGGTGAGGAATTAGGAGATCTACGAGGAGAACCACCACTTCGAGAGGGGTCGTCTGGAGCGGCATAGGGCATTCGAGGTGAGCGTCGATGAAGCTGCAGCAGCGGCATGCATCGTATTGCGGTTGCCCAGCTCGTCGGTAGGCTCCTCCTCCTCTGCCTCTTATTGAGCGCGCTTGGCGGAGGAGAGGCAGCCGGAACTAGTACAAAGCCCCTCCATAGTAGTAGTAGTAGTATTTAGGGGCTATTTTGTTCAGTTCATTTAACTATAGATGTGGTGGAACTGTATGATGTACTTAAAATTAGCTAGTATATATAGTTGAACTAGCTATTTCAATACGTGGTTCAGCTATCGAGATGAACTGTTTGTATAAATTAAGAACGATTGCTTAATCTATGAATGAAATATATGCTTAATTACTGAATTATAGTTGCAAAAATTAGATACTGCTAGTGATTTTTAGCTTCATATTTTGACAAATCGCAGTGTTACAAAGTTGACAAATGGCAATGTTACTAGATCAAAAAATGTCAATCTTTCTAGTTTGACAAGTGGCAACATACCCAAATTGTTTGTAAGTGGTTGCACACGGGTTATCCAAAAGAACCATCTGCGTTGAAGAGATACACAAATCCTGCTCTTACTTTGCATATGGGTGTTCTATCTAAAACGTTTGCGATCAAGTGCTGCACAAATCCTGCTCGGCACATTTTCCCTTGGCTTCCTGGGGAAGCTGTTTGTTTGCATACGTGTGTTCTAACTAAAACGTTTGCGATGAGTGTTTTATATTTAAAAACCATTGAAATTTTTTCAAAAGAAAATCGTTTGATAAGTCTGTACATTAATAGAGAAAAACGCAAGTTCGCTCAAACAATATCTTTCATTTAGTCATACTGCGAATTTATATTCATATGATCGAGATACAGTATTAAACCCAAGAAAAAAACTATTTCTGGCGGCGGCGGAGGCGGCGTGCCGCGCCATCGTTGTCGTTGTCGTCCTACGGGACGCCGTTGTTGAAGTCTTCAATGCAGCACAGAATGTTCTTCACTTGTAAATCAAACATCATGTCGTCACACGATCGACGGGTGGGGCGCGGGAGGATGGCAGTTGGTGGCGCTGAGAGATGGCGGTCGACGGCGGCGTCCCATGCCGCTGAGGGGGGTGGCACAGGTGCGGCGGGTGCAGCCAAACGCACGGGGACCAGCGCCGCGGTGGGTGAAGGGGCACACACGGGCACGGGCGCTGGCGCTGGCATGTACATGAGCTCACGCGGGTCCGCGGAGACCTCGCAGATGCCCGCGGCTTCCAGCTCTACGATAGTGCTCGGTGACTAGCCCGTAAATGCTACGGGGATGGGAGCTGGGACGGGAGCGGGGGCAGCAACCGCCGCGGCCAGCTTGTTCTGGGCCATGTTCATGAGGCTCCATACCCCCTTATTTTCTATCTCCTCCGGCTCGGAGTCGACTTCACCAAAATTGAAGACTAGTGGCAGATGATCCTTCTGCGCCATGGTGTTGGTGGAGGTCTGCAGGATGGAGGGGAATGGGAGGCGAACAGTAAGGCCGCCCGTATTAAGCAGCGGCTCGGGCGCCATTAATGGGAGGAAGGTAGGCGGCCATAGAAGTGAAAGGGCTCGCTTCCCAGTGAGCCTACACAGCGTACAGCTCGCACGCTTCCCAGTGAGCCTGCGCATTGGAGGACAGCTTGCACGCCTCCCAGTCAGCCTGCGCACCGGACTGCGCTCGCACGCCTCTCGTTCAGTCAAGGTCAAGCAGCTGTCCGCGCGGCACCTCCTATAGCCATTAAAACCAAGACACACGGCGTCACATGAATGCTTAACAGAACGCACACGGTTTGAATTATACAAACATTTGAGATATTAAAGTGGCAACTACTTTATCAAAATGCCTTTGTTGGATGTTATTCGAGTGCGCCTTCTCTCAAAATGGACACGAAAAATACCACAACATGCCGCGTGCCATTCCATGATAGCATAACAAGTTTCATGAATTTCAGACGAGTTTTGGATTTACTATAATTTTAAAAAAAGTATCTCAACGTTTTGCCGGCAATCAACGGTGCCCTCTTGTTTGAAATTCATTCTCATTTCCTGCATGAGACCTACAAATGCACCCAAGGACACATATTTGATTTTTCAACCAATTTATATGCATTGGAGCATGTGCATGTAGTTCAAATTTGAATAATGCACAAGAATGCATTGAAAACTAAGTTAATGCATAAAAATGTCCAAACGAACCCCGACAAATCACAACAATTGACACAACACTCCTGTTGTTCTATGTTGACACGAGAAATTTTTTGAAAGCAATAACAGGCAATTGATATCGTTTCGTCCCCAAAGGTGGGACGTTCCCTACCGAAACCATCATGCTTGTTGTGAGAAGCTCTAGTTTGTGAGAAGCATACACCCAAACCTGCCCCAAATGGGACAAAAAATTTACCACGGCATGTTGATGCCACTCCATGATAGCATGCCAAGTTTCATGAATTTCAGACGAGTTTTGGATTTACTAGAATTTAGAAACCAAGTATTTCAATGTTTGCGGCCGAGTGACGGTGGAGGGGTGTTTGACATTCATTCCCATTTCTTGCATGGGACCTAAGCATGCAACCAAGAACACCAATTTGAATTTTCAACCAATTTATATGCATTAGAGCATGTGCATGTAGTTTAAATGTGAATTATGCACATGAATGCATTGAAAACTCAATTAATGCATACAAATGTCCAAAAGAATCCCGAAAAATCTCAAAAATTGACACAACACTCCTATTGTTCTACGTTGACACGAGAAATTTTTTGAAAGCAATAAGAGGCAATGGATATCATTTAGTCCCCAAAGGTGGGACGTTCCCTACCGAAACCATCATGCTTGTCGTGAGAAGCTCTGGTTTGTGAGAAGCATATACCCAAACCTACCCCAAATGGGACAAAAAATTTACCACAGCATGTTGATGCCGCTCCATGATAGCATGCCAAGTTTCATGAATTTCAGACGAGTTTTGGATTTACTAGAATTTAGAAACCAAGCATCTCAATGTTTGCGGCCGAGTGACGGTTGCAGGGTGTTTGACATTCATTCCCATTTCTTGCATGGGACCTAAGCATGCAACCAAGAACACCAATTTGAATTTTCAACCGATTTATATGCATTAGAGCATGTGCATGTAGTTTAAATGTGAATTATGCACATGAATGCATTGAAAACTCAATTAATGCATACAAATGTCCAAAAGAATCCCGAAAAATCTCAAAAATTGACACAACACTCCTGTTGTTCTACGTTGACACGAGAAATTTTTTGAAAGCAATAAGAGGCAGTGGATATCGTTTAGTCCCCAAAGGTGGGACGTTCCCTACCGAAACCATCATGCTTGTGGTGAGAAGCTCTGGTTTGTGAGAAGCATATACCCAAACCTACCCCAAATGGGACAAAAAATTTACCACAGCATGTTGATGCCGCTCCATGATAGCATGCCAAGTTTCATGAATTTCAGACGAGTTTTGGATTTACTAGAATTTAGAAACCAAGTATCTCAATGTTTGCGGCCGAGTGACGGTGGCAGGGTGTTTGACATTCATTCCCATTTCTTGCATGGGACCTAAGCATGCAACCAAGAACACCAATTTGAATTTTCAACCAATTTATATGCATTAGAGCATGTGCATGTAGTTTAAATTTGAATTACGCACATGAATGCATTGAAAGCTCAATTAATGCATACAAATGTCCAAAAGAATCCCGAAAAATCTCAAAAATTGACACAACACTCCTGTTGTTCTACGTTGACACGAGAAATTTTTTGAAAGCAATAAGAGGCAATGGATATCGTTTAGTCCCCAAAGGTGGGACGTTCCCTACCGAAACCATCATGCTCGTCGTGAGAAGCTCTGGTTTGTGAGAAGCATATACCCAAACCTACCCCAAATGGGACAAAAAATTTACCACAGCATGTTGATGCCGCTCCATGATAGCATGCCAACTTTCATGAATTTCAGACGAGTTTTGGATTTACTAGAATTTAGAAACCAAGTATCTCAATGTTTGCGGCCGAGTGACGGTTGCAGGGTGTTTGACATTCATTCCCATTTCTTGCATGGGACCTAAGCATGCAACCAAGAACACCAATTTGAATTTTCAACCAATTTATATGCATTAGAGCACGTGCATGTAGTTTAAATGTGAATTATGCACATGAATGCATTGAAAACTCAGTTAATGCATAAAAATGTCCAAACGAACCCCGAAAAATCCCAAAAATTGACACAACACTCCTGTTGTTCTACGTTGACACGAGAAATTTTTTGAAAGCAATAAGAGGCAATGGATTTCGTTTCGTCCCCATAGGTGGGACGTTCCATATGGAAACCATCATGCTTGTTGTGAGAAGCTCTGGTTTGTGAGAAGCATATACCAAAACCTACCCCAAATGGGACAAAAAAAATTACCACAGCATGTTGATGCCGCTCCATGATTGCATGCCAAGTTTCATGAACTTCAGACGAGTTTTGGATTTACTAGAATTTAAAAACAAGGTATCTCAATGTTTGCAGCCGAGTGACGGTGGCAGGGTGTTTGACAGTCATTCCCATTTCTTCCATGTGACCTAAGCATGCAATCAAGGACACATATTTGAATTTTAATCCAATTTATATGCATTAGAGCATGTGCATGTAGTTAAAATTTGAACTATGCACACGATTGCATTAAAAACTCAATTAATACATAAAAATGTCCAAACGAACCCCGAAAAATCACAACACACTTCTGTTGTTCTACGTTGACAGGAGAAATTTTTTGAAAGCAATAATAGGCAATGGATATCGTTTCGTCCCCAAAGGTGGGATGTTCCCTACCGAAACCATCATGCTTGTTGTGAGAAGCTCTGGTTTGTGAGAAGCTTATACCCAAACCTACCCCAAATGGGACAACATTTTTACCACAGCATGTTGATGCCGCTCCATGATAGCATGCCAAGTTTCATGAATTTCAGATGAGTTTTGGATTTACTAGAATTTAAAAACCAGGCATCTCAATGTTTGTGGCCGAGTGACGGTGGTAGGGTGTTTGACATTCATTCCCATTTCTTGCATGGGACCTAAGCATGCAACCAAGAACACCGATTTGAATTTTCAACCAATTTATATGCATTAGAGCATGTGCATGTAGTTTAAATGTGAATTATGCACATGAATGCATTGAAAACTCAAGTAATGCATAAAAATGTCCAAACGAACCCCGAAAACTCAAACAAATTGACACACCAATCCTGTTGTTCTACGTTGACACGAGAAATTTTTTGACAGCAATAAGAGGCAATGGATATCGTTTCGTCCCTAAAGGTGGGACGTTCCCTACCGAAACCATCATGCTTGTTGTGAGAAGCTCTGGTTTGTGAGAAGCATTGTCGGGGAAGCTGATCGTGGCCCACGAACACCTATGGGACCGGGTCCCTTGTGGTTCGGAGGGGGGCGGAGATTGCACGAAGAGCGGATCGAAGCGATGCACACGAGCAGATTTACCCAGCTTCAGAGCTCTCCGGAGAGATAACACTCCTACTGCTGCTTGGTTGATTATATTGTGTTCTTGCTAGGGAGCAATGGAAGCTACAAAACCTAGTCTGAGTGTCTCTAGTCTCGTATGTGGCAAATGAACTGAACCGGAGCCGAACCCTTTCTACGTTGCACTTGGGCCTCCTTTTATAGGCACAAGGGGTCACCACAGGTGGCAAGTAGACTAGGGTAAAATAGTAAAAACATTGGTTGGTACACGCTTTATACAAAGGTACGATGATCTATACCTAACTCGACGGCAAGGGACAAGAGCCATAAATGTCCGTCCCATCGCTGCCTGAACGAGGCAACAGGACCGTCAAGTGCGCCTCCGTTTGCCACGATGGTAGCTTGTCGATGCCGCTTATCGCCGCTCCCCGCTGGCTGCACAACTCATTGACACGCGTGCCTGGGAAAGCCCCATGGCGACACGTTGGCGGATGAGCTGGAGCGGAGGTGAAGAGAGGTTACCTGCCGCGGCAAGTGCCTTGCCGCGGCAAGGTCCTTGTCGCGCTCGGGAGCTTATCGCCCGCCAAGCCTTCCCGGCAAGCTCCTCTTGCCGGGGTCTTGTTTCCTTCGTGCCTTGAGTGGCATTCCCGACAAGCTCCTCTTGCCGGGGCCTTGATTATTTTGTTCTTGAATGGCTCCAAAGGAGCCACTGAGGACCTTGGCGGTCACCAGGCCAGCCTTGCCGCGGGGTGCTGCGACTGTCCGTGCACGAGTTCGGGGTACTAGGGTACCCCTACTCTAGTACACCGACAGGAACCCCCGGGCCTGGGCCACACACGGCGCCAAGCTCTGTTGGACCAGGCCCAAAACAGTGCACGGGCATGCGCGGCCTGGATCACGCAATTATTCGCTTCGGACCCACCACGTCCCCCACGGACGACACGTTCCGGACGTGGCGTCGTGGGAGAGATCGTGGGGGCTTTCTTTAATGGGAAAAACGGAACGCCCGTCTCCTCTCCCCCCTTATAAGCAGGGGGAACAGGGGCAGGACGCCCACTTGCCCATTGTTGTCACGTCAGAAACCACCGCCGCACCTCCCCTTCTTCTCGAGCCCAAAGAGAGCGACGCTCCGCCCCTTCCCCATTGCCACCGGCACCACCAACGCCGTCGACCTCCTCCACCACCTCCGCCATGGTTCAAAGCCGACAAGGGCAAAGGGTGAATCGGCCGAGGCGCAGCTGCTCAAGGCGCTGCGGAAGGAGCGGCCCTCTTCAATCCCCCGCTTGACAGAAGGAGCTGCGGAGCTGTATTACCTTTTCGGTCGACGGAGACAGGCGCACCAGCACAGACGAGAGACATCTCCGCCGCCACATCCGAGAAAGTTTCCATCGGGTACCCTTTCTTCGCTTTTCTTCCATCAAGGGCTCTGCCCGCCTTTTCTAATTCTTTTGTGATGTCATGAACACATATGGCCTCCGCCTCCTTGATTTCACCCCAACGCCGCCCTCACCATGGCCGCTTTACACCTCTCTGCGAGAACTTGGTCGGGTCCACCGAATGTCGCACTCTTCCGCCATTACTTCACACCCCGCGTAGAGAGAGGAGAGCCGCTTGCCGGAGGAATTGCATGGACCTCTAGGATCGGCAAGAAGGAAGCATATCTTGACGGAGAGCTGCGCAGCAAGTGGGAGGAGTGGAGAGCTGACTGGTGTTGGATCTTAGAGGAGGATCCATAGTCTTTTACTGCCCTGCGCCAAACTCCCATAGTGCGCGGCAACGATTGGAGCAACTTGGCGCCGGAGGATGCCAAGTTAAAAATTACCGTGACTAGGATCTTGCGCCTTTGACAAGCAGGGCTTACCGTAGGAGCAGTTAGCGCGGACTTCCTTCGCCGCCGCATTGCGCCCTTGCAAGAGAGGGGAAGGCCAGCTTGGGAATTCCAAAACGCGGCGGACATCATGAGGCTGCATCCGGGACTCAACTGGAACTTTACTGTTTTGGAGCTGGACGGCATGCTGCGGGAGCTGTTCAAGCCAGATGCAGATCACCCCGAGTGGTTCATGTTGCCGAGGGGGGTTGTGCCCTTGTGCAACAACTCGTCGCTTGACCGCATCCGCGCGATGCCGTTGTGCGATTCCCACAGAATCGTTCCAACCTGGCAGGAGCCCGCTGACGACGTCGTGCAGCAGTTCTTCGATGACTTGGTGGAAGTGTCGATCCGTGCCGACGAGCAGAAGCGGCTCACCCGCGACACCACCGAGCAGGAGATGGCGCGCATCGCCACAAGGTTGGAGGAGGCGGCCGAAGCTGCCGCCGCCGGCGTGTTTGGGTTCACCGTCGAGGAGGCGGAAACAGCCGAGGCGGCAAGCCTTGCCGACCGAGAAGAGCTCGCCGATGAGGAGGAGCAGGCCGAGCCCGACGCCAACCCGGATGAGCCTGCCGGGGGCGCCTCCCCTCCGCCGTCAAGTAGCTTGCCGCAGGAGGAGCCCGCGGCCCCGCCAAGGAGACGCCTCCGCAAGACCGGAGAAGTGGCGGGGCGGCAGACGCCCAACAGCCGCCTGCGCCGCCCGATCGCTCCACCGCGGCAAGCATCAAGCCGCTGGGCGCCTCTGCCGCCACAACAACGGGGCGGGCCTTCGAGCCACGGCCCCGCCAAGCGCCGAGGGGGCCTACTCCTCCAGCTCGTCGCCTGAGCGGAATTTGATTTCTCCGCTCTCAGCTCCGAGGAAGAAGAGGAAGAGTAAGTTCTTGTCGCTGCTACTTGTAATTCTTCAATTTATCGCTTGTCTTGTATCGACTTGCTTCATTCTGAGCTCTTTCCTTCTTCAGACGCTGGCTCGAGGCCTGTCAAGAGGGCCAAGACCCGGTGGTTGTCGCCTCGGATGATTCCCACAATGGCTGTGGAGGCACGTCCGAGACTCCCTTGCCGGATCCGCAACTCTTCAACAGAAAGCAGCCCCAAAGATAGCCCCCAAACAGAAGTATTTGGTTCATTTCTTACGGTTAGGTGTGCTTGGGTGCTATTTCATCACTGATATCTGACTTGTTGAATTATGTAGGAGCAGAGCAGCCTCATCAGGAAGCACCGGAGGTCACTCCAGAAGTTCTGCTTGCTTCAACTACGCCACCAAGGGAGAACTCTCCGCCAAGGGAGCGCTCTCCGACAAGGGAGGCCTCTCCGACAAGGGGAGCTTCTCCGACAAGGGGAGCTTCTCCGACAAGGGGCAGCACCGACGACCCTCCGGTGGTGGAGACCGCGGCTACAGATCCCATTGCAGGTAATCTTCTTGGCTGAAAATTTCCCTTGGGTCTTTTCTCTTCTGTTCTTCTCTTCGAACGTTTGCTTGACTTGTTTTTTTTCTGATCATCAGATCCATCTGCCGGAGAGCTGATGGAGACTGAGGTTGCCGGCGAGGAGGATGCTCGCGGCAACAATGACGACGCCGCCAATATGGAGGAGGAGGCCGGCGCCGCCGGGTCCGCCGGCGAGGAGGCCGCCAAGGCTGCCGGCGCAGAGGCTGGGGAGGAGTCCGGTGATCGTACTGACGGCCCTGAGGCCACAGGAGCGCCAGGCGCTGCACCGACCGCCGATCCCCCCGTCACCGATGCCGCACCAGACTCTGAGGAGCCCCAGCCCGGCACCTATCTGAAGGCCGGTGAAGGTGTCTTCATCAAGCTTCCCTGGGCGTAAAGCTCCAGGGCACCGGCCGAAGGGGAGACCTTCGACGCGGAACTGCTCGCCTCTGCCGGGCTGTCGCTGGTTGACGCTCCAAGCAGCAGCAGCGGCGAGCCTGAGGAGGAGCAGCTACTGAAGAGGCTGCTGTCGCTCTACCGCGCCCGCCAAGCCAAGTTGGAGTCTGTGGAGGCGCTTGTCGCGAGGGCGGAGCTGACATGGAGAAAGCGCTGAAAAGAGCTCCGGTCGCCAACAAGGAAACTCTCCGGGACATAGCAGAGGTGCGGGAGCAGCTTGCTGAGGAGCGCACGACCTTCATCTTGGAGAAGGCCGAGGTCGAGGAGCGGCAGAGGCTTGCCGGCGAGAAGCTCTCCGCGCAAGAAGGTGAGTTGGCGCAGCGGAAGATCAACCTCGATAGCTACGAGGAAGATCTTGCCGCACGCGAGCAATCAATTGGCGGGGCACTCCAGGAGGCAAAGGACGCCGCCGCGGCTGCCGAGACCGCCAAGAAGGAATTGGAGACGAGGGTGGCTCAGCTGGAGGCCACCCTCCTGAAGAGCGGCGAGGAGGTCACCGCGCTGAAGCGCAAGCGCGAGAAGGACGCCTACACTCTCGGCGAGCTGCAGGGTCGTTTTGCTGAGAAGATCAAAGAGCTTGACGCCGTCAAGGACTCCAAGGCGGATCTGGAGCTGAAACTGACCACCTTGATGGAGGCGCTGAACGGCGCCAAGGATCGAGAAGCGGGCCTGTTGGAGAAGATCAAGGCCAACGAGGAGCTGTTGGCGAATGCCGCGACTCGCCCGTAATGATCTCGTAGATAGCATAATGCACTGGACAGAAGATCTTGTGGACACCGCCGCCGGCATCCATAATGAGCTGATGGAGCTGGGGATGGTGGATCTTGGGTACTCCACCGACGAGAACCTCCAACCCAGCGTCAAGCTCAGCCTATTCTTCAAGGGCGTGTTGACGGGTCTCCAGCGGCTCCGAGAGGAGATCCCAAAGCAGCTAGCCGAGGAGTCGCGCCAAGTCTGCGTCGGGGCCCTCCAGAAGGTGCTGATGAAGGTGGCCTTCCGCAATCCAGGCGTCAACTTCACCAATGTCCTCAAGTCGCTGCCGCCAAGCGCTGACGTTGAAGCGCTCAAAGCCCTTGTCGCACCCATCGTGGACAGGGTGAGCAAAGTGAAGAGGGTTGATGGCGACCGCGTGGACTAGGCCGCCAAGTTTTATCTTTCCTTTGTCGCTGCAGACCATGTTTAGAACAATTCATTAGATCTGCGACAAGTTATTTTTGTAATATACACTATTTTAGGCAATCGATCGCAATGTTATTTCCTCTACTTGATTTCTTCCCTTGTATGTTTTATGCCCTACGCTTTTAGGGGACTTGTCGGTGCAAACACCTTTGTCATGAAGCGCCGAGTCTTGAACGTCAAGCAGCTTCTTTGGCGATGCTGCCCCCGACAAGCAACTTTGTCGCAACTAGTTGCAGCACGCTTAAGTTGTTGAGCGGACTCGAAACAACGTAAAGGGCGCAAGCTAGCCGCGAGTTGGTTCCTCCGCGCACGGGTTTTCCATACAAAGTACTATCGTTCGAGGAAGATAACTTAAAAATTTAGAAACTGATTGCTTAAACCTAACAACTTAGATTTTCTGTTGTTTGCTTCCCGGCAAGTACTTCCTCGAGCAACACTTGGTGGCCCACACCATTATTATCTTCTCCCCCGGTTAACTTGTGGGTGGATGAACCTTGCCTTCTTTTGAGAAGAAAGAAGAGAAAATAAAGTTATGGAGCCTAGTGGCTCGTTATCGCTTACCGGATGTGGATGCTGCACAAAATGTTAGATAACACATGCATATAAGTTTATGAAAGCATGTATTGACAAGTTGTGCGCAACACATAGGCTTTACTGATGCACGGGGTCTGCGCCCGGCTTTGTACAAAGGATTACATGCAACAGCGGCAAGACTTGTACAAAGGGTGGTTGCCGAACAGGTTCCGGCAATCTGCTTATATGGGTAAAACTTACGAAGATGCTCTATATTCCGTGAGTTGCTCACCGAACGCCATCTTCGGTCTCAAAGCGAGACAGTGCTGCCTAGTGACTCGTTTCACCCGATAAGGGCCTTCCCACTTCGGCATCAACTTGTTGGAATTCTTGGCGGATTGAACGCGCCGAAGAACAAGGTCGCCTTCCTCGAAGCTTCTGGCGTTAACTTTGCAGCTATGGTAGCGGCGCAAAGCTTGCTGATAACGAGCAGCTCGTCAAAGAGCTCAAGACGATCCTCCTCGAGGAGCAGCGCGTCATCTTGTCGCAGCTGCTCTTGCTCAAGCTCATCATAGCGAGTACTCGAGGCGATCCGTATCTGAGTTCCGTGGGGAGAACTGCCTCTGCTCCATAGACTAGAGCAAAAGGTGTCGGCGCTGGCTCGATTTGGCGTCGTCTGATCGACCAAAGAACCACCGGCAGCTCCTCGATCCAGTTTCTTCCGCACTTGCGCAGCCTGTCGAAAGTTCTGGTCTTGAGTCCCCGCAGCACTTCAGCGTTTGCTCTCTCTGCTTGACCGTTGCTTCTTGGGTGAGCAACAGAAGCAAAGCAAATCTTGGCGCCAAGATCTTGGGCGTACTGCATGAAGGTGCGGCTCGTGAATTGTGTGCCGTTGTCGGTGATGATCCTGTTAGGAATCCCAAAATGGCACACAATTGACCTGAAGAACTTGACTGCTGACTGTGCTGTCACCTTTCTCACTGCTTCCACTTCCGGCCACTTTGTGAACTTGTCGATTGCGATGTACAAGTACTCAAAGCCCCGACCGCCGGGGAAGGGGCCGAGATGTCGAGCCCCGCACGAAAATGGCCGGATAAAGGGATCGTCTGGAGAGCTTGAGCTGGTTGGTGTATCTGTTTTGAATGGAACTGGCACGCTTCACACTTGGTTACTTGTGCAGTTGCATCCTGGAGGGCTTCTGGCCAGAAGAAACCTTGCCGGAAAGCCTTGTCGGCAAGTGCTCTTGCGCCAATGTGGTGACCACATATGCCTCCATGTATCTCTGTCAACAGCTTTTGTCCATCCTCCCGGCAAATGTACTTCAATTTCACACCGTTGAGTCTTCTTCTGTACAGGATGTTGTCAACAAACTGGTACATACTGGACTGCCGGGCTACTTTTTCCGCTTCTTCTTGCTCTTCGGGAAGTTCTCCTGTCTGAAGGAAATGGACGATCTGCTGTGCCCATGCTGGAGCTTGTGGCTCGACAACAAGGACTAAAGGCTCATCTGCCGCTGCGGGAACATCAGCTTCTACGGCAAGAACCAGTGGCTCGACCGGAGCTTGATGATCCCCGGCAAGCTTGCCGGAGCAAAACTTGTCGGGAGCGTCTGCTTCAACGAAACAAACCCTGAGGTTTGTCGGAGCAGACTGCTCCTCAGCGATGTTTGCGTTGATTTTGGGGACCTTTTTGGCGGCGGCTTCAGGGAGCTCTGCCGGAAAGTAGTCGCCAGAAACCAACTTCCTCTTCTTGTTCTGCCTAGTTGATGGTGTTACGGTTGGTTGAGTCAGCTTGAGCACAAAGATTCCTGGTTCCACAGGTAACTTGAGTGCAGCACACTTTGACAGGCCATCAGCAATATCGTTCTGAGCTCTTGGAACATGTTCCATTTGCAGGCCTTCAAAGTGCTCTTCTAGCTTTCTCACTTCATCAACGTAGGCTTCCATCAATGGACTCTGATAGTCTTTGTTTACTTGGCGGACGACAAGTTGCGAGTCCCCGACAATGAGCTTCTTGATCCCAAGGTCGATCATGATCTCGAGACCGGCAAGCAAACCTTCATACTCTGCAGTATTGTTTGTTGCTTGCTCCTTGGGAAAGTGCATCTGGACTATGTATTTGAGGTGCTCTCCGGTGGGTGCGATAAGCAGCACGCCGGCACCGGCGCCTTGTAGCAAGAAGGCACCATCAAAGTACATCAGCCACTCTTTGCTTGCTTCCTTGACGGGGATGCTCGTCTCTGGAATTTCTTCATCTTGCGTTAGCGTCCATTCTGCTATAAACTCTGCCAGTGCTCTGCTTTGGATAGTTGAAGTGCTTTCAAACTTGAGACCAAAGCTCGACAGTTCTAGTGCCCACTCGACAATCCTGCCTGTTGCTTCTGGATTCTGCAATATCCTCTTCAGCGGAAAGCGAGTGACAACTGTAATCTCATGTGCCTGGAAGTAATGGCGCAGCTTTCTCGAGGCCATGAGGAGGCCGAAAAGCAACTTCTGCACACCAGATTACCTTGACCTAGCCCCCTGCAGAAGGGAACTGACAAAGTAGACCGGGCGCTGCACCATCCTTTTCTGTGCCTTGTCGCAATCCTTTGCAGATTCGTCCTTGTCGGGACCAGAGCTTGACGGCGAAGCCCCCTGCTTGTCGCTGGATGCACCTGCCTCGGTTGCCGGCTCATCATCGGCCTCCCTCTCCGCTACTAATGCAGCACTAACCACTTGATTGGTTGCCGCTATATACAGCAGCAACTTCTCTTGTGGCCTAGGCGCGACAAGTATTGGAGTGGAGGACAGGTACCTCTTCAAGTCTGCGGCAGCAGCCTCCGCCGAGTCCATTTCATTGGACCTGCCTTTTCAAAATTTTGAAAAATGGCGGTAGCGCTCAGCAGACTTAGAGATAAACCTCTTTGAGAGCAACCACGCAACCGGCAAGTCTTCGTACATCCTTGACGCGCTTCGGTGCTTCAATCTGCTCAATGGCCTTGATCTTGTCGGGATTGGCTTCAATTCCCGCGAGACACAAAGAACCCGAGAAGCTTGCGGAAGGGACTCCAAACACGCACTTCTCGGGTTGAGCTTGAGGTTGATCTTGCGCAGATTTGCAAAAGTCTCATCTAAGTCTTGAACCAGAGTTGCTTTGTCCTTGCTCTTGACCACTATGTCATCCATGTAGGCTTCTACATTTCTGTGCATTTGTGGTTCAAAGGCATCATGGACTGCTCTTGCAAACGTTGAACCAGCATTCTTCAAATCGAAAGGCATCCGTATGAAACAGTAAGTGCCACATGGTGTAATGAATGCGGTTTTCTCTTCATCCTCTTCTGCCATGAAGATCTGATGGTATCCTGAATATGCATCAAGAAATGAGAGCAAATCACATCCAGCTGTGGAGTCAACAATCTGGTCTATACGCGGCAAGGGAAATGGGTCTTTGGGACAAGCTTTATTAACATCTGTGAAGTCAATACAAAGTCTCCATTTCCCATTCGCCTTGCGTACAACTACCGGATTGGCCAACCACGTGGGATGGAGCACTCCTCTGACAAGGCCTGCTGCTTCCAACTTCTTGATCTCTTCTGCTATGAATTCTTGGCGCCCACCGCTGTTTCCTAACTTTTTGCTTGACGGCCTCGCGTGAGGACAGACAGCTAGGTGGTGCTCAATTACTTTCACAGGAACACCGGGATGTCGATGGTTGCCATGCAAACACATCGACATTCGCCCGCAGAAAGCAACGAGCTCGCCTTCCTATTTAGGGTCAAGCGTGGCAATCGATGGTGAAGGTACCACCAGTGTCGTCCTCCTTGGCGGGCACCTTCTTGGTCTTGGCGGATCTGCCATCATCTTCTTGCACTTGCGGTGGAGCTCGATGGTGCGTCCTCGACGGTAGCGCAGCACCAAGAGGTGCGCTTGCCGGAGTGGGCATCGAACTCTTGCGGACTTGGTGGTCTTCTTCTTTCCCGGGAGCTTCAGCGCAAGTGGTTTGCTATCTGTCGCGGCTGCTGCATCCGGTAAATCTTGTCGGCGAGATAAGCGCATCCTTCTTGTCGCCATGGACAGAAATGACGCTTATCGGGCGGGCATCTTGAGTAGGTTGTAGGCGTAATGAGAGGCTGCCATGAACTTGGCGAGTCTGGACGGCCAAGTATGCCATTGTAGGGCAATGGAAATCCAACGTCGAATGTGACCCTCTCGGTCCTGAAATTTAGCTCACCGCCAAATGTTACCGCAATGTGATCTTCCCTTCGCTTGCTCCTTCCTGGGTTGATTCCTTGGAAAGTGCCGCTTTCTTGAGCTCATTGTCGAGGATTTGAAGTTTCTGAAGCACTGCAGAGGAGATCAGGTTCAGGCCGGCTCCGCCGTCAACCAACATCTTGGTGACCTTGAGGTTGCGGATTGTTGGTGAGACCAACATCGGCAAGCACCCGACCGCTGTTATGCGATCAGGGTGGTCCTCAATGTCAAAGATGATGGGCGTGCTAGACCACTTCAGAGGTTTGCGCGACTCCACGGATGGTTCTGCTGCATTAACCTCTCGCATCCACTGTTTGAGTTGGCGGTGCGAGGTATGTAGAGAAGCACCACCGTCAATGCAGAGAATCTCTGTTGCCTTCTGAAACTCCTGCTCATCAGCTTCATCTTCCTCCATATCTTCGTCATCATCATCGTCTTCGTCCTTCTCGCGGCCGCGGGGAGGTCTGTCTCCTTGCCGTTGGTTGGCCTTGCCGCGGCGCCCTCCCCGGTCGGGTCTCTTCTTGTTAGCTGCCCCTGCACCTTCCTGGGCCTTCTCCTTGTCTCGCCGCTCGTATTCTGCCTTCTGCAGTTCAACAAGCTGCTCAACTTTCTTGCAGCTCTGGAGGTCGTGGCCCTTGGTGCGGCGAATCTTGCAAGATCTTGCTTATTGGAGCTGTCACCTTGTCGGCGTCGCCACAGCTTGGCGGTTAGTGTCAGCGGCAACCTCCTTGCCGGAGCCACCAGCCTTAGCCTTGCCGGCGCCACCCCCATTGTCGGACTGCTCGACAACTAGTACCTCCTTGTTCTTCTTCCTTCTGTTGTTCCGCTGCCGGCTCTTCCTTGCCGGGGCGGTCTCCTCACTGTCAGATTCCGCTCCCACATTCTCTCCTGGGAGTCTTCTTCCCTCCTCAGCGCGTGCACACTTGTCGGCCAGGGCGTAGAGCTCGCTGACGTCTTTTACTTTGCACATCGCCATTTCCTCCCTCATCCTGCGGTTCCGCACGTTCTGATGGAACGCGCTGATCACCGCGGCAGGGTGGACGTCTGGGATGTTGTAGTGCACACGACTGAATCTCTGGATGAACTTGCGCAGGGACTCTCCCTCCTTCTGGGCAAGCAGGTGAAGGTCACTCTCCTGGCCATGAGGCTTGTGGCCGCCTGTGAAGGCGCCAACAAACTGATGGCACAGATCTGCCCAAGAGGATATGGAACTGTCCGGCAAGTGCATGAGCCAAGATCTGACGTTTGGCTTGAGCACCAGAGGGAAGTAGTTGGCAAGGATCTTGTCGTCTCGTCCCCCCGCAGCTTGCACCGCGATGGTGTGGATCTTTGAGGAACTCCGAAGGTGTGTCCTGCCATCATACTTTTACGCACATCTGGTTTGAAGTTTTTCTTGTCGGGCCACTAGACTTGCCGCAGCTCACGGGTGAGCAGGGCAACCTACCACGTCTGACAAGTCGCTGGTTCTCTCGGGCGCATGCATATCGACAGTGGGCCCAGCCGCTGGTCGGATTGACGCCGCTTCTCTTGGCGCTTCGATCGCGGGTTCGAGCGTCTTCTTCTTGTCGTTCTTAAGAACTTGGCGCTGATCACGGCGAGCTCGTGGATCCGACGACGCGTGGAGTCGCTGTCGATGTATCCGAGGAGCTGGTGATCTTGGCCTTCGGAAGGGAGTGCATGGTGGTGTCACCCCGCAGGTCTCGCCGCCACCGGCTCGTGCCTTGTCGCCTCGCCCAGCGCAAGGACGCTGTTGGTTGCCGCGAGCGTCGCCGTTAGCAAAGCCGATGAGACTCTGGATTGTGGTCCTCCATTCGTCGACCTTGTCGGCCGTTGGAGGGTAGTCTAGAAGTAGCTGAGCTCTCGCCAAGGCTTCCGCTGGAGTGGTGGGTGGCAATGGCGTACGGAGCGAGGAACGAGATGTGCTCGGACTCTAACCAAGTTAGGAGGAGCAGCATCTCGCCTAAGACAAATACTCCGCTCGCATCGCATGTCTTTGGCGTGCATGCGGGTCTCGAGGGCCTCGGGATCCTCCAGCTTGGCCTTGATCCAACGAGCGTATGGTGCTGCGAGCATCATGACGCTGTCGGTCCCGCGTCTCCTTGTCTTTGGACCTGGTGGCGTCGTGGGCTCTCTCGACGACGCCCGTTCCTCCGCCAGCGTCTTCCCCACCACCCGTCAGCTCCGGTGGTGGTGGGTTCGACGCGGACGGCTCTCTGCTATCAAGACTTCTTCTTGATGCCATGCTGATGAAGATGATGATGAAGTTGCTCGTGTGACCGCTGGATCAGGTTCACACAGCCTCGGCCTTACCGGGCGCGCCAAAGATGTCGGGAAGCTGATCGTGGCCCACGAACACCTATGGGACCGGGTCCCTTGTGGTTCGGAGGGGGCGGAGATTGCACGAAGAGCGGATCGAGCGATGCACACGAGCAGATTTACCCAGCTTCGAGCTCTCGGAGAGATAACACTCCTACTGCTGCTTGGTTGATTATATTGTGTTCTTGCTAGGGAGCAATGGAAGCTACAAAACCTAGCCTGAGTGTCTGTAGTCTCGTATGTGGCAAATGAACTGAACCGGAGCCGAACCCTTTCTATGTTGCACTTGGGCCTCCTTTTATAGGCACAAGGGGTCACCACATGTGGCAAGTAGACTAGGGTAAAATAGTAAAAACATTGGTTGGTACACCGCTTTGTACAGTGTACAGTGATCTATACCTAACTCTGACGGCAAGGGACAAGAGCCATAAATGTCCGTCCTGTCGCTGAAACAAAGGCAACAGAGGACCGTCAAGTGCGCCTCCGTTTGCCACGATGGTAGCTTGTCGGCGCCGCTTATCGCCGCTCCCGCTGGCTGCACAGCTCATTGACACGCGTGCGTTCAGGAAAGCCCCATGGCGACACGTTGGTGGATGAGCTGGAGCGGAGGTGAAGAGAGTTACTGCCGCGGCAAGTGCCTTGCAGCGGCAAAGGTCCTTGTCGCTTCGGGAGCTTATCGCCCGCCAAGCCTTCCCGGCAAGCTCCTCTTGCCGGGGTCTTGTTTCCTTCGTGCGTTGAGTGGCCTTCACGACAAGCTCCTCTTGCCGGGGCCTTGATTATTTTGTTCTTGAATGGCTCCAAAGGAGCCGCTGAGGACCTTGGCGGTCACCAGGCCAGCCTTGCCGCGGGGTGCTGCGACTGTCCGTGCACGAGTTCGGGGTACTAGGGTACCCCTACTCTAGTACACCGACAAGCATATACCCAAACCTGCCCCAAATGGGACAACATTTTTACCACAACATGTTGATGCCACTCCATGATAGCATGGAAAGTTTCATGAATTTCAGACGAGTTTTGGATTTACTAGAATTTAAAAACAAGGTATCTCAATGTTTACGGCCGAGTTATGGTGGCAGGGTGTTTGACATTCATTCCCATTTCTTGCATGGGACCTAAGCATGCAACCAAGGACACATATTTGAATTTTCAACCAATTTATATGCACTAGAGCATGTGCATGTAGTTCAAATTTGAATTATGCACCTGAATGCATTGAAAACTCAATTAATGCATAAAAATGTCCAAACGAACCCCAAAAAATCACAAAAATTGACACAACGCTCCTGTTGTTCTACGTTGACACTAGGAAAAAAATTGAAATCAAGAAGAGGCAATGGATATCGTTTTGTCCAGAAAGGTGAAACGTTCCCTACCGAAACCATCAGGCTTGTTGTGAGAAGCTCTGGTTTGTGAGAAGCATATCGCCAAACCTGCCCCAAATGGGACAAAAAATTTACCACGACATGTTGATGCCGCCCCATGACAGCATGCCAAGTTTCATGAATTTCAGACGAGCTTTGGATTTACTAGAATTAGAAAACTAGGTATTTCAATGTTTGCGGCCGAGTGATGGTGGGAGGGTTTTTGACATTCATTCCCATTTCTTGCATGGGACCTAAGCATGCAACCAATGACACAACCAAATTTATATGTATTAGAGTATGTGCCTATAGTTCAAATTTGAATTATGCACATGAATGCATAGAAAACTCAGTTAAAGTATAAAAATGTCCAAGCGAACCCCAAAAAATCCCAAAGATTGATACAACACTCATGTTGTTCTATGTTGACACTAGGAAAAAATTTGAAATCGAGAAGAGGCAATAGATATCGTTTCGTCCAGAAAGGTGAAATGTTCCCTATCGAAACCATCACACTTGTTGTGAGAAGCTCTGGTTTATGAGAAGCTTATACCCAAACCTGCCCAAAATGGGAATTTTTTTGTACCACGGCATGTTGATGCCGCTCCATGATAGCATGCCAAGTTTCATGAATTTCGGACGAATTTTGGATTTACTAGAATTACAAAAGCAAGTACGTCGTTGTTTGCCGGAGAGCCACGATGTCGTGGTTTTCGATTTTCATCCCCATTTCTTGCATGGGACATAAAAGCATAAACCCATGGACACATATATGATTTTACAACCCATGTTGGTACACCGGCGCATGCATGTAGTTTAATTTTGAATTGTGCACCTGAAATGGCTAGAAAACCAATTTAGTGTGTAAAAAATTCAAATGAACCCTGAATGATTCCAATTCTTTTACGACACACATATAGTTGCATGTTCACTTCAGATAAAAGGTCTAGCAATTCAAACATCGTCCATTGCCGCTGTGACCTCATTATGTAATTCAAATCAAGATGAAAAATCAAGTAGATCCCACACAGTTTATTATCACCAACCGTGTGAGATGCAGCACAAAATATCCTGGAGCACCATTGGTGTATAGTACGCCTATGGCTTACGCGAGAAGATGCATCGCTACAGTCCACAGCCAGCGTCTCAAGCACACTAGCTCGCTCCCCAAATATCATTTCACTGTTAAATCATCGCCGGTGAAAGATGGGCACATGGACTCGCGTTGTGAGGGTAACTTCGGTGGCCCATTCCGGCGAGAGCGCGGCCGCAGCCGCCATGCGCATGTTAAGAAGGTGCATGACTGCGGCCATAATCTGTGACCGGGCGGCCAAGGCAGCCCAAACGGCCGCTGTTGCTTCTCAAGTGGTGGCAGCAACATCTTCCTTAGGGCTAGCAACTGGCGAGAGCGGCACAACAGTTGTCCATTCCGCAACGGCGGCCTTAGCCCTGATGGGGGCCGCCCATGACCATGTCGAGGCCGCCCACGCCCAGCTCATGGCGGTTAGCGCACAAATTGAACGAAGTTTCTCCGACAACGGTCGACAATCCACAGCCGAAGGGTTGGCAATCGCCGAGAGTGTTCGAGCAGCCGTCCATTCCTCCGCCGCATACCTTGCAACGATGGAGCCCGTCCAAGCCCAGATCGCGGCCGCCCACGCCCAGCTCGTGGCAGGCTTCTCTAAAGAGATGGCGGACGCGGATGGCAAGATGCTTGCCGAGTATGGTGCGATGGATGCCATGAAGCCCCTTCCCCAGGAGACCATCGGGCACGAGCTAGACATGGAGGCGGCGACAGAGATCGACGAGCACCAACCGTAGTAGTACTCTTTGTTTTTTAATTAAGAGTGCGGGTCTTTAATTTGTTAGAGTAATGTTTAGGTCAGCTAGCTCTGTTTAATTGCTGAGCTTGCTCAATTAAGAAGTGTGGGTGTGCTGTAGTCTCCTTTGTGTACCCACATTATGCAATGACGTGGATGCCACTTTAACTAGGGAAATTCGAACCAAAATTTTTGACGTTCAAACTCATTACACACGGGTTAAGCTATCTGAATCATTTGTGATGTTCACATATCGTACACAGTTCTGAATAAGGGACCGTGTCTAATGACACGTTGCGCGCCAGTTTTTTCGCTGAAGCGATTCCAAATTTTCGGCTTCCACGGAAATATCTACATTACCAAAAGCCATATTTCCCCTGTTTCTTCCTTCCTTTCCAAGTTGAAACCTTCACTCCTTGCTTGCAGCACCGCCTTCTCGCCGGCGACCCTCCTTCACGCTGCTCGGCCTCGTCTATCCCAGCAGGTAATCCACACCCGACCACCATTTCTCCTGCTCCTTCCACATCCCACATGCCCCGATAGCCGGCGCGACACCTTCCACCCAAATCACCGACCCTCCACCAAATAAGCGCCGCCCTAAGCCATGGTGCACGCAGTATAACCAGGATCTCAAGGAGCATTTGGCAGCGGAGAAGCAAATTGCGGCCGCACGCGCGGATGAGGTCGCGATGGCTGCCATTCGTGCCGACCCCCAGATCTTGGAGGAGCACCTTGCCATTTGCTAGCTATGCCGGTTAAGCATGCTCGATTTACCCCGTTGTATGTGCTGCTCCTGCCTTTCCTTCACAAATTCTAGTGAATTGTGCTATCTAATTTTACCATGCAATCTGTTGCTCTAGTGTATATGTTCTATATGTCGTGCAATGTGGTGCTCACTTATTAACTATTTTGTTAATTAGTTATCGTCTTTAGTTGACTGTTTGGTTCAATTCTGCAAATGTGATGTTCAATTCTTCAGGCTGCAATTTTGTATTGTCTTCCATGTGAGAAATAAATCGAATTTATCTTTACAAAATACATGAGAAACGAATACAATTGCTATATTTCCAAGTTGTCAAGCATGCTTGGTTTGGTTATACGTTTTGCAATGTGGTGCTTAGTTAATGTTTGGTTCATTTGTGTTGTGGTGTTTACTTAACTGTTTGGTTCAATTCTGCAATGCGGTGTTCAATAGTTGTGGGTGCATTCTGTTATTGTATACCATGTGAGGAATAAATTGAATTTGGTTGTAGTTAATACATGAGAAACAAATACAATTGCTATATTTCCAAGTTGTTAAGCATGCTTGGTTTGTTAACTGTCTGATCTTCTATTAGGAGTATGTTATTTTGTGCAATGTGGTGCTCAGTTAATGTTTGGTTCATTTGTTGTGGTGTTTAGTTAACTGCTTGGTTCAATTCTGCAATGTGATGTCCAATAGTTGTGGGTAGGATTTTGTATTGTTGTGCATGTGAGGAATAAGTCAAATTTGGCTGCACTTAATACATGCGAAACATATACAAGTGTTATATTTCCTAATTCTTGATCATGCTTGGTTTGGATAAATGGGGTTTCCATGTGGCTTGAATTAATTTGATGAATCTGCAATGTGCTTATTTTTCATCAACATATTTTACTAATAGCATGCGAACCCTTACTTAACCTGATGACTAACTACCTTATATGTGTTGCTGGGAAACAACGGGAAGCACTGAGGTTTATGAAAGTGCTAGTAACCAATTAGAGGGGGGGTGAATAGGCGATTTTTATTGAAGTCTTGAAAACATGAGAGTATCAAAGACAAACGATAGAAATGAACCTACTAACATGCAGCGGAAGGTAGACTACACTAGGCAAGCCATAGTCAAGTATTGAATGAAGTGAAAGCACGAAGACTATTAGCATCTAGGCAGTATGGATCAGGATGGAAGATAGTATGAAGCCAATCAGAACAAGTAGTCACACAATGAAGTCAAACAGATAATGCAAGTAGGCAATGACTTCACGAAGACAAACTGTAAGTAACGAGAAAGAAAAGATAGAACCAGTTGCTTGGTGAAGACAAAGGATTTGTTGGACCAGTTCCAGTTGCTGTGACAACTGTACGTCTGGTAAGGGAGGCTGAGATTCAACTCAGAAGACCACGTATTCACCTTATTCCCCTTGAGCTAAGGACACCCAGTCATCGCCCAATAACTCTGGTAAGTCTTCAAGGTATACTTCCGAACCTTCACATACTTCGTTCACTGGCAATCCACAATGACTCTTGGATGCTCAGAACGTGATGCCTAACCGGCTAGAGGATTCACAGTCCTCAAGTGTAACAAGTCTTCAGGTCACGCGGACAGAAAGACTTCTGTGATGCCTAACACTCTTCGGCTCTGGGTGTTTTGAGCTTAGTCCTCGCAAGGATTTCTCTCTCTCAAAAGCTTCGGAAGTGGGTTGCTCTCAAACGACAAAAGCCGTGCACTAACTCTAAGCATCCACCAATTTATGGTGTAGGGGGTGGGCAATTTATAGCCACTAGGCAACCCGACTTGATTTATCCAAAATGATCCTGGGTCACTAAGGAAATGACACGTGTTCCAACGGTCAGATTTCAAACACACGCGGCAGCTTGACTTGGGCTACAAGTAAAGCTAACTCATCCAGCTCTTGATAAGATTTGCTCTCATTGTCTTCGCTCGAATACATAGGATTTGGTTGAGCATCACTTTAGTCACTCTGACTTTGTTCACTTGGACCCCACTTAACAGTACGGTGGTTCCTATGACTCAACAAAGAAGAAAAGGAAACTACGAAACAACTATGACTTCGCACTCCATAGTCTTCACGTAAATGTCTTCTCAAGTCATAAACTTTGATGTGATTGTCTTCACATACCACCATTTTTTTTAATGTCTTCATACATTTTTAGGGGTCATCTCCGGTAGGTAAACCGAATCAATGAGGAAATACTACCTATGTTATCCTGCAATTCTCACAAACACATTAGTCCCTCAACCATGTTTGTCGTCAATACTCCAAAACCAACTAGGGGTGGCACTAGATGCACTTACAATCTCCCCCTTTTTGGTGATTGATGACAAACTGGTTGATATTTTCAACGGGGATAAAAGTATGTGAAACTGTAAAGGATTAAGATATTGTCTTCATAACTAGCAAAAGGCTCCCCCTGAAGATCTGCACATAAGTATTTTGCTTTTGAATGCAAATGCACATAGCGGGTTGTACTTGTGGAGATCCTCTTCAACTAACACTACAAAAAAAAGACACATCCGTGACATTTTGGGCCGAACGAATTTTTTTTCTATCATACATATGACACTTCTATGACGATAATTGTGACAAAACCCGGTATTATCATAGATGTGGTGGGCTCCTACTTCTATGACACGAAATCATGACAGAAAATGGGCTTTTCACCCTGGGCGGGCCGGAGGCGCAGCTGCATGACATTCTTTGGGCCGTCCATGACGGAAAAAACCGTGGTAGAAGCGAGGGGGAGGAAAATTTCGGGGAGTTCCCGGTTACGGTGGGAGGTCGGGGGCCAAGCGATGCGTGTTTCTCTCGTACACGTACGTGTGTGTGTGTGAGGCGTTGGCTCTAACTGAAACCGAGCGAGGCGTTGGGCTCTAACTGAACCTGAGTGATTGCACTGCAGAACTCTGCGTTCGAACCCGAGCGATCGATCGATGGCTATTAATGAACCCGATCGGCGATTCGCCGCTCTGCTGCTAATCAAGCCGATCGATGGGATGAGCAGTGGCGTTGCGGGGGTTGGATGAACAATGGCGGTGGCGTTGCCTCGGATGAACAGGACCCGTGGTGTGGTGGAGAGCTGGATGAGCGATGAGCGGTGGAGGGTGCCCGTGGAAGGGTGGATGAACAGGACCCGTGGTGTGAGGGGTGGTTGAGCGAGGCCTGTGGTGTGGAGGGCTGGATGAGCGATGACGGTGGAGGGTGCCCGTGGAGGGTGGTTGAACAGGACCCGTGGTGTGGAGGGCTGGATGAGCAGGAGCCCGTGGAGGCTGGATGAGCAGGAGCCCGTGGAGGCTGGAGGAGGTTGGCGGTGGAGATGAGCGGTATCCGTGGAGTCCGTTTTGCGGTCGCCACACCCTCCCGATGAACAGGACCCCGTTTGACCGTGGCGCTCCAACACAAGTCTGTTTCCTCCGTTTTGCGGTACGCCACACCCCTCCCAATCAACAGGACCCCCGTTTCGACCGTAGGAGGTCCGTTTCCTCCGTTTTGCGGTACGCCACACCCCTCCCGATCAACAAGACCCCGTTTCGACCGTGGCCAGTCGAACACAAGGCCGTTTCCTCCGTTGTGCGGTACGCTAGGCCTCGTTTCCATCGCTTGTTCCGTCCAAGCCCTCCCGATGAACATGACCACGCATTCCGTTGCCTCCCCATGAACACGACGACGGCGCTGTTTCTCCGTTCCGACCCAGCCATGTATACGAGCCCTCGCCGTACGTATGCGCGAGTAGGCGTTCGAGACCCTGCCCGTATGTACACATATGTAGCCGTATTTTCTTTCTTGCACCCTGGCCGATGTACGTATGTGTACATGCTACGTGCGCGCCTCTACATCGACCAGTGTATATGTACGTACACGTTCGCGACCAGAATGACAACGCTACGTATGCTTCGACCAGGTGGGTCCCGACTGTCAGGCACTTCCTTGCGTGCAAAGATGTAGCTGGTGGGTCCCAGCAGTCAGGGGGGAAACGTTTTTTTCGTGAAGTACGGTGGCCCGTCCGGTGGGTCCCTGCTGTCAGGTGGAGGAATCATTATTTTCCACGTAATAAGGAGGCACTTCCTTGCCGCCGCCGTGGACCCAGCTGCCAGCCTCTCCACGTACAGTCCACGTCCGATGGAAGTCGTTCCTTGACCACGTTGACCATGCAGCGCCGAGAGCACCAGGGCGGTGGACGACGGTGAGGCCTAGGAAGGGGAGGACGCGGAGCCGGTGAAGACGCGGCAGTGGATGCCCACACGGAGAGGAGTATGAGGGTTCACTCGTTCGGCTGCGGTGTGAGGCTGCCGTCGCCGCAGGGCCTGGCTAGAGGTGGGAATAGTAGGGGGCGGTGAGGCCTCCACGGCAGCACAGCCACCCACGGGAGGCAGGAGCAGGCGGCACGACCGGCACTGCTGTGGGCGGCTGGAGCAAGAAGACCAGAGGTTGAAGAAGCACTACGGCCGTTGGATGGACATCGTACAGTCACTGGAGCTAGAATCATGCATATTTACTAAGTTGACAAAGCCCTCCGTCCCCGTCAACTTAGTAGGCCCACAAGTCAGCCTGCCACCAAGGTGGGTCCCAGCTAACAGGGGGAGTATTCTTTTTTTGCGTAATAAGGAGGCACTTCCTTGCGTGCGAAGATATAGCTGGTGGGTCCGAGCTATCAACGGCGGTAACGTTTTTTTCATGAAATACAGAGGCCCTTTCGGTGGGTGCCTCATGTCAGGTGGAGGAATCATTATTTTGCGCGTAATAAGGAGGCATTTCCTTGTGTGCGGCCGTGGACCCAACTGTCGGCCTCTCCACATACAGTCCACTTCAGATGCATGTCAGTCGTTGACCATATTGACCAGGCCGCGCCGAGAGCACCAGGGCGGTTTACGACGGCGAGGTCTAGGAAGGGAATGACACGGAGGCAGGGAAGACTCGGCAATTGTTTCCCACACGGAGGGGAGTCTGTTGTCGAGGGTTTACGGGTTAAATCTGCCGTCGCGGGAGAATAACGAAGGTGTGGGTGAGTAGAGGATGGCTAGGCCAGCGATGGGAATACGATGGGGCGGTGAGCGTCTTGCGACAGCATAGCCGGGTCAGGGGAGGAGGAGCAGCAGTCCACCGGGCGCTTGTTTGAGTGGCTGGAGCAGGAAGAGCAGAGATTGAAGAAGAACGACGGCTGTTGGATGGACATCCAACAGTCACTGCTTGTGCGTCAAACTTTTTTTAGGGAAGCCTCAAATCTGTGGAAAATAGCATACATCCCATCTGCCATTATTTCTAATATTTTTCAGCCCACTTGCTAATTCTTAAGGTTTTTTTGGAGCCCATATTGTTTTTGTTAGCATTACAGCCCGAATTGTGGCCACGGTTAAAATATTATCTGAAATTTTGCATATTTCAAAAGCGGTCCGAACTGTTTTTAATCCCAAATTTCGACTCACATTCAAACTGATTTTAAAAATAAATGTATATCAATATAAAATCCAACAAATTCTTCACGCATAAAAATTAATGTAATTTAAAATCTTGAAATGAAAAAATATATTTGAAACTAATTGCCGGTTTGATGTGTTTTAAAAATGTATAGCCCATTTCTCATTACTGATGGGCCATTTTCTTGGCCAGCCGAATGAAAGCTCTCCTCGTCTTGAAAGATTTGCAGCCCAATAGGCCTGACAAAGCGACTTACTTGGCAAATCACAAAAAAACTAGGCTGTGGCTGTGGACCCAGCTGTCAGCCTCTCCACGTACAGTACTCTTCCGATGGAAATCGTTCCTTGACCACGTTGACCACGCCGCGCGAAGAGCACCAGGCGGTGGACGACGGCGAGGCCTAGGAAGGGGACGACACGCAGCCGAGGAAGATGCGGCAATGGAAGCCCGCACGGAGAGGAGTACGAGGGTTCACTAGTTCGGCTGCGGTGTGAGGTTTTGTCGCCCAGAGGCCTGGCCAGCGGTGGGAATAGTAGGGGCGGTGAGGCCTCATGGCAAGCACAGCCGACCACGGGAGGCGAGGAGCATGCGCGCACGACCGGCCTTTGCTTTGGGCGGCCGGAGCAAGAAGACTAGAGGTTGAAGAAGCACTATGCCCGTTGGATGGACATCTTATGGTCACTGGAGCTAGAATCGTTCATATTGACTAAGTTGACAAAGCCCTCCGTCCCGTCAACTTTGTTGGCCCACAAGTCATCCTCCACTATGGTGGGTCCCAGCTAGCAGGGGGTATTCATTTTTGTGCGTAATAAGGAGGCACTTCCTTGCGTGCGAAGATATAGCTGGTGGGTCCGACATGTCGTGAGGGAACATTTTTCGCGAAATCTGAGGCCCTTCGGTGGGTCCCAGCTGTCGGTGGAGGAATCATTATTTTGCGCGTACAGTCCACGGCCGATGGATGTCGTTCATTGACCAAGTTGACCAGGCCGCGCCGAGAGAACCATGTCGGTGGACGACGACGAGGCCTAGGAAGGGAACGACACGGAGCCAGGGAAGACTCGTCAATGGTTGCCCACGCGGTGGGGAGTACGAGGGTTTACTGGTCCAGCTGCCGTTGCCGAAAAATAACAGGAGGTGTGGGTGATTAGAGGAATGGCCTGGCCAGCAATGAAGTAGGGTGGGGCGGTGCGGCCTGTGCGGCAGCATAGCCGGCCACGGGAGGCGGGAGCAGGCAGTCCCACCGGAGCTGGTTTGGGCGTTTGAAGCAAGAAGATCAGATATTGAAGAAGCAGCACGGCCGTTGGATTAACATCCAACGATCCTTTGCTGCTAGAATCGTTTAGGACTAAGTTGACAAAGCCAAAGTACACGCCAACCTAGTAGACCCACAAGTCAGCCTCCAAATCTGTCCCAAACAGCATACAACCCGAAATTTCTAGCCAGATTCAAATTAATTTTAAATCTAAATATACCTTAATTTAAATTCAATGAAATTGTACCCGCACAAAAACAATGAAATTTAAAATATCAAAATTCGAAAGAAAACAATATTTTGGAACTAATTGTCTGTTTGCTGTATTTTTTCATTTTACAACCCATTTCTTATTACTTATAGCCCATTTCTTATTACTTATAGCCCATTTTCTGGGCAAAATGCATCCCCCTCCTCGTCTTGAAAGATTTCCGGCCCAGCAGGGCATAGAAAAGCAAGTAGGCCTACGTTGGTTATTCTGCAAAAAAACAAAATAGCTGGCTAGCAATTTTCAGAAAGGAAAAAAACAAACTGGGCTGGTCATGTGCAAAACATATGAAATAAAAGCCTGGGCTAGATGGGCCACGGGTCACGCACAACCCAGTTGATACCCTTCTCCGTCCCGAAAAACAAAATTACTGCGCGCGTTGTGATGTCTACTACACAACCTTCTTCTTGTAGACGTTGTTGGGCCTGCAAGTGCACAGGTTTGTAGGACAGTAGAAATTTCCCTCAAGTGGATGACCTAAGGTTTATCAATCCGTGGGAGGCGTAGGACGAAGATGGTCTCTCTCAAGCAACCCTGCAACCAAATAACAAAGAGTCTCTTGTGTCCCCAACACACCCAATACAATGGTAAATTGTATAGGTGCACTAGTTCGACGAACAGATGGTGATACAAGTGCAAAATAGATAGTAGATAAAGGTTTTTGTAATCTGAAATAATAAAAACAGCAAGGTAACGAGTGGTAAAAGTGAGCGTAAACGGTATTGCAATGATAGGAAACAAGGCCTAGGGTTCATACTTTCACTAGTGCAAGTTCTCTCAACAATAATAACATAGATAGATCATATAACAATCCCTCAACATGCAACAAAGAGTCACTCCAAAGCCACCAATAGCGGAGAACAAACGTAGAGATTATGGTAGGGTATGAAACCACCTCAAAGTTATTCTTTCGGATCAATCTATAAAAGAGTTCGTACTAGAATAACACCTTAAGACACAAATCAACCAAAACCCTAATGTCACCTAGATGCTCTGTTGTCACCTCAAGTATCCGTGGGCATGATTATACGATATGCATCACACAATCTCAGATTCATCCAACCAACATAAAAGTACTTCAAAGAGTGCCCCAAAGCTACTACCGGAGAGTCAAGAACGTGTGCCAACCCTTATGCATAGGTTCCCAATGTCACGAAACCCGCAAGTTGATCACCAAATCATACATCAAGTGGATCGCAAGACATACATCAAGTGTTCTCATAAAAGACTCAATCTGATAAGATAACTTCAAAGGGGAAACTCAATTCATCACAAGAGAGTAGAGGGGGAAAACATCATAAGATCCAACTACAATAGCAAAGCTCGGGATACATCAAGATCGTGCCATAGAGGGAACACGAGAGAGAGAGAGAGATCAAACACATAGCTACTGGTACATACCCTCAGCCCCGAGGGTAAACGACTCCCTCCTCGTCATGGATAGCGCCGGGATGATGAAGATGGCCACCGGTGATGGGTTCTCCTCCGGCAGGGTGTCGGAACGGGCTCCCGAGAGGTTTTTGGTGGCTACAGAGGCTTGCGGCGGCGGAACTCCCAATCTATCTTCTATTCTGGAAGTTTTAGGGTACGTAGGTATATATGGGTGCAAGGGGTACGTCGGTGGACCTCCGGGGTGCTCACGAGGTAGGGGGCGCGCCCAGGGGGGTAGGGCGTGCCCCCCACCCTCATGGGCAGCCCGGGACTCCCTTGACGTGCACTCCAAGTCTATCAGGTTGCTTTCCTTCCAAAAATAACTTCTCTAGTTGATTTCGTTCCGTTTTGACTCCGTCTGATATTCCTTTTCCTCGAAACACTGAAATAGGCATAAAACAGCAAATCTGGGCTGGGCCTCCGGTTAATAGGTTAGTCCCAAAAATAATATAGAAGTGGATAATAAAGCCCATAATCATTCAAAACAGATAATATAATAGCATGAATGTTTCATAAATTATAGATACGTTGGAGACGTATCAGCATCCCCAAGCTTAATTCCTACTCATCCTCGAGTAGGTAAATGATAAAAGAAAGAATTTATGAAGTGTGAATGCTAGAGGTGCACAAGTTTGATCAATGATAATTTCAATCACATTTTCTAGCATGACAATATGTCATAACATTAGTTCATCTCATAAAAAATTTCACGAACTAGTAACAAGCAATTCACATGTTAAAGCATAGACCATAAACTTTCTTGAAAACTAGCAAACTTCATTCTTAGTCATCAAAACAATTGCAATTCATCTTATTTTCAGGAATAGCAAACTCCACATACTCAACTATCATATAGTCTTCTACAACTGCTAACACTCACGCAATACTTGTGGTTATGAAGTTTTAATCAGACACAGAGAAAGATAGGGGCTTGTAATGTTGCCTCCAAACGTATTCACCTTTGGGTGATGTCAACAATAATAGTTCATACTAACGTACATCCAATTGGATATATATATATATATATATATATATATATATATATATATATATATATATATATATATATATATATATATATATATATATATATATATATATCAGGATTACCCCACCACGAAGTGCTTGCCAAAGGATAAAATGAAAAAGGGAAAGGTGAAGATCACCTTGACTCTTGCATAAAGTAAAAGATAGGCCCTTCGCAGAGGGAAGCAGGGATTTGCAGAGGTGCCAGAGCTCGATTTTGAAATAGAGATAAATATTTTTGAGAGGTATGATCTCATTGTCAACATAACAACCAAGAGTTCCCAATATCTTCCATACTACATACATTATAGGCGGTTCCCATGCAGAATGGTAAAAGTTTATACTCCCCCAACCACCAACAAGCATCAATCCATGGCTTGCTCGAAATAACGAGTGCCTCCAACTAACAACAATCCTGGGGGAGTCTTGTTTAATTATTTTGATTTGATTTTGATCTTTTTGATCATGGGTCTGGGCATCCCGGTTACCGCCACTTTCTCGTGAATGAGGAGCGGAGTCCACTCCTCTTGAGAATAACCCACCTAGCATGGAAGACACTGACAGCCCCTAGTTGCTACATGAGCAATTCGGGCATACAAAACAGATTATAATTTGAAGGTTTAGAGTTTGGCACATGCAAATTTACTTGGGCACGCGGGTAAATACCGCATATAGGTAGGTATGGTGGACACTCATGACAAAAACTGGGTTTAAGGATATTGGATGCACAAGCAGTATTCCCGCTTAGTACAGATATTTAGGCTAGCAAGGGGAGAAAGGCAAGCTCAACATGTTTGAATGATCCATGACAATATACTTTAACTAAGATGCGAGAAAACATAACCCATTATGTTGTCTTCCTTGTCCAACATCAACTCTTTAGCATGTCATTCTTAATGAGTTCTCACAATTATAAAAGATGCCTATGATAATATATTTATATGTGAAATCTCCCTTCCTTCAATATTCTTTCATGAATTGTTCAAATGACTAATACAATGCTTGCTAACCGTCAATAAATTTACAACCTCTACTTCTTAGATGTGAAGTCATTAGTCCCCAAGGAATAAGCAAATGAGGCATATATAATTTAATATTTATGACAATAAACTCATTCAACAATTTACTCATAGGATATAAGTGAAGCACACGAGTGAATGAAAAACTACTCCAAAAAGATATAAGTGAAGATCAATGAGTATGCAACTATGTGAAGACTCTCTCTCATTTAAGAATTTCAGATCTTGGTATTGTATTCAAGCAGCGAACAAAACAAAATAAAATTACATTGCAAGGATAGCACAACTCATGTGAAGAAGCAAAAACTTAGGTTCAACCGATACTAACCGATAGTTGTCGAAGAAGAAAGGTGGGATGCCTACCGGGGCATCCCCAAGCTTAGATGCTTGAGACTTCTTGAAATATTATCTTGGGGTGCCTTGGGCATCCCCAATCTTGAACTTTTGTGTCTCCTTAATTCCTCTCTTATCATGGTTTCTCTTTTTATCAAAAGCTTCATTCACAACAAACTCAACAAGAACTTGTGAGATAGGTTAGTATAAACCAATGCAAAACCTTATCATTTTCTACTGTAACAAATCACTAAACTTATTATTCAACATTTAATGCTAAATACCTCTGCATATTTAATACTCCTATCCTCAAATAGAATCATTAAATGTAACATCCCAAATTTCCTATTTGGAATGTTTTACAATTATAGCTAAGCATCCTATGCATCCTGTTTGAATTTGTATGCCATTTGAAGTTTCAGGGAGTTTTGAATTTTGAATTTGAATTTCAAACTTTGGCATGTGGGAAACATTTCAAAAACCAAGCCTGATAAATACTTGACCAAAAGTATGAGAGGAGCAAACATGACACTCCAAAAATATCAGAGGAAACATTGCCAAAAGATTTGGATTCAAATCTGAAATTTATTTGAATTTGAAAAAAATAGATTTTTATGAAGTTTGGATTTTGCCTTTGGAAAAATGTTCAAATGAAAGGGAATATTCCCCTGATCATTTTGGTATATATATACCCTATATAAATTATTTATAGATTTGGTTTTATTTTTGTTTTAGTTTTATTTAAAAAAATAAAAGAAAACTCCCCGGGGCGCCACCAAAGCCACCCAGTGCCCAGCCAGCGCCACCCCCTCCTCACCCCCAAGACCAGCCCAGTGAGCCCCAGCCCAACTGGCAGCCCAGCGCCGCACCCAGCACCCCCTCGCTGAAACCCGTGGGCCTCGGCCACCCGACCCTCGCCCCTCTCTCTCCGGCTGACCGTGGGACCCGCCCTCTTCTTCCCCCTGCACGCCACGAGCTCGCTGGAGATCGACCGGATCGAAGGATCCGGATCCCCGACCGCCCGATGCCCTTCCGAAGCGAGCCGACCCCCAGCTATAAAAGCCGAGTCGCCGCACCCATTCCCCCGAGACCCCCAGCACCCCTCTCCCTCCCGTTTAGCTCATGGGAGACCGAGCCCTCCCGCCGCCATTGTTGCCGCCGTCGAGCCCCTAGTCCACCCCGACCCCCCCCCCCCAACACCACCGAACCTCTCCCGACCTCGTCGCATCTCCCGACGAGTCGCCGGAGCTCGCCGGCCTTGGACGCCTGACGCACTTCGCCGCCGCCCGCCGTCGCCGAGTCCGGTAAGTCCCGACATTCCCTCCCGTCCGATCGTAGATCAGCGGCTAGATTAAAGCCCCAAAGAATAGGTTTTAGTTAGAAAACCGGCGGTTCGATCGGTTTATTTTTAGTTTAGGTTTATTTTTATTAGGCCGGTTCGTTTAGTTTAAACCTAGGCCCGTTTAGTCTATTTAACGCACAGGGCACAGTATAGGCCCATTAGGCCTTTTTCTTTTATTTTGATTTTTCTGTTTTAGCAGAATAGTTTCTGTTTTAAAAAATTCATATCTTTTATTCTGTTTAATATTTTTGAGTGATTCTTTTTTTGTTGGATTACAAATTTTATGTATTTTTGTAGAATATATATTTAGCTATGTTAAAAATACTTAAAAATGCTTTAATATTGTTTTAGTCAGAATAGTAAATCTGCTATAACTTGAGCTAGAAAAATTATTTTGCATGATTCTTTTGTCATCACTTTATTTTGACATTGCCAAACCCTAGAAATTAACTTGAGTATTTTAGGATTAATAAATAATTAGTTTTAGACAGAATCCTATTAAACCTCATTAATTAACTAGTTCCTGTTTTCCTATTTAATTAATTAGTAAATTAATTTATTTTTAACTTGTGATTAGTTATTCTAGGTTAGTTTCTGTCATTCTAGTAGATGAACTTTTATTTATAATTAATAAAAGTTTTAAATTATTTTCTCAATAGAAATTGGATTAGGCCTAAAATGAGTTTTATAATAGCTTTTAATTAATTCTTTTTGCTCCTAGTTGCTTAGTGAAACCTTTTCTGTTAAGTTAACCTAAAACCATGATTAGGTTATTTTAAGAAATTTTTGTTATATAAAAACTATTTTTGTTATTGTTTGGAGTAGGGAAAAACTTTGAATTGGTTTCTTTGAGTTTTTCTTTTGGATTTGGTTTTGATTGTTTTGTTGTGCTATGTTACTATTGTTATCTTGTGTGATCCTCTTGCTTTGTGCTTATTGTGTTATTGTTTGTCTCGGTAGAGTTTCCGGAGTGCGAAGCTTGCTACTACGACTCTTTAGCTTACGAGGATCATCAGCAAGGCAAGTTTTGATCATGTTATTTCTATACCTATGTTTTTGTGCATTAGTAGTTGTCACCACCCCACCATGCATGCAGTAGTGAAATCTTGAAGTCATTAAACTTGAGTAGTATCATGTGGTAGGATGAACCAATCCCCTTGTTACCATGACCCCGGGACGTAGTAGTTATTTTGCTATGCTCAGAGACGGATTTGGGATGAGTGAAATTCATAAGCAAGATGTGAGAGTCAATGATGATGATAACCCCATGGACTACAATGATCAAGATGGACTTGGAAAATCACTCTTGGGTGGAGGGCGGTTGACGGGCACCTGGAGCACCAGTGGTGGCGGGATGCATGGAGAAGCGCCATGACATCCTGCGAAAGCTTCACCCAGCCACAAAGAGAAGGATGGATGCCCCATGACCAGAAGCTTACTGTGCAGCCGCAAGCCATTATGGGCTCTGGCTGGGTTGACCCTAGTAGTGACGCTGGCTCGGCGGTACTACGAGAAGTAGACGAACGGTAGGATTGGATGGGTACCGCGGTGGCGGAAGAACTCTTTGGAAGACCTGTTTCATTCGTCCGTCTTCAAACACCATGAAGTGCGAAGACTTTAAAGGAGGAATGATTCTTGCGGGGAAAGTGCGCAACCTTCTGCAGAGTTTAAAGATCTAATCGATTAGCCGTGTCCCCGGTTACGGACATTTGAGCCTCTGGTACTTGGAAGTATTCGGATATCTCAACACTAAAACTAATGGATTAATTTGAGGGTTTATGACTTAATAATTTGGGAACGAGATATTGGTTGGTGGAACCATCTCAATAACTACCAATAATTGTAGTAATTTGCAAGCAAGTCCACTGTAGTAGGATAAAATTTGCTTTTCGCAAAATGATGAAACTTAGAGCTCCACAGCCAAAAATGCATATAGTGTTAGAACTTTATTATTGTTATTCTTCATGACTTGCCAGCTTATTCCAAAAGCTGACCTACATGGCTGCAACGTATTATGTTGCGTAGATATATTCGATCGAGGTGAGGCTACGCTCCGCGCTTGGCGATTGCCCTTTGAGTCGGATGGACTCGCTTACCTTCGACGCTTCCAGTGTTTTTAGTTTATTTCTCATGAGTTGGCCTTGAGCGAATTTATTCCTTGTAATAAAGACTCTATATGAGAATCGATTAATGATATTCAGGTGTGATTGAACTTTGATTACTTTATCGATGTCTTGTGAGTACCAAAGATGATCTTGGGATGGTATGCATACGAGATTTGACCGATTTTGGGTCAGTCGCTCTGAGATGGTATCGAGCACACGCTGACCGTAGGATCGTAACCCCTAGGATCGGAAAGCCATAAGCGAGACCATTTACTTTGAACCCTTTTCATTCTATAATTCTTCCTGTTCAATTCGACTCTTCTCCCTTTGCAACATTCTAGATGGCGCGAGTTCAACCCAGTTTTGCTACCGGAGTTACGCCAGGCCCGATGAGGCGATGCCCTTTGGAAAAAAGCTGGTCCAGATGGTGAAGCAGCTGAAGATAGCTCTACCCTTGATCACCGGGAAACCCACTAATGCACTTCCGATGGACACCCGCTACAGGATTGAAGTGCATATCCCAGGGAGAACCTTCGGAGGACACACGGAGCCTATCAACTTTGAGTTCACCGAGTTCAACTGGATCATCGGAAGGGACGTGGCGATCTATCGAGCACTTGGACATCTCCGAGAGGAGTACAGGGCCGAGCTCGACCACTCGGACCTCGCCATGGTTTCTCGCAGGCAAGGAATGGAGATATCATCCGTACCATTGAGGACGATTCCACTCTCTCGTACATCCAGGACTTGGAGTGTCTTCTCGAAACGGAGATTCAGACTCGCCGTAACTCGAAGACACACGGAAGCTTTGTTCCGACTGAACTGGAGGAGAAGGCACGCAGACTTCCTTGGCCATGAGGAAGAAATCACGGACTTCATGGAGATAGTCGATGACCTGAAGATGAAGCTTGCGGCGATAGAGGTAAAGATGGACTTGGGAGAGGACCTTTACCCGAGTGGAGATGAAGCACCCTCGTGAGCAATGATCAGGATTTGAAGGAGTACCACCAAGGAAACCCCAAGAGGAGGCGCCAGCGATGAAGACTTTTAGTCGACCACCATGTTATCTTTTACTTTTTAAATCGATCGTTAGGCTGATGTTTTCCTTCGATTAGTCTTGAGCTTTTGTAATCGAGTTTGAACCATGTTTGAGTGGAATGAATAAATGATTGGTGTGTTATGATTGTGCATTCATATGGGTAGTGTTATTTCTCATAGACCATTGTTCTATTCTCATTTTCTCATCCCCTCCAAAACACCAGATGCCTCCGAGACGTGACACTGGTTTCCCGCCGGAGCTCACCCAGCTGCTCCAGCAGCAGAATGCACTGATGCAGCTCCTTATTCAGAATCAGAACAACACCGCCAACAATCCACCGCCACCGCCACCACCCACTGTGGACAACTTGACTCGATTTCTGAGGTTGAATCCGCCAGTGTTCTCTAGTAGCACTGAGCCAATTGTGGCTGATGATTGGCTCCGAAAGATCGGAAGAGAGCTAGTCACCGTTGGATGCACTGATGCTGAGAAGGTGCGCTTTGCCGCGCATCAACTGGATGGACCTGCAGCTTCTTGGTGGGAGAATTACACCGCCACTTTTCCCATGGGTGGCATCACTTGGGACCAATTCCAGCAGGCCTTCCGCACTGCTCATGTCTCAGCTGGAGCCATGAGTCTGAAGAAGCGTGAGTTCCGCAACTTACGCCAGGGAACCGTCTTGTGGCACGAAGACGTGGATGAATTCAACAAGCTCGCTCGCTATGCCCCGATGATGTGGCCACAGATGCCGCCAAGCGGAGAAGTTCCTTGAGGGACTAAATGATGAACTGAGCATGCAGCTTATTGTGGCTACTTTCAACAACTACCAGAGCTGGTAGACAAGGCCACCATTCTGGAAGGCAAGCAGCAACAGATAGAAAGCCGCAAGCGGAAGTACAGCCAGGGATAGCACAACTCGGGAGCTCAGCGAAGCCCGCTATGCACCGTACTCGGGAGGGCACACCCATCATAACCATGGAGGTCATAACCATGGAGGAAATGGGAACAACCGCAGCCAGACAACAAGTCAGGCCATGGCAATGGCAATGGCAATGGTAATGGTAATCAGCACCGTTCTGCCCGGCTCAAGGATCTGAGCCACATCACCGCTTCAAGTGCCGAAGACGGGCACTATGCCACCGACTGCCCGGAGGCCAAGCAGAAGAACGGGAATGGCAATGGAGGCTCAGCGAAGAAGCCCAATCCTTTCCCTCATGCTCAAGTGAATCACATCGACATGGAGGACGTCTATGATCAGCCAGACACTGTGGTTGGTAAGTTTTTATTGAATTCACGTTCAGTTTTGGTTCTCTTTGATTCCGGTGCAACGCATTCATTCATATCAAGGGTAGTTGTGGAAAAGTACGGATTACGCACTAGAACCCTTAGAAGCCCCCTTCGCGTCAGTTCCACAGGAGGAGAAATGATGGCAGGTTTAAGCTGTCCCGCAACCCTCAACATCGGGAACCACAAATTTCCCGTGGAACTCATAGTGTTGGAAACTCAGACCTTGGATGTAATCCTAGGCATGGATTGGCTGTCAAAGTTTGAAGGGAACATTGACTGTGCACGCAAGTCTATTCTGCTCACCACCCCGGAGCAGAAGCGGATCAAGTATGTAGCCAGCACAGCCGGATGAAAAATCAGGTGCATTCCCTCACGGGAGTTGTTCAGAGGAAGTGCGGTGTGCAAGAATTTCCGATGTGTTTCCGGAGGAATTACCAGAATGCCGCGGACGGGGACATTGAGTTTCGATTGAGTTATTGCCCGCACAGCCCCAATATCCAAGAGACCTTATCGGATGCCACCGAATGAGTTGAAAGAGATCAAGGATCAAATAAATGAGTTATTGGAGAAAGGATATATTCGTCCAAGCTCATCACCTTGGGGAGCCCAGTTCTTTTGGTAGAGAAGAAGGATGGAAGCTTGAGGATGGTGGTGGATTATCGTGCATTGAGCGAAGTAACCATCAAGAACAAGTACCCTCTGCCGATGATCAATGACTTGTTTGATCAGCTTGTTGGAGCCAAGGTATTCTCTAAGATCGATCTTCGATCGGGTATCATCGATTGAAGATTCGTGAAAAGGATATACCCAAAACAGCATTCACTACCAGGTATGGTTTATACGAGTATACCGTCATGTCATTTGGATTGACTAATGCTCCTGCATACTTCATGAATTTGATGAACAAGGTGTTCATGGAGTATTTGGACAAGTTTGTCATGGTGTTCATCGATGATATATTGATATTCTCCAAGAGCGAGGAAGAGCATAAGGAACATTTCGTCTAGTTACGGAGAAACTTGAGAACATCGGTTGTATGCCAAATTCAGCAAATGCGAATTTTGGTTGAAGGAAGTTGGATTCCTCGGACATGTTATTTCAGGAGAAGGAATAGCAGTTGATCCCGCCAAGGTTGAATCAGTCACCGATTGGCAGTCACCCACCTCAGTCAAGGAGATCCGTAGTTTTCTCGGACTCATGGGGATATTATCGGAGGTTCATTGAGAACTTCTCGAAGATTGCCAAGCCCATGACTGAACTGTTGAAGAAGGAAGCCAAGTATGTTTGGACCGAGGAATGTGAAGCCAGTTTTCAGGAATTGAAGAAACGGTTGGTCACAGCCCCAGTGTTGATTTTGCCGGACATACACAAGGAATACCAAGTTTATTGTGACGCTTCTCGTCAAGGACTCGGAGGAGTATTGATGCAGGAAGCTAAGGTTGTAGCTTATGCCTCCAGACAGCTACGGCCTCATGAGATGAATTATGCCACGCATGATTTGGAGTTAGCAGCTATAGTGCATGCACTCAAGACCTGGAGACATTTCCTCATCGGAAATCGTTGTGATGTTTACACGGATCACAAGAGTTTGAAATATATCTTCATGCAGAAGGAATTAAACCTCAGGCAGAGGAGATGGCTAGAGTTGATAAAGGACTACGACATGAGACTGCATTACCACCCCGGTAAGGCCAATGTTGTAGCAGATGCTTTGAGCCGTAAGAGCTATGTGAATACTCTTACAGCAGGAGGATTACCCCAGGAGTTAGTCGATGACCTCAGAGATCTCCGATGGAGATAGTTCGAAAGGATTTGTTGCAACTCGGAAGTTCAGTCCACCTTGACCGAAAGGATTCGTGAAGCCGGAAGTCGGACAAGGAAATCGATGAGATAAAGCAAAAGATGGAGGAAGGTAAAGCTAAAGGATTCCGTAAGGATGAACACGGAACTATATGGTTTGAGGATCGTATTTATGTGCCCAATGATCCCGAGCTCGAAGCTAATTCTTCAGAGGCTCATGATTCACCGTACTCGATTCACCCGGCAACACCAAGATGTACCGGATTTGAAGCAAAGTTTCGGTGGATGTATGAAGAAGGACATTGCCGAGTGCGTAGCAGATGTGATGTTTGTCAACGTGTAAAGGCAGAACATCGAAGCCAGCAGGTTACTTCAACCTTTGCCGATTCCCGATTGGAAATGGGAGAAACTTGGTATGGATTTCATCACAGATTACCCAGACCCGTTCAGGTTATGATTCTATCTGGGTAGTAGTTGATCGTTTGACTAAGGTAGCTCACTTCATTCCGTGAAGACTACCTATACCAGTGCCAAGTTGGCCAAGATATACATGACCAGGATCGTATGTCGCATGGAGTTCGAGGAAAATCGTGTCGATAGAGGAACGCAGTTTACCTCAAAGTTTTGGAAGCAGTTGCATGAAACTTTGGGTGCGAGGCTGGAATTCAAGACAGCTTTTCATCCGCAGCAGATGGACAGACCGAGAGAGTCAATCAGATTACGGAAGACATGTTGAGAGCTTGTGTGCTAGACTATGGGTCTAGCTGGGATGATAATTTGCCGTCGCAGAGTTCTCATACAACAACAGATTATCAATCCAGTTTGAAGATGGCCCTTCGAAGCTCTATACGGAAGGAGGTGCGAACACCATTCTTGTGGGATAGTGTTGGAGATCGATCACTTTTCGGTTCCGACCTTATCAAGGATTCGAGAGAAAGTCAAACTGATTCGAGACAGGCTCAAGATAGCACAATCGAGGCGTAAGAGTTATGCCAACAATGGCGCAAGGAGGTGACTTACGAAGTGGGAGGCCGAGCATATCTTCGTGTGTCCCCACTTCGTGGAATCAAGAGGTTTGGAGTCAAGGAAAGTTAGCACCCGATTCATTGGCCCTACAAAATCCTCGAGCGTCGTGGAGAAGTTGCATACAAGTTGGAATTGCGGAAGGATTGTCCGGAGTTCATGATGTCTTCCATGTTTCTCACCAAGAAGTGTCATGCCGACATGGCCGATGTTCCGCGAGAGACACAAAGTGCCCCTAGAGGCCATACAGCTTGAGCGGTGATTTGACTTACAAGGAGAAACCCGTCGAATTCTCGAGACTGCAAGCGAGTCACCCGCAGCAAGGTCATCAAGTTTTGCAAGGTCTGTGGAGTCACCACACCGAGGAAGAAGCCACTGGGAACGCGAAGAAGATCTTCGTCGAGACCATCCGCACCTATTGCTAGCCAACCCGAATCTCGAGGGCTAGATTCATCTTAAGGTGGGTAGGTTTGTAACATCCCAAATTTCCTATTTGGAATGTTTTACAATTATAGCTAAGCATCCTATGCATCCTGTTTGAATTTGTATGCCATTTGAAGTTTCAGGGAGTTTTGAATTTTGAATTTGAATTTCAAACTTTGGCATGTGGGAAACATTTCAAAAACCAAGCCTGATAAATACTTGACCAAAAGTATGAGAGGAGCAAACATGACACTCCAAAAATATCGGAGGAAACATTGCCAAAAGATTTGGATTCAAATCTGAAATTTATTTGAATTTGAAAAAATAGATTTTATGAAGTTTGGATTTTGCCTTTGGAAAAATGTTCAAATGAAAGGAATATTCCCTGATCATTTTGGTATATATATACCCTATATAAATTATTTATAGATTTGGTTTTATTTTTGTTTTAGTTTTATTTAAAAAATAAAAAAAACTCCCCGGCGCCACCAGCCACCCAGGCCCAGGCCAGCCACCCCCTCCTCACCCTTTTGAGCCCAGCCGAGGCCCAGCCCAACTGGCAGCCAGCCACCAAAGCCCCAGCACAGACCCCCCCTCGCCCGAAACCCGTAGGCCTCGGCCACCCGACCCCCTCGCCCTCTCTCTCTCTCACTGACCGTGGGACCCGCCCCTCTTCTTCCCCTCGCCCGCCACGAGCTCATGGAGATCGACCGGATCCCAAGGATCCGGATCCCGACCGCCCGATGCCCTTCCAGGCGAGCCGACCCCCCCAGGCTATAAAAGCCGAGTCGCCGCACCCCATTCCCCCCTCGAGACCCCGCCGCACCCCCTCTCCCTCCCGTTTGCGCTCGCCGGAGACCGAAGCCCTCCCCGCCGCCATTGTTGCCGCCGTCGAGCCCCTAGTCCACCCCGACCCCCTCCCAACACCACCGAACCTCTCCCCGACCTCGTGCGCATCTCCCCGACGAGTCGCCGGAGCTCGCCGACGCCCGGATGCCCCGACGCACTTTCGCCGCCGCCGCCGCCGTCGCCGGAGTCCGGTAAGTCCCCGGCATTCCCCTCCCCCGTCCGATCGTAGATCAACGGCTAGGATTAGAAGCCCCCGAAGGGGTAGGTTTTAGTTAGAAAACCGGCCGGTTCCGATCGGTTTATTTTTAGTTTAGGTTTATTTTTATTAGGCCGGTTCGTTTAGTTTAAACCTAGGCCCATTTAGTCTATTTAACGCACAGGGCACAGTATAGGCCCATTAGGCCTTTTTCTTTTATTTTGATTTTTCTGTTTTAGCAGAATAGTTTCTGTTTTCAAAAATTCATATCTTTTATTCTGTTTAATATTTTTGAGTGATTCTTTTTTTGTTGGATTAAAAATTTTATTTAGTTTTTGTAGAATATATATTTAGCTATGTTAAAAATAATTAAAATGCTTTAATATTGTTTTAGTCAGAATAGTAAATCTGCTATAACTTGAGCTAGAAAAATTATTTTGCATGATTCTTTTTGTCATCACTTTATTTTGACATTGCCAAACCCTAGAAATTAACTTGAGTATTTTAGGATTAATAAATAATTAGTTTTAGACAGAATCCTATTAAACCTCATTAATTAACTAGTTCCTGTTTTCCTATTTAATTAATTAGTAAATTAATTTATTTTTAACTTGTGATTAGTTATTCTAGGTTAGTTTCTGTCATTCTAGTAGATGAACTTTTATTTATAATTAATAAAAGTTTTAAATTATTTTCTCAATAGAAATTGGATTAGGCCTAAAATGAGTTTTATAATAGCTTTTTAATTAATTCTTTTTGCTCCTAGTTGCTTAGTGAAACCTTTTCTGTTAAGTTAACCTAAAACCATGATTAGGTTATTTTAAGAAATTTTTGTTATATAAAAACTATTTTTGTTATTGTTTGGAGTAGGGAAAAACTTTGAATTGGTTTCTTTGAGTTTTTCTTTTGGATTTGGTTTTGATTGTTTTGTTGTGCTATGTTACTATTGTTATCTTGTGTGATCCTCTTGCTTTGTGCTTATTGTGTTATTGTTTGTCTCGGTAGAGTTTCCGGAGTGCGAAGCTTGCTACTACGACTCTTTAGCTTACGAGGATCATCAGCAAGGCAAGTTTTGATCATGTTATTTCTATACCTATGTTTTGTGCATTAGTAGTTGTCACCACCCCACCATGCATGCAGTAGTGAAATCTTGAAGTCATTAAACTTGAGTAGTATCATGTGGTAGGATGAACCAATCCCCTTGTTACCATGACCCCGGGACGTAGTAGTTATTTTGCTATGCTCGTAGACGGGATTTGGGATGAGTGAAATTCATAAGCAAGATGTGAGAGTCAATGATGATGATAACCCCATGGACTACAATGATCAAGATGGACTTGGAAAATCACTCTTTGGGTGGAGGATTTGTTGACGGGCACCTGGAGCACCCAGTGGTGGCGGGATGCATGGAGAAGCGCCATGACATCCTGCGGAAAGCTTCACCCAGCCACAAAGAGAAGGATGGATGCCCCATGACCGGAAGCTTACAATGCAGCCGCAAGCCATTATGGGCTCTGGCTGGGTTGACCCTAGTAGTGACGCTGGCTCGGCGGTACTACGAGAAGTAGACGAACGGTAGGATTGGATGGGTACCGGCAAGGGCGGAAGAACTCTTTGGAAGACCTGTTTCATTCGTCCGTCTTCAAACACCATGAAGTGCGAAGACTTTAAAGGAGGAATGATTCTTGCGGGAAAGTCGCAACCCTCTGCAGAGTTTAAAGATCTAATCGATTAGCCGTGTCCCGATTCACGGACATTTGAGCCTCTGGTACTTGGAAGTATTCGGATATCTCAACACTAAAACTAATGGATTAATTTGAGGGTTTATGACTTAATAATTTGGGAACGAGATATTGGTTGGTGGAACCATCTCAATAACTACCAATAATTGTAGTAATTTGCAAGCAAGTCCACTGTAGTAGGATAAAATTTGCTTTTCGCAAAATGATGAAACTTAGAGATCCACAGCCAAAAATGCATATAGTGTTAGAACTTTATTATTGTTATTCTTCATGACTTGCCAGCTTATTCCAAAAGCTGACCTACATGGCTGCAACGTATTATGTTGCGAGATATATTCGATCGGGGTGAGGCTACGCTCGCGCTTGGCGATTGCCCTTTGAGTCGGATGGACTCGCTTACCTTCGACGCTTCCGCAGTGTTTTTAGTTTATTTCTCATGAGTTGGCCTTGAGCGAATTTATTCCTTGTAATAAAGACTCTATATGAGAATCGATTAATGATATTCAGGTGTGATTGAACTTTGATTAATTTATCGATGTACTGTGAGTACCAGCATGATCTTGGGATGGTACAGACACAGAGATTTGACCGATTTTGGGTCAGGTCGCTACATTAAACAAGCAAACATATGCAAACAATGCAACCATAACAGCAATCTGTCAAAACAGTACAGTCTGTAAAGAATGCAAGAGTATCAATACTTCCCTGACTCCAAAAATTATGAACTAAAATTCCCACTGTAATAAATTTATCAGAGCTTAATATTAAAAAATATTCAACGTTATACCATTCTCTGAGTTTTCTATGGAATTTTTGCAACAGCGGTGAACTTTCTATTTTCAAACAACAACATGTATACTAGCAAAATAAGCATGGCAAAGGCTATCCTTGACTTTTTTATTGAAACTAAAGATGCAAAACATTATTATAACTAACAGAAAGCAAAAACTAACAAAAGAAAATGACGCTCCAAGAAAAACACATATCATGTGGCGAATAAAAATATAGCTCCAAGTAAAGTTACCGATGAACGAAGACGAACGAGGGGATGCCTTCCGGGGCATCCCCAAGCTTAGTTGCTTGGTTGTCCTTGAATATTACCTTGGGGTTCCTTGGGCATCCCCGATCTTAGGATCTCTCCACTACTTATTCCATAGTCCATCAAATCTTTTACCCAAAACTTGAAAACTTCAACCACACAAAACTCAAAACAAAAACTCGTAAGCTCCGTTAGTATAAGAAAATAAAACCACCACTTAGGTACTGTAATGAACTCATTATAAATTCATATTGGTGTAATATCTACTGTACTCCAACTTATCTATGGTTCCTACCCTCCGATACTACTCATAGATTCATCAATATAAGCAAACAACACATAGAAAACAGAATCTGTCAAAAACAGAACAGTCTATAGTAATCTGTGTAAAACGTATACTTCTGGAACCCCAAAAATTATGAAATAAATTGCTGTACCTGAGAAATTTGTCTATTAATCATATGCAAAAGGAATCAACTAAATAGTACTCTCCATTAAAAAGTTCTAGCTAATCTCGTGAGCGCTAAAGTTTCTGTTTTTTTACAGCATGATCATAAAAACTTTACCCAAGTCTTCCCAAAGGTTCTACTTGGCACAAACACTAATTAAAACATAAAACCACATCTAACCAGAGGATAGATAGATTATTTATTCCTAAGCAGAACCAAAAAGCAAGAAACTAAAATAAACGTTGCCTCCCAACAAGCGCTAATGTTTAACGCCCCTAGCTAGGCATGATGATTTCAATGATGCTCACATAAAAGGTAAGAATTCAAACATAAAGGGAGCATCATGAAGAATATGACTAGCACATTTAAGTCTAACCCACTTCCTATGCATAGGTATTTTTTGAGCAAACAACTTATGGGAACAATAATCAACTAGCATAGGAAGGTAACACAAGCATAGCTTCAAGAATTTAAGCACATAGGGATGAAACTTGACATTATTGCAATTCCTACAAGCATATGTTCCTCCCTCATAATAATTTTCAGTAGCATCATGAATGAATTCAACAATATAACCAGCACCTAAAACATTCTTTTCATGATCTACAAGCATAGAAAATTTATTACTCTCCACATAAGCAAAATTCTTCTCATTCAGAATAGTAGTGGGAGCATCATAAGAGACTTGAACACTAAAAATTGTTTCCACATTAAAAGAATAATGGTCAGAAAAAGGGTAATCATAATTATGACAAGATTTGTAAATATAATCATCACAACTTTTTATAGCATAAGTTTCATCACAATAATCATCATGAGTAGCAACTTCGTTCTCATCATAATCGATTGAAACCTCTCCCAAGATAGTGGAATCACTAAATAAAGTTGACACTCTTCCAAATCCACTTTCATATTTATCACAGTAAAATTCAACATCCTCCAAAATAGTGGGATCACTACTTCCTAAAGTTGACACTCTTCTGAACCCACTTTCATCAATATAATCATCATAGGTAGGAGGCATGCTATCATCATAACAACTTTGCATATCAAAACTTGGGATGCTAAAAATATCATATTCATTAAACATAGCATCCCCAAGCTTGGGACAAACATTAATTCTAGCAAATATATTCTCAAATATTTCATCCTCATCAAACATAGCTTCCCCAAGCTTGGGCCCTTTCATATCGTAAGCATAATCACTCTCATCATTAAAAATATTGATAGCACCAATAGTATAGCAATTATCATCATCACAATGATTAGTAGGAGCAACATCTTTTGGGAGGGATACCTTTTTACCTTTGTTGCTCCTTCTTTTCTTTTTCTTCTTCACATTATGTGTAGGTTCAACCTTCCTCTTTGAGCTCCTTATTGACGAGATTGGTTGAATAGAAAGCTCCTCGTTACCTGATTCATCATAAGAAATAATAGGAGGATATTGGGAAGTCTCTTCCCTTTCATTAGTATTCTCATCATCTTCTATTTGCTTTCTTTTCTTTAGGTAATTGGCAATACAAGGATTTTCAATGCAATTCACCGCACAATACACATAAATCTTCTCTAGATCAAAATCAAGAAACCTATCAAGATTAAATTTTGGAATACCCTCAGTTATACGTTTCATTTCTTCATAACCCAAAAGAAGGCTAAGTTCTTTATGATGCTCAAGGGTAATCAAATTATCACAATATTTGGACACGACTTGATCATGAAACAAATAGCATTGGAGCTTTAAATTACCATGTTCATTGCAAAGTTCACAAGGAGCGCGAAAAATATTGAATCGTTCAGCACATTCATCCAGCTCTTCTTGCAACAATTTGGTTTCTAAGTACTTATGCCTCTTGCAATAAATATCTTCTCTATTTGGTGTGTTCATGCAAACATGCACTCCACAAAAGTTGACATACTCATAAGAGATATTTTCATCATAACTAGTGCAATCATCATTAGCATCATGGATATTCAAAGATTTCGTACTAACAACATTGCAATCATGCTCATCATTCAAAGATTTAGTGCCAAATAATTTAATGCATTCTTCGTCGAACACTTTGGCACAATTATCCTTTCCATCATACTCACGAAAGATATTAAAAAGGTAACGCATATGAGACAAACGTAACTCCATTTTTTTGTAGTTTTATTTTATAAACTAAACTAGTGCTAAAACAAGAAAGAAAAAGATTCGGTTGCAAGATCTAAAGATATACCTTCAAGCGCTAACCTCCCAGGCAACGGCGCCAGAAAAGAGCTTGATGTCTACTACGCAACCTTCTTCTTGTAGACGTTGTTGGGCCTGCAAGTGCACAGGTTTGTAGGACAGTAGCAAATTTCCCTCAAGTGGATGACCTAAGGTTTATCAATCCGTGGGAGGCGTAGGATGAAGATGGTCTCTCTCAAGCAACCCTGCAACCAAATAACAAAGAGTCTCTTGTGTCCCCAACACACCCAATACAATGGTAAATTGTATAGGTGCACTAGTTCGGCGAAGAGATGGTGATACAAGTGCAAAATAGATAGTAGATAAAGGTTTTTGTAATTTGAAATAATAAAAACAGCAAGGTAACGAGTGGTAAAAGTGAGCGTAAACGGCATTGCAATGATAGGAAACAAGGCCTAGGGTTCATACTTTCACTAGTGCAAGTTCTCTCAACAATAATAACATAGATAGATCATATAACAATCCCTCAACATGCAACAAAGAGTCACTCCAAAGCCACTAATAGCGGAGAACAAACATAGAGATTATCGTAGGATCAATCTATAAAAGAGTTCGTACTAGAATAACACCTTAAGACACAAATCAACCAAAACCCTAATGTCACCTAGATGCTCCATTGTCACCTCAAGTATCTGTGTGCATGATTATACGATATGCATCCCACAATCTCAGATTCATCCAACCAACATAAAAGTACTTCAAAGAGTGCCCCAAAGCTACTACCGGAGAGTCAAGAACGTGTGCCAACCCTTATGCATAGGTTCCCAATGTCACGAAACCCGCAAGTTGATCACCAAATCATACATCAAGTGTATCGCAAGACATACATCAAGTGTTCTCATAAAAGACTCAATCCGATAAGATAACTTCAAAGGGGAAACTCAATTCATCACAAGAGAGTAGAGGGGGAAAACATCATAAGATCCAACTACAATAGCAAAGCTCGGGATACATCAAGATCATGCCATAGAGGGAACACGAGAGAGAACACGAGAGAGAGAGAGAGAGAGAGAGAGAGAGAGAGAGAGAGAGATCAAACACATAGCTACTGGTACATACCCTCAGCCCCGAGGGTACGTCATGGGTAGCGCCGGGATGATGAAGATGGCCACCGGTGATGGGTTCCCCTCCGGCAGGGTGCCGGAACAGGCACCGAGAGGTTTTTGGTGGCTACAGAGGCTTGCGGCGATGGAACTCCCGATCTATCTTCTGTTCTGGAAGTTTTAGGGTACGTAGGTATATATGGGTGCAAGGGGTACGTCGGTGGACCTCCGGGGTGCTCACGAGGCAGGGGGCGCGCCCAGGGGGGTAGGGCGTGCCCCCCACCCTCGTGGGCAGCCCGGGACTCCCCTGGCGTGCACTCCAAGTCTATCAGGTTGCTTTCCTTCCAAGAATAACTTCTCCAGTTGATTTCGTTCCGTTTTGACTCTGTCTGATATTCCTTTTCCTCAAAACACTGAAATAGGCATAAAACAACAAATCTGGGCTGGGCCTCCGGTTAATAGGTTAGTCCCAAAAATAATATAAAAGTGGATAATAAAGCCCATAATCATTCAAAACAGGTAATATAATAGCATGAATGCTTCATAAATTATAGATATGTTGGAGACGTATCACGCTGCTGGGTCCCTACTGTCATCCTCACGGTTGTTGACCATCTTGACAACACCGGAGGGCGGCGTCGCGGCGAGCGAACCAAGGCGGAGGACGATGGTGAGGCCTCGGACGGGAACGAACAGGAGCCGTGGCAGATCACGGCCAGCCGTGGGAGGCGGGAGCAGCGGTCCCTTGGCGCTGATTTGGCTTTATGGCTCGAGGAAGAAGAGACTGAAGAAACGCGACAGACGTTGAATGTCAATCCAACGTTCAAGGTTGGCACAATCGTTTGTTGACTAAGCGGACACCAAGTAGCATACTTCTTTATATATAGGAAGAAAACTACGAGGAAAATGCGTTCGTCTGCCGTCCTCCTCACAGGGAATGTTCGCCACATAAGTGACTAGCACCCTTGATTTTCAACCGAGAGGTCTTGGGTTCGAGGCCCAGGAACTCTCAATTTTGTCCTTCTTCCTTCCTCGCAAAAAAAGGGAAAGAAAATCAAAGACTTGGGAAGGCGTACAGAACAAGCTAGTGTACCAGTAAAGAGACGTTGCCGAGTTTTAGAAAAACTAAAGACGTGCTCCTGTAGCTGGTTCGAATCCAAACCTAGACTATGACTATATATGGTGCTATGCTACTCTGCAAGTAATGAAACTGGAATATCCAACCTTCGCTTCTCATCTTCTCTACTTACTCTGCCTAGCATCAGAAGCTCTGGCCGCAGCAACCGTGTCCGCTGGCTGCTCGTCCACCTGCTCTTCAGCTGGCAACAACCAGATATGCGCCAAGTCGCAACCCGTACCATCGCCTGTGGGTCTCATCACACCCTCACCGGCACGCGCACCGCAGCCGATTGCTCAGTGCAACCCGCTACCGTTGGTGTGGTGCCACTGCTGCAAATCACGCAGAGTCATCCGTCGCGTCTCAACCACAATCCGCAACCCTGGCCGAGTCTTCTACAAATGCCCGAATCATGGGGTAATAATATGTTTAAGTGTTGTTCGCTGCTTTGAGTTGCTGATTTTTTAATAGTTTGGTTGATGATCTACCAATTTGATTCGTGCGAGAAAAGGGAAGATTCGTGTGATTTGTATTTACGGGAAGTTCTTGATGTGGGGAATGCAACTACGCTGATTATTTGGTTAGCCGAGGAATCCCAATACCAGCAGGTTGGGGTGTTGGACAAATAATCAAGGAACGATGAAGAGGAAGATGCAGCGCAGAAGGTTAAAGATGCAGTTCCTCTGATCATGGCCAAGCAACAGCTGCTGAACGGCCTTGACAGCAATGAGGAGATGAAAGAGCTTGTGAAGATAATGGGAAAATTCGATGTGCTCTATAGGATGATTGTCTCTTTATTTGCAGTGTATGCAGCACTCGTGATGTATTCAGTGGCTACGACATGAGCACTTTGCTGAAACTAGTAATGAATGAAACCTGTGTAGCAGGCTGGGCATAGTGTTTTGAACACCTAATGATTTCTATTAACGAAAATCAGGGGGTATCCCCTTTTGCTCATATAAATTAATAAATAGCAGAGGCCCTGTCGGGTCAACTTTGTTCTCATTCGAAGACGTCGAGAAAATTGCAGTCCAACAGCAAACTATGTCATCAAATTCAAGTTTCACAGCCAAATATGAGTACAACTAAACAACAATGTCATCATGTTTTAGTTGTCATACAATCACCAAACACAAATCAGCATACATAACAAGTGATGTTCTCACAGAAAAATACTAAACAACATGTTCATGAGGTTTCAGTTGTCATAGCAAACACAATTTCACATAGTAGATAAAAACGTCTTCCGACGAGCAAATACGACAAAAGCAATGTAATCATCATCCGCAGAGCAGCGTCAACATCTTCGCCATGTGTATCGGTCTGAATCGTAATTCCCCACGGTGTCATCTTCTTCTTCGTCCTCAACGCCCTCGAACGCTGGCTTCTTCTTGATCAACTCTTGTATGTCCATAGCACGACAGCAATCTTTTTCGCCAACGCCATTGACGTGATGGTTCTCAAAGATATTAGGAACATCTGTGTTATCTTGTACATCGTGAGCAATGTAAGCATCATGTTGTTGTGCAACTTCATTAAACGAATTCCTCTGCTCAAACCTTTGCAATACTCTCCATCATCGCTACGTGCAAATGTGTCTTCCAAGAAAAATATCTGTGTTGCTTGATTTGCCAAAATAAAAGGCTCGTTGGTCCGGTACGCCGCCTTGACATTCATGGATTTGAAATAATCATCAGCTCGGGTTTTGCGATCACGGAAAACAGGTTATACCAACGACGAAGACAATGTAACCACACACCGATGATCCTCGAAATCGAGATATATCGCAATCGAACAATGTCTGTTATGTTAGCATACATTTCAGTTGTCTCTTTGTCATACGTATCCGTGCTCATGATGGCACTGTTTTGTGTCTTGCTGCCTTCATCTCGTGCAAGGGTGTTGTAGCGCACATCTCCAACAACGCAAGATTCATAATGTCTTACCCAAGTATCAGGACCCATTGCTAGTGAGTAAAGGGCATCATCAACTGCCTGCCCATCCTCCCGCATCTTCTTAACCTATGGTTAGAAAATAGACAAGCTGGTCATCTTATGTACTCAATATATTAAAAAACTGACAAAGCACTTCAAAAGCTTACATGGTTCTTGAACCATTTTGCAAATCCTGCCATAACCAGTTTGTCAATGTTTCTTGGATTTTGCGGCAGGAACTCCTCTTTGTAGATGCTGCACAACATAGTGATCGCGTCAAACATCTAAATATGTAAGAATGTGCTGCAAGTTTAGTAGATTACGATGTATAAGCTGCGATCGCACTTACTTGATATAAGGTAGTATCTCGGACAGTTATTCAACACATACCAAACCATTTTGTCCAAATATTTAGGTTTGTCCTCTTGTCGACTCTTCCCCGTAACTTTCGAATGAATAATCGAAAACATTGAGCCCGGATTGTCTTCACCCACCTCTTTGCTAAGCTGATCAATGTTTCAATGTATTTTGAGCAGAATGTCAATGCTTATGTAGCAATGTAGGCCTCTGCAATGGAACCCTCGGGTCTAGCTCTGTTCCTAGCATAGCCCTTGAAAGTGCCTAGCCGCCTTTCAATAGGGTACATCCAGCCATACTGTACTGGACTCTAAGTAGTGCCTCATCAGGTAGATGAACAGCCAAATGCACCATCACATCAAAGAAGGCTGGAGGATATATCTTCTCAAGGTCGCATAGGATAGTTGGTATCTTGTCTCTAAGACGCTCCAAAGCATCTATCCTGATATTCCTACTACAGAGTTCCCTGAAGAATTGTCCCAACTCTGCAACTGCTCTGTATAAGTCAGGGTGGCCCAATCCTCTAAGGATAACAGGTAAAACCCTTTGAAGTAGGATGTGGCAGTCATGAGTTTTCAACCCTTGTACCTTGTTTCCATCTCAGACCGACTCTCCTTTCGTGGTTGGAAGCAAATCCATGTGGGAATCTCACACGTGACAGACCTCGCATAATTCTTTTCTTTTACCTTGTCCAAGACGTACACAACTGGTGCCATATCCCGTGGTTTACCTTCATCTTGCACCTGCAAATCCTGTCTGATACCCAGGTGTGTCAAATCAATCCTAGATTTTAAGGTATCTTTTGTCTTGCCTTCAATATTAAGAAGTGTGCCGATAACGCTGTCACATATATTTTTCTTGATGTGCATCACATCAAGATTATGCCGCAGATCCAAATCTTTCCAATACTCCAAGTCCCACAAAGTGGACCCATGGGTAAACAATAATCTCTCTTCTGCCCTGCCACGCTTCCTTTTCCCGCTACCATTATCAGGATAGTTTCCTGGTGTAATATGCCTGACCTTCTCTAATTCCACTTGCAACTCAACGGCGGTGAGCCTCTTTGGCGCATCATGGTTTTCATGCTTTGCATTGAACACATGTCTTCGGTATTTTCTAGGAAGCAGCTTGTCCTTGGCAAGGAAACGGCGGTGTCCAATGTAACAGATCTTGCTAAGTATTGCGATGACAATGATTCTGTCACAGTGAACACATGCATTGTAACCATGTGTCGTTCGCCCTGACATAGTGCCCAAAGCTGGATAATCATGGATGCACCAAATTATAACAGCACACAGAAAGAAATCAGCTGGTGGGCTGCTATATAGGTCTCGAGTGAGAACACCCTTCCATAGCTGTTGAAGTTCCTCCACAAGAGGCTCCATGAACAAATCAAAATCCTTTCCAGGACTTTTTGGACCTAGGATGAGCAAGGCCATCATGTAGTTTGATTCTTTGGTGCAAACATTTGGAGGCATGTTGTAAGGGATAACAAGCACTCGCCACATGCTATATGTGGTGCTCTGGTGGCCAAATGGGTTAAATTCATCTGAAGCTAAGCCAAGTCTAATGTTTCTCGGATCAGCAGCAAACTCTTTGTGTTTATCATTGAAGCTTTTCCACTCAGTACCATGAGATGGATGGCTCATTACATTCTGATCTCTATACTCCTGGTTCCTAGAATGCCACAAGACATCCTCTCTTGTTTCAAAGATCATGAAACAACCTCTCAATCTTGGTGTAATTGGAAAATGTCTCGAAACATTATGAGGAATCCTCTTCACAGCATCGCCATCTTTCCATCTTGATGATTTGCATTTCGGGCATTCACTTAAGTTGGCATAATCCTTCCGGAGCAGAACACAATTATTCTTACAAACTTGGATCATATCATATCCAATTCCAACTGCACGAAGGAAATTCTTCATTGTACTACAGGTGTGTGGCAGCTCAGACGCATCTGGGAAAGATTCACGGAAAGCAGCCAACATCGCATCGAATGATTTGTTGTTCATCCGCTCAGATGTCTTCACCTGAAGAAAGGTGACCATAGCTGAGAATACTGACAGCTTATTTCCTGGGGTGACAGTAACTTGCATTGTTCCAACATGCGGGCCCACCGTTTTTCTTCTGCAGGTGAAAGTTCATGGAATGCACGAGCATTTCGTAGCATTGTTTCAATGTTGGTCAAACTCATCGCTCCGCCACCACCACCTCCTCCTCCTCTTCCACTCGAGCATCAGGCAGATCAAGATGGTGATCTGCTGCTTCCACGTAGTCAATAACATTGACGCTCACAGCTTCACCATGATGAACCCACCTAGTATATGTGACCGACATCCCATACAAGTGTAGATGATTTTGCACAGTTGACTGGGGTCTTGTAACTGAATTCATACAACTGCTACAGGCAGAGCACATCTGATTTCGGACCACCGCACTCAGCTCGATAAAGTTCATGAAGTTTTCAACCCCTCGACATATGCAGCGGAGAATCTTCGAGCGAAGATATCCAAGTCCTGTCCATCTTAGACATACAAATTAGTTCTTCTACTAGATATTACAGGAAAAACATATATGCTTTTTATGAAGTCCAGAAAAGTAAACCTAGGTCGATGTCTAAAGCTATGGCAAGATATTTGGACGAGTAGATCTAAGTAACGAAATATATGTAAAGCTAATTCAGCAAACAGATTTGAGTGCCAAATTATGGCAGGCTGTTTCAGCAGTCAATGAGGCCGAGCACACAGCCATCGAGCTATCGAAGGCCATCGTAGCAACAAAGATCGAGTATAAAACGATGTAGAGCTATTTCACCTAACAGATTGGCTACTAGACCATGGCAATCTACGTCACAATAAATATATGGCAGTATATTTTAGCAACTAATCGTCCTTGGCATGCCATCTCAGCTAAGCAGATTGAGTGCAGAACAGGGCAAGGAAGCTTCTTAAGCGAGCATATTGACCGTAAACTACTTGACAAACAAGTGAGATTAACAGCGTCTATCGCCTAACATTCAGCGCTACACCGACATGAACGGGCTTCAGTCTAGAATGCGCGTGCCGTGGGAGAAGCTGACCGCCGTCGCCTCCACATGAACGCCGCCAATGATGGCGGCGGCGCCGACCGCCGTGTGCCTCCACAAGACTGTGGGAGCGAGAGGATCGCCGAACCATGCGCGCCGACGATATCGGCCTGGCTGGGAGGGCGGCTTTGGCGGAGCGAATGGAGTGGAGGGGGACAAGGGGGGAGGGGGGTTTGGGGAATATTATTGGCTAGTTGGCCAAAGGGCTGTTGACTCGGATTTGGGGGGAATTTTTGGGTGTGTGTGTGTGTGGGGGGGGGGGAGGATTTTCGCGCGGTGGGTAGGGGGAGTTTGGCGCATGGTCGGTTTCTCCAAGTGCAGTCCCATGTGTCAGTGAAGAAGCAAGCCGAAGCGCGTTCCGTTTGCGTGAGCCGTGTGCAGGACCGAACGTGTGTGGGGTGCAATGCGACCGCGACAGGAGTGCTGTGATAGTACCGCATTTTTTCCTTTTAAACTAGGTGCTTCGCCCCCTCAAAAAAAATATGCTGCTTCGCGCGATCCATCGATACTACTACTAGTAATCCGGTAATCCCGACTAAAACGGCGCGGCCTGGTCTTTTCCCGCGCAATATGCTGAGAGGTTGGCTTAGTTGGGTTTTTTAGGACGAGTAATGCTACACCTACGTAATCCTAGTTACGTAATTAACGTAATGTGAAACGTGTGAGCTGTTGATTGTAGATTGGGGGGAGGGAGGTGCCCACCACCATGAAAATCAGGGGAGGAGAGAGAGAGAGAGAGGCAATTTACGTTAACCCTTTCGTAGGTTCCCGTAGATGTAGAAAGATGTGTCCGATCCTACAATATAGGCCGTCCGATCTATATCTAACGGATAGGAAGGAAACTTTGACAATTTACCCGCACTCCTCTCCACATTTGCAGATAAGGCTTTCCCTCGTTCATCCTTTTCTCCCACAAGATCTTGATATTCCGTGCAACGCATGGGCATCTTGCTAGTACTCCTACAATATGTATATTATTGTGAAAGTTCATATACACCGGCCGAGATTAATGCAAACACGGCAGATTTTCATTACATTTCGAACTTTTATAGGACAAAAAATAAATAAAAGAAACCCGACTCTAAACCTATTCTACGGCGGCGACCGACGTCCTCCATCTGTGATCTCCATGTACGGGGGCGGGGTTCAAGACCCGTGAAGTGAAGGTGCGGTCTCCGGCGAGGAAAAGTAGAACACGGGAGACGGACCGGCTAGTTGGCACACCATGCCCTGCTGCCTCCCATGCCCTACTCATCCTCAGAGGAGTCCCCGACCTCGGCGGTGCCGGGCATTGGACGGCCGCAAGTAAGACGCGTGGCTGACGGTGCTCCCGTCGTCGTCCACCAGCGTGGCCACCGCTTGTGCGGCACTTCAGCGAGGGCGGCGACCTCGAGCTCCATCCCCGAAGACAAGCTCTCCCATAGAGCGCTCGCACTTGCGGTCATGGCGGATGTGGTTCCAGGTAGGAGGACGATGTGCTATGGTGTGGAGGTTACCTGGGCATTGCCGCTTTAAGTAGCGCATTCCGGTGAGGCCAAGCGTCCGAGTGCGTCATTAAGTCGCCGGAGTTGTTCCTCGGGCACCGAGCCTCTTAATGACGACATACGAACGGATGACATGAATGCGGGCAGCTGGCGCCGGCTGGGAACGCACCGCGCGACGGCGCGAGGGACGAGGGTTTTGGTGTGCCAGGGTAGTCAGCTGCGGTCGTGGCAACGTTGGAGATGCCCTTTGCTCACATGCGATCCCCGCATGTCATTGAAAAAGCAAGACGACCCAGCATGGTCTCAGGTCCAGAGGATGCAGTTGGCCGCGCTACACCACTCCGCTGGACGTCCACGGCGCCCGTGCATCCTCGACGAGCCGGGTGTTGGGGTGTGTTTGGATTGTGGCCAAAGTGCACCTTGCCAAAATTTTGGTCATGACCAAAAGATTGGTCTTTGTTTGGATGGTTGCCATTTTTTTGGCATGCCAATGAACTCTAGCCAACTCTAGTTCATTTTTCTTACCAATGTCGGCCAAATCATGGGCAACCAATACCTCAACCAAAATTTAGGTCATGGCCCAAAGATTGGTCTTTGTTTGGATGGTTGCCATTTCTTTGGCATGCCAATGAACTCTAGCCAACTCAAGTTCATTTTTCTTGCCAATGTCGGCCAAATCATGGGCAACCAATACCTCAACCAAATTTTTGGCTACCCAATGCTTTGATGGGGCAACCTTGGGCACAAACCAAACATACCGTTGGTCGTGCCACAGCACTAACGCCCCCCTCGGCAAACTGAAACCGACCGTGTCTAGCGATGATATGAGCGTGTCGCTCACCGCGGTCGCTGTGTCCAGAGGCGGTGCTGGAGCTGCGCCCTTTGTTGGCCCCAACGACCCACATGAACGGTTGTCGGTGGCGAGGAGGTCATGGGCCAGCTCCTCCATTGGACTAGTCTGCGCTACGTCGTCCCGACGAGTGTGCCCCACATGTCTGTTTCCCTGTTTTCCCGGCCATATTCGAGCGTCAGTGCTCCGTGTTGCGCATTAGGCCTTTCACTATGTAGGCCAAGCGAGACAACTTATTGTTTATTTGAGCCGTTCAAGTATAATCATGTGGCGTTTGCTTATTTCTCATTCATCTCCAACCCTCTTCTCCATCGATGATGTCGCCCTCCAGTGGAGTCCATCCTCCCGCATGCCTCATTTGAACATTCCGCCGAGTATCATTCGCATGTACCCACCCTAGTCCTCTTTCAATAGATCTCCGGACCCCGAGATGAAATCGAGAGGAAACGAGTGGGGCACGTGATACCTAAGGCGGATTCAAAATTTTGAACCGGTGATCATAGCATCCGCAAATCATATATAAAGGGGTATTCAAGTTCGCTTTCGTTTTTGAACGCATAATATACTCCTCCTATCCTTTCTACTCCTCCTTCCATCTATATTGGGCCTAATGCATTTTCAAGACCGCCTTTGACTATTGACAAGATTAATAGTACATGACATGTATAATGCGAAAATTATATCATTGGAAGCTCCTTTCACATACGAATTTGATGGTATGCTTTGTTTAAGTTGCATGTCATATATTATTGCTCTACCTTTTGGTCAAAGTTAGCCTCGAAAACGCATTAGGCCCTATACAGATGGAAGGAGGGAGTAGTTTACATATAAGTTTTATGTATAGTCAAAGTATATGTACTTTGATAAAAAAGGTATCAACATTCAACAACGCCCAATCAATATTGTTAGATTCGTACATACTCCTAGATTTGTACTCGAGATGGTTTCCAATTTGACTATTGTCAAGATTAATAGTACATGAGATGTATAATGTGAAAATTATATCATTGGAAACTCCTTTCACATACGAAATTGACCGTATGCTTTGTGTAAGTTGCATGTCATATATTATTACTCTAACATTTGGTCAAAGTTAGCCTCGAAAAACGCATTAGACCCTGTATGCTTTGTGTAAGTTGCATGTCATATATTATTACTCTAACATTTGTGTAAGTTGCATGTCATATATTATTATTCTAACGTTTGGTCAAAGTAGTATAGTGGAAGTGGATCCTCTGACGTAGGTATCCCTGCCTTACCCTCCCTTTCGGTCACTTACTGGCGGACCCCATGCTTGCTAGGCCCCGCATGTCAGTTACTCAATGGGTTCGGCCACGTCAGGGGATCCTCATCCGTAGTATACTCCCTCTGTTTTTATTTACTCCGCATAAAACGGAGGGAGTGGTGGTATAATAAATGACGCAGGCGGGGGAGGGGGAGGGATGTCGGTTTGCTCTCAACTGCGGTCCCACAAGTGAGCGAAAACGCAAGACGAAGCGCGTTCCATTCGGTGAGTGACGTGGAGGGTCCAGCGTGCCGGGCTGCAACGCGAACGCGACAAGAGCGATGTACAGTCAAAACCGATTGACCGGTCGTCACCAGAACCACTATTCACACCAGAACCTTTGCTGCTCGGCCTATGCCAACCACTGCCCTAAAACCACACCAAATATCCAGCCCATTCCCCCACCTTTCGATCCCCTAGCCCGCATCAAGCGTCCCCTAGTTAGCCGGAAAGCCATGGTGCGCCGCAAGATCACTTACTACAAGATGCTAACGCCGGAGCGCCGCGTAGAAATCGCGGTGGCGGTCGGCACCACAGACCTCCGTTCCCAAGCTCGCTTTGCGGCAGGCCAATCCCCGAGTTCTCTGGAGCCAAGCTATGAGGAGGAGGAAGCCGATCCAATGTTCATGGCGGAGGTCACAGCGCAGAAGGCCCCCGATGGGTATGAGATGATGGACGTCGACTTTGTGCCGTCCGAGTCCCCCATGGTGCAGGCGAACCAGTGGTTTAACATGGCGATACTAAAGGAGGACCGGGAGGCAGAGGCTCAACTCGACGTGGAGCGCGCGCATGCCGCTGCCATCGAGGCTCTCCTGCAGGCGGAACCGGATGTCGTGGATGTGAACCGGGCGGCGGAGGCTCAACTTGAGGCGGAGCGCGCGGATGCCGCTGCCATCAAGGCCCTCCTACAGGCGGAACCGGACGTCCTGGACTTAAACCGGGCAGCAGAGGCTCGACTCGACGCAGAGCGCGCGGATGCCGCTCTCATCGACGCCTTCCTGCAGGCGGAACCGGACGTCCTGGACTTGAACCGGGCGGTGGAGGCTCGACTCGACGCGGAGCGCGCGGATGCCGCTGCCATCGAGGCCCTCCTGTAGGTGGAACCGGACGTCCTCGACTTGAGCTGGGTTGTGCTCTTGTCCGTGCAGAGCGCCCGCACGCTCCGCTTGAGTGAGTAGCTGGAGGCCAAGGACAACCACTGTGCGGAGACACACGTCGACAGCGACAGCTGGTTCGCGCTAGCAGCCAAACACGACGAGGCCGTCTCTTTCCACGAGCAGTGATAGTTTTTCTTTATGTTGTTGTTTTCATGGATCTTTTGCTGTGTAAAAACATATATTTGTTCTGCAAGTCGCCTGACTTGGGTCAGTCTACCATTTCAGGCGGTTGGATGAATATCCTACGTCTCCTAACTCTTCTTTCCTTCTTCCTCACCTCTTCTTCTTCCTCAACAGACCACCGCACGGGCCGTACGGATACTCCCCAACATTCGGTTGGATAAACATACTCTATGAACGAAAATTATGTGTGAGTGATAGGATGGCTGAGTTTGGTGTGTTCACATGCGACAACACGTGTCAGTGAGGGTGCGTTCCCTTGGTTGGGTTTGTGGCGTGCAGGAGCGACTGTGTGAGGGTGCGGTGCGACCGCGCGTGCAGGAGCGACCAGTGAGGGTGCGGTGCGACCGCGATAGCCGTCTTAGTGTACCTCCTTCTCATTTTGAAAACTTTAGGCAAGCTTGGCAAAATGTGTGGCGAAGTTTGGCAATGCAAGGCCTAGACCCAAACAGGATAAGTACGTCGCATTAGGATTACTAGTGTTAAAAAGAAAGGCTGGATTTTCCTTCACGGATTTAATCGATACAAATCCTCGCTTCACGTGTCAATTAATGCGTATTTTTTCTCCAAAGACCAAAGAGCTAACCATCTCACTCCTCATCGCTTGATTAATGCAGCGCCATGCAAACCAACCTTCTCACTTCCGCATGCATGCAGGGATATTAATGTCCTTGGTTGCTAACCCCATCAATTTTGCCTCGATTAGTGTTAGTGGCCCTTTCCAAATTGTAATTTTGATATACTGGCCTTGTGTACAAAAAATGGAGGTAGTAACTATATTTGACTTCCTTCCCCATTGCGGTGACGCCGATTTATATTTTTTTGGTGGTTTGGCGAAGTGTGTTCGACGGAGAACACCATTGAGGAGACCACGGTAAGTCGTTCGCAAGTGCCGCCAAGAAGCCGAGACAACCGCCTTATTTGCATCCAGGAAGTCCTTTACTAGTACTACTAGGAGTAACTAATGCGGTGAGATGGCTTCTCGAAGAAGACGATGGAGAAGCGGAGTCAGCGAAGTGTGAAATGATGGTTGCTTCATCCGTGCTTTTGTGATTTGACGCCTCACTGCTTTGTGATTTGTGATAGAAGGGACAGGGGAGTAGACTCTATGCTCTATACTGTACTACATTCGTCCAAGCATGGGAGAAAGAGGAGAGACGTTGCATTTTTCTATTCCTTCAATCAATCAATCGTGGAGCTTGGTTCCATCTTTTGGCTTTGGCAACACCGTCCCAAATGGTTCCCACGATGCCAAAAGCTATTTTCACATTTGGCTACACATTGTGGATGCCCTTAACTGCACTCACTTGGTTTTGCTCCTGTGTGCTATCTATACAAATCTCAATTATATTGATCTAAAAAATTATAGAATCGAGATTAGTAAAAAGGAGGTGATTTTGCTGCGCGGATGGCGGGGGAGGTTTCTTATTTGAGCAATGCTACATCCACGTAATGGTTTACATAAAGTTACGAACTGATGTGGTGTGGGACTATTTGATTGGATTAAAGGAGAGGATTAGGCCCAACCCACCTGAAAATCAGGGGGCATATATAGATTAGATGGGAAGTATACGTAGCAGCTACGTAGCCCTTTGTAAGTCTAGGATTAGGATTCTTATTTTTGGAGGACGTTGTCCTGGCGGTTTGCTAACATGCGGTCCCATGTGTCAGTGCTTTACCAAGCCGATCCGCGTCCCACATGAGGCAGAACAACGGCAGAAGCAACACGTGGTTAAGTTGAAGAAGATGAGGGAGAAGCGGATTCAGCAACGAGTGAAATGATGGTTGCTTCGTCCCTCCAACTTAACTGCGGGAAAGGTGCGGCTTTGTGATTTGACGCCTCATTGCTCATTACTACGCCGGCGCCATGACTGGGGTGCTTCACCCGGCTGCTCGCATCAGATTCGGTATGGCACGTGGACCCGTAGCTTGATGTCCCACATGTCGTGAAAGGGACTAGAAGATTTATGAAAGCGAAGCGCCCACTCTTACGACGGAGGAGTAGATTTACACGACGACCCAGTGAATCGTCACTTGTACTTTGTATAGTTAGTATAGTTTTGCTGTTTTGCATGATCCATCATTACAAACCCGATTAAACAGGAAAGGGCGGGATTTTTCCCACGCGGTAGATGATACTGGCCATACATTTCAAAGGCAATTTTAATGTATGCAAACTGAATTATTATAAGTAACAATATGATATCTAGTAAAACTAAAAACACATATGGTTTATTGTGTTAGAGTGTAGTAGTAGTGTTGTATTGCATAGTTGTTAGATGTAACATGCGAGAACGTGTGGAGATGTAGTTTTGGAGGGCCTACAGAGAGAAAAGCGTAATACGGTCACCAAACTTCAGAATAAGCTGATTACGGTCACTATATACGTTTTGCGGTGATTATACGGTCACTTGCTCACAGCTCAGCATCGGATTGCACTCCGTTGACCGGCCAAATAGTCTGCGTGGCACCATGTTGACTAGTTAAATTGACCACGTTCGTTGTGGGTCCCACCTGTTAGCTCGCATAGGCAAAAGGTCAGATAAACACAAATTTACGCAGGCGCGACAAGGCTCCAATCCGTGCGCGGGAATCACCTGGTTGTGTATGTGTCTGTCAGGGCCAGATGTGTGCGCATGCACGTGTAGGTTGAGAACTTGAGCGTGAGAGTGTGTGTTGGTCGTGTGGTGTACTGGTGTGTGCATGCATGCGTGCGTGTGTGCGTGTGAGTGTTGTGTGCGTGCGTGTGAGTGTTGCGTGCGTGCGTGGTTGCGTGTGTACGTGTGAGTGTTGCGTGCGTGCATGGGTGCATGTGTTTGTGTGAGTGTTGCGTGGATGCAGTTCGTGTGCATGCGTGCGTGTGTGTGTATAATCACCACACCAGCTCCTGTGTGTTAAAACAGACGACTCAGCATACCAATACAAGGCCACCTTGTCACCTGTGCTCATGGTCATGACTTCAACCACCGTCCAAATATTTTTTGTCGCTTGTTTTCATTCTTACTAGCAAGATGCCCGTCGTTGCACGTAACATCAAGATGCATTTGTATGACTTGTTTATCTTGTGAGAGAAAAGGATGAACGAGGGAAGGCCTTATTTGAAAATGTGGAGAGGTGTGTGGGTACCTTTTTCAAAATTGCCATAGTTTCTTTCCTATCCGCCGATATAAATCGGACGGCCTATATTGCAGGATGGCAGCACACCATCATCACCAACTCTGTTTTTTATAAGAGTGTATTTTATGTATTTTATAAGAGTGTAGATGTAGAGTAGATACAAGTCGACGTGTGGGCACGATGGTAGTGAGATAATGTGATGCAACACTAGAGGTGCCACGTGGAGCGCGAAACGGTCAACTAGTCATGTCATGAGCAAATACAGAGTTGTACGATGAGCCCGTGACTGCATAATAACCACTAAACATAAATGGTGACCGTAATGAGTGAATTCTGAAGTCCAATGTACGTATCATGCTTTCGCTTCAAATACAATGATCGTCATTGCATATATCGCGAGAGAAAGATGAAACATGCGTGAATTTTTTGGGGGCTTACTTTTAGAGGACCTGGAGATAGTTTTGTGTGCATGCGTACAGGGGGGTATGCGATGGAGACAGAGATGCTCTTCGTTTCTCTTAATTATGACTAACTTTGTATATAGTATAAAAATATACAAATTCACAGTGCGGAATAAATATCATTGTGGGCACCATGCAATGCAAATTAGCATTCGTACTCCTCCACATAACTTTGTAATGTTGTATATATGTAGAAACTCTAAAATATTTTTTTGGCCACACTTTATTCAAAAGGAATGTTGTATGCGAAATAAACGTGAAGAGAGGGCTTTTTAGATCAATGGGGTACGTGATGTAACATGTGTGAATGTGTAGTTGATGCATTTGGCGGGGCCTAGAGAGGTATGTGTGTGTATTACGTATTCGAGAGAGGCATGGATAGAGGGGCCGACGGGGCGTGGGAGAGATAGCACGAGAAATGAGAGTGGTCTAGAGAGAGAGACGAATATGACGTCACGACAAGAGATTCCATTCCCTTGAGTGTGCATATGCAAGGGGGGAGGGAATAGAGGCACCATGAGAAATTTTCTGTGTGTGTGTGTGGTGTTTGTGTACGTATGTGTGGGTGTGAGAAGATAATGAGACGTGTTGGCAGAGGGTGTGTCACCGCGTGAGGTCCGGTCGGTCGAGGTGAGGCCCTTTGTTCTGTTCCGTCCTGCGCCACATTGGTCGGCCCGTGACGCATTTAGGAAGACCCATGGATGACTAGTCGTACAAGACAAAGATAGCAAAATTGTGAAGGACTCTGTGTCCAGTGACAAAGCCGGCTAGGATTTGTAACCCTAGGTTCTCGGACTAAGGTAACCCCTTTATCTCCGATATTACTATTCATCCAACCTAACTTTAAGGGGCATCCTACAGAATGCTCTGCTAGAATCATACTCATCGATTAGGAAGAGAGGTGTGAGACAATGCGTGAGAGACACGCGTAAAGATAATGTGCGTACATGAGACACGTAGGCAGGTCCATGTATATAGAAAGGGTTGATGAGGATTGTGCGTGTGTATGTTTGCGAGAGGAAGAGTGCTTGTGATAAAGGTTAGTGAAAACAGTTGTAAATGGTTACGAAGGGAGGGAGGGTTATATCTAGAGCATGTGTGCGAGAAAGACACCTCGGGAGAGAGTGTGTGAGCATGTGTGGGAGACCACCGATGGAGAGTGAAACTACACGTAAAAGATTGCTCTACACATTGATTAAAGATATAAATTGTGTCCAAATATTAGGATGGGATCATGATATTTGCAATTCGCGTAAGGAGCGGTCATTGATCCATGAGACATCTAGATTCTATCGAATTTGAGCATGTCTATGTTATTATTCGACACAATTGATCCACATAGTTAGTATTTTGAACTCCAGACAATGCATCGCTTTAGCAATCGAATATAAACGTGAGTATAGTTCATGTTGTGTGTAAAGCACATTATACATAATGAAAGTTACAAAATGGACATTATAAATAGCTACTACCTATGAACTAGCATACATTTGAATTCAACTTAAGGTGGTTTAAAAATCGAATTCAACATGAAGTCCATTCAATTATTTGAATTTGATATCATGGCATTTGTAAACCATATCTAAATTATGGGGCACCAATCTTTGCTCTGATTTTGTACATAATAGCATATGTAGTCGTGTACAAAATAGATTCAAATTTAGCTCCTCCATTCCAAAATAATCGTAGTTATAGGATTTTCAAGTGTCAAAATTTCAAAAAGAAGCGGATAATTTAATGAGGTTTTCAAACATACAAGGTCAAATATAACGTTGTATATTTAGGTCAATCCTCATAGTTCAAGAGTACTCTAAACGTGAATGCTTGTGTTTCAAAATTTCGAACGAAGCGCCAAAAGAGCCTCTACTGGCCCGAAACTGCGTGAGACCAATGTTTGGTAGTACAAGGAAATTACTTTTCTAATAACTCCGATCCGTGAAACCTACCGGCCCGACGTCCAAAGGTCTATACCGGGGTAGGTTTGTAGCTTCATCTAGGCGCCACGCAACCGCATCCGAAAAACATTCATACACAATGTCCGCCTAAGCACACATGCGCGCGGCCAAAATCGCTCCCGCCCACTATTTGGGACACCTGGGATTACCATCCTACCCCCGACCCGTAGTAGGTCTGAAATTTAAGAGGGGGGCAAAGTTTGTACTTTCCCCAAATTTCAAACAAGCGCGCCCCATCTTCTGCTCAAAAAGCCAAAACAAGCGCGTCCCTGCATCAAACATGGTTCCCCCACCGCCCGATTCCCCATTCAGTACTCGTGGGCGCAAAACTATCTCTCCACCAGCCACAAACCCCGGCATCCTCCGTCCGCCACCCCATCCCACCCATCAACCGCCGCCTCCTCCATCACGCCGAGCCGATACCCGACGCCGCTGCCCACCGCAACCTCAACCGCAACGCCTCCACGGCTAGTAGTTGAAGCCGAGGCCGAGCCGTCCGCATTCGAGCCAGTTCAACCACGCCGTTTGCGCCACCGCTGCCGCTCCAACTTCGCCACCCTCCACCGCACCGGAGTTGTTCCTGCTACGCCATCCTTCACCGCCTCGGATCTGCTTCCCCTCCACCGACATACGACCATGGCAAAACAGTCAACAATTTGGCCATGGGTTCGTCCAAGCCTGCACCCTCCAGAACATCGGTTTCCCGGTAAAAAGAAGAAAATCGGCGCGACTTGTGGAGGTGACCACACCGCAACCAAAAAGGTACTCCTCTTCCTTATTCGTGCAAATCTTACGTCTCGCTTGCACGGTATTCATCCCACGAAGACACTAGTTGACCGCTTCTTCTTGATACTAGATGTTCCTAGTAACTCGCGATGCACAAGGTTTATCCTCATATACTATTTCACCTTAGCTAGAGGTCCGCCCCCTCAATTTCAATTTCTGGCCGTTGATTCCCAATTAATCGGAAGCATTCTCGGCGTAACAGCGCTAGTACGCCTATTACGCCGGGAAGCAGCGCTTGGTGTTTATCTTAGGGCGCAGCGGCCTAGAGCTACTGGGCGCCCGATCCGGAGGTCGGCCGGGATTAAAGGGATGGCCTGGGCGCCGCCAAGCACGGTGGTGGTGTGAGGTCGATGGGAGGGTGGGGCGGCGGAGGCAGGGTCTGGGCGGTGGTCGCCAAGGTTCGAGAAAGATCGCCAACAAAGGATCGGCAGGAGGTAGACGAAGGCCATCTGCCTGCCTTATAGATCGGACGGTTCATTAAAAAAATCGACTGACCTTTTATTTTTAGTCGGCTGTTATCTTAGATATGACCACATGTGGTGGTGTGCTGGAGGAGTACCTGCATTTCCTGTGCTCATATATTACAAAATCATACGGAGTAGAATCTAATTTTGTTTGCCATGCAATGTTGTAGAGCTATCATATGTCCCCTGTCATTTATTTTTCAGCCACCTGCTATCTGCTACTTTTACAGTGCACTAGTTCTGCACACACTTCACCCTTACTCTCACTGTTGTGTTTTTATGCAAGGGTATTTCAGACTCTGCTGCCATGAGAGAAGCCAAAAAGAAAAGAGATAAGTCGCTCCAGCTTGGTGTGCGGCTAGGCAAGACACGTTTCAACGCTATAAAGGGTGTAGTGTCAGCAGATGGAGATGGGGAACGTAACTCTGGAGTTGATGACCTCGCTCGCAATGAAGCACCATCCCAGGTGCTTGCTTTAACTTCGCGGTGTCATATGTGGTTGCATGTTCCATATGGTGTCTAGCTTGTATTCGAAAGGTCAAGTCGATAAGATAAGGAAAGATATTTTTTACATGAACCACCATCCCGTGAGCACCGAAGACAAATAGTTAGTCGTAGCACCTCGGCGAGCCAAAGACAAGCCCAAAGAAAGATAGGCATCACCGAAGCCAACTAAAAAGCTGCGATGGTGGCGAAGAAGCCCGCCTCCCACCAGGCTCTCGTGTCCTAGATGATCACGCTCACCACTCCAGCCGGATGTCTAGCTTGTATTGCTTCCAATTTGGTTAAATTGCATCCGCTTAGCTTACACATTATACCTTTGAATATGACATGCCTTTCTGCTTTTTGGTACATACTAGTACATCTGTATTAACCATGTTCTTACATCAAACTAATGTTCTTGTGTATCCCTCATCAATCACTTATGATGAGGCAGGCAGCAAGGGACTACTCCTCATTTAAAGAATGCAGCGTCACCTCCCGACATGATTCTCAAGAAATGTAAATGCTACATGAAGATAGTGAACGAGCTCAGTAGTTGATTACAGCATTTCCCTACACTAGCATCACAGTGCTTGCTCTAACTTGGCAGCGTCATATGTGGTTGCATGTTGCATATGGTGTCTAGATTGTAATTCTTCCAATCTGGTTAAACTTCATGTGCTATTCTGCTTAGCTTATACATTATACCTGTTAATGTGACATGCCTTCCTGTATTTAGTACATAGTACATCTGTCTATTAAGCATGTCCTTACATAAAACTATTGTTTTTTTGTATCCCGCATCAATCAACATGAGGAGACACCTTTAGTATATGCAGTGCGATATTAGTTGCATCTTTCATATGATTTATAGCATGCGGTACTTCTAATTTGTTGAAATTCCATTTATGATGGGACGCTTTTAACTTGGCAGAGTCATATTGGTTGCATCTTTCATGTGGTGTCTAGCTTGCATTGCTTCTTATTTGCTGGAATGGTTTTTACTTAGTTTACACAAACAGTTGTGAACATGCCATGCCGTCCTATTTTTCGTACATATTCCATCCTGGTATCATGTGTTTGCCTTACATCAAAGTAGTGATTGTCAGTATCATGCATGAATGAGTTCTGAAGAGAGAATTTTATTGCTTTTTCTTGTCGGTTTTACTTGACAATTCAAAATCAATAAAGCGGAAGGAAGTTAGCAAGGCAGCGGATAAAGGTGCTCCTTCCGAACGGAGGGCCTCTACAGTTTCTACTCCTCCACACCCCCAAGATGATTTCCAAGACAACACATGCATAGGCACTCAACAAAGCTGTGTTTATCTCCCCTAGTGCAGCATCACCGGTGCTCCCTCTAACTTGGCACTGTTATATGTGGTTGCATGTTATGTCTGATGTCTAGCTTGTATTGCTTCTAATTTTGTTGAATTCCATTTGCTTACTTTACACATTATACTTGAATAAGACACGTGTTCCTGTTTCTAGAACATACAATATCTGTCTATCACACCATGTTCTTACATCAAATTACTACTGTTGTGTAACCTGCAACAATCACTTATCATAAGACACGTTTGACTTCGGAGTGTGATATAGGTTACATCTCACATTCTTTTCTAGCTTGTACCACTAATTTGTTGAAATGGCACTTATGACGAGACAGTTTTAACTTGGTAGAGTGATATTCGTTGCATCTTTCATATGGTGTCTAGCTTTCATTGCTTCTAATTTGTTGAAATGCCTTCTCATTAGTTTACACATCATAAGCTGTGAATATGCAATGATGTGAATATGCAATGGCACTAATGACGAGAGACCTCTAACATGGTAGTGTGATGTTGTTTGCATCTTGCATATGATTTATTTCTTGTACTGCTTCACATTTGTTTAGACGCCATTTACGATGAGACACTGTTAACTTGGCAGAGCGATATTTGTAGCATCTTTCATATGGTGTCTACCTTCCATTGCATTGCTTCTAATTTGGTGAAATGTCTTCTTCTTAGTTTACACATCATAGTTCTGGTTATCTGTTCCGTCCTGTTTTTCATACATATTACATCCTCCTATCATGTGGTTGTCTAACATCAAAGTTCAGTTCGTCTGCATCACGCATCAATTTGTTCTGAAGAACTAAATTGTTATTAATTTTTCTTGTTGGCTTGACTTAACATGGCGCAGAGAAAGAGGAAGAAACATAGAATGGCAGGGAATGAGAAGCGGATGAATCCTGCAGATTCTGCTGGTACTGATGGTGCAATAGAAGGTCAAAGTCCAGCAGGAAATTCTACAAACACGGCATCCCATGCTACACGAGTTGCAAAAAAAGACAAACAGAAACAAACAACTGCCATTAAACAAGCAGAGACAGCCCTAGTTCTTGCAACACCTACCATGCTACTACCAGCTGCACGACGTACTCATGCGTCAACTGAGCTAGCAGCACGTTCCCAAGCTCCCTTTGCACCTGACACTACTTCCCAAGCACTCTTGACACAAGACGAGTTGGCAATATCAGATGAACCTTGTGAGCTTCAACAACAAGAAGGTAGTTGCTGGAGTCAAGTTACAGTTGCATGCTTCTTTATATGTAGTCTCACAATTTGATGTACACTAACACTTCCTATGTTTGTTTGTTGGACTAGCACCTCGGCGCAAGAGGAAACAAACATCAGGGATAATGCTCGATAGGTTAAATAAATCTAGAGGAGGAAGAATGGAGATCCGTTTTGAGGCAGGTTTAAAAGGCCACGTGATGCTGCTGAGTCACCAAGTTAGTATCGAGGCAGCGGTTGTCGTTAGGTGTCATGTACGTATCCTCCCAACATGGATTCAAGACAGAATGACAAAGACGAAACCCAGTTCAACATCTTCCTCGACCATTTATCTGTAAGTATGGTTATGTATGGAAACTAGTAATATCTCTTGCTCATCCAATACTTTCTAGGTTGTCGATAATGAGACTCCCATAATTTTCAACAGATGAGGTTCAAGTTGATAGCCAAGATGATGCAACTGCACAAGCTTGCACCCATGTTTTCAAGTATGCTCTACGACAAGATCGGTATAACTTGAGGAAAACTCACTTTGAAGGCAAGGCTAAAAGGAACTTGCCCAAATATCTCCAAAGGAAAATATATCCGATGAAGACCGGAGAGGCCTTGTTAAACACCGGTCCGATCCAAGTATCGTACATTATATATATGTCATCGATCACATGTTGAAGTCCTATTTACGCATGTGCCACACAAATCTATCTTCTTGTAGGTGAACTGTTCAAAGAACAAGGCCAACTGCATTTAAAGTGAAATACCAATGCATTTACGTGATCTCGTAGCTATATTGCACACTGCGAGGCTCTTGTAATTAGCTGCTGTTTCACTCTTTTCGCTGTACCATATTATCATATCTATATTGTCTTGTTCCAAATGCAGAGGAAAGCCCGCAAGGACCAAAAATTACCTGAACCAAATGCTGTGGAAATCTTCAAGGACTGTCACACCAAAGAAGAAGAAGGGCATGACTACACCACCAAAGCTGCTGTTGTAAGTCCTTAATCCTCATGCCTTTTAACTACTACTTACTCTGACTTGTGCCTTGAACTGCATGGTTTGCAGCCAATGTCTATTACTCTTTTCAATTTTATACACAATTGTCTTAGCGTATCATTGCACCTTACAAGGTTTAAAAGAGAGGAGTGATGTTACTTTCATCTTGACCTGTAATCTAGTTCCGTGCTGGACTTGCCCACACAATGTTACAATTGCATGTTTGTCTGTTCTCAGTTGTTTTGTGATATGAATGACGTCATACTATTCTTACCGTATTATAAACTTCGTCTCTTCATCCTTAGCCCTCAATACAATGTGAAGAAATAGACAATACATTCGCGATGGTACATGGTCATATGTTTGGAACCTGGTTTTATTATGTACTTTGCAATAAAATACAACTAATATTTTACATGGGTTCACCAGAATAAGTTCTGTATATAGACCAAAGCTATTTTGTTTGGTTTTGCCGCCTCCTTAATATCTTTTGTTCTGGTACTACTAATGTAAAACCTCAACCTTTTAGCGAGCTATGGAAAAAATGGTGGAACTGCCACCTTCTGAAGGTGGCGAGGCAACTATAACCGCAATGTCGCCTCTTGTTGCAAAGGGTCAAGACTGTCCACTAACAAAGGCTAAAAGCACGCCTCTGCGTAATACCGGGTTGGTTGTTAAGGCAATATCATCCAAACCGCCTCATGATCAAGATATGCAAGCTCAAAGCAATGTTGTATCTGCGCCCGCACACAAGTCCATTCCCTAACAGAGTCCCTTTGTGAAACAAGGAGAAACATTGCTCAATGTCGCCAAGATATGCATGGTTTTGAAACCGACTATCGACATTTGCTATGTTGTTCAGAGCCTAGGGAAATGAAGGCGAGGGTTATGGTGCTCCATCGGACAATACAAAGATGAAAACGTAATACCAGGTCAAATGAACTGAGCTTCAACTTATGGTGGTGCATTTATCTCGCTAGACTGTTAAGTTTTATGCCAAACTTCCTTTTGTTATATAGTTGTAATTTGTTTTGGTGCGATACAAAATTTATTCTTAACGTGCAGCCACCGCCTGAAGAAAACAGCAAGCCATTTTTGTATAGTGTAGGGTGTTCCCTATATTTGCACTGGTGGCGATCTTTGATGCTGAGTGGATGTAATCTGTGCAATCGCCTTAATAGCCTAGCGTTAGTTTCAGCCTTATTTATTTCCTAATCTTCTTTTTCCCTGGTTTGCTAGTGGCTGCAACTACCATGGGCCATATACGGGCCGTAGGATCCATGGGTCTCGTACGAGCCGTCGATAAATGGGCCTGTAATCGGTGGGCCTCGGGCCGTCGGATAAATGTTTCTACATGGGCCATAATCGGGCGTAATTGGTATCGGCCCAGCACGGTAACAGGCAGTAGGACAGTAAAGGCTTAATTCTGTTACAAACATAACAGGTCGTTAATGGGCCAGAATATAGGACGGGCTGGAAACGGCGCAACGGGTTAACATGCCAGAAACGGGCCGACTCTTGCCATGGGCCGATTTTGGCCCATTAGGGTAACATGCCAGTAATGGGCCGACTCTTGCCATGGGCCGAATTTAGCCCATTAGTGGAACAGGCCAGTAACGGGCCGACTCTTGCCATGGGCCGAATTTGGCCCATTAGGGGAACAGGCCAGTAACGGGCCGGAAGTAATCAAGGGCCGAAAAGGAGCCCAAGAGCGTATGGGCCGTCAATAGGCCGAAAGCTAACACGGGCTGGAAACAGCCCATGTAAATCACGGGCCGTTAACGGGTATAAAGAAAATTACTGTTCATTATGGGCTAGACTCACAGTGGGCCTGTAATGGGCCGAAAGATACGAAGGCCTCATATGGGCCGAAAGACGTTGTGGGCCATACATGGGCCGAAAGTGAAATGGGCTGGTATTATATTCGACGGCCCACATGACGTTGTTGGGACGATTTCCTTTAGGGCCTAACGGGCCGTGAGTTAACGGGTCGTAAAATGGGCTATTTGCGAATAGACCGTTAACAGGCTTTTCATGGGCCAGCCCGTTAACTTTTGACCAAGTCAAACGGGTCGGCTTTGTAAGCTAAATGGGCCATTGTTGGGCCGTGCCACGTGTCGACATATCATAGGCGCCTTATCTCGACCCATCGACGAGCCGACATCGTATCGTCCGGCCAATAAGAATTTTACACGTGGAAATTTCCCATTGGTCGGGGCTGTTAACGTGTTATCGGATCCAAAACCCGATCCGATAGCTTAACGGCGTTCCGTTACGGTGGATGCCATGTGTCGGTCACCCTTGATGAAAGCACTTATGTGATGCGCGATTTATCGTCATGGAAGTGGACACTTCCGTGATGATAATTTTGGTAATGCCATGGAACACTTCTATCTTGATTCTGTCATAAATTTGTCATGGATGTAGATGCATGACAAAAAAGTGACCTACTGTGACAAACACGTATCATCACGGAAGTGTAATGAAGATAATTCATCATGCATGAAAGGATATAACAAAGGTGATGACATGCATAATGAAAAATGGACGTCTGCAAAATGACTTCGTGCGGGATTTATCATCGCACATGCGGAATTTATCATCACATCACATAGTTGGTAGAAAGAGGTAGCAGACGACCATCAAGTTTAAGTGTTACAACTCAAAGAACCAAATGTATCAAAAGCGAGAGTTGTAAACACTTGGCAAAATATAAAGCAACCACCCATATGGACCCGCTTGAAGACTATCAACTCATATGCTTCTCCCCCTTTTGTCAGTAAGGACCAAAAAGGTTTGAAGACATAGAGCTTCTACTCATTCCCATGAGGAGTAGGTGAAGCAACAGGGTCGTCGTTGAGGTTCGGTGGTGCAGAAGAACTTGGTGCAGTGTCGATACGCGCCGAAGTTGGAGGTGATGAAGTAGCATCATCTTTGTCATCAATGACTCTGGCATTAACAGTTGCAGCCGAGGAGGAATAGTCAGAGTCTTCAAGTGAGGGAGTCCGACGCAACACATCATTTCTGGGAGGAGTGGAGTCAAATTTGAATCTCTCTGTGAAGCCATCGTCTTGAAGATCAGCTTCAACACTAAGCAAGGTCAGACTATTCCATGACCTTCAACAGGTTAGATGAGTGACAAATGCATTCTTGGTGGCAAGGTTGCGAATGCGATTGACATCCACCAAGAGGCTTTGCATCTGATGCTTTAGCCAGTAGTGATGCTTATCCTGCTTTTGAGGCAGGGCGACGAGAAGCTCTCGGTCGTTGAGAACACGAGAACACTTCCGAGGCCTTTGAGCAATTGTGCTTTCAGTGGCTTCAGTATGGGCACGATGAGGTGCACGAGTATTGCCAGCCAAAGGATAAACACGAGTAGCAGCCAGAACTCCTTCAATGGGTTGAGTGAAGCTTTGGTGATCGGCATTGTGAAGATAAATTGGCTCCTTGGCCGGCTCTGGGGTAGATGGCTTCAACAGACATATCAACCTCGGGCAAGAATATCAGATGGTTTGCGCGCAGACGGCTGATAGTTGACAGCAGAGTGAAGCTTGATAAGGCGCATAAACCATGGAGCGTAGAACTTCAGACCAAAGATATCAGAGCCAGATGCAGCCAATTGCCTGATGAAGAAGTCTTGAGCATTGAAGATGATGCCATTGAAGATATAGAAAACAAATTTCTTCATTGCTCCTTCAAGCTTCGCTGTAGGAGAATGTCCCTTGATAGGCCATAGAGTTCGCATGATAATATGATAAATAGTGTGGGGAAGATACTCTAGGTCTTCAACAAAGAATTCCCTTGGATATTCAGCGTCGCGTGGCAGTGGCTTCATCATGCTCAGCATTTGGCTCATGTTCGGCTCAGGCTTCTGGAAGATGCTCTCCAAAGCATTGCGGTGAAGCTGACAACCAGGCTCAAAGAGTTCACCTGGAGTGGGCGGGCCAGTGAGCTCAATAATATCAAGAGATTTGGCTTCGTGGTGTACATTGCCTGTCATCCACTCAAGGATCCATGTCTTCAGATCCCTGTTGTAGCCGCGAATGTGGAGGGTAGTGTAAAATTGCAGCAGAAGCTCTTCTTCTAGTGCTCTTTATCAGTCACAAATTGTAGCAGACCAGCATCTCTGAAACAGTCAAGGGCTTCCTCTAAGCAGGGCAGGCCAGCAATAGCTTCGCAGTCTAGACGCATATGGGGAAAGATGCGCCCTTGATCATAAAGAACACAAGAGTAGTAACTGCGTTGCTGATAGCTCCAAAACCGATCAGATGAAATTCTTGGCTTCGAGTATGGGTTCTTGTCCTGTCAAAGAAGTTGTTGTGTGCAATGAAGCCATTCACATTGAAAGATCCTAGTGAAGTTGCAGTACCTGGAAACCTTGGCAGCCTTGGTTTTGTCTTCTGGACCTGAGGCATGTGCTCCACATGATAGTCAAATTGAGGTCCGGGAGCAGGAGGAGGAACCAGAATAGGCCAGCGAACCATGACAGGTTTCCCACGATCAAATGCCAGCTCAATAGTGTGTGGCCTTGGAGGAGGTATAGGAGCATCGGCATTGACATGAGGTGCGAGTGGTACAATGGCTTCAGGTGCAACATTGACTTCAGGTGCATTATAAGGTTCAGGCTCATTCACTTCTGGCGCCACATTAACTTCAGGCGCCACATTTGCTTCAGCCATGACAACGTCATTGGCTTCAGTATTGGTGTTGGTGGCCGCCTCAATATTATCAACCTCCACTTGAGTAGCTGGAGGGTCAGACACGTTCTCCTCGATAATAACTTCATGGTTAGACGGGGGTGTAGCAACACGTTCTTCTTCTTGACGGGGTTCTTCTTGTTCATCGGCTGATGCAGCCGAAATGTCTTCAGCAGTTTTGTCTTCAGACTCTGAGATATTCGCAGTTGGAGTGGCTTCAGGAAACACTTGGCGTGATACTGAGTGGTGGTGCTCTTCTCCTTCTGGAACACTCGAAAGAGTGACTTGTGTCCTTGGTCCTTTGTGAAGCCTGTGAAATGTGGGCGACACTTGTGGAGAGGGAGTTGGCTGGGCCGCAAAGTCGTCATCATCAAGCACCGGAGTGGTGACTTGAGTTGGGGGAGTACGTGGCGATTCTTTTTGACGGGGGGAAACATGAGGGTGATTAGCCCATGAATCATCTTGAGCAATTGGCATCAAAGGACGACCAATGCTCATGAGTTCGTTGTTCGTGAGAACAGGCGATGATATCGTTGGGTGCTCAATCTGAGGAAGGACTTCATCATCATCTACATTGTCTTGGGGACCAATGTCTTCAGCTGCGGTGTGGTCAACAGCTGGATCTTCTTCAGCTTCAGGAGCCTCTGTGGTAGCAGGCTCATGAACCACTAAGCGACGTTCTTGGTGTGTGGACGCAGGACGAGCAACTGAGATTGGCTCGACGACAAGGGGCTCTGTGGGAGCAGCCCGACCTTTCTTCTTTGTCTTTCTCTTCTTGGTTGGTGGAGCATCGTCAGTGGTGTTCTTGGACTTGCGCCTTTTGGCTTCAGCTTTAGCTGCCCTTGTTTTCTTGAGTTCTGAAGTAACTGTGGGGACCTTAGGCTTCGAGCCTGTCATGCTGGCGGGGAAGACAATGCGAGGTTCTTCCTGGCTGGATGCTTCAGCTGGGGCCACAACATGCTTCTTCTTCTTGGCAGCCATCTTGGGGTCGATGCCAGGACGCCCAAGTGCCTTGCGCTTCTCGGCTTCATTGTAAGCTTGAACACATTTGGCAGCAAGGTGTTTCATTCGCTCTCGTGAACCTTTAGCTTCTTCACGTTTCTTGTGAAACGCCTCCTTGAGGTCATGCATCATTTGCTTGAAGTTTTGGAAATCAGTCACACTGAGCTTGGCCATGTGCTTCTTGAACTCGGCCTTTTCATAGTCAATTTTGTTCTTCAGTTCAACACTCCTCTCAGCTAGAGCCAGCTCAAGAGCAATGGCTCCGTGGAAGGAGACACTGAGGCCAATTGGGAGCTGAAGATCATCAAAACTGAGGTTTGGGCTGTCAAACCACTCATCAATGAACTTGTTCAGGATGTCCACGTCGAAAAGGGGAAGATCGTTGAAGATTTCCGCCTCTTGCTTGCTCTTTATCAGTAGCTCGAGAGCATCGTCGCCAAGATCATCGTCACTTGACAGATCAATGGCTTCGTTCTCATTCCTCAGAACGGCGCCTAGGGTCAGTGCTTGACCAGTAATCTGCATGGGCTTCTTCTTCTTCTCAGTCTTGGAGATGCCAGAAAGATCTTCAGAATGCACACTTGGTGCAGGAGGAGCAGTGGCCAGAGGCTTCGCACGCGAAGCTCTTGGTGCAGTGGAGGGCTTTGAAGCCTTGGGTTTCTTCTGCTTCTGTGGTTTTGGCAGATCAGGCGCTTCATCTGAATCAGCGTCATCTGCAGAGTGCTCCACGCCTGCCCCTTGAACCGTGAGTGATGAGACCTTCAAGGTTGTAGAAGGGCCCGACGATGTTGGGTTCATCATCGCGTGTGCCATCGGCCCGAGGAGCAGATGGACCGGGGTTGAATTCTAATTCTAGCGACTTCTTGTTCTTCGCTGCAGAGTCCTTGGCAAACTTGTACTTGCGCTTGAACAGATTGTCTTCACGGCACCATAGCAGAGAAGATGGGTCAGCATTCTCTGGCTGTGGTCCACGAACCACGCAAGGATAGAAACCTTGAGCAATGGCTTCGGAGTTGGACTTGGGTTGAAGATTTTTGTATAAGATGTCTCCACAAGGTTGCTTGATGGCATTCTTCTCAGCATACTCAGCAGTGACGAATCTGTACTTGTACCATTCCTGTGCCCAATATCTTCGAATCCATTGGATTCGTGTCTTGCATTCACCATAGGTTTCTTCGGGTTTAGTCTTGTACATTTCATACAGATCTGGTGGCAAATCCCTTGAAGTGCCCCCACGGTGTTGTCTGCCTCCCTTCCTTGCTGATTTTTCTGTGGCCATGTAGTTCAGACTGAATGGCCTCAAAACTGTCAAAGGCTTCCGTCTGCTGGTCAGACAAGAACTAGCTTCGGGAAATTTGATGTGATGTTGTAAGAACTCTGCAAATGAATGCAGACTATGAGAACCAAGTGATTCTCCCACAGACATGTACCTATGACAGCATTAGAGATGCGAGGGAAGGGGAAGAGGTCATATGCATTCTCAGAAGATTTTGAAGATAAATTAGTTTAGAAGACATTGGCCTCATAGCGCGAAGACATTCACTTTATGTTGGGAGTTGGTTCCAGATTTGTACGAATCCAAGAACAGGTACAATTGAGGAATCTAACTATGTGTGAAGCATAAGTGATATACTAGGCCTATTATGAGATGCAGAACATGATAGATCCAAATTTGTGGCCACAGAAACCACTTTTGGTGAAGAAAGATGAATCTATCGGATAAAAAAGGCAGTAAAAGTGAGTTTTAATTACCACACGAAGAACTTCTAGACGGAGTAGAGAGGAGGCCGAGCAGTTCGATCTTCCGTGCCCTAACTTGGCGACGGAGGACACCTACAGCGGTGGCGGAGAAGACGATGTCCGCGGCCGGCATGAGGACGGCGTCGGTGAGGTCGCTGCAGCTAAGCACTTCGTCGTCGGCATAGTCGAGAGCTAGCAGTGGCGCTAGGGTTTGTCTGAGGTGGAGAGGTGGAAGAAGTAGTTTTGACCGTGATGTGATGTGTATTTATAATGAAAGGGACAACACAACGCAATTACGCAGGTGCCCCTGGCGGTTCACATCTGATGGACACGTGGTGAACATGGAACACATTGGAAGTTGTTCCATGTTCCCATGCATGCCTGGACTGTCGGGTGGTCGTTCCGGCTTCTCCGGGTTTCAGGCAATAAGGATTGAGCATTTAAAACAGATTCAATGTTTGTCTCTGTATCTTCTGCTGACAAGGACGCAGAGAAGACATTCGACGGTTTCAATAGAATGCATATGATTTGGATAGACAGAATTTGAGGTAGAAGCATAGACGAGGTTAGGGTCCGATCACATTCACTTAGTCCAAAAGATTCAAACGAGAAGACATATTTATAAGTGAATGTTGTAGAGGACAGAACACAAATATATGTATATATATGAGTAACACTAAATCAACAGAGTGAAGATCAACATGAAGACAAATCAATGTCGAAGATAAATCAAATGCGAAGACTTAGCAAATGTAACGCCAAATGAAACACTTCAAACAAAAGTTTGATGGTGGCATTACCCACCGTATAGGAAGTATTAGACCCAGAAACGGCGCACAATTATCGTGGTGCTCCGAAGTCAAATTCCGCATTACTGTATTCACACTCAGGGTGTAAGTCTTCATTGATTGAAGATATACATTACTTCGTGTGTTGCACATCTAAGTCATCAACATGCATAAGTGTTAGGATGTGTGCTTAATCATAGGACATTCAAGGATTCTAAGATATTTAGCCCACATCGCAACTTGCAAAACCTTTTCTCATCCAAGGGCTTTGTGAAGATATCTGCCAATTGCTCTTCAGTGTTGACGTGAATGATACCAATATCTTCCTTCATGACATGATCACTGAGAAAGTGATGACGAATTTCAATGTGCTTTGTCTTCGAGTGCTGAACTGGGTTGATGGCAATCTTGATGGCGCTTTCATTGTCGCAGTAGAGTGGTACTTGCTTCAGATGGATGCCATAGTCCTTGAGTGTTTGCTTCATCCATAGAAGCTGAGTGCAGCAAGATCCAGCAGCAATGTATTCAGATTCAGCAGTGGAGAGCGATACACAGTTCTGCTTCTTTGAAGACCAACAGACAAGTGATCGTCCCAGAAAGTGGCATGTGCCTGATGTAGACTTGTGATCCACCTTGTCACTAGCATAATCAGCATCCGAGAATCTAACTAGATCAAACTCTAGGCCCTTTGGATACCATAATCCTAGTGTTGGGGTGTAAGCATAATATCGAAGAATTCGCTTCACAGCTAAGTGATGCGATTCCTTTGGTGCCGCTTGGAATCGGGCACACGTGCAAACACTAAGCATTATATCTGGCCTAGATGCACATAAATAAAGTAAAGAACCAATCATGGAGCGGTATACCTTTTGATCGAACTCTTTACCATTGGCGTCAGGACCCAGATGAATTTTGGTTGGCATTGGCGTCATGTAACCTTTGTAGTCTTGCATTCCAAACTCTTCGGGCAGTCTTTGAGATATTTCTCTTGAGATATGAAGATGTCGTTGCTTTGCTGACAAATTTGAAGACCAAGGAAGAACTTAAGCTCACTCATCATGGACATCTGATATTGCTCTTGCATCATGTGTCCAAACTCATCACTGTATTTCTAGTTAGTGTAGTCAAAGATAATGTCATCCACATATATTTGGCACACAAACAGTTCACCATAGTATGTCTTCGTGAAGAGTGTGGGATCTAGGGAACCAGGTTTGAAGCCTTTGCTCTTCAGGAAGTCTTTGAGTGTGTCATACCAAGTACGAGGGGCTTTTTTGAGGCCATACAGTGCCTTGTTAAGCTTGTATACCATATCAGGATGTTTTGGATCTTCAAAGCCAGGTGGTCGTGCAACATACACTTCTTCTTCAATATTGCCATTGAGAAAGGCACTCTTCACATCCATTTGATATAGAAGGATGTTGTGATGATTTGCGCAGGCTAGCAGTATGCGAATGGCTTCAAGCCTAGCCACAGGAGCAAATGTTTCATCAAAGTCAACCCCTTCAACTTGAGTGTATCCTTGAGCAACGGGACGAGCCTTGTTTCTGACAACTTGACCATGCTCATGTTGCTTGTTGCGATATATCCATTGGTGCCAATGATATTGTGCTTACGAGGATCAGGATGCTTGACCAATTCCCATAGATTGTTCATCTTGAACTGTTGGAGCTCTTCTTGCATAGCTTGAATCCATTCAGGTTCCATGAAGGCGTCAGCAACTTTCTTGGGTTCTGATCTTGAGACAAATGCAGAGTGCCCACAGAAATTTGCTAGCTGTATTGCTCTTGAACGAGTGAGTGGACCAGGTGCATTAATGCTATCAATTATCTTCTCAATCTGTACTTCATTTGCAACACAAGGATGAACTAGACGAAGATTTGCTCTTGTTGATCATTGTCATCATTTGGAGGATTGTCTTCAGGCTGAGCATTGTCATCAAGTTGATTTGGTGCAGAAATGATAAGTTCCTCTTCAGCCTGAGCCTCAGAAGGTATAATATCTCCAGTTCCCATGAGCTTGATGGATTCACTAGGTGGAACTTCATCTAGCACATTTGGTAGGTGCTCTCTTTGCGAGCCGTTAGTCTCATCGAACCGCACATCCACAGTTTCAACCACTTTATAGTGAAAGAGCTTGAAGACTCTGTAGGAGTGCGAATCCTTTCCGTAACCAAGCATAAAACCTTCATGTGCTTTCTGTGAAAATTTTGAAGTGTGATGTGGATCCTTGATCCAGCACCTAGCACCAAATACTCTGAAGTAACTGACATTTGGATTCTTACCAGTAAGGAGTTCGTAGGATGTCTTCTTCAGAAGCTTGTGAAGATAAACACAGTTGATGACATGGCATGCAGTATCAATGGCTTCGGGCCAGAACTTTCTTGGAGTCTTGTATTCATCAAGCATCGTCCGAGCCATCTCAATGAGTGTTCTGTTCTTGCGCTCCACGATTCCATTCTTCTGAGGTGTGTACGGAGCTGAGAACACATGAGTGATGCCCAATGTATCCAGGTAAAGGTCGAGGCTGGTGTTCTTGAACTCTGTGCCATTGTCACTTCTGATATGCTTGATCTTGACGACATAGTTCATCATGGCATGATTTGAGAAGAATCTCAAGACATCCTGCACTTCATTCTTGTAAAGGATTATATGCACCCATGTATATCTTGAATAATCATCAACTATGACGAAACCATAGAGGCAAGCAGTAGTAGTGAGAGTTGAGTAGTGAGTAGGTTCAAAGAGAACCATGTGAAACAGCTCGAAGGGTTGAGATGTAGTCATGATTGTCTTCGAGGGATGCTTGGCCCTCGTCATCTTTCCAGCTTCGCAGGCACCGCACAAATGATCCTTCTTGAACTTGACGCCCTCAATGCCTATGCATGCTTTTTCTTTGCGAGAGTGTGCAAGTTCCTCATGCTAGCATGCCCTAGCCTCCGATGCTAGAGCCAACACTCTGAAGCTTTTGCTAGAAGACATATATCCAACTGTGGTCCTGCTAAGAAATCTACCATGTACAAATCATCTTTCCGGTACCCTTCAAAGACTAGAGACTTGTTAGATTCCATTAGAACAAGGCAACAATATTTTCCAAATATCAGAATCATGTTCAAATCACAAAGCATTGAGACAGACATTAAGTTGAAACCAAGGGATTCAACAAGTATCACTTTATCCATGTGCTGATCCTTTGAGATTGCAACTCTACCTAGACCCAATACCTTGCTTTTACCAGTGTCAGCAAATGTGATGCGACTCTTGTCAGATGGACGTAAGGTTGAGTCCATGAGAAGACTTCGGTCACCAGTCATGTGATTAGTGCATCCACTGTCCATAATCCGTTCTGAAGCATGAGGTGTCATACCCTACAGTACAGTTAGGGGAATAGGCTTCACCAAGAGTATTGTGAAGCATAAACATTTGACGGACAAGAGGATTATTAAAGCTCGGATCAAGGTTAGGACTGATAGGATGATTGGCAAGCGATTCAGGAACAATATACATAGTAAGACCATTTGGGAATTTTATCTTGCGCCCCACAAGATGTTTTAGGTCCCCAGCAATAGCATCGGACGCCTTTGATTTCTAGCCGGAGACCTATCCCTGCAAAAGAGAGTTAAGTTTTATTAACCACCCACATTTTCAAGGGTGGCTGCGAAGCAATGAGTCTAAGTGCAGCATTTGAGAAATTCGGCTTTGGAGCCCTAGCAAATAGCCTTGCAGGAGGTGAATAGTACTCATATGAATAAGCAGAATAGTTCTTAGTTTTATGAACATAGCGGTTTGATGATACGCGCTCATATTCATAAGTTTGAGTATGATTTCCCTGCAAAACATTGGCGTTAGGGTGACTCAGGTGAGTCCTCTGTCTGTTTGAAGCCTTTGGGCCATACGAAGCCTTTGGTCTGGGGTTTGTCTTCTTGCTTTGTGGTGTCATGACGACATTCACAGGAAGATTCTCAAGACACTTTTTGGGCACCCAGATCTTCTTCATAGGAGGTCCATTCCTACAGTTAGTACCAATATACCAGGCAAACACTTCACCATTCTGATTCTTAAACAGTTTATAATTTGCATCAAAGGATTCATCAATGATAATAGGGTTAGCACAAGTGAAGCCAGATAAGGTGGATGGATCCACCGAAGGTCCCTTTGCAGCAACCCATGTGGTTTTGGGGTACTGCTCAGGCTTCCAGTAGGAATCATCAACATTCATTTTCCTCTCGAACCCAACACCCTCTTTTCTAGGGTTTCGGTTCAGGATCTTCTTTTTGAGGACATCACATAGTGTCTGATGCCCTTTGAGACTTTTATACATCCCAGTCTCAAGCAATGTCTTCAACCTAGCATTTTCATCAGCAATAGTAGTGGCATCCTCAGCAGAGGGGTTAGTTACCACATAAACAGTTGAAGATATTGCAACAGTAGCAGCAGTAGAACATTCAACAACAAAAGTAGCATTATCACGCTCAAGGCATTTTAGACATGGTGGTTCAAATCCTTCCTGAGAGGGACTGATCTGTTGAGTGCGAAGTGACTCGTTCTCTTTTTGAAGATCTTCATGAACTGCTCTCAATTTCTCAAGTTCTTGCTTCCTTTGAAGATAATAGTAGGAAATCTTTTCATGAGTTGTTGAGAGCGTTTCATGACGACTTTCAAGTTCCTCGTACTTAACATGAAGATTTTTTATGTCTTCAATTAAGGACTGAGATCGGGTCATTTCCGCGTCCAACAGGCCATCGCTTTTGTCTAGCAGTTTTTGAATATGTTCCATAGCTTTCTGTTGTTCAGTTGCAATTTTAGCAAGTGGTTTGTAGCTGGGTTTGGATTCACAATCAGAGTCATCTTCACTTGATGTTTGAAAGTAAGCATCGCATGAGTTTACCTTGGCACCACGTGCCATGAAGCAGTAGGTGGGAGCGGAGTCGTCCTTGTCATTGGCATCAGTGTTGGTGACGGAGCCATTGTCTTCAGTGTTGAAGATGGACTTGGCAACGTAGGATGTAGCTAGAGCCAGACTTTCAACACCATATTCAAACTCCTCCTCAGACTCCACCTCCGCCTCCTCAGAAGCATACTCTTCTTCTGAATCCATCTCCTTGCCGACAAAAGCACGAGCCTTGCCAGATGAGCTCTTCTTGTGTGATGAAGACTTTGATGAAGAGTTGGAAGAAGACTTTGAGGATTTCTTCTTCTTCTTGTCATCAGAATCATATTCCTTGCTCTTCTTCTTCTTGTTGTTTTCATTGTCCCACTGCGGACACTCAGAGATGTAGTGACCAGGTTTCTTGCACTTGTGGCACGTTCTCTTCTTGTGGTCATGAATGGAAGCTTCATCATTTCTTGAGCTGGATCGTGAAGACTTTCTTCTTGGTGAATTTCTGGAACTTCTTCACGAGCATAGCAAGCTCCTTTCCAATATCTTCAGGATCACCAGAACTGCAGTCAGATTCTTCTTCAGATGAGGAAACAGCCTTTGCCTTCAAGGCGCGAGTTCAGCCATAGTTGGGACCATAGATATCTCTTTTCTCAGATAGCCGAAACTCATGTGTGTTGAGCCTCTCAAGTACGTCAGACGGATCGAGTGTCTTTAAGTCAGGGCATTCTTGGATCATCAGGGCTAGGGTGTCAAGTGATCTCAGGAGTGTCTTGACAATTTCATGCTTGGTGATCTCAGTGGCGCCGAGAGCATGAAGCTCATTTGTGATGTCAGTGAGGCGATCAAACGTGCGCTGGACATTCTCATTGTCATTTCTCTTGAAGCGGTTGAAGAGGTTGCGAAGGACACTGATCCTTTGATCTCTCTGGGTTGAGACGCCTTCGTTGACCTTGGAGAGCCAGACCCAGACTAGCTTCGACGTTTCCAGAGAACTCACACGGCCATACTGTCCTTTGGTCAGATGACCGCAGATGATGTTCTTCGCAGTAGAATCCAGTTGAATGAACTTCTTGACATCAGCAGGAGTGACACCTTCACCGCCCTTGGGAACACCATTCTTGACGACATACCAAAGATCGACATCAATGGCTTCAAGATGCATGCGCATCTTATTCTTCCAGTAGGGCTAATCAGTGCCATCGAAGACAGGGAACGTAGCGGAGACTTTGATTATCCATGCAGTCAACATAGCTAAAACTCCGGGTGGTTAAACCGAATCACACAGAACAGGGGAGTACCTTGCTCTGATGCTAATTGAAAGTGCTAGTAATCGACTAGAGGGGGTGAATAGGTGATTTTTATGAAAGTCTTCAAAACATGAGAGTTTCGAAGAGAAACGATAGAGATGAACCTATTAACATGCAGCGGAAGGTAGACTACACTAGGCAAGCCATAGTCAAGTATTCAATGAAGTGAAAGCACGAAGACTATTAGCAGCTAGGCAGTATGGATCAAGATGAAAGATAGTATGAAGCCAATCAGAACAGGTAGTCAAACAATGAAGTCAAACAGATAATGCAAGAAGGCAATGACTTCACAAAGACAAACTGTAAGTAATGAGAAAGAAAAGATAGAACCAGTTGCTTGGTGAAGACAAAGGATTTGTTGGACTAGTTCCAGTTGCTGTGACAACTGTACGTCTGGTTAGGGAGGCTGAGATTTAACTCAGAAGACCACGTCTTCACCTTATTCCCCTTGAGCTAAGGACACCCAGTCCTCGCCCAATCACTTTGGTAAGTCTTCAAGGTAGACTTCCGAACCTTCACAGACTTCATTCACCGGCAATCCACAATGACTCTTGGATGCTCAGAACGCGACGCCTAACCGGCTGGAGGATTCACATTCCTCAAGTGTAACAAGTCTTCAGGTCACGTGGACAGAAAGACTTCAGTGATGCCTAACACTCTTTGGCTCTGGGTGTTTTGGGCTTAGTCCTCGCAAGGATTTCTCTCTCTCTCAAAAGCTTCGGAAGTGGGTTGCTCTCAAACGACAAAAGCCTTGCACTAACTCTGAGCAGCCACCAATTTATGGTGTAGGGGGTGGGCTATTTATAGTCACTAGGCAACCCGATCTGATTTGACCGAAATGACCCTGGGTCACTAAGGAACTGACACGTGTTCCAACGGTCAAATTTCAAACAGACACAGCAGCTTGACTTGGACTACAAGTAAAGCTGACTCATCCAGCTCTGGATAAGATTTTCTCTCATTGTCTTCGCTAGAAGACATAGGATTTGGTTGAGCATCACTTCAGTCACTCTGACTTCGTTCACTTGGACCCCACTTAATAGTACGGTGGTTCCTATGACTCAACAAAGAATAGAAGGAAACTACGAAACAACTATGTCTTCGCACTCCATAGTCTTCACGTGAATATCTTCTCAAGTCATAAACTTCGATGTGATTGTCTTCACATACCACCATTATCTTCAATGTCTTCATACATTTTTAGGGGTCATCTCCGGTAGGTAAACCGAATCAATGAGGGACTACTACCTGTGTTATCCTGCAATTCTCACAAACATATTAGTCCCTCAACCAGGTTTGTCGTCAATACTCCAAAACCAACTAGGGGTGGCACTAGATGCACTTACAGTTTACAATCGAGGTTAGCACGTGCATGGTCCGTTGTCTAATAGCACATTATTGTGCAATTGCAGGAACCATTCTAATATTTAGGTTTTTAACAGTTTGGTCTTGCACATGTAGGTCCTGCTGTCAGAGGTTTTGACCCACTATTCGACCCTTTTTGCATATGGGGAAATGAGTTGTCCATGAATATCAATCAAGTCAAGAAACTCAGAAAGATTGTTAGGATAAATAAATTAGCGACAAAAAACAATAAGATCTTTGTCTGCACAATGAAGAAGACATCAGTTCAGTATAAGATGGTACTAACTATTATACCTTGCTTTTTTTATTCCTTTGCCCCATTTCCAATATAGAGAAGATATTTATGCACATCCTTGGTTTCAGGCCTTTCCAAAGCAGTTCACGGATGATTACCTCTCAAACCACCTCTATGGTCAGGAGGCGAGGAAGGTTTTCATACAACACCCACGGTTCAATATAGAAGTGTTCCTCAAGAGGACGAAGGACAGACGGTCAATCATCCACAGGCACTGGCCTAAGTTGCAAAGACCTTCAACATGAATGAAGGCTCAATATTCGCCTTCTGCTTCAGCAATTTTCTAGATGAGATGCATATGTCTATATACCGTCTATGATGCTAATTTCGAAAGGTTCTACATGTTGCATGTGAAACTTGGTGCTGGTGCAGTTGTGTAATGGGGTACGATACGTCCATTTTGCATCATGCTTTTATATCGATATTTATTGCATTATGGGCTGTTATTACACATTATGTCACAATACTTATACCTTTTCTCTCTTATTTTACAAGGTTTGCATGAAGAGGGAGAATGTCAGCAGCGGGAATTTCAGGCTGGAAATGGAGCAAATATTAGAGACCTATTCTACACAACTCCAAAAGTCCTGAAACTCCATGAAAGTTAGTTTTGGAATATATTAAAAATACTAGGCAAAGAAAGCACCAGAGGGGGGGGGGGCACACCCTATCCACGAGGGTGGAGGGCCACCTGGAAGTCCCCCGATGCCCATCTTCTGGTATAAGGTGTCTTTTGCCCTGAAAAAAATCATAAGGAAGCTATCGGGACGAAGTGCCGCCGTTTCGAGGCGGAACCTGGGCAGAACCAATCTAGGGCTCCGGCGGAGCTGTTCTGCCGGGGAAACATCCCTCAGGGAGGGGGAAATTGTCACCATCGATCCTCTCATCCGGAGAGGGTCAATCTCCATCAACATCTTCACCAGCACCATCTCCTCTCAAACCCTAGTTTATCTCTTGTATCCGATCTTTGTCTCAAAACCTCAGATTGGTACCTGTGGGTTGCTAGTAGTGTTGATTACTCCTTGTAGTTGATGCTAGTTGGTTTATTCGGTGGAAGATTATATGTTCAGATCCTTTATGCATATTAATACCCCTCTGATTATGAACATGAATATGATTTGTGAGTAGTTACATTTGTTCCTAAGGACATGGGAGAAGTCTTGTTATAAGTAGTCATGTGAATTTGGTATTTGTTCGATATTTTGATGAGATGTATGTTGTCTTTCCTCTAGTGGTGTTATGTGAACGTCGACTACATGAAACTTCACCATTATTTGGGCCTAGGGGAAGGCATTGGGAAGTAATAAGTAGATGATGGGTTGCTAGAGTGATAGAAGCTTAAACCCTAGTTTATGTGTTGCCTCGTAAGGGGCTGATTTGGATCCATATGTTTGTTGCTATCGTTAGGTTTACATTAATTCCTCTTTCATAGTTGCGGGTGCTTGTCCAAGGAAGGGCAGTACCAAAACACTGGTCCACCCACATATCAAATCATCAAAGTAACGAACGCGAATCATATGAGCATGATGAAAACTAGCTTGACGATAATTCCCATGTGTCCTCGGGAGCGTTTTCCTTTATATAAGAGTTTGTTCAGGCTTGTCCTTTGCTACAAAAAGGATTGGGCCACCTTGCTTCACCTTGTTTACTTTTGTTACTTGTTACCCGTTACAAATTACCTTATGATAAAACTATGTGTTACCGATAATTTCAGTGCTTGCAGAGAATACCTTACTGAAAACCGTTTGTCATTTCCTTCTGCTCCTCGTTGGATTCGACACTCTTACTTATGAAAGGACTATGATAGATCCCCTATACTTGTGGGTCATCAAGACTCTTTTCTGGCGTCGTTGCCGGGGAGTGAAGCGCCTTTGGTAGGTGGAATTTGGTAAGGAAAAATTTATATAGTGTGCTGAAATTTACTATCACTTGTTACTGTGGAAAATAATCCTTTGAGGGGCTTGTTCGGGGTATCTTCACCCCGACCAGTAGAGCAAAGAGTTGCTCCTCAACCTACTGAACCTACTGAAAATGTTTACTTTGAAATTCCTTCGGGTATGATAGAGAAATGATAACCCACAAGTATAGGGGATCAGTTGTAGCCTCTTTCGATAAGTAAGAGTGTCGAACCCAATGAGGAGCTAAAGGTAGAACAAATATTCCCTCAAGTTCTATTGACCACCGATACAACTCTACGTACACTTAATGTTCGCTTTACCTAGAACAAGTATGAAACTAGAAGTACTTTGTAGGTGTTGTTGGATAGGTTTGCAAGATAATAAAGAGCGCGTAAATAAAAAGTAGGGGTTGTTTAGATGAGGACACAACTGAGTTAGTTTTAGTAGCGAGCTTTTGGTCACACAAGAAAGTTATTTGTCCCTAGGCAATCGATAACTAGACCGGTAATCACTATTGCAATTTTATATGAGGGAGAGGCATAAGCTAACATACTTTGTCTCCTTGGATCATATGCACTTATGATTGGAATTCTAGAAAGCATCCGCAACTACTAAAGATCATTAAGGTAAAACCCAACCATAGCATTAAAGTACCAAGTCCTCTTGATTCCCATACGCAAACAACCTACCTACTCGGGTCTGTGCTTCTGTCACTCACACCACCCACCATAAGCAAATCATGAACATATTGCAAACCCTACAATGGGGATCCCTCACGCTTGCGCGACACGGAGAGCACCATAGCACAGCACCAATAATAAAACATGCAACTCAAACCAATCACGATCATCAATGAACCCATAGGACAAAACGGATCTACTCAGACATCATAGGGTAGCCATACATCATTGGGAAATAATATACAGCGTTGAGCACCATGTTTAAGTAGATATTACAGCGGGTAAAAGAGGAGTTACACCGCTGCATAAAGGGGGGAAGATTTGGTGATGACGGTGGTGAAGTTGTTGTTGTAGATCGTTGTCGCGATGATGGCCCCGGCGGCGTTCCGGCGCCACCGGGAGAGAGGGGGAGAGAGCCCCCCTTCCTCTTCTTCTTCTTCTTCTTCTTCTTCTTCTTCTTCTTCTTCTTCTTCTTCTTCTTCTTCTTCTTCTTCTTCTTCTTCTTCTTCTTCTTCTTCTTCTTCTTCTTCTTCTTCTTCTTCTTCTTCTTCTTCTTCTTCTTCTTCTTCTTCTTCTTCTTCTTCTTCTTCTTCTTCTTCTTCTTCTTCTTCTTCTTCTTCTTCTTCTTCTTCTTCTTCTTCTTCTTCTTCTTCTTCTTCTTCTTCTTCTTCTTCTTCTTCTTCTTCTTCTTCTTCTTCTTCTTCTTCTTCTTCTTCTTCTTCTTCTTCTTCTTCTTCTTCTTCTTCTTCTTCTTCTTCTTCTTCTTCTTCTTCTTCTTCTTCTTCTTCTTCTTCTTCTTCTTCTTCTTCTTCTTCTTCTTCTTCTTCTTCTTCTTCTTCCTTGACCTTCCCCCTAGATGGGAGAAGGGTTTCCTCTCTGGTCCTTGGCTTCCATGGCAGCGGAGGGGCGGGAGCCCCTCCAAGATTGGATCTCTCTCTCTGTTTCCTTCTGTTTATGCGCTCCCCGATTTTGCCCTTTCACCGTTTCTTAAATTCCTGGAGATCCGTAACTCCGATTGGGCTGAAATTTGGACACGATTTTTATCCGGATATTGGCTTTCTTGCGGCAAAAGAAGGGCACCAACCGCTTTACAGAGTGGCCACGAGGGCCCAGGGCGTGCCCTACCCCCTAGGGCGCGCCCCTCACCCTCATGGGCCCCTCGGGCATCGTCTCGCGTTGATTCCACTTCCCAAAATTCACATATATTCCAGAAAAGATCTCCGAAAGTTTTTATCGCGTTTGGACTCTGTCTGATATGGATTTTCTGCAAAACAAAAAACATGCAACAAATAGGAATTGGCACTGGATCGATATGTTAGTCCTAAAAATATTATAAAAAGTTGCCAAAAGTATGTAAAACTTTTAGAATATTGGCATGGAACAATCAAAAATTATAGATACAACGGAGACGTATCATCATCCCCAAGCTTAATTCCTGCTCGTCCTCGAGTAGGTAACTGATAAAAAAGATAATTTTTGATGTGGAATGCTACCTAGCATAATCTTGATCATGCAATCTAATCATGGCATGAATATTAAGACACGAGTGATTCAAAGCAATAGTCTATCATTTGACATTAAGACAATAATAATTCAAGCATACTAATAAAGTAATCATGTCTTCTCAAAATAACATGGCCAAAGGAAGTTCATCCCTACAAAATCATATAGTTTGGCTATGCTCCATCTTCGTCACACAAAATGTTCAAATCATGCACAACCCCGATGACAAGCCAAGCAATTGTTTCATACTTTAGTATTCTCAAACTTTTTCAACCTTCATGCAATACATGAGCGTGAGCCATGGACATAGCACTATAGGTGGAATAGAATATGATAGTGGAGGTTGTGTGGAGAAGACAAAAAGGAAGAAAGTCTCACATCAACGCGGCTAATCAATGGGCTATGGAGATGCCCATCAATTGATGTCAATGCGACGAGTAGGGATTGCCATGCAACGGATGCACTAAGAACTATAAGTGTATCAAAGCTCAAACTGAAAACTAAGTGGGTGTGCATCCAACTTGCTTGCTCGACCTAGGGCATTTGAGGAATCCCATCGCTGGAATATACAAGCCAAGTTCTATAATGAAAATTCCCACTAGTATATGAAAGTGATAACTCAAGAGACTCTCTATATGAAGAACATGGTGCTACCCTGAAGCACAAGTGTGGTAAAAGGATAGTAACATTGCCCCTCCTCTCTTTTTCTCTCATTTTTTGGTTTTGGTGGGATTCTTTGGCCTTTTTTTATTTGGGCTTCTTTGGCCTCTTTTATTTTGATAACCTCACATGGGACAATGTTCTAATAATGATCATCACACTTTTATTTACTTAGAACTCAATATTACAACTCGATACTAGAACAAAGATATGACTCTATATGAATGCCTCCGGCGGTGTAGCGGGATTGCAATGATCTAGCGTAGCAATGAAATAAAAAAAGACGGACAAGCCATGAAAATATCATGCTAGCTATCTTACGATCATGCAAAGCAATATGACAATGAATGCTCAAGTCATGTATATGAAGATGATGGAAGTTGCATGGCAATATATCTCGGAATGGCTATGGAAATGCCATAATAGGTAGGTAACACCCCTACAGCAACGCATCGATGCGTTGTTGTATGCCCGTATAAGTGTTGCAATGGTTTACACCAGCGGATTAATATGTGTTGCCGTTGGTGGCGTTGCAAGGGATTACAACAACGTATATGCATTCGTTGGTAAACAACGTCTAGAAACGTTGCTACCTAGCAACGTATGGGGTTAGAGTCTAACAACACTACATAATGCGTTGCTGGTCACCGTGCACAAAGGCTTTTCAAATGGATATCCAACCCAATCCAGGCCAATATGGGTTGGGCTTTTCAATTGGGCATATATATAATATTGCCATCAGCCCAATATGGGTTGATCGGTCAACATTTCTATTTTCTGTTGGAAAAAATCTCTACAATTATTTGTTGGCTCAATTCCATAGAGGCTACTTTTTCCATTGACCAAGTCAATTACCCAACATAGGGTATTTTCACATCACATGACAAATAATTACTCTATAAATATCAATGCCAATTCCACATCACGTTTCATAGTTCACATTCCCCATTAGCCAAAATAACACAAGCTATATATCAACCTGATACAACATGTAGCATCAACAGACACTAAGAAATATATTAACAAATGACTGTTCTCTTGACTCTCAAACACAATTGTATAGCTCTCCTCTTCAAAGTTACATTTGCTGGAGGCCCTTTCTCATGGCATCTTGCAGGCAGCTAGGATTGCTTTGGTCTTTCTTTGTCCATCCCAACTTCTTGAAAGATGAGCTGCATATCATGCCATCAAAAGAATAGGGCTAGAATCTGCAACAAAGATGTAAACATATCAGTAAGCATGAGTTAAAAAAATATATCTACCATTGCAAAAAAAAATTGAGTTTAGAATTAACCATGTTCTCCTTACTGTAGCTTATATAAATATTACCTAACAAAACACTACTTTTCATAATGTTCATGATGAAATTTTACATATGCTGATAAGAGAACCATATCCAAATGAAAATGATAAATAAAGTTAGTGGCCCGAGATATCACTTTATCAGCTAATCAGAACAAAATAAGCCATGATGTTCCTCACACAAACCACCAAGATCATTACCATCAGGGATCTGCTTGTCAAATCAGGCACCAATTTTTTAACACCCATCTGTTCCAAAGCAAGCATCACTCTGCCTCGATAACCATAGCTTGCCCCCTCAAAGACCAACCAAAAGATTTATCAACATGTGTATGTTAAGAATATGGTCATCATGACAGAAAGGCAGTCTGTGTTTTGTCTGAACTCTAATACACACATATATAGTGAAGACAACAAATTCATTATTGTTGCAAATGAGGTGATCATTGTTGATTGAGTTCTACAATGAATTCTGCCATCGTCGTAGTTTTCGCTGTAGTTGACTCTTCCCTTGTCCTTGCACACTCAATATTGTGTGATTTATTATGTCATCTTGTCACAAGTTTTTTTTGCTGTCTCTGGAGATAACAGCTCATGCTCCATAATCTGCAATTGTATCAATGGTGCCTTTGTCATGTATAATGCAGTGTTGCTGCTGTAGTAACTAATCAGTTCGTAACCTGTTAGCTCTGAATGGTGATCCAAAGCTACTACTTGAAAATATGCTAAACTGGACATGTATACATTTAGAAATCAACCAGATTAGCTGGGGATTCCCTGGTGGGTTGGGTAGCATAGTTGGGAGAATAATACATATTTCGACACTTACATTTGCCATAGCGAAATTAATCAGATATGCATGCACCTTGTCCCTAGCTAGGATTTGACGCGCAGAAATCAATCAGATAGACTAGCTAGAGACTACAACATATACTTGTGGAGAAGTACTGCTACTTATTAGTACGTGGTGAGTATCCTGCGAGTACAAGAATTCAGCCATCTCACCAGAGTGGAACTGCAATAGTAATTTGTAAAATATCCTGAGCGGTTCCTCTGGCCAAATTTGGATGACCTTTGATGAGGCTAGCATTATGGATCTCACACCTCATTTACCCTGCGAAGGAGAACAGAGCAGATTAGATCGCATAAAATTGTTAGTGAACTGCAAGCTTGCTTGGAATCAGTACTAATTAGTTGCTACTTGAGTAGAGGACAGTACTGCCGCAGGGGATGCCTATTAGTAGTAATTGAGTTGGCAATTAAGAAGATCCATGAAGTTAGCAATAGTATGAGGACGCTAGGTATATATGGACGAGGAAATTGCATATCAGTGTGGAGCAGTTAACAAAGGTGAGTTAGCCTAAAAAAGTTAATAAGGGTGAGTTCAAAATCCATTGGTGAATTAGTTTAAGTTGTTAGCAAGCAATCAAACAAGCGGGCGACGGTGGGGGAGTAAGCATCTGGACTACTACGGGTTGAGCCATACAACGGCCTCGAAGGTGCACATACCATGCCGACGGTGCTGCCGCGACGGGAAATAGGCGAAGGTGGAGATACCTGAGGCTAATGGACGTGCCACAAGCAGGGCTGCTGGCCGGAGACCATTGAGGAGGCGATGCAGATGGAGCCCAAACTTACGCGGTCACACATCGGAGGTGGCCCAGCGCCGTGGACCTTGCCGTTGCCGCATGATCCAGGAGAAAGGAGGGGGATGGATGAGAACGACAGAGGCGGTGAGGGAATGGGTGGCAACCGACTTCCCCACGGTGCTCCACTTTGTCTCGGCGGCGCAAGGTAAACGAGCGGCGAGAGAACGACGGGGAGGGGTTAACCGGATGGAGAGGGAAAACATAGGAGAGGCTAGATCCAACGGGGAGGCGAGTCGTGAAGGCGCAAGCAGCGGCGGGTCAGATGACAACGGCGGCGCAAGTATAGAGGGCGGTTGCAGCGAGAGAGCCGACGGCATTGCGGAGGCTTTGTTCGAGGGAGATAAAATTTCTTTTAGAGCTAGAGTAATAATATATGGTCACCAGAAATTTCCTAGATCCCGCCACGCACGTCCAAAAACATCTCGCATCGTGCGCTTTTTTTTGATATATTGGACGATGTTTCCCTCTATTGGGTTGCCACGTTACATTATTATTAGTTTTGACTAATCTGGTTGGTTCAAAAATTCTTAGACATACCACTTACTTTGTTCATCTCATCAAATTTGACAAAATACTGTCCGTATAAGACATTTTTTAAGTTTTGAACTACAAAACCATCTTATATTTAGATATAGAGGAAATTTAGGGTATCTTCAAAGACGAACCCTTAAAATGCACAACCGAACCATAATGTCCGGATATAATTTTTCATCTAATATGAACCCCTATTTGTATGTGGGCACGTCCGCATGTCCATTTTCCGCAAAGCTGATCATTTGTGGGCGTCTCAACTAATGCCACATACGCATCTGACACCCCGGTCTTACCGAAAAATAATTCTGGCGCCCTCGCCCTCTCACACGTAACCGCCCTCCGCTAGTCATGCCACATTCATGATGGCCCAGCGCGAACACGACCTATCACTCGAGCAGGAATTGAAGTGCCACACCAGCCGAGAGCGATGCCAGCGTCGCGTCCCGGTCTCCGCACATGTACCATGCCGGAAGAACATGATCGCAAGGGGCGACGAGACGACTCTCTAACGCATTGAAGTCGGCTGCCCGCCCATCCGCCCACCGACATTAAACTGTCGCGGAGATTGGGAAACCCACTCCAACGCCCACATTGAAACAACACCCTGCACGTGATCGCGCACTCCATGATCGCTTTTGTTCCTCCTTTGTGCATCACCTCCGCCATGACGGCGAGCTCTAGCGCGTTGTGGGAGACCCTCATGATGGAGCGGAAGTACGAGTTAGCTGGTCTTGCAGCAGGCTTGCGGCGAGTTCGTTTGAGGTGAGTGACAATGACCCTATGATGGAGAAGGCGTTCGACGATGAGCCGGTGCCCGTGCTCACGCCGGTCCATGCCGTCTTCGCCATGGAGTGGGCGTAGTTCACACTTCAACGTCGTCATGGCGAAGGAGCAGCTGGCACCACCGTTGTTGGCGTTTCGTCTAGCGCAGGAGGACCAACGCTACAAACCTCACCCTCCTCATGCATCACCAGTTGGTGGAGGGCCAAATCTACGGCGAGTTCATGAGCGAGGAGGCCGTGGTGGCTTTGGGCACGGAGGACCCGAACTTCGTTGACCAGCAGGGGCGCTCTACGAGGCCGCACACAGTGTTCGCGTTGGTGACAACGTGATCGAGGCAGTGGTGGACGCGAAGGTGATCGCCGACAAGAACGTCAGCAGTACCACTTTGTTCACCCCGCATGTGCCGTTCGTGGACCTCACCTCAACCGGCGATGTCCACACAGTGGACTCCGGCGAGGACGAGTAGCACATGTGACATCTCGTGTCCCATGTGGGCCTCTTCCTGATCATGTGACCCACAACTTCACTTTCCGGGAATCATGACTTTTGATCTCACTAGATGAGGGGAAGAACAGGAACGGGCGGTGAAGATTTTGGCTAGGTTAACTTTTGCTATGTTAAAGAGATTGTCAAGTTCGCTTTTATTTAATGAAATATGTCGAATGTCATGGATTTAGTACGGTTTACATGAAAATTGTATGGTTTGCACGAAATATCTCCAGTTTGTTCAAATTCCATTCATTTGATGGATAGGATTGGATTGTCGGCTCCCGCATCAGTATTCGTGGACGAGCCCAGACAGTCCACGGATGAATACTATATCCGTTTTAGGGGACGGTGTTGGAGATGCCCTTATATGTTTCCAATCCAAAATATATGCGAAATCTAAATCTGACAGATAACTCACTCATCGTACACATAGGGATAAATAATGGGGTATTCATTTGCACATAAAGGATGAATGAAACTAAAATTCATGGAGGGAAGGAACAGAGTGGGGTTAAAAAAGAGGGAAGATATACTATATAATTTCCGAGCTCCGCACACTTTTTTTTACTGCATTTGATCACCATTTAACTACCAATTAGAATACGACAATTTAATGGATTGTATGTATTTGATAGTTTTAGCAGTACTATAATAACAAGCAAACAAAATAGATTAAAATATGTTAAGTTTTTAGTCCTTGCAAGTGCGGCGCCTTTTCTTTAAGTTTGTCTACCATGCTCCGATCCTCCCCGGGTGTGTCCATCTGGACATAGTCGATGGAGGTTCGACGTGAATTTCTTCTTTCTATGGGACAAATATTTGATGTCAGTTATTTCAGATTTATTCATGAATCAATTACGACATATGCGGCTCCAGGACGCTGGTCCTTAGAGGCACGTGCACGCAGACTTCCCTGTTTCCATCAACAACGTCTAGCCGGCTCCTGTACGTGGGTGACGACAATGATGGGTTGGGGGCTTGCACTGTCGACGGTAGTGGTTATTTGATGGCCTAGAGACTTCAGTTTCATTTTTGTTATGTTCGAGGTGTTTTGTACTCATAGTCTCTTTGTCGGTGCCGGATAAGGCATCTTCGAGATAGAGAAACGCCAAAAAATCCTTATCACAACGTTCCATTGCCGCCGCCACCATGTCTATGTCACCAAGGAACCAAAACCCAAGGGAAAGTGATGACGTACTGGAACTAATAACAGAGGAAAGGGAGGGGTCACCACTCCTCAAGCCAACGACAAGGTCGTTGGACCAAACAAAGGAAAGGTACGGAGGCAGTGACAAGGAACCCTAGGCTTTTTGTATGTTTTCATGTTTTTTTATTTAGAATATTTTTATATATGAATTTTTTAAATATACAATGAACTTTTTCTAATTGCGCAATAACTTTTTAAATATGTGATGAAAATTTCTAAAACACAATAAACATTTTGAAATATATATTAAACATATTTAAATACTCGATGAACATTTTGAAATACACAACGAACACGTTTAAAATACACGATGTATTTTTTCTCAAATACGTATTTTCCTTTGAAATATGTGAGTATTTTTAAATACACGATGAATAAATTTTGAGTACACAATAAATATTTCTAAAATTCACTATGACTTTTTGGTAATATATGATGAACATTATTCAAGTATACGATGAACAATTGCTAAATACATGATATGTTTTCATGAAATAGAGCATGTATAATTTTTCAAATAGACAACGAAAATTTATAGAATACATGATAAAGATTCTTTTAAATGCATGATGAACATTTTGAAAATACACGAAGGTTTCTCTTCCAAAAAATTAAAAATTCCATGTTTTCTGAGAAACAGGAACTCTCCAAAATTACAAGAACAATTTTCACTTGCATGAACAAAATTTGCACTACTTTTTTTTACATAGTTATATAAAATTACTAAAATACAAATATTTTTATAAATAAGTAAAATGTTGGATTTCAAGTGAACATACACGTACAAGTAGCAACTTCGTTTTGAGTGTAACGTACGAGTAGCAACTTCATTTTGAGTGTCACGTACGAGTTCCAACTTCATTTTGAGTGTAACGTACAAGTAGCAATCTTTTTTTAGAGAATTTGTACAAATAGATATTTTTTGTGAGTAAATTGCAGTAGCAACCGAGCGACATTAAAAATCAGCGGCGGCCCATTTCGCTAGGCCCCGTGTGCACGTTCCTAGGTCTGGACTTGATTTCTTTTTTAGAAACGGGCCAGGGCTTGCTAAGTCCCAGGTGCGTGCGCTTTGGTTCATTTAGAAGGAATCTACCAGTTTTTCCTTTTTAATTATTGTGATGGAATAATAATATGTGATCTGCACAGTGCACATTTGAATTATGTCTAATTGATATTAAATTAATCAAAATTTTAAAATAGCAATGCATAGCGTGCACCACATAGTATCTGTTGTTGTCCACACCACAAGCAACAAATAGAGTCCAATACATATATGCGTAGGTATAGAAGATACCTGACAACACATCCTTAAAGCATTGCAAGTAATGCGTTGTTAAAGGGGGGTTCTTGTTGTAGTCTGTTTTGAGGAAGATATAAGGAGACTTATGTGTGACAGAGCGTATCATATCACGGGGTTTGGATGCACCGCGAAGTTTGCACCGACTCTCGAGGTGAGAAAAGGGCAATGCACGGTACCGAAGAGGCTAGCAATGATGGAAGGGTGAGAGTGCGTATAATCCATGGACTCAACATTAGTCATAAAGAACTCACATACTTATTGCAAAAGTCTATTAGCTATCAAAACAAAGTACTACACGCATGCTCCTACGGGGATAGATTGGTAGGAAAAGACCATCGCTCGTCCCCGACCGCCACTCATAAGGAAGACAATCAAAAAATAAATCATGCTCCGACTTCGTTACATAACGATTCACCATACGTGCATGCTACGGGAATCACAAACCTTAACACAAGTATTTCTCAAATTCACAACTACTCACTAGGATGACTCTAATATCACCATCTTTATATCGCAAAACTATTGCAAGGAATCAAACATATCATATTCAGTGATCTACAAGTTTTATGTAGGATTTTATGACTAACCATGTGAATGACCAATTCCTGTCATCTCTCTAAATAGATATAAGTGAAGCAAGAGAGTTTAATTCTTTCCACAAAAGATATGTCCACGCTCTAACAAATATAAGTGAAGCAAAAGAGCATTCTACAAATGGCGGTTTTCTATGTGTAGGAAAACAGGCAATCGAAACTTCAAATGATATATGTGATGCACATGAAGCATTCTATAAAGCCATACTCAAAAGATATAGGTGAAGTGCAAAGAGCATTCTACAAATCAACCAAGTACTATCTCATACCAGCATGGTGCATCAAAGAAAAGTGAAAACTAAATGCAAAAGACGCTCCAAGATTTGCACATATCACATGAACGAAACGAAACCGAAAACATACCGATACTTGTTGAAGAAAGATGGATTGCCTTCCAGGGCATCCCCAAGCTTAGATGCTTGAGTCTCCTTGAATATTTACATGGGGTGCCTTGGGCATCCCCAATATTGAGCTCTTGCCTCTCCTCCTTCTCCTCATATCGAGACCTCCTCGATCCTTGATCACTTCATCCACACAAAACTCAACACAAAGTTCGGTAAGATCAGTTAGTATAATAAAGCAAATCAATTCATATTTTGTTTTTGCATTTTAGCTACTTTAATATAACTTTTTCATGGCTTAATCCACTGATAGAAATCGATAGTTTCATCAAAACAAGCAAGCAATGCATCAAAAACAGAATCTGTCTTGAACAAGACAGTCTGTAGTAATCTGAACATTCACCATACTTCTGATACTCCAAAAATTCTGAAAAAACTAGGAAAAATAAAAAAATTGTATAGAAAGACATTTCAAAAAGTTTCAGAACCGTTTGATGTTCCAGTAAAAAAAATGTAAAATCACGCACTACAGCGAAAGTTTCTATTTTGCACCGCACAAACCAACAAGCAATGTAAACATCCTAAAGGCAAATCTTGGCACATTATTTTTATAATACAATGGAATTGTACAAGGGGATAATTATTTTTGTTGAAAATTTTCTGTAATCAAGATTCACAATGTTTCCATGAGCATGAACAAAGTTCAAGGAGCTCCCCCACTTCAACAATGCTTGTCTCTTTCACTTTCACTTTCCTTTTTGAAAAGTTTTGGGTTCCCCTCTTTATTTTGTTTTGTTTTTGAACTCTATAAAAGCACTCAACAGAAATAAATGACTCTCTAAAACTTCCGGGTTATCTCCCTGGCAGCGCTTTCTTTAAAGCCATTAAGCTAGACATAAGGTGCTCAAGTAATGAATCCACACGGATCCCAAGGTATATCAAAGCCAAATTGAATTACCAATGATTGGGCATTTAGTAGTGAGCACAAAGCAACGTATATCAAGCAATGATGAAGTCTAACTCTCTTCCTATGCATCGGCATGTCATACAAGAACAATTCATGCACATCAAGTAAAGGCCAATACATAGCATAAGCAGCTTCTTGCAATTTTATCGTGTTGGAAACATAGAGAGGTGGAGATATAGTTCCTCTCTCATAATAATTGCAAGTAGGAGCAGCAAGCACATGCATATTATATTCATCAAAATCATCATGTGCAACAGTAAAAGGCAACCCATCAATATAATCCTTAATAAGTGCACACTTCTCCGATATAGTGTAGTTTGGAGAATTCAAAAAGATAATAGGACTATCATGTGTGGGTGCAATAGCAACAATTTCATGTTTAACATTAGGAACAATATCAAGTTCATCTCCATAAGCATAATTCATATTGGCATCTTGGCCACAAGAATAGCAAGCATCAAGTTCATCAAAAGGGGATATTTCAAATGAATCAATGGGATCATAGCAATTATCATGGCATTCATCCTTCGGTAAGAACGAAGGGACATTAAATAATGTATGAGTTGGAGAGTTACTCTCATTAGAAAGTGGGAACGGGTAGCTAATCCGACCTTCCACCTTTTGTTCTTCGCTCTCCTCATCATCTTTTTCATCCAATGAGCTCATAGTTTCATCAATTTCTTCTTCCATAGACTCCTGCAAAATTTTAGTCTCTTCTCGGACAGCGGAGACTTTCTCAATAAATTCATCAGTATCATAATTGTATTTATAATTCTCATAGCAATATTTAAGGATAGCTAAATTTTCAGGTCTATAAACTGAATCATCAAAATCTTTAAACTCTTTAAACAAAGATTCAATTTTACATGCACCCTTAAAAGCAACAAATTCTTCTATTTGTTCCACATCATAATAATCATATATACCATTAGCATACGAAGCTAAGGTTTCATTATAATTAAATTTGCATGAAAAGGGAAGGTGTGGAGCCTTCATCATAGAGCAACAAGTATAATCAGGTTTCAAGCATAGATCCCGAGCATACCAACGCATCATATAAATCTGATCCCATAATAGTTTCCCTTTTTGAGTCAAGCGATAATCCCTAAAGTATTCATGTTGATCCAACGTGTCTCCCATTACATAATTGAATGGGGTTTTTTCAAGATTATTAAAGTAGTGCATAATATCTTTCACATAATGAGCATCGAGGGTTTTAGGAGGTTCCCCATCTCCATGAGTAGCAAGTAAACCTAATTTTTTTTGTTTTTCGTATTCCATATCCATAACTATTGATAGATAATAACTTAGAACAGCAAATAAAAATTACATAGTGATAAAGCAAACAAGCACACACGAGAATATTCACCCCACGCTATTGCTCCCAGGCAACGGCGCCAGAAAAAGGTCTTGATAATCCACAAGTATAGGGGATCAGTTGTAGCCTCTTTCGATAAGTAAGAGTGTCGAACCCAACGAGGAGCTAAAGGTAGAACAAATATTCCTCAAGTTTTATCGACCACCGATACAACTCTACGCACGCTTAACGTTCGCTTTACCTAGAACAAGTATGAAACTAGAAGTACTTTGTAGGTGTTGTTGGATACAAGATAAAAAAGAGAACGTAAATAAAAAGTAGTGTATGTTTAGATGAAGACACAACTAAGTTAGTTTTAGTAGAGAGCTTTTTGTCACATAAGAAATTTATTTGTCCCTAGGCAATCGATAACTAGACCGGTAATCACTATTACAATTTTATATGAGGGAGAGGCATAAGCTAACATACTTTCTCTCCTTGGATCATATGCACTTATGATTGGAACTCTAGCAAGCATCCGCAACTACTAAAGATCATTAAGGTAAAACCCAACCATAGCATTAAAGTATCAAGTCCTCTTTATTCCCATATGCAAACAACCTACTTACTCGGGTCTATGCTTCTGTCACTCACGCCACCCACCATAAGAAAATCATGAACATATTGCAAACCGTACAACGGGGATCACTCACGCTTGCGCGACACGGAGAGCACCATAGGATAGCACCAATAATAAAACATGCAACTCAAACCAATCACGATCATCAATGAACCCATAGGACAAAACAGATCTACTCAAACATCATAGGATAACCATACATCATTGGGAAATATTATATAGCGTTGAGCACTATGTTTAAGTAGAGATTACAGTGGGTAAAAGAGGAGTTACACTACTGCATAGAGGGTGGAAGAGTTGGTGATGACGGCGGTGAAGTTGTTGGTGTAGATCGTTGTCGCGATGATGGCCCCGGCGGCGTTCCGGCGCCACCAGGAGAGAGGGGGAGAGAGCCCCCCTTCTTCTTGTTCTTCTTCCTTGACCTTCCCCCTAGATGGGAGAAGGGTTTCCCCTCTAGTCCTTGGCTTCCATGGCGGCGGAGGGGCGGGAGCCCCTCCAAGATTGGATCTCTCTCTGTTTCCTTCTATTTCTGCGCTCCCCGCTTTTGCCCTTTCACCGTTTCTTAAATTCCCGGAGATCCGTAACTCCGATTGGGCTGAAATTTGGACACGATTTTTACCCGGATATTGGCTTTCTTGCAGCGAAACAAGGGCACCAACCGCCTTACGGACCGGCCACGAGGGCCCAGGGCGCGCCCTACCCCATGGGGCGCGCCCCTCACCCTCGTGGGCCCCTCGGGCATTGTCTCGCATTGATTCCACTTCCCAAAATTCACATATATTCCAAAAAAATCTCCTAAAGTTTTTATAGCATTTGGACTCCGTTTGATATGGATTTTCTGCGAAACAAAAAACATGCAACAAACAGGAACTGGGCACTGGATCAATATGTTAGTCCCAAAAATAGTATAAAAACTTGCCAAAAGTGTGTAAAACTTGTAGAATATTGGCATGGAACAATAAAAAATTATAGATACGACGGAGGCATATCAAGAAACTGCTAGCTAATCCTTTTACAGGAGATGGAACATTACATCCCGATATGCACCTAATCTATGTGGATGAAGTTTGTGGATTATTTAAGCTTGCAAGTATGCCCGAGGATGTTATCAAGAAGAAGGTCTTCCATTTATCTTTGAATGGAAAGGCATTGACATGGTTTAGTCTATGTGATGATATTGGATCATGGAACTACAACCGATTGAAATTGGAATTTCATCAAAAGTTTTATCCTATGCATGTGGTTCATTGTGATCATAATTATATATATAATTTTTGGCCTCATGAAGGAGAAAGTATCGCTCAAGCTTGGGGGAGGCTTAAGTCAATGTTATATTCATGCCCCAATCATGAGCTCTCAAGAGAAATTATTATTCAAAAAATTTATGCTCGACTTTCTCTCAATAGTCGCTCCATGCTCGATACTTCTTGTACTGGTTCTTTTATGATGAAGACTATTCAATCCATATGGGATTTATTGGAAAGAATTAAACACAACTCTGAAGATTGGGAACTCAACAAGGGTAAGGAGTCAGGTATAACACCTAAGTTTGATTGTGTTAAATCTTTTATGGATACCGATGCTTTTCGTGAATTTAGTGAAGGAAATATGCCCTAGAGGCAATAATAAAGTTATTATTTATTTCCTTATATCATGATAAATGTTTATTATTCATGCTAGAATTGTATTAACCGGAAACATAATACATGTGTGAATACATAGACAAACATAGTGTCACTAGTATGCCTCTACTTGACTAGCTCGTTAATCGAAGATGGTTATGTTTCCTAACCATAGACATGAGTTGTCATTTGATTAACGGGATCACATCATTAGGAGAATGATGTGATTGACTTGACCCATTCCGTTAGCTTAGCACTTGATTGTTTAGTATGTTGCTATTGCTTTCTTCATGACTTATACAAAGTTCCTGCAACTATGATATTATGCAACTCCCGTTTACCGGAGGAACACTTTGTGTGCTACCAAACGTCACAACGTGAATCGGGTGATTATAAAGGTACTCTCAGGTGTCTCCAAAAGTATATGTTGAGTTGGCATAATTCGAGATTAGGTTTTGTCACTCCGATTGTCGGAGAGGTATCTCTGGGCCTTCTCGGTAATACTAATCACCTAAGCCTTGCAAGCATTGTAACTAATGAGTTAGTTATGAAATGATGTATTACGGAACGAGTAAAGGGACTTGCCGGTAACGAGATTGAACTAGGTATTGAATACCGACGATCGAATCTCGGGCAAGTAACATACCGATGACAAAAGGAACAACGTATGTTGTTATGCGGTTTGACCGACAAAGATCTTCGTAGAAAATGTAGGAACCAATATGAACATCCAGGTTCCACTATTGTTATTGACCGAGAATAGTTCTAGGTCATGTCTACATAGTTCTCGAACCCGTAGGGTCTGCACGCTTAACGTTACGATGGCAGTTTTATGAGTTTTGATGTACCGAAGTTTGTTCGGAGTCCCGGATGTGATCACGGACATGACGAGGAGTCTCGAAATGGTCGAGACATAAAGATTGATATATTGGAAGCCTATGTTTGGACTTCAGAATAGTTCCGGGTGAAATCGGGATTTTACCGGAACACCGGGGGGTTACCGGAACCCTCCCGGGGGTTAATAGGCCTTAGTGGGCCATGAGGGAGAAGAGGAGGGCCGGCCAGGGCAGGCCGTGCGGCCCCTCCCCCCCTAGTCCGAATAGGACAAGGAAGGGGGGGCGGCGCCCCCCTTTCTCTTTCCCTCCCCCCAAGTCCTAATCCAACTAGAAAAAGGGGGGAGTCCTACTCCCGGTGGGAGTAGGACTCCTCCGGCGCGCCTCCTCCTAGGGCCGGCAGCACCCCCCCTTGCTCCTTTATATACGGGGGCAGGGGAGCACCCCAAGACACACAAGTTGATCTACGGATTGTTCCTTAGCCGTGTGCGGTGCCCCCATCCACCATATTCCACCTCGGTCATATCGTCGCGGAGTTTAGGCGAAGCCCTGCGCCGGTAGAACATCATCATCATCACCATGCTGTCGTGCTGACGGAACTCATCCCCGACACCCTGCTGGATCGGAGTCCGGGGATCGTCATCGAGCTGAACGTGTGCAGAACACGGAGGTGCCTTACGTTCGGTACTTGGATCGGTCGGATTGTGAAGATGTACGACTACATCAACCGCGTTGTCATAACACTTCCGCTTTCGGTCTACGAGGGTACGTGGACACACTCTCCCCTCTCGTTGCTATACATCACCATGATCTTGCGTGTGCGTAGGAAATTTTTTGAAATTACTACGTTCCCCAGCAGTGGCATCCGAGCCAGGTTTTATGCGTTGATGTTATATGCACGAGTAGAACACAAGTGAGTTGCGAGCGATACAAGTCATCTTGCTTACCAGCATGTCATACTTTGGTTCAGCGGTATTGTGAGATGAAGCGGCCGGACCGACATTACGCGTGACGCTTACGCGAGACTGGTTTCACCGCCGCGAGCACTCGTTGCTTAAAGGTGACCGGCGGGTGTCTGCTCTCTCACTTTAGTTGAACCGAGTGTGGCTACGCCCGGTCCTTGCGAAGATTAAAACAACACCAACTTGACAAACTATCGTTGTGGTTTTGATGCGTAGGTAAGAACGGTTCTTGCTCAGCCCGTAGCAGCCACGTAAAACTTGCAACAACAAAGTAGAGGACGTCTAACTTGTTTTTGCAGGGCATGTTGTGATGTGATATGGTCAAGACGTGATTTTATATCTTATTGTATGAGATGATCATGTTTTGTAACCGAGCTATCGGCAACTGGCAGGAGCCATATGGTTGTCGCTTTATTGTATGAAATGCAAACGCCATGTAATTGCTTTACTTTATCACTAAGCGGTAGCGATAGTCGTAGAAGCAATAGTTGGCGAGACGACAACGATGCTACGATGGAGATCAAGGTGTCGCGCCGGTGGCGATGGTGATCATGATGGTGCTTCGGAGATGGAGATCACAAGCACAAGATGATGATGGCCATATCATATCACTTATATTGATTGCATGTGATGTTTATCCTTTATGCATCTTATCTTGCTTTGATTGACGGTAGCATTTTAAGATGATCTCTCACTAAAATTATCAAGAAGTGTTCTCCCGAGTATGCACTTGCCAAAGTTCAGTAGTGCCAAGACACCACGTGATGATCGGTGTGATAAGCTCTCGTCCATCTACAACGGTGCAAGCCAGTTTTGCACACGCAGAATACTCAGGTTAAACTTGACGAGCCTAGCATATGCAGATATGGCCTCGGAACACGGAGACCGAAAGGTCGGCGTGAATCATATAGTAGATATGATCAACATAGTGATGTTCACCATTGAAAACTACTCCATCTCACGTGATGATCGGTTATGGTTTAGTTGATTTGGATCACGTGTTCACTTAGATGACTAGAGAGATGTCTGTCTAAGTGGGAGTTCTTAAATAATATGATTAATTGAACTCAAAATTATCGTGAACTTAGCGCCTGATAGTATTTTGCTTATCTATGTTTGTTGTAGATAGATGGCTCGTCTTTGTTGTTCCGTTGAATTTTAATGCGTTCCTTGAGAAAGCAAAGTTGAAAGATGATGGTAGCAATTACGGACCGGGTCCGTAACGAGGATTATCCTCATTGCTGCACGAAGAATTACGTCCCCGAAGCACCGCTGGGTGCCAGAACTCTTTGCAGAACAACGCCGAAGTTGTGAGCGTCTGGCGAGCAAAGTGATGACTACTCAATAGTTCGATGTGCCATGCTTTACGGCTTAGAACCGGGTCTTCAACGATGTTTTGAGCGTCATGGAGCATATGAGATGTTCTAGGAGTTGAAGTTAATATTTCAAGCAAATGCCGGATTGAGAGATATGAAGTCTCCAATAAGTTCTATAGCTGCAAGATGGAGGAGAATAGTTACACGGTGAACACATACTCAAAATGTCCGGGTATAATAATCACTTGATTCAACCGGGAGTTAATCTTCCGGATGATAGTGTCATTGATGAATTCTCCAATCACGCCACCAAGCTACAAGAGCTTCGTGATGAACTATAATATGCAAGGGATGAACAAGACACTTCCGAGCTCTTCGCAATGCTAAAATCTGCGGAGGTAGAAATCAAGAAGGAGCATCAAGTGTTGATGGTCAACAAGACCACTAGTTTCAAGAAAAGGGCAAAGGAAAGAAGAAGGGAACTTTAAGAAGAACATCAAGCAAGTTGCTGCTCAAGAAAAGAAACCCAAGTCTGGACCTAAGCTGAAACCGAGTGCTTCTACTGCAAGAAAGCTGGTCACTGGAAGCGGAATTGCCCCAAGTATTTGGCGGATAAGAAGGATGGCAAGGTGAACAAAGGTATATGTGATATACATGTTATTGATGTGTACCTTACTAGAGCTCGCAGAGCACTGGTATTTGATACTGGTTACATTGCTAATATTTGCAACTCAAAGCAGGGACTACGGAATAAGCGAGCACTGGCAAAGGACGAGGTGACGATGCGCGTGGGAAACGGTTCCAAAGTCAATGTGATCGCGGTCGACACGCTACCTCTACATCTACCTTCGGGATTAGTTTTAGACCTAAATAATTGTTATTTGGTGCCAGCGTTGAGCATGAACATTATATCTGGATCTTGTTTAATGCGAGACGGTTATTCATTTAAATCAGAGAATAATGGTTGTTCTATTTATATGAGTAATATCTTTTATGGTCATGCACCCTTGAAGAGTGGTCTATTCTTATTGAATCTCGACAGTAGTGATACACATATTCATAATGTCGAAGCCAAAAGATGCAGAGTTGATAATGATAGTGCAACTTATTTGTGGCACTGCCGTTTTGGTCATATCGATGTAAAGCGCATGAAGAAACTCCATACAGATGGACTTTTGGAACCACTTGATTATGAATCACTTGGTACTTGCGAACCGTGCCTCATGGGCAAGATGACTAAAACACCGTTCTCCGGTTGTATGGAGAGAGCAACAGGTTTGTTGGAAATCATACATACAGATGTATGTGGTCCGATGAATGTTGAAGCTCGTGGCGGATATCGTTATTTTCTCACCTTCACAGATGATTTAAGCAGATACGGGTATATCTAATTAATGAAGCATAAATCTGAAACATTTGAAAAGTTCAAAGAATTTCAGAGTGAAGTTGAAAATCATCGTAACAAGAAAATAAAGTTTCTATGATCTGATCATGGAGGAGAATATTTGAGTTACGAGTTTGGTCTACATTTGAAGCAATGCGGAATAGTTTCACAACTCACGCCACCTGGAACACCACAGCGTAATGGTGTGTCCGAACGTCGTAATCGTACTTTACTAGATATGGTACGATCTATGATGTCTCTTACCGATTTACCGCTATCGTTTTGGGGTTATGCTTTAGAGACGGCCGCATTCACGTTAAATAGGGCACCATCAAAATCCGTTGAGATGACACCTTATGAACTATGGTTTGGCAAGAAACCAAAGTTGTCGTTTCTGAAAGTTTGGGGTTGCGATGCTTATGTGAAAAAGCTTCAACCTGATAAGCTTGAACCCAAATCGGAAAAATGTGTCTTCATAGGATACCCAAAGGAGACAATTGGGTATACCTTCTATCACAGATCCGAAGGCAAGACATTCGTTGCCAAGAATGGATCCTTTCTAGAGAAGGAGTTTCTCTCGAAAGAAGTTAGTGGGAGGAAAGTAGAACTTGATGAGGTAACAGTACCAGCTCCCTTATTGGAAAGTAGTTCATCACAGAAATCGGTTCCTGTGACACCTACACCAGTTAGTGAGGAAGTTAATGATGATGATCATGAAACTTGAGATCAAGTTATTCTTGAACCGTAGATCAACCAGAATAAAATCCGCACGAGTGGTACGATAATCCTATTCGGAAGTCATGCTACTAGATCATGGTGAACCTATGAACTATGAAGAAGCGATGGTGAGCCCAGATTCCGCAAAATGGCTTGAAGCCATGAAATCTGAGATGGGATCCATGTATGAGAACAAAGTGTGGACTTTGGTTGACTTGCCCGATGGTCGGCAAGAAATAGAGAATAAATGGATTTTCAAGAAGAAGACCGACGCGACGGTAATGTTCTTTGTTTACAAAGCTCGACTTGTTGCAAAAGGTTTTCGACAAGTTCAAGGAGTTGACTACGATGAGACCTTCTCACCCGTAGCGATGCTTAAGTCTGTCCGAAACATGTTAGCAATCACCGCATTTTATGATTATGAAATATGGCAGATGGATGTCAAAACTGCATTTCTGAATGGATTTCGGAAGAAGAGTTGTATATGATGCAACCGGAAGGTTTTGTCGATCCTAAGGAGCTAACAAAGTGTGCAAGCTCAACAATCAATCTATGGTGCAGCGCAAGCCTCTCGGAGTTGGAATAAATGCTTTGATAGCGTGATCAAAGCATATGGTTTTATCTGAGACTTTTGGAGAAGCCTGTATTTACAAGAAAGTGAGTGGGAGCTCTGTAGCATTTCTAATATTATATGTGGACGACATATTGTTGATTGGAAATGATATAGAATTTCTGGATAGCATAAAAGGATACTTGAATAAAAGTTTTTCAATGAAGGACCTCGGTGAAGCTGCTTACATATTGGGCATCAAGATCTATAGAGATAGTTCAAGACGCTTGATTGGACTTTCACAATGCACATACCTTGATAAAGTCTTGAAAAAGTTCAATATGGATCAGGCAAAGAAAGGGTTCTTGCATGTATTACAAGGTGTAAGATTGAGTCAGACTCAATGCCCGACCACTGCAGAAGATTGAGAGAAAATGAAAGGAGTTCCCTATGCTTCAGCCATAGGCTCTATCATGTATGCAATGCTGTGTACCAGACCTGATGTGTGCCTTGCTATTAGCTTAGCAGGGAGGTAACAAAGTAATCCAGGAGTGGATCACTGGACAGCGGTCAAGAATATCCTGAAATACCTGAAAAGGACTAAGGATATGTTTCTCGTTTATGGAGGTGACAAAGAGCTTGTCGTAAAGGGTTACGTCGATGCAAGCTTTGACACTAATCCGGACGATTCTAAATCGTAAACCAGATACGTATTTTTATTAAATGGTGGAGCTGTAAGTTGGTGCAGTTCTAAACAAAGCATCATGGCGGGATCTACATGTGAAGTGGAGTACATAGCTGCTTCGGAAGCAGCAAATGAAGGAGTCTGGATGAAGGAGTTCATTTCCGATCTAGGTGTTATACCTAGTGCATCGGGACCAATGAAGATCTTCTGTGACAATACTGGTGCAATTGCCTTGGCAAAGGAATCCAGATTTCACAAGAGGACCAAGCACATCAAGAGACGCTTCAATTCCATTCGGGACCAAGTCCAAGTGGGAGACACAGAGATTTGCAAGATACATACAGATCTGAATGTTGCAGACCCGTTGACTAAGCCTCTCTCACGAGCAAAACATGATCAGCACCAAGACTCCATGGGTGTGAGAATCATTATTGTGTAATCTAGATTATTGACTCTAGTGCAAGTGGGAGATCAAGGAAATATGGCCTAGAGGCAATAATAAAGTTATTATTTATCTCCTTATATCATGATAAATGTTTATTATTCATGCTAGAATTGTATTAACGGAAACATAATACATGTGTGAATACATAGACAAGCAGTGTCACTAGTATGCCTCTACTTGACTAGCTCGTTAATCGAAGATGGTTATGTTTCCTAACCATAGACATGAGTTGTCATTTGATTAACGGGATCACATCATTAGGAGAATGATGTGATTGACTTGACCCATTCCGTTAGCTTAGCACTTGATCGCTTAGTATGTTGCTATTGCTTTCTTCATGACTTATACAAAGTTCCTGCAACTATGAGATTATGCAACTCCGTTTACGGAGGAACACTTTGTGTGCTACCAAACGTCACAACGAATCGGGTGATTATAAAGGTACTCTGGTGTCTCCAAAAGTATATGTTGAGTTGGCATAATTGAGATTAGGTTTTGTCACTCCGATTGTCGGAGAGGTATCTCTGGGCCTTCTCGGTAATACTCATCGCCTAAGCCTTGCAAGCATTGTAACTAATGAGTTAGTTATGAAATGATGTATTACGGAACGAGTAAAGAGACTTGCCGGTAACGAGATAGAACTAGGTATTGAATACCGACGATCGAATCTCGGGCAAGTAACATACCGATGACAAAAGGAACAACGTATGTTGTTATGCGGTTTGACCGATAAAGATCTTCGTAGAAAATGTAGGAACCAATATGAACATCCAGGTTCCACTATTGGTTATTGACCGAGAATAGTTCTAGGTCATGTCTACATAGTTCTCGAACCCATAGGGTCCGCACGCTCAACGTTACGATGACAGTTTTATGAGTTTTGATGTACCAAAGTTTGTTCGGAGTCCCGGATGTGATCACGGACATGACGAGGAGTCTCGAAATGGTCGAGACATAAAGATTGATATATTGGAAGCCTATGTTTGGACTTGAATAGTTCCGGGTGAAATCGATTTTACCGAACACCGGGGTTACTGGAACCCTCCCGGGGTTAATAGGCCTTAGTGGGCCATGAGGGAGAAGAGGAGGGCCGGCCAGGGCAGGCCGCATGCCCCTCCCCCTAGTCCGAATAGGACAAGAAAGGGCGGCGCCTCTTTCTCTTCCCTCCCCAAGTCCTAATCCAGCTAGAAAAGGGGAGTCCTACTCCTGGGAGTAGGACTCCTCGGCGCCTCCTCCTAGGGCCGGCCGCACCCCCTTGCTCCTTTATATACGGGGCAGGGAGAACCCCAAGACACACAAGTTGATCTACGGATCGTTCCTTAGCCGTGTGCGGTGCCCCTCCACCATATTCCACCTCGGTCATATCGTCGCGGAGTTTAGGCGAAGCCTGCGCCAAGAGAACATCATCATCGTCACCACGCTGTCGTCTTGACGGAACTCATCCCGACACCTGCTGGATCGGTCCGGGATCGTCCATCGAGCTGAGCGTGTGCAGAACACGGAGGTGCCGTCGTTCAATACTTGGATCGGTCGGATCGTGAAGACGTACGACTACATCAACCGCGTTGTCATAACGCTTCCGCTTTCGGTCTACGAGGGTACGTGGACACAATCTCCCCTCTCGTTGCTATACATCACCATGATCTTGCGTGTGCGTAGGAATTTTTTTGAAATTACTACGTTCCCCAACATTTAGCACTAAATATGGAATTGACTCTGAGATAGTAGCTTCTTTCTGTGAATCATTTGCTACTCATGTTGATCTCCCTAAGGACAAGTGGTTTAAATATCATTCTACCATTGAAGTAAAAGTAGTTGAACCTATTAAAGTTGAAGAAAATACTATCACTTATAATGTTGATCCTATTGTTCCTACCGCTTATATTCAGAAACCACCTTTCCCTGTTAGAATAAAGGATCATGCTAAAGCTTCAATTGTGGTTCGTAAGAGTAATGCTAGAACACCTACACCCCCTCAGCAAATTAAAGTTGAACCTAGTATTGCTATGGTTAAAGATCTCTTGGTCGATAATATTGATGGGCATGTTATTTACTTCTGTAATGAAGCTGCTAGAATTGCTAGAGTCAATACTAAAAATAAACATAGACCTGTTGTAGGCATGCCTGTTATTTCTGTTCAAATAGGAGATTGTGGCGACCAGACCTCAAACAGTCTGATCTTTGTGCTCAGTGTCATCCCTGGATCAGTAATGCTGACACCACACAGTACTCGAAGGATTTATAACAGAATAGCAATCACAAACTTATTACAATCGAATGTCTCAAGAGAGAACTTAATAAAATATATATGGCCTAAGGCCATCTAATACGATAACAATGGAAGGCTTGGAAGAATAAGCGAGTCCATCAACTCCAACGGCATCATCGAGTATAGAACCACGACCTAAGCACCTTACTGTCGTTCGAAAAGTCTGCAACATGAAACGTTGCAGCCCGCAACGGGTCAGACATGGAATATGCTGGCAATGTAACACATAGAGAATAATGGAATGAATAAGCCTATACTACATGCATATATGGCTGGTGGAAAGCTCCATGGTTACAGTTTTTGCATAAAGCCAATTTTTCCCTACTGCAAAGGAATAAATTTATTTAACTATCATGGTGGTTGTGAAACATTGAGAATGGTTGACAGCATTCTCAATCCCAATTAAAAGTACTCATTAACAAACCCAACAATATTAATTAGAAGTAACATGATGAGATTCACATGATATCCAGGCACTAGATACTCAAGATGTCCATAACCGGGGACACGGCTAACCATGATTAGTTTATACACTCTGCAGAGGTTTGCGCACTTTTCCCCACAAGACTTGATCGCCTCCGTTGGATTTCTCGCACTACATGATGTTTGAGAAACGGATGACCGAGACATAGTGTTTCAGAAGCACTAGCACCTTACTTGTGGGTAGACCGATACACCTACTTTCCCCTACATCTGCTAGTCTACCCGTAAGAGTTCGCACAACTTAGTCAACTATGCCAGAGCCCATAATGGCTTGTGGCTGCACACAAAAGTTTCTAGTTTGAATAATCTCATGATCCCTTTGAGCACAGGGTGGCGGTCCAAGAAATCAGAGCAAGTCTGATAGAAACCAGGTGCCTCAATCCACCCAGATGTGTGTTTAAGTTGCCACCTTAAATAAACCATTAAATAGCAATCTCACATTTGTCATGGAATACACTCACCCAATCCACGTCTACTAGCATAGCATAGCATAATAAGCAAACGTAGAAGTAACTCCCAAGGGTTTAAATATAAAACAGGTAATAGGTACTACCTCAACTACTTCCCATCCCACAATTTAATTAGATCCTAATCATGCAAGTGTTTGAGGATAGATCTAATGCATAAAAATTGGGTATGAGAAAAATATGATCAAAGTGTTACTTGCCTTGCTGATGATCCGCATAACCTAGTGACTCGAAGTAACAGGCGGCGCACTCCGGGTATTCTATCGCAGACAAACAAACAAGCATACAATAAGTACTCATCAAATGCACAGGTAAAACTCAATTAGATCTAACCAGATGGTTCAACTTAAGAACACCGGTTTGCAAAAAGAATCAAATCAAACGAAGCGACGAAAGTCAAACGGCGGAGAAAACAGCTTCTTTTTACTAATCTGGATCTAGGTCAAATTTTACAGATGCAAAAACTTGTTTAAGTAGATTATTCGGAAAGAGGGTTTCGATACGAAACTCCAGGCGCTTGAATCGCCTGATTCCGATAAGCGAGCTGAAAAGTTATACTAAAGCGAAAATCGGATCTCGAATCGCGATCAGAAAAATCGCGGAATAAATCCGAGAAAAAGAAAAAAAACGACGAACAGATTCGAACGGAAAAAGAAAAAAAATAAAAAAAATAAAAAAATAAATAAAAAAACCGAAAAAACCGAAGAAAACAGATCAGTTTTTTTGAATAATCCGGCACGAAAATCGAGGCGGCGGCGAACCTCGGAAGGCGCGCTGCTCCGGCGGCGGCGGTGGCGGCGGGGGTGAGGCGGCGGATGGCTGGGCGGCTAGGGTTCGCTCGGGCGGGCTCAGGTGGGCTGAGGCTCCGGGGCGGCCGCTATTTATATAGCGCCCCCGAGCAGAGTCCCGCTCGGGTATGGCCCGAAAGGCGGTGCGCGTTTTTTTTAATAAAACATTACGCGTAGAAAAAAAATCAAAATAAGTACTAAACGGACTCCAAAAATCCCGAAATAAATTTTCCCCGGCTTCTAAAATTAAGCTGGATTTAATGAACATTTATTTGGGCCTAATGCAATTTTTGAAAAATGCGCATTTTTCCTAAATTCAAATAAAAAGGCGAAAAACTCCAAAATAAAATCTTATTTGATTTTATTATTAAATCTTCGTTATTTCTTATTTTGGGAAAGTCATTTTATTCCCTCTCTCATATTTTTGTAATAGAAATAATTGAAGATAAAATAATTAAAATCAACGATCCTATTTTCAAAATTTGAGAAAACTCAAATATGAAAATAACAAAAATCCCCAACTCTCCCCATGGGTCCTTGAGTTGTGAAAAATTTCTAGGATCGAGCAAAATGCAAAGAAAATGCAATGAAAAAAAATATGATATGCAATGATGCTCTATGTATAACATTCCAAATTGAAAATTTGGGATGTTACAAACCTACCCTCTTAAGATGAATCTCGCCCTCGAGATTTGGGTTAGCTAGAAAATAGGTGAGGGTGGTCTTTAAGTAAATCTTCCTCTCGCTCCCAGGTGGCTTCATCCTCTGTGTGGTGGCTCCACTGAACCTTGCAAAACTTAATGACCTTGCTGCGAGTGACTCTGCTGGCATACTCCAAAATCTTAACTGGTTTCTCCTCATAGGTCAAATCATCATTCAACTGAATTGCTTCCAGTGGCACGGTGTCTCTGAGTGGTATATCGGCCATCTCTGCGTGACACTTCTTCAACTGTGAAACGTGAAACACATCATGAACTCCTGACAATCCCTCGGGTAATTCCAACTTGTACGCAACTTCTCCCATACGTTCCAAAACACGATAAGGTCCAACAAATCGAGGTGCTAACTTTCCCTTAACTCCAAAACGCTTAACTCCTCGAAGTGGCGATACTCAAGATAAACTCATCTCGACTTCAGATTCATCTCCTTGCATTTTGAATCCGCATAACTTTTCTGTCTTGGTAGGCTACCTTGAGCCTATCGCGAATCAACTTTACTTTCTGTTCAGACTCCTTAACCGTATCCGGTCCAAACAACTGGCGGTCTCCAACTTCATCCCACAACAACGGGGTCCTGCACCTCCTTCCGTACAAGGCTTGAAAGGGCCATCTTGAGATCGGTGCAGTAGCTGTTGTTGTAAGAAAACTCCGCATACGGAAAATTGTCATACCAACTTGATCCATAATCCAAAGCACAAGCTCTAAGCATATCCTCCAAAATCTGGTTGACTCTCTCGGTTTTTCCATCTTTATGTGGATGGAAAGCTGTGCTAAACTCCAGTCTGGTTCCCAAAGTTTCGTGCAACTGCTTCCAGAACTTTGAGGTGAATTTGGTTCCTCTATCTGATACGATACTCCTCGGAACTCCATGCAAGCATACAATCCTGGTAATGTATATCTTAGCCAATTTGGCACTCGCTATAGGTAGTCTTCTTTGGAATGAAATGAGCTACCTTCGTCAAGCGATCGACTATAACCCAAATCGAGTCATAGCTTTGAGCGAGTCTGGGCAATCCGTGATGAAATCCATACCTAGTTTATCCCACTTCCATTCGGGTATAGGAAATGGCTGTAACAATCCTGCTGGCTTCTAATGTTCTGCCTTCACCCTCTGACATACATCACAAACTGCTACGTACTCTGCAATATCCTTCTTCATTCCGGTCCACCAGAAAGTATTCTTCAAATCCAAATACATCTTGGTATTTCCTGGGTGAATCGAATATGGTGAATCATGTGCCTCTTGTAGAATCAACTTCCTGATCTCCGGGTCATTGGGCACATAAACACGGTCCTCAAACCATAGGGTATCGTGCTCATCCTCACGAAATCCTTTAGCCTTTCCTTAGCTCATTCTCTCCTTTATAGAGGTAATCTCTTTGTCAGTCTTCTGAGCTTCCCTGATCTTGTCCATCAAAGTTGACTGAATCTCCAATGCTGCTACATAGCCTCTCGGAACTATTTCCAAACATAGCTCTCGAAGATCCTCGGCTAACTCCTTTGGTATTTCTCCTGTCATCAATGTATTGACGTGACCCTTACGGCTCAACGCGTCTGCTACAACGTTAGCCTTTCCGGGGTGATAATGCAACCTCATATCATAATCTTTGATGAGCTCCAACCATCTCCTTTGCCTGAGATTTAACTCCTTTTGCGTGAAGATGTACTTCAAACTCTTGTGATCCGTATACACCTCACAATGATTTCCAATGAGGAAATGTCTCCATGTCTTCAACGCATGCACTACGGCTGCTAACTCCAAATCATGTAGCATAATTTAACTCGTGAGGCTTAAGCTGTCGTGAAGCATACGAAACAACTCTCCCCTCCTGCATAAGCACTGCTCCAAGTCCTCGACGTGAAGCGTCGCAATATACCTCATAATCCTTGGTCTGATCTGGCAGAATTAACACTGGTGAGGTAACCAAACGTTTCTTCAACTCTTGGAAACTAGCTTCACACTCCTCGGTCCAAATGAACTTGGTATCCTTCTTTAATAATTCTGTCATAGGCTTCGCAATCCTTGAGAAATTCTCAATGAATCTCCGAGAGTATCCTGCGAGTCCAAGGAAACTCTGGATCTCACCAACTGTTGTTGGCGCTTCCCTGTTTGTTACAGTGACAACTTTAGTGGGGTCTACTGCTATACCTTCTCCGGATATAACATGTCCAAGAAATCCAACTTCCTTCAACCAAAACTCACACTTGCTGAACTTGGCATATAACTGATGTTCTCTGAACTTCTCGAGTACCAAACGCAAATGCTCCTTATGTTCCTCTTCATTCTTCGGGTAAACCAAAATATCATCAATGAACACCACGACGAACTTATCCAAAAACTCCATAAACACTTTGTTCATCATGTTCATAAAATAGGCAGGTGCGTTAGTCAGACCAAATGACATAACGGTGTACTCATACAGCCCGTACCTGGTGGTAAAATGTAACACCCCAAATTTTCTGGCCAAGTTTTTGATATTAAAACTTTTGCTAGGAGTTTTAAATTTTTATTTCCGTGGATTTTCAGAACTCTTCTTTTATTGTTAAGGGGTTTTTCATCTTTTCCCAAGTGGAGCTTTCCAAAATGTATTGGAATTTTATGCCAGCTCATTATAACATTTTCTTAGTCAGTGGATTTATTTATTAGATCATTTCATCCTGAGCTTTATTCATTAAAATGGATTGTTTTAAATTTTTGGAGCTCTGTTTGTACTACAACCATTTGATAGAATCACTTAAAATTTCAACCAAAATTTGGAGATGTCATGAGATGTCTATAAATTACTTGTGTGCATTAATATAAGTATTTCATTGCATATTTTGAGTTTTACACCTGTTTTGCTTCTCTGGTCCAGTGGGCATTTTTGCACTACAACCCATTTAAATATTTCCCTAGAGCCTCCACCAAAATTTTGGGATGTCAGTAGTAGCATGCCATCCAACTTTATGCAAAAACATAGTGATGTTCTTTGGAAAATTTGAGTGCAATAGCCTCTTTTTCATTCTGGACCAGACTTGTGTTTTCTACTACAACTCTATTATTTCTTGCTCTAATGACCTTGTGTTTTCTCATGCTTGTAGTCAACCTTGCAAAACCCTAAGTCCAGGAGCATGCTCTATTTGGAACACTTTTGGTCCATGTAATGATGCCACTCACTCCTGTCCGTAAGTGTAGTTTTGCAAAACTTGCACTAGTAAGTTTCTCCTTTTGCAAACTGACTTCACCACCCTCTTGTGCATCCAAGGAGACACCGATCTGGAAGATTTGGCCCCTCAGAGAATAGCCTAGTGCCTGTGGCATTTTGACAAACACACAGTGCATGATCAGATTTGACATGAGTTGTTGTTGGCATTGTGAACTTGGTCTCCTGACCAAACCACCTTGTCCCCTGAGCTTCACTCTATCAACAACCTAGCTCTGTTGCCTGCCAACCTTCCGTGCGTGCACTGGACGCGCCCAGAGCGCGCGTGTTGCACGAACCGCGCCCGAGCCGACACGCTGGCCCCCCTGGTTTTGGCCCGCTCTGCAGCACCACGCCACGCACTAACCTCCTCTCAGCATCGCGCCAAGCCACCCTGGCAGCCAACAGCGCCGCCGACAGAGATTTTTGCGGCACGCCGGCGTCCGCAGCGCGCCTCTGCCACGGTCGGCGCCGCCAAAGCCACCCCAGCTTGCCACCTGCCCCCTGGAACAGTGCGAGCTCATCCGCAGCCTCGTCCGCTAGCGCTCGTCGCCGCCACGTCGCCCAAGCTACAGGGAGGCGGTTCGCCATCGTCCTTATCGCCGCCGCCCAGTAACCGACCTCCACCACGTATATAAGGGCCCCGGAGCTCAAGCGAGTCCTCGAGCAACCTCATATGATCCTCCGGTGTTGCCTTGGCGGCGAGCAAGGGAAGGCCTTCTTCCCGAGTCCGGCCGGTTCGATCGCCGCCAAGCCCTGGCGATTCCATCGCCACCATTGCCTCTCCTCTCCACTCTCTCCACCAAGAACTCTCCCTTCCTCTCGCGAGCACAACCCCTCGCTCAATTTTGGCGGAGACCATCGCAGCCCCAAACTCACTATCCACCGAATGCCCCTCCGCCATGGAGCTTCGCGCGGCGACTCCTCCACCCCGGCTACCCTCGACCACGGAAGGACCGCCTAGGAGTGGCGGATCCATCCCTGCACTCGGATGCCTCGAGGAGCCGCCTAACGCCGCAAAGATCGCCGAGTCCCGCCTGCTCGGCGGAGGAAGGAGAGGGAGGAGACTGGTCAAACCTGACCAGTGGGGCCCCCTTGACCCATCGGTGACTCAAGCGCAGATCCACGCTGGATAAGTGGAAGCGCATTTTCAAAATGCGCCTTCGACGTGTACGTATATTTCGAAACGTTTTCTTTTTGTTTTTTTTAATATCAGATTTTGACCAAACTTTGACCAGCGGTATCTTTTTGAAAACAACTCCAAATGAATTGATTCTTTTTGCTACCTCTCTCAAATATTGTCTAGTTTATTTTAAGATTTATTTAAAAATAATTCAAAACAACTTTCTGTGCTGTTTTTATTTTGTGTGTTAATTCAAATATATTATTTTAAATAGGGTTTTTGAAGGTTTCATGATGATTTGGATGCACCCTTCCTTCCCATGACTTGAAGGCAAGCATTCTGAACCCTGGTGAATTTTTGTGTGTGTTGCATAGCACGGTGGCAACACCACCCCGACACATGCATGCGTCATTTTATGTGAGGATGTGATCCTATTCATGGGTGCATATTAATGAGTTTATGCTAATGAAGTTGACATGATTTGTGATGGAAATCACCGTCATACGTCTTCCATGCATACCGGAAGGAAAGACGGGAAGGCCTCTTTCTTGGGTAGACACGGGCTTGCCCCTAGTCCTCCGTCGAGACGGTCATGTCCGGTATGACATGAGGGGATGTCGTGTGATGTTTCCATCTGTTGTTTGAGCTATATGCATTGTTATGCTAATCATGCAGGAAATATTACAACCTCCTGAGTCGACCGTAGATCGATTCTTGTGCCAATAACCCCCATACTTGCTTCGTACTACCACTCGTCCCTACACCAAGTAGGGTACGGTTCAGTAAGTTGTCAACCCTTTCCTAGCACGCACCGTACTGAGAGGCCGTGGTGGAAGATATTGGAGGCATCCGGTAGTCATACCACCGGGTCCGGGAGCATGGGTGTTTCAGTTGTAGCCGAAAGGGGCTAGCTCCCCAGTTTGCGCGTGGTATAAATTTTGTGATCCCATGTTACGTCGAGGTTGTGGCCTCCCCACTTAAAGTTTTGCTTAACAAGTGTCGTGGGTGATTCCAGACACATGTGAGTTAAGATGGTGTGTGCAAGTTAGGTGTGTTTTCAACAAAAAGACCGTAGACGGAATTAGTCCCGATGTACTAAAGAAATCCGTTACTCGTGGGTAAAGAGTACACCCTCTGTAGAGATTAAACCTATTCGAATAGCCGTGTCCATGGTTAAGGATTACAGTTTGGGAAGGGTCAAGTGTCGGTCTTAGTGTCGGTCTTCGGAGGTGAAACTGTTAAACCTGGAAGCACGATTGTGACTTGTGATAATTTATGATTACTATTTTGGATGTGGACTAACCCGTGATATTTTTTCTGGTATTATCGAATATCCCTGGGATGGTTCTACCTCCTGGATATTCATTGTGGCATTTCTTTTAAAGCCCTTTATGTGGTGTCGCTCAGACGCCCGATTGTGGCATTTCTTTTAAAGCCCTTTATGTGGTGTCGCTCAGACGCCCGACTGTGGCATTTCTTTTAAAGCCCTTTATGCGGTGTCGCTCAGATGACCGACTATGGCATTTCTTTTAAAGCCCTCTATGTGGTGTCGCTCAGACGCCCGATTGTGGCATTTCTTTTAAAGCCCTTTATGTGGTGTCGCTCGGGCGCTTGATCGTGGCATTTCTTTTAAAGCCCTTTATGCGGTGTCGCTCAGACGCCTTGACCGTGGCATTTCTTTTAAAGCCCTCTATGCGGTGTCGCTCAGACGCCCGACTGTGGCATTTCTTTTAAAGCCCTTTATGTGGTGTCGCTCAGACGCTCGACTGTGGCATTTCTTTTAAAGCCCTTTTTGCGGTGTCGCTCAGACGCTCGACTGTGGCATTTCTTTTAAAGCCCTTTATGTGGTGTCGCTCAGACACCCGATTGTGGCATTTCTTTTAAAGCCCTTTATGTGGTGTCGCTCAGACGCCCGATTGTGGCATTTCTTTTAAAGCCCTTTATGCGGTGTTGCTCAGACGCCCGATCGTGGCTATTCCTTTGAAGTTCCTTATGTTTTATTTTCATAAATTTTAATACTACCATATTATTGCATAACCATAAATAACATGCTTGCATGTACAAGAGTTTTATTTATCTTATGTGACTGACGTCATGAGCATCTTATATTGTCAGTACATCATTGTTAAATCATGCATGTGTTCTTTGTGTTTGCGAGTACATTCAAAGTACTCACTGGCTTGTCCCTGGCTATTGTCTTGGCCAGATTTCATGCTTGGAGAGGAGCGTTGCGGTGACTGTCCCAGAACCTAGGCAACCGTGATAACAGCCACACGAAGATAGGAGTTAACCTGGTCAGCTGTTCCTGTGGGAAAATGGAGTCCCATAGACGAGGATATTTCATAACCCGCTTCCGCCATCAACCTTTAGAAAAACCTTTTGTTGTACTCACAGGCCAGAATGGTCCTGTACTACATATATTGTATTTTGCTTGGATTTTCCGTATCAAGTTAGTGCCTTATCAGCTAACAGTTATCCTGGGGTTGATAAGCACAAGGACCATTTTTCCTGGGATTAGCACCCGGAGAGTCGGTCCCCACAGACATGGTATCAGAGCCAGGCTGACCATTGGCTAATACTATCTTAGCTAGGTCAATAAACTTAGGCTAACAACCCACCGAGCCATAACCAAGACCTCAGCCAAGCTTCTCGCACAAGATAGCCACACAGTGACCCGACGCTTTCTGCAGTCGGTGCCCAACCTATCAACTAGCCCGTCTATCACCCACCAGTGACCAGCACTAAAGGCGTCTTATTCGCAAGCGTGCGAAGGAAGACTCCGTCCCTTTTTCTATAAAAGGGACGCGCACCTCAACCCAGCCCAAAGACCCGCTATCCCAAAACCAAGCCACAATGCCTGGTCCCGTAGTACACCATGAGACTACAACAACCAACCTTGGAGGTTTTGTGACCATACTCGCAAACCTTACCCGTCGTGCCTATCGTTAGAAGAGCCACCCGAATATGTTGTGTACCAAGGACCCATTAGTGGCGAGAGCCGTCAATTCAGCCCTTTGACATATCTACGGTAGGGTGCTGCACCCGGCGCCCTACAGTTCACCGGAAGAACAACTTCCTTTGAGCCACAAGCCATCCAACTAGCCGCCGAGAGGCTATAGTTCATCTCGAGCACACAATAGCCAGAGTTAATCGTCGCTCGTTCCACTACTACCCCAGCGTGAAGGGTATGGTTGTTGGGTTACGTAGTAATTTCAAAAAATTCCTACGCACACGCAAGACCATGGTGATGGCATAGCAACGAGAGGGAGAGTGTCGTCCACGCACTCGTGAGACCGAAAGCGAAGCGTTATAACAACGCGGTTGATGTAGTCGACGTCTTCACGATCCGACCGATCCAAGCACCGAACGTCACGGCACCTCCGAGTTACGCACACGCTCAGCTCGATGACGATCCCGGACTCGATCCAGCAAAGTGTCGGGATGAGTTCCACAAGACGACGGCGTGGTGACGATGATGATGCTCCACCGACGCAGGGCTTCGCCTAAGCTCCGCGACGATATGACTTCTCCGCGCGCGGGCTTCGCCTAAGCTCATGACGATATGACCGAAGTGGAATATGGTGGAAGGGGCACCGCACACGCTAAGGAACGATCCGTAGATCAACTTGTGTGTTCTAGGGTGCCCCTGCCCCTATATAAAGGAGCCAAGGGGAGGGCCGGCCGGCCAAGAGGAGGCGCTTGAGAGTCCTACTCCTCCGGGAGTAGGATTCCCCTCAATCCTAGTTGGAATAGGATTCACCGGAGGGGAAAGAGAGAGGGGGCGGCCCACCTTTCCTAGTCCTAGTAGGACTAGGGAAGGGGGCGGCGCGCCACCTAGGGCTTGTCCTTTCTCCTTTCCACCAAGGCCCACTATGGCCCATATAGTTCCCGGGGTTCGGTAACCTCCGGTACTCCGATAAATTCGATTTCACTCGGAACATTTCCGATGTCCAAATGTAGGCTTCCAATATATCAATTTTTACATCTCAACCATTTCGAGACTCCTCGTCATGTCCGTGATCACATCCGGGACTCCGAACTACCTTCGGTACATCAATACTTATAAACTCATAATGAACTGTCATCGAAACGTTAAGCGTGCGGACCCTACGGGTTCGAGAACTATGTAGACATGACCTAGAAAAATTCTCGGTCAATAACCAATAGCGGAACCTGGATGCCCATATTGGTTCCTACATATTCTACGAAGATCTTTATCGGTCAAAACGCATAACGATATACGTTGTTCCTTTTGTCATCGGTATGTTACTTACCCGAGATTCGATCGTCGGTATCTAATACCTAGTTCAATCTCGTTACCGGTAAGTCCCTTTACTCGTTCCGTAATACATCATCTCACAACTAACTCATTAGTTGCAATGCTTGCAAGGCTTATGTGATGTGTATTACCGAGAAGGCCCAGAGATACCTCTCCGAGCAATCGGAGTGACAAAACCTAATCTCGATTCATGCCAACTCAACATATACTTTTGGAGACACCTGAGAGTACCTTTATAATCACCCATTTACGTTGTGACGTTTGGTAGCACACAAAGTATTCCTCCGTAAACGGAGTTGCATAATCTTATAGTTGCAGGAACTTTGTATAAGTCATGAAGAAAGCATAAGCAACATACTAAGCGATCAAGTGCTAAGCTAACGAAATGGGTCATGTCAATCACATCATTCTCCTAATGATGTGATCCCATTAATCAAATGACAACACATGTCTATGGTTAGGAAACATAACCATCTTGATTAATGAACTAGTCTTGTAGAGGCATACTAGTGACTATCTGCTTGTCTATGTATTCACACATGTATTATGTTTCCGGTTAATACAATTCTAGCATGAATAATAAACATTCATCATGATATAAGGAAATAAATAATAACTTTATTATTGCCTCTAGGGCATATTTCCTTCAGCCTCCCACTTGCACTAGAGTCAATAATCTAGATTACACAAGAATGATTCTAACACCCATGGAGTCTTGGTGCTGATCATGTTTTGCTCGTGGAAGAGGCTTAGTCAACGGTCTGCAACATTCAGATCCGTATGTATTTTGCAAATCTCTATGTCTCCCAGTTGGACTTGGTCCCGAATGGAATTGAAGCGTCTCTTGATATGCTTGGTCCTCTTGTGAAATCTGGATTCCTTTGCCAAGGCAATTGCACCATATTGTCACGAAGATCTTCATTGGTCCCGATGCACTAGGTATGACACCTAGATCGGAAATGAACTCTTTCATCCAGACTCCTTCATTTGCTGCTTCGAAGCAGCTATGTACTCCGCTTCACATGTAGATCCCGCCACGACGCTTTGTTTAGAACTGCACCAACCGACAGCTCCACCGTTTAATAAAAATACGATCCGGTTTGCGATTTAGAATCGTCCGGATCGATGTCAAAGCTTGCATCGACGTAACCATTTACGACTAGCTCTTTGTCACCTCCATATCGAGAAACATATCCTTAGTCATTTTCAGGTATTTCAGATGTTCTTGACCGCTGTCCAAAGATCCACTCTGGATTACTTTGGTACCTTCCCGCCAAGCTTACAGCTAAGCATCGTCAGTCTGGTACACAGCATTGCATACATGATAGAGCCTATGGCTGAAGCATAGGAACATCTTTCATTTCTCTCTATCTTCTGCTGTGGTCGGGCATTGAGTCCGACTCAATCTTACACCTTGTAATACAGGTAAAAACCTTTCTTTGCCTGATCCATTTTGAACTTCTTCAAAACTTTATCAAGGTATGTGCTTTGTGAAAGTCAATTAAGCATCTTGATCTATCTCTATAGATCTTGATGCCCAATATGTAAGCAGCTTCACCGAGGTCTTTCATTGAAAAACTTTTATTCAAGTATCCTTTATGCTATCCAGAAATTCTATATTATTTCCAATCAACAATATGTCGTCCACATATAATATCGAAATGCTACTGAGCTCCCACTCACTTTCTTGTAAATACAGGCTTCTCCAAAAGTCTCAGATAAAACCATATGCTTTGATCACACTATCAAAGCGCTTATTCCAACTCCGAGAGGCTTGCACTGACCATAAATTGATCGTTGGAGCTTGCACACTTTGTTAGCACCCTTTGGATCAACAAAACCTTCTGGTTGCATCATATACAACTCTTCTTCTAGAAATCCATTCAAGAATGCAGTTTTACATCCATTTGCCAAATTTCATAATCATAAAATGCGGCAATTGCTAACATGATTCGGACAGACTTAAGCATCGCTTCGGGTGAGAAAGTCTCATCGTAGTCAACCCCTTGAACTTGTCGAAAACCTTTTGCAACAAGTCAAGCTTTGTAGAACGCTACATTACCATCGGCGTCGGTCTTCTTCTTAAAATCCATTTATTCTCAATGGCTTGCGAACATCGGCAAGTCTACCAAAGTCCATACTTTGTTCTCATACATGGATCCCATCTCAGATTTCATGGCTTCAAGCCATTTTGTGGAATCTGGGCTCACCATCGCTTCTTCATAGTTCGTAGGTTCACCATGATCTAGTAGCATGACTTCCGAATAGGATTACCGTACCACTCAGTGCGGATTTTATTCTGGTTGATCTCGGTTCAATGACAACTTGATCTGAAGTTTCATGATCATTATCATTATCTTCCTCGCTAACTGGTGTAGGTGTTACGAAAACTGATTTCTGTGATGAACTACTTTCCAATAAGGGAGCTGGTACTATTACCTCATCAAGTTCCACTTTCCTCCCACTCACTTCTTTCGAGAGAAACTCCTTCTCTAGAAAGGATCCATTCTTAGCAACGAATGTCTTGCCTTAGGATCTGTGATAGAAGGTATACCCAATTGTCTCCTTTGGGTATCCTATGAAGACACATTTTCCGATTTGGGTTCAAGCTTATCAGGTTGAAGTTTTTCACATAAGCATTGCAACCCCAAACTTTCAGAAACGACAACTTTGGTTTCTTGCTAAACCATAGTTCATAAGGCGTCGTCTCAACGGATTTTGACGGTGTCCTATTTAACGTGAATGCGGCCGTCTCTAAAGCATAACCCCAAAACGATAGCGGTAAATCGGAAATAGACATCATAGATCGCACCATATCTAGTAAAGTACGATTATGACGTTCGGACACACCATTACGCTGTGGTGTTCCCGGTGGCGTGAGTTGTGAAACTATTCCGCATTGCTTCAAATGTAGACCAAACTCGTAACTCAAATATTCTCCTCCACGATCAGATCGTAGAAACTTTATTTTCTTGTTACGATGATTTTCAACTTCACTCTGAAATTCTTTGAACTTTTCAAATGTTTCAGATTTATGCTTCATCAAGTAGATAAACCCGTATCTGCTTAAATCATCTGTGAAGGTGAGAAAATAACGATATCCGCCACGAGCTTCAACATTCATCGGACCACATACATCTGTATGTATGATTTCCAATAAGTCTGTTGCTCTCTCCATACAACCGGAGAACGGTGTTTTAGTCATCTTGCCCATGAGGCACGGTTCGCAAGTACCAAGTGATTCATAATCAAGTGATTCCAAAAGTCCATCCAGTATGGAGTTTCTTCATGCGTTTTACACCGATATGACCTAAACGGCAAGTGCCACAAATAAGTTGCACTATCATTATCAACTCTGCATCTTTTGGCTTCGACATTATGAATATGTGTATCACTACTGCCGAGATTCAACAAGAATAGACCATTCTTCAAGGGTGCATGACCATAAAAGATATTACTCATATAAATAGAACAACCATTATTCTCTGATTTAAATGAATAACCGTCTCGCATCAAACAAGATCCAGATATAATGTTCATGCTCAACGCCGCACCAAATAACAATTATTTAGGTCTAAAACTAATCCCAAGGTAGATGTAGAGGTAGCGTGCCGACCGCGATCACATTGACTTTGGAACCATTTCCCACGCGCATCGTCACCTCGTCCTTTGCGATGCTCGTCTATTCCGTAGTCCCTGCTTCGAGTTGCAAATATTAGCAATGTAACCAGATCAAATACCAGTGCTACTATGAGCTCTAGTAAGGTACACATCAATAACATGTATATCACATATACCTTTGTTCACCTTGCCATCCTTCTTATCCGCCAAATACTTGGGGCAGTTCCGCTTCGAGGTCCAAATCGCTTGCGGTAAAACACTCGCCTCAGCTTAGGTCCAGACTTGGGTTTCTTCTCTTGAGCAGCAACTTTCTTGCTGTTCTTGAAGTTTCTCTTATTCTTCCCTTTGCCCTTTTTCTTGAAACTAGTGGTCTTGTTGACCATCAACACTTGATGCTCTTTCTTGATTTCTACCTCCATGCTTTTAGCATTGCGAAGAGCTCAGAATTGTCTTAGTCATCCCTTGCATATTATAGTTCATCACGAAGCTCTTGTAGCTTGGTGGCGTGATTGGAGAATTACATCAATGACACTATCATCCGGAAGATTAACTCCCAGCTGAATTAAGTGATTATTATACCCGGACATTTTGAGTATGTGCTCACCGACGTAACTATTCTCCTCCATCTTGCAGCTATAGAACTTATTGGAGACTTCATATCTCTCAATCCGGGCATTTGCTTGAAATATTAACTTCAACTCCTGGAACATCTCATATGCTCCATGACGCTCAAAACGTCGTTGAAGACCCGGTTCTAAGCCGTAAAGCATGGCACATCTGAACTACAGAGTAGTCATCGCTTTGCTCGCCAGACGCTCACAACTTCGGCGTTGCTCTGCAAAGAAGTTCGCACCCAGCGGTGCTTCCAGGCGTAATTCTTTTGTGCAGCAATGAGGATAATCCTCAAATTACGGACCCAGTCCGTGTAATTGCTACCATCATCTTTCAACTTTGCTTTCTCAAGGAACGCATTAAAATTCAACGGAACAACAGCACGAGCCATCTATCTACAAAGAAACATAGACAAGCAAAATACTATCGGTACTAAGTTCATGATAAATTTAAGTTCAATTAATCATATTAAAAACTCCCACTTAGACAGATATCTCTAGTCATCTAAGTGATCACGTGATCCAAATCAACTAAACCATAACCGATCATCACGTGAGATGGAGTAGTTTTCAATGGTGAACATCACTATGTTGATCATATCTACTATATGATTCACGCCGACCTTTCGGTCTCCGTGTTCGAGGCCATATCTGCATATGCTAGGCTCGTCAAGTTTAACTTGAGTATTCTGCGTGTGCAAAACTGGCTTGCACCCGTTGTAGATGGACGTAGAACTTATCACACCCGATCATCACGTGGTGTCCGGGTACTACTTAACTTTTAGCAACAAAGCATACTCGTGGAGAACACTTCTTGATAATTTTAGTGAGAGATCATCTTATAATGCTACCGTCAATCAAAGCAAGATAAGATGCATAAAGGATAAACATCACATGCAATCAATATAAGTGATATGATATGGTCATCATCATCTTGTGCTTGTGATCTCCATCTCCGAAGCACCGTCATGATCACCATCGCCACCGGTAGCGACACCTTGATCTCCATCGTAGCATCGTTGTCGCCTCGCCAACTATTGCTTCTACGACTATCGCTCTTGCTTAGTGATAAAGTAAAGCAATTACATGGCTTTTGCATTTCATACAATAAAGCGACAACCATATGGCTCCTGCCAGATTGCCGATAACTCGTTACAAAACATGATCATCTCATACAATAAAATATAGCATCACGCCTTGACCACATCACATCACAACATGCCCTGCAAAAACAAGTTAGACGTCCTCTACTTTGTTGTTGCAAGTTTTACGTGGCTGCTACGGGCTGAGCAAGAACCGTTCTTACCTACGCATCAAAACCACAACGATAGTTTGTCAAGTTGGTGCTGTTTTAACCTTCGCAAGGACCGGGCGTAGCCACACTCGGTTCAACTAAAGTGAGAGAGACAGACACCGCCGGTCACCTTTAAGCAACTAGTGCTCAAGCGGTGAAACCAGTCTCGCGTAAGCGTCTGGCGTAATGTCGGTCCGGGCCGCTTCATCTCACAATACCGCTGAACCAAAGTATGACATGCTGGTAAGCGGTATGACTTATATCGCCCACAACTCACTTGTGTTCTACTCGTGCATATGACATCAACGCATAAAACCAGGCTCGGATGCCATTGTTGGGTTACGAGTAATTTCAAAAATTTCCTCGCACACGCAAGACCATGGTGATGGCATAGCAACGAGAGGAGAGTGTCTATCCACGCACCCTCGTGAGACCGAAGCGAAGCGTTATAACAACGCTGTTGATGTAGTCGACGCCTTCACGATCCGACCGATCCAAGCACCGAACGACGGCACCTCCGAGTTCTGCACACGCTCAGCTCGATGACGATCCCGGACTCGATCCAGCAAAGTGTCGGGATGAGTTCCACAAGACGACGGCGTGGTGACGATGATGATGCTCCACCGACGCAGGGCTTCGCCTAAGCTCATGACGATATGACTTCTCCGCGCGAGGCTTCGCTTAAGCTCCGGCGATATGACCGAAGTGGAATATGGTGGAAGGGGCACCGCACACGGCTAAGGAACGATCCGTGATCAACTTGTGTGTTCTAGGGTGCCCCTGCCCCGTATATATAAAGGAGGCAGGGGAGGGGCGGCCGGCCAAGAGGAGGCGCGCCAGGGAGTCCTACTCCCTCCGGGAGTAGGATTCCCCCTCCAATCCTAGTTGGAATAGGATTCACCGGAGGGGGAAAGAGAGAGAGGGGGCTGGCCCACCTTTCCTAGTCCTAGTAGGACTAGGGGAAGGGGGGAGGCGCGCGGCCACCTAGGGCTTGTCCTTTCTCCTTTCCACCAAGGCCCACTATGGCCCATATAGTTCCCGGGGGGTTCCGTAACCTCCGGTACTCGATAAATTCGATTTCACTCGGAACATTTCCGATGTCCAAATGTAGGCTTCAATATATCAATTTTACGTCTCGACCATTTCGAGACTCCTCGTCATGTCCGTGATCACATCCGGGACTCGAACTACCTTCGTACATCAATACTTATAAACTCATAATGAACTGTCATCGAAACGTTAAGCGTGCGGACCCTACGGGTTCGAGAACTTTGTAGACATGACCTAGAACCATTCTCGGTCAATAACCAATAGCGGAACCTGGATGCCCATATTGGTTCCTACATATTCTACGAAGATCTTTATCGGTCAAACCGCATAACGATATCGTTGTTCCTTTTGTCATCGGTATGTTACTTACCCGAGATTCGATCGTCGATATCTAATACCTAGTTCAATCTAGTTACGGTAAGTCTCTTTACTCGTTCCGTAATACATCATCTCACAACTAACTCATTAGTTGCAATGCTTGCAAGGCTTATGTGATGTGTATTACCGAGAAGGCCCAGAGATACCTCTCCGACAATCGGAGTGACAAAACCTAATCTCGATTCATGCCAACTCAACATATACTTTTGGAGACACCTGTAGAGTACCTTTATAATCACCCATTTACGTTGTGACGTTTGGTAGCACACAAAGTATTCCTCCGGTAAACGGGAGTTGCATAATCTTATAGTTGCAGGAACTATGTATAAGTCATGAAGAAAGCATAAGCAACATACTAAACGATCAAGTGCTAAGCTAACGAAATGGGTCATGTCAATCACATCATTCTCCTAATGATGTGATCCCATTAATCAAATGACAACACATGTCTATGGTTAGGAAACATAACCATCTTCGATTAATGAACTAGTCTTGTAGAGGCATACTAGTGACTATCTGTTTGTCTATGTATTCACACATGTATTATGTTTCCGGTTAATACAATTCTAGCATGAATAATAAACATTCATCATGATATAAGGAAATAAATAATAACTTTATTATTGCCTCTAGGGCATATTTCCTTCAATGGTAGACCACCTCAAGCTGCCAACGTAGACCACGAGACAGACCCTGCATTACTGCATCTAGTGCACTATGTAAGTGCGCTGGAGGACCTATTCGATCAGATCACTATTGATCTGGTCGCAGCTCGTGGAGAGCTGGTTCGTCGAGCCCCAGCAAGAGAGGAGATCGAACCCAACGCCGACAATCCAGTCGTGCTGTTTGGATAACCGACCGAGACCCTGAGGACAGCCCCAGCCGTCAGCCAAGGTGCTTTGATGACCCCAGAAGTGCTTCGTCGCCTCCTGGGAGCACACTCCAACTGGGTTGTAGTCAACAATCCCCGTGACGGTCATCATCACTACCCCGAGCCTGCAGCCCTCAAGACTCTCCAAAGAAATTCGACGGTGAGAACCATGGGAAGCCTCGGCGTCCACAAGGGGCGCCCGCTTGGATGTAAACGAAGTAGACTGAGACACTCGAGTAGTGCCGAGTCCCAGTGTATCCTCGCTTTGTAATTCTATGATTCCTTAAATTAGCGCAGCCTGGCATCGTGCATCTATTTTATATAGTAGTTTTGCATGGATGTATTAGCATGCAGTGTGATTTCTCTATCCTTGGCTCAGCTACCAAAAACCGCCCCGACAACCCCCACAGTGATACGTCACTTTAGTGAGATATGTGTATCTGTGGTTGACCCGAGCTGAGCCGGCCAAGTCTTTACTTTTTACCATGGTAAAAGACCCAGCCCCGGTGCTATAAAAAGGGCCACAGAGTGACCTTGCCAAGCACCCTTCACTTCGTGCACCATCCCCACAACCATTTCTTGCCATGCCAAGCCCTAGTATTTATCTTGGGACTCCAGATGCTACCCCAGGTAGTTTTGTCAAGATATTGAGGGATTTTACCCGCAGTACCATGGGCGCTAACCAGCCACCCCAGTACGAGCTGTTCAAATCGAGGATCACCCCTTCCACCTCGAGATATTGGGCAGCCGTGCATCCCGCCCAGAAACCCAAACCAAGACCCCACGAAGTCTCCTTCGTGGGGAAATCTATCTGAACCCGCACACATGGCCGTAGAAGCTGCTGCGTGTGAAGCGCTTGCTGCGCCGATTCGCGGTACCCTACTCCAGCGAACGAGGGTATTATTATTTTCCGAGCCGAGCAGCACCCGGAGGAGTAACATCCTTTCCAGGTAGACGTATTGAGAGAGACCCAGTCTTGGCCAACCTCGTCCAATACGCCATTGCGCAAAACGTTTGACCCAACATGTGATGGGTTATCTGCGAGCCTCATGATTTAAACCTCGATCGCCATCGGCAGATCACTGAGGCCCGACCAGGAGAGACCATTCATCGACTGGTCAATCCACTCCCTCCGATAGAAGAAGAGTGTATCCTAGTACCGGAAACGTTTTCTCAAGACCCCATCCAATTACCGTTTTCAATTTAGATGCACCGCTGTATTTATTGTCGCAATTTTCATTTATGTGTTGTAACATATGCTTACTGCCCCGAGTTTCGCAGCGAGTAATTCATTAAGGTAAGAAGCTCTGTCGCTTTTGGACTCTAGTGTATTACTGTTTCCCTCGCGGAAATCACGAGCGTGATTTCTTTTCCCCGAGTTGCCGCACCGTATGTTTTCTCACGACATAGATCATTTATTTCACACAGCACCACGACAGCAGACTCAACACCACAATTACCCGAACACATACACTGCTTGCAAAATTTTGCAACTGTGTTGCGTCTAACTAAGCACCTCCGGACAACAGTTATCAACCGGCACGCCCCACCTACTCATCGTGGCCACCGCGACCGCGGAGAGCCAGCAACCGTGCAGCGGCATCGCGACGATCATCGAGGATCATCGCGCACAGGAGCACCGAGAGCCCCAGCACCGCTGCCAGCCCTCCGCATAGCCGGATCACGTACCAGTCCGGCACCGCCTCCGCCATTAGCGCCTCGTCTCGAGCTCCGGCAAGCGGAAACAGAGGAGGAAGAGAGAAAAGGAGGAGCGAGGCCAGGTGTGAGGAAGAAGAGGAGAATGCCATGGTCATTTTATAAGCCCGAGATCGGTGTACGGTGGGCGAGGTCCACCAGCGCCGCTCGTCGCCCGACCGCCGGTGTTCGGAGGTGAATCCATGAAAGCAGGCCGACAGCGACTGCCCATGAGGTGAGTGCACGCTGCACCGGCAGCTAGCGCGCCCAGCACTACATGATGCGGCCTTGGTACCCTACGCGCTAGGCGTCGCCCGGTGGAGAAAGCGCAGGAGAACGCAGCGGAGAGAGAGGAAGAAGAAGGAGCCGGAGGAAGGAGAAGAGGTGACCAGGGCCGGGTCCACCAATCAGCCAGAGAGAACACTGTGCTCTCGGGTGCGACCAGCGTATTATGAGATTTAGAATTTATTCTAAATTTTGTACAGTGTAGAAATCGCTAGTTTTTCACCAAGACCGTGGATTTTTTCCCCACACCGCGCCAGTACCCCACACTGTATTTTTGCTTCACTTATTGCTCTCACTGTGGCCGTTTTCGTTTCTATTCATTTAATTTTGACTCTTTGCAAATCTCGAGGACGAGATTTTTCCAAAGGGGGATAGTAGTTGTAACACCCCAAATTTTCTGGCCAAATTTTTTGATATTAAAATTTTTGCCAGGAGTTTTAAATTTTTATTTCTGTGGATTTTCAGAACTCTTCTTTTATTGTTAAGGGGTTTTTCATCTTTTCCCAAGTGGAGCTTTCCAAAATGTATTGGACTTTTATGCCAGCTCATTATAACATTTTCTTAATCAGTGGATTTATTTATTAGATCATTTCATCCTGAGCTTTATTCATTAAAATGGATTATTTTAAATTTTTGGAGCTCTGTTTGTACTACAACCATTTGATAGAATCACTTAAAATTTCAACCAAAATTTGGAGATGTCATGAGATGTCTATAAATCACTTGTGTGCATTAATATAAGTATTTCATTGCATATTTTGAGTTTTACACCTGTTTTGCTTCTCTGGTCCAGTGGACATTTTTGCACTACAATCCATTTAAATATTTCCCTAGAGCCTCCACCAAAATTTTGGGATGTCAGTAGTAGCATGCCATCCAACTTTATGCAAAAACATAGTGATGTTCTTTATAAAATTTGAGTGCAATAGCCTCTTTTTCATTCTGGACCAGACTTGTGTTTTCTACTACAACTCTATTATTTCTTGCTCTAATGACCTTGTGTTTTCTCATGCTTGTAGTCAACCTTGCAAAACCCCTAAGTCCAGGAGCATGCTCTATTTGGAACACTTTTGGTCCATGTAATGATGCCACTCACTCCCTGTCCAGAAGTGTAGTTTTGCAAAACTTGCACTAGCAAGTTTCTCCTTTTTGCAAACTGACTTCACCACCCTCTTGTGCATCCAAGGAGACACTGATCTGGAAGATTTGGCCCCTCCGAGAATAGCCTAGTGCCTGTGGCATTTTGTCAAACACCTGGAGTGCATGATCAGATTTGACATGAGTTGTTGTTGGCATTGTGAACTTGGTCTCCTGACCAAACCACCTTGTCCCCTGAGCTTCACTCTATCAACAACCTAGCTCTGTTGCGCCAACCTCACTGTGACTGTAGCATGCCACGGCATTTTATCGAACACCTTCCGTGGCGTGCCTCGGACGCGCCAGAGCACGCCAGACAGCACGAACCACGCCCGAGCTGACACGCTGCCCCCTGGTTTTGGCCCGCTCTGCAGCACCACGCCACGCACTAACCTCCTCTCAGCATCGCGCCAAGCCACCCTGGCAGCCAACAGCGCCGCCGACAGAGCTTTTGGCGGCACGCCGGCGTCCGCAGCGTGCCTCTACCACGGTCGGCGCCGCCAAAGCCTCCCCAGCTTGCCACCTGCCCCCTGGAACAGTGCAAGCTCATCCGCAGCCTCGTCCGCTAGCGCTCGTCGCCGCCACGTCGCCCAATCTACAGGGAGGCGGTTCGCCGTCGTCCTTATCGCCGCCGCCCGAACCGACCTCCACCACGTATATAAGGGCCCCGAGCTCAAGCGAGTCCTCGAGCAACCTCATATGATCCTCCTGTGTTGCCTTGGCCAGCAATCGAGCAAGGAAGGCCTTCTTCCCGAGTCCGGCGGTTCGTCGCCGCCAAGCCCTGGCCGATTCCATCGCCACCAGTGCCTCTCCTCTCCACTCTCTCCACCAAGAACTCTCCTTCCTCTCGCGAGCACAACCCCTCGCTCAATTTTTGCCGGAGACCACCGCAGCCCCAAACTCACTATCCACCCGAATGCCCCCTCCGCATGAGCTCGCGCGGCGACTCCCTCCACCCGGCTACCCTCGACCACCGAAGAAGTACCGCCTAGGAGTGGCGGATCCATCCTGCACTCGGATGCCCTCGAGGAGTCGCCTAACACCGGCGAAGATCGCCGAGTCCCCGCCTCCGCTCGGCGGAGGAAGGAGAGGGAGGAGACTGGTCAAACCTGACCAAGGGGCCCCCTGACCCACCGGGCGGTGACTCAGCGCAGTCCACGCTGGATAAGTGGAAGCGCATTTTCAAAATGCGCCTTCGACGTGTACGTATATTTCGAAACGTTTTCTTTCTGTTTTTTTTATATCAGATTTTTTACCAAACTTTGACCGGCGGTATCTTTTTGAAAACAACTCCAAATGAATTGATTCTTTTTGCTACCTCTCTCAAATATTGTCTAGTTTATTTTAAGATTTATTTAAAAAAAATTCAAAACAACTTTCTGTGCTGTTTTTATTTTGTGTGTTAATTCAAATATATTATTTTAAATAGGGTTTTTGAAGGTTTCATGATGATTTGATGCACCTTCCTTCCCATGACCTGAAGGCAAGCATTCGAACCTGGTGAATTTTTTGTGTGTTGCATAGCACGGTGGCAACACCACCCCGACACATGCATGCGTCATTTTATGTGAGGATGTGATCCTATTCATGGGTGCATATTAATGAGTTTATGCTAATGAAGTTGACATGATTTGTGATGGAAATCACCGTCATACGTCTTCCATGCATATCAGAATGAAAGGCGGGAAGGCCTCTATCTTGGGTAGACACGGGCTTGCCCCTAGTCCTCCGTCGAGACGGTCATGTCCGACATGACATGAGGGGATGTCGCGTGATGTTTCCATCTGTTGTTTGAGCTATATGCATTGTTATGCTAATCATGCAGGAAATATTACAACCTCCTGAGTCGACCGTAGATCGAGTCTTGTGCCAGTAACCCCCATACTTGCTTCGTACTACCACTCGGCCCTACACCAAGTAGGGTACGGTTCAGTAAGTTGTCAACCCTTTCCTAGCACACACCATACAGAGAGGCCGTGGTGGAAGATACTGGAGGCATCCGGTAGTCATACCATCGGGTCCTGGAGCATGGGTGTTTGGTTGTAGCCGAAAGGGGTAGCTCCCGCCTTCTTGCCATGTATAAATTTTGTGATCCCATGTTACGTCGAGGTTGTGGCCTCCCCACTTAAACTTTTGCTTAACAGGTGTCGTGGGTGATTCCAGACACATGTGAGTTAAGATGGTGTGTGCAAGTTAGGTGTGTTTTCAACAAAAAGACCGTAGACGGAATTAGTCCCGATGGACTAAAGAAATCAGTTACTCATGGGTAAAGAGTACACCCTCTGCAGAGATTAAACCTATTCGAATAGCCGTGTCCATGGTTAAGGATTACAGTTTGGGATGGGTCAAGTGTCGGTCTTAGTGTCGGTCTTGGAGGTGAAACTGTTAAACACGGAAGCACGATTGTGACTTGTGATAATTTATGATTACTATTTTGGATGTGGACTAACCCGTGATATTTTTCTGGTATTATCGAATATCCTCGGATGGTTCTACCTCCTGGATATTCATTGTGGCATTTCTTTTAAAGCCCTTTATGTGGTGTCGCTCGAGACACCCGATTGTAACATTTCTTTTAAAGCCCTTTATGTGGTGTCGCCGACGCCTCGATCGTGGCATTTCTTTTAAAGCCCTTTATGCGGTGTCGCTCGACGCCTTGACCGTGGCATTTCTTTTAAAGCCCTCTATGCGGTGTCGCTCGACGCCGATTGTAGGCATTTCTTTTAAAGCCCTTTATGCGGTGTCGCTCGACGCCTTGACCGTGGCATTTCTTTTAAAGCCCTCTATGCGGTGTCGCTCGACGCCTTGACCGTGGCATTTCTTTTAAAGCCCTTTATGTGGTGTCGCTCGGACGCCCGATTGTAGCTTTTCTTTTAAAGCCCTTTATGTGGTGTCGCTCAGACGCCCGATTGTGGCATTTCTTTTAAAGCCCTTTATGTGGTGTCGCTCAGACACCGATTGTGGCATTTCTTTTAAAGCCCTTTATGTGGTGTCGCCGACGCCTTGATTGTGGCATTTCTTTTAAAGCCCTTTATGCGGTGTCGCTCAGACGCCCGATCGTGGCTATTCCTTTGAAGTTGCTTATGTTTTATTTTCATAAATTTTAATACTACCATATTATTGCATAACCATAAATAACATGCTTGCACGTACCAGAGTTTTATTTATCTTATGTGACTGACGTCATGAGCATCTTATATTGTTAGTACATCATTGTTAAATCATGCATGTGTTCTTTGTGTTTGCGAGTACATTCAAAGTACTCACTGGCTTGTCCCTGGCTATTGTCTTGGCCAGATTTCATGCTTGGAGAGGAGCATTGCAGTGACTGTCCCAGAACCTAGGCAACGGTGATAACAGCCACGCGAAGATAGGAGTTAACCTGGTCAGTTGTTCCTGTGGGAAAATGGAGTCCCATAGACGAGGATATTTCGTAACCCGCTTCCGCCATCAACCTTTAGAAAAACCTTTTGTTGTACTCACAGCCGAAATGGTCTGTACTACATATATTGTATTTTGCTTGGATTTTCTGTATCAAGTTAGTGCCTTATCAGCTAACAGTTATCCTGGGGTTGATAAGCACAAGGACCATTTTTCCTGGGATTAGCACCCGGAGAGTCGGTCCCCACATAAAAGCTGTCTTAGGTATATCCTGCTCTCGAATCTTCAACTGATGGTACCCTGATCGCAAATAGATCTTTGAAAACACCTTAGCTCCTTGCAACTGGTCAAACAAGTCATTGATCATCGGCAGCGTGTATTTGTTCTTAATGGTCACTTCATTCAATCCTCGATAATCAACAACCATTCTCAATGATCCATCCTTCTTCTCCACTAGAAGTACTGGTGATCCCCAAGGCGAAGAACTTGGGCGAATAAAACCTTTATCCAGTAACTCCTTAATCTGCTTCTTAATTTCCTCCAAATCTTGGGCTGGCATCCTATACGGTCTCTTAGATATCGGCCCGAGGCACGGCAGAGTTCAATCGAAACTCAATGTCTCTATCCGGTGGCATGCCTGGCAACTCTTCCGGAAACACGTCCGGGTAATCCCTTACCACTGGTACTTCCTCCTGCACAACTCCTGATAAGGAATTTACATGTGCTCTCCTCGGCTCATGCCGTGATACATACTTGATTCTCCTCCCTTCTGGTGTGGTAAGTAAAATTGTCTTACTGGCGCAATCGATGTTTCCTCCATACATCGACAACCAATCCATACCAAGAATTACATCCAAACCTTGGGATTCCAATATAATTAAATCCGTTGGGAAAACATGCCTCCCTATACTTAATGGCACTTGAAAACATCCTTGACTGGCCATATACTCCGCTCCCAGTGAGCTTACTAACATGGGTGTCTTAAGAGTTTTAGTGGGTAGGCTAAACTTATCCGCAAATCCCCTTGATATGAATGGATGCGATGCACCAGTATCGAAAAGAACAACTGCAGTAAATGACTTAACTAGAAACTTACCTATTACTGCATCTGGCTGAGCTTCAACCTCCTCCACGGTAACGTGGTTCACTTGTCCTTTGTTGAAAGGATTCGGCTTCTTTCCTGAGCTTCCATTGCCATTTCCATTCTGGCCTTCTGGACAATCGTTTGCATAATGCCCAGTCTTGCGGCACTTAAAGCAAGTGATGTGGCTCAGGTCTACCTTGGATGGTGTTGACGGGTTGGTGTGGTTCTGTCCATTGCTTCCTCCATTCCCGTTCCCATTCTTGGTGCCATTATGGTTGTGCGAGCTACCTCCTCCATGGGTATGCTGAAATTGTCCTCCTGGCTTCGGGGTAAAGCAAAGTTTCTGTGAGCTCCAGAGTTATTCTTCCCTTGTCCATACTTCCTCTTGCGATTTTCAATCTGCTGCTGCTTCCCTTCAATCACGAGAGCACGATCTACCAACTCCTGGTAGTTATTGAAGGTGGCTACCATCAACTGCATGCTCAGCTCATCATTCAGTCCTTCTAGAAACTTCTCTTGCTTAGCTGCATCCGTAGCAACGTCATCTAGGGCATAACGTGCTAGCTTACTGAAATCATCTACATACTGGCCAACTGTCCGTCCTCCTTGGCGCAAGTTGCGAAACTCACGCTTCTTCATGGCCATAGCTCCTGCTGAAACATGGACAGTACGGAAAGCTTGCTGAAACTGATCCCATGTGACAGTGTCTACTGGGTAAGTGGCTGTAAAATTCTCCCACCATGCTGCTGCGGGTCCTTCAAGCTGATGTGCAGCAAACTTCACCCTTTCTCCATCTGTACATCCTGCAGTGGTCAACTCCCTCCCTATCTTACGGAGCCAATCATCTGCAACAATCGGCTCGGTGCTACTAGAAAACACCGGCGGATTCAGCCTTAAGAAACGGGTCAAATGGTCAACAGGTGGTGGTGGCGGTGGGTTGTTGTTGTTGTTTTTGTTGTTGCCTTGGTTCTGTACCAATGTTTGAATCAAGGCATTCTGCTGCTGAATAAACTGAGTGATCTCTGGCGGGAAAACAAATCCAGGGTCGCGTCTCGGAGGCATCTGAGGGGTTTAAAGAAAAGACGAGAATTTAGAATAGAATGAGGTCCAGAGAGAAACACTACCCATATGCACATGAGACAAATCACACAATATCACTCCAATGAATTCAACCAAGGGCATACTATGGTCTATCTATCGTTACAAAGTGCTGAAACTAAAACTAATATAACATGGGGGTAATCTACTACTGTTATGGTGGTTAACTAGAAAAACTGCTCTGATGAAGACTCCATGATATCTGCTCCAGCTTCATCTTCGTAATCATCATCACTAGGATCCGAATCGGTGTCGTCTATGATGATGTAGTTCTCTAGACAGGTGCTATCTTCTTCTTCTCCTCCGGGTGCTGAATTTCCCTTGAGTTATTCAATCTTCTCCTTAAGATCGCCGTTTTGTCTCACTAGATCTACAATCTCCTCCATGTAGTCCTTGCGAGTGGCCTTCAGTTCTCCTTCTAGTTCGATAATCTTGGCTTTTGTTGTCTTCAACTCCATCATGTCTGCGCACATCTGGTTCTCCTGACGTCGAATGTGCTGGTTTAACTCCTGGATGAATGCTGCAATGGATCTATCCTTCTTAGTGCCAACTATCTCCCATTGTTCATCTCGGCGCCCGCAAATCTGGTAGATAGTATCCTTGAGGTCTTCTTTGTAAACTTCTCCAATGCGCCCCATGGTTATTTGGGCTGCCATACTCTTTCCCAGACTCCAGGTTGGTGCATTGAAAACACACTCTATGGGCTCCGTGATTGGCGCAACCATCCTTCCGGGAACTTGAGCTTGAATCTTCCAGCGCTCTTCTTCGGGTAAAGTGGAATTGTAGGCCCCGGTGAAGCTTGGTAATCCTATGTTTAGGTACTTAGTGACTTCCTTCAGGTGTCGTCCAAAGGGTGTATCCTCATCCGGCTGAGTGAACTTGATCCTCGCTTTCGTCATCCTAAAAGAGTAGAAAAGACGAGGAGTTAGAAATGAGAAGAGAGAGTAGTGATCTAGGGTTTTAGCTTAATGGTCGTGTCCTACAGTCAGCGTGTGCTCTGATACCATCTCTGTGGCGACCAGACCTCAAATAGTCTGATCTCTGTGCTCAGTGTCATCCTGGATCGAGAATGCTTGACACCACACAAGATCAAGGATTTATAACAGAGTAGCAATCAGACACTTATTACAATCGAATGTCTCAAGAGAGAACTTAATAAAATAAATATGGCCTAAAGCCATCTAATACGATAACAGCGGAAGGCTTGGAAGAATAAGCGAGTCCATCAACTCCAACGGCATCACTGAGTATAGAACCACGACCTAAGCACCTGGGTGGCGGTCCGAAGAAATACAGGCAAGTCCTGATAGAAACCAGGTGCCTCAATCCACCCAGATGTGTGTTTAAGTTGCCACCTTAAATAAACCATTAAATAACAATCTCACATCTGTCATGGAATACACTCACCCAATCCACGTCTACTAGCATAGCATAGCATAATAAGCAAACGTAGAAGTAACTCCCAAGGGTTTAAATATAAAACAGGTAATAGGTACTACCTCAACTACTTCCCATCCCACAATTTAATTAGATCCTAATCATGCAAGTGTTTGAGGATAGATCTAATGCATAAAAACTGGGTATGAGAAAAATATGATCAAAGTGTTACTTGCCTTGCTGATGATCCGCGTAACCTAGAGACTCGAAGTAACAGGCGGCACACTCCGGGTATTCTATCGCAGACAAACAAACAAGCATACAATAAGTACTCATCTAATGCACAGGTAAAACTCAATTAGATCTAACCAGATGCTTCAACTTAAGAACTCGGGTTTGCAAAAAGAATCAAATCAAACGAAGCGACGAAAGTCAAACGGCGGAAGAAAACAGCTTGGTTTTACTAATCTGGATCTAGGTCAAATTTTACAGATACAAAAACTTGTTTAAGTAGATTATTCGGAAAGAGGGTTTTGAGACGAAACTCCAGGCGCTTGAATCCCCTGATTCCGATAAACGAGCGAAAAGTTATACTAAAACAAAAATCGGATCTGGAATCGAGATCAGAAAAATCGCGGAATAAATCCGAGAAAAAGAAAAAAAAACGACGAACAGATTCGAACGGAAAAAGAAAAAAATTAAATTAAATAAAATAAAAAATAAAAACCGAAAAAAACCCGAAGAAAACCGATCGGTTTTTTTAAATAATCCGGCACGGAAATCGAGGCGGCGGCGAACCTCGGAAGCCATGCTGCCCCGGCATGCCAAGGCGGGGTCAAGGGCAGTCGGGCGGCTAGGGTTCGCTCGGGCGGGCTCGGGTGGGCTGAGGCTCTGGGGCGGCCGCTATTTATATAGCGCCCCCGAGCGAGTCCCGCTCGCACGGCCGAAAGCGGTCTTGCGTTTTTTAAATAAAACATTACGCGTAGAAAAAAAATCAAAAGAAGTACTAAACGGACTCCAAAAATCCCGAAATAAATTTTCCCCGGCTTCTAAAATCAAGCCGGATTTAATGAACATTTATTTGTGCCTAAATGCAATTTTTGAAAAACGCACATTTTTCCTAAATTCAAATAAAAAGGCGAAAAACTCCAAAATAAAATCTTATTTGATTTTATTATTAAATCTTCATTATTTCTTTATTTTGGGAAAGTCATTTTATTCCCTCTCTCATATTTTTGTAATAGAAATAATTGAAGATAAAATAATTAAAATCAACGATCCTATTTTCAAAATTTGAGAAAACTCAAATATGAAAATAACGAAAATCCCCAACTCTCCCCGTGGGTCCTTGAGTTGTGAAAAATTTCTAGGATCAAGCAAAATGCAAAGAAAATGCAATGAAAAAAATATGATATGCAATGATGCTCTATGTATAACATTCCAAATTGAAAATTTGGGATGTTACAGAGATCATTGTTATCATGGCTTATGTGATATGGGTGCTAGTGCGAGTGCAATACCTCATTCCTTATCCGAGGAAATTATGCATGATATTGCACCTGCTGAGATAGAAGGTATTGATGTTACAATTAAGCTTGCCAATAGGGATACTATTTCACTAGTTGGGATTGTTAGAGATGTTGAAGTCTTGTGTGGGAAAGTTAAATATCCTACTGATTTTCTTGTTCTTGGTTCCCCACAAGATGATTTTTGTCCCATTATATTTGGTAGACCCTTCTTGAATACTGTTAATGCTAGGATAGATTGCGAAAAGGATATAGTTACTGTTGGTTTAGGGGATATGTCTCATGATTTTAATTTTGCTAAATTTCATAGACAACCCCATGCTAAAGAATTGCCTAGTGAAGATGAAATTATTGGTCTTGCTTCTATTGCCGTGCCTCTAATTATCCTTTAGAACAATATTTGCTAGACCATGAAAATGATATGTTTATGAATGAAAGAAGGGAAATAGATGAAGTACTCTTTAAACAGGGACCTATTTTGAAACACAACTTGCCTGTTGAAATTCTAGGGGATCCTCCTCCACCCAAGGGTGATCTCGTGTTTGAGCTTAAACCATTACCTGATACTCTTAAATATGCTTATCTTGATGAGAAGAAGATATATCATGTTATTATTAGTGCTAACCTTTCAGAGCAGGAAGAAGAGAAATTATTGAAAACTCTGAAGAAGCGCCGTGCTGCTATTGGATATACTCTTGATGATCTTAAGGGCATTAGCCCCACTCTATGCCAGCACAAAATAAAATTGGAGAAAGACGCTAAACCGGTTGTTGATCACCAACGACGGTTAAATCCTAAGATGAAAGAAGTGGTAAGAAATGAAATACTAAAGCTTCTGGAGGCAGGTATAATTTATCCTGTTGCTGATAGTCAGTGGGTAAGTCCTGTCCATTGTGTCCCTAAGAAGGGAGGTATTACTGTTGTTCCTAATGATAAAGATGAATTGATCACACAAAGAATTGTTATAGGTTATAGAATGGTAATTGATTTTCGCAAATTAAATAAAGCTACTAGAAAAGATCATTACCCTTTACCTTTTATTGATCAAATGCTAGAAAGATTATCTAAACATACACATTTTTGCTTTCTAGATGGTTATTCTAGTTTCTCTCAAATACCCGTGTCAAAAGAGGACCAGGATAAGACCACCTTTACTTGCCCTTTCGGTACCTTTGCTTATAGACATATGCATTTCGGTTTATGTAATGCACCTGCTACCTTTGAAAGATGTATGACTGCTATATTCTCTGACTTTTGTGAAAAGATTGTTGAGGTTTTCATGGATGATTTTTCTTGTATGGAACTTCTTTTGATGATTGCTTAAGCAACCTTGATCGAGTTTTGCAGAGATGTGAAGGAACTAATCTTGTCTTCAATTGGGAGAAGTGCCACTTTATGGTTAATGAAGGTATTGTCTTGGGGCATAAGATTTCTGAAAGAGGTATTGAAGTTGATAAAGCTAAATTGATTCTATTGAAAAGATGTCGTGTCCCAAGGACATTAAAGGTATAAGAAGTTTCCTTGGTCATGCCTGTTTTTATAGGAGGTTCATTAAAGACTTCTCAAAAATTTCTAGGCCTCTGATTAATCTCTTACAAAAAGATGTTCCTTTTGTCTTTGATGATGATTGTGTAGAAGCATTTGAAATACTTAAGAAAGCTTTGATTTCTGCACCTATTGTTCAGCCACCTGATTGGAATTTACCCTTTGAAATTATGTGTGATGCTAGTGATTATGTTGTAGGTGTTGTTCTAGCACAAAGAGTTGATAAGAAATTAAATGTTACTCAATATGCTATTAAAACTCTAGATAGTGCCCAGAGAAATTATGCTACTACTAAAAAGGAATTTTTAGCAGTTGTATTTGCTTGTGATAAGTTCAGACTTTATGTTGTTGATTTTAAAGTAACTATTCACACTGATCATGCTGCTATTAAATATCTTATGGAAAATAAAGATGCTAAACCTAGACTTATTAGATGGGTTCTCTTTCTACAAGAATTTGATTTGCATATTATTGATAGAAAGGGAGATGCGAACCCCGTTGCAGACAACTTATCTAGGTTAGAGAATGTTATTAATGACCCACTACCTATCGATGATAGCTTTCCTGATGAACAATTAGCTATCATAAATACTTCATGTACTGCTCCATGGTATGCTGATTATGCTAATTACATTGTTGCTAAATTTATACCACCTAGTTTCACATACCAGCAAAAGAAAAAAATTTCTATGATTTAAGACATTACTTCTGGTATGACCCACACCTTTATAAAGAAGGAGTGGATGGTGTTATTAGACGTTGTGTACCTGAGCATGAACAGGAACATATCCTATGCAAGTGTCACTCCTAGGCTTATGGAGGACACCATGCTAGAGATAGAACTACACATAAGGTATTGCAATCCAGTTTTTATTGGCCTACTCTCTTCAAAGATGCCCGTAAATTTGTCTTGTCTTGTGATGAATGTCAAACAATTGGTAATATTAGTAGACGTCAAGAAATGCCTATGAACTATTCACTTGTTATTGAACCATTTGTTGTTTGGGCTTTGATTATATGGGATTGTTTCCTTCCTCTAACGGGTATACACATATTTTAGTTGCTGTTGATTACGTTACAAAGTGGGTAGAAGCTATTCCAACTAGTAGTGTGATACGTCTCCGTTGTATCTATAATTTTTTATTGTTCCATGCCAATATTATTCAACTTTCATATACTTTTGGGCAACTTTTTATATTATTTTTGGGACTAACATATTGATCCAGTGCCCAATGCCAGTTCCTGTCTGTTGCATGTTTTTGGTTTCGCAGAATATCCATATCAAATGGAGTCCAAACGGAATAAAAACGGACGGAGCTTTTTTTTGGGATATTTGGAGAATATGGAAGAAAAATCAACGCGAACCAGTGTCCGAGGTGGGCACGAGGTAGGGGGGGCGCCCCCCTAGGGCGCGCCCCTGACCCTCGTGACCCACCTGTAAGGCGGTTGATGCCCTTCTTCGGCCGCAAGAAAGCTAATTTTTGGTAAAAATTCACAGCGAAGGTTTCAGTCCAGTCGGAGTTACGGATCTCCATATCTATACGAAACGGTGAAAGGGCAGCAGAACGGAGCGCGGAAATAGATAGAGAGAGAGAAATAGATCCAATCTCGGAGGGGCTCTCGCCCCTCCCACGCCATGGAGACCATGGACCAGAGGGGAAACCCTTCTCCCATCTAGGGAGAAGTTCAAGGAAGAAGAAGAAGGAGGGCGGCTCTCTCCCCCTCGCTTCCGGTGGAGCCGGAACACCGCCGGGGGCCATCATCATCACCGCGATCTACACCAACACCTCCGCCATCTTCACCAAAATCTCCATCACCTTCCCCCCTCTATCTACAGCGGTCCACTCTCCCGCAACCCGCTGTACCCTCTACTTGAACATGGTGCTTTATGCTTCATATTATTATCGAATGATGTGTTGCCATCCTATGACGTCTGAGTAGATTTTCGTTGTCCTGTCGGTGATTGACGAATTGCTATGATTGATTTAATTTGCTTGTGGTTATGTTGCTGTCCTATGGTGCCCATCATATGAGCACGCGCGTGGATCACACCTTAGGGTTAGTTGTATGTTGATAGGACTATGTATTGGAGGGAAAGAGTGACAGAAGCTTCAACCTAGCATAGAAATTGATGCATACGGGATTGAAGGGGGACAAATAAATCTTAATGCTATGGTTGGATTTTACATTAATGAATGTTAGTAGTTGCGGATGCTTGCTAATAGTTCCAATCATAAGTGCATAGAATTCCAAGTAAGGGATGACATGCTAGCAGTGGCCTCTACCACATAAAACTTTCTATCGGTCTAGTAAAGTAGTCAATTGCTTAGGGACAATTTCGCAACTCCTACCACCACTTTTCCACACTCGCTATATTTACTTTAGTTGTGTTTTTATCTAAGCAGCCCCTAGTTTTATTTTCGTGCTCTTTATTTACCTTGCAACCTATCCGAAAACACCTACAAAGTACTTCTAGTTTCATACTTGTTCTAGGTAAAGTAAACGTCAAGCGTGCATAGAGTTGTATCGGTGGTCAATAGAACTTGAGGGAATATTTGTTCTACCTTTAGCTCCTCGTTGGTTTCGACACTCTTACTTATCGAAAACTGTTGCGATCCCCTATACTTGTGGGTTATCAAGACCTTTTTCTGGCACCGTTGCCGGGGAGAGCAATAGCTTGGGGTGAATATTTTCGTGTGTGCTTCTTTGCTTTATCACTAAGTAATTTTTATTTGCTGTTCTTAGTTGTTTTTTATCTTTAGTTATGGGTAGGAAACACAAAATACCAAAAAAATTAGTTGTACCTACTGAACCAATGGTTGAAGAACCACTCAAGATCTATCACACTGCTAAAGCTTATTACTTGGATCATCTTTGATCCCTATGTGCTCGGGCTGAAACCCCAACTAGCTTAGTTGAGGGCAAATCTTTAGATGAGCATGCTTGTTATGTGCAACACCGTATATCTGAAAAAGGGAAACGTTTACTGGATCAAATTCATTGTTTGCAATGCTATGCTTGGAATTTATGTGAAATATAGGATTTTACTTGTTGTTCTGAAAACCCTAAGAAACACCTTCCCTATCAATGTGAGTTTAGTGATAATGGAATCGTATCCCCGTATGCTAAGGGTGTTTATAATTACTATGATGTTCAACAAATTGAAGACTTTGTTGCTTTTAAGGGTGCTTATGAAATTGCTTCTTTGATTGAAAAGTATGATGCTACTCTTTACAAATCTGAAAATTTTGCCATACTTAAATATTACTACGAAAATTATGCTTCTAATGCCTATGTTGAACCATATATTGAGGTCTACTCTGCTGTCCAAGAAGAGACTAATATTTTGCAGGAGTCTATGGAAGAAGAAATTGATGAAACTGTGAGCTCATTGGATGAAAAAGATGATGAGGAGAGCGAAGAACAAAAGGAGGAAGAGCGGATTAGCTACCCGTGCCCACCTTCTAATGAGAGTAACTCTTCAACTCATACATTGTTTAATTTCCCTTCGTGCTTACCGAAGGATGATTGCTATGATGATTGTTATGATCGCGTTGATTCTCTTGAAATATCCCTTTTTGATGATGCTTGCTATGCTTGTGGCCAAGATGCCAATATGAATTATGCTTATGGAGATGAACTTGCTATAGTTCCTTATGTTAAACATGAAATTGTTGCTATTTCACCCACACATGATAGTCCTATTATCTTTTTGAATTCTCCAAACTACACTATATCGGAGAAGTTTGCACTTATTAAGGATTACATTGATGGGTTGCCTTATACCGTTGCACATGGTGATTTTGATGGATATAATATGCATGTGCTTGATGCTCCTACTTGCAATTATTATGAGAGAGGAACTATATCTCCACCTCTCTATGTTTCCTACACGATAAAATTGCAAGAAACTGTTTATACTATGCATTGGCCTTTACTATGTGTGCATGAATTGTTCTTTTATGACATGCCGATGCATAGGAAGAGAGTTAGACTTCTTCATTGCTTGATATATGTTGCTTTCTGCTCACTACTAAATGCAAAATCATTGCTAATTAAAATTGGCTTTGATATAACTTGGGATCCGGGTGGATTCACTACTTGAGCACTATATGCCTAGCTTAATGGCTTTAAAGAAAGCGTTGCCAGGGAGACAACCCGGAAGTTTTAGAGAGTCATTTATTTATGTTGAGTTCTTTCATATAGTTTAAAAACAAATAAAATAAATAGGGGAACCCAAAACTTTTCAAAAAGGAAAGTGAATGTGAGAAAGACAAGCATTGTTGAAGTGGGAGAGAGCTCCTTGAACTTTGTTCATGCTCATGGCAACTTTGTGAATCTTGATTACAAAAAATTTTCAACAAAAATAATTATCCCCTTTTACAATTCCATTATATTATAAAAATAATGTGCCAAGGTTTGCCTTTAGGATGTTTACAATACTTGTTGGTTTGTACGGTGCAGGACGGAAAATTTTTCTGTAGTGCGTGATTTTTAATTTTTTACTGGAACATAAAATGGTTCTGATTCTTTTTTCACTGTATTTGTATACAATTTTTTTATTTTTCATAATTTTGGCAGAATTTTTCAAGTATCATAAGTATGGTGAATGTTCAGATTATTACAGACTGTTCTGTTTTAGACAGATTCTGTTTTTGATGCATAGTTTGCTTGTTTTGATGAAACTATCAATTTATATCAGTGGATTAAGCCATGAAAATGTTATATTACAGTAGACAAAATGCAAAAATAAAATATTAATTGGTTTGCAACAGTACTTAGAGTAGTGATTTGCTTTATTATGCTAACGGATCTTACCGAGTTTTCTGTTAAAGTTTTGTGTGGATGAAGTGTTCGATGATCGAGAAGGTCTCAATGTGAGAAGAAGGAATAGAGGCAAGAGCTCAAGCTTGGGGATTCCCGAGGCACCCCAAGTAAATATTCAAGGAGACTCAAGCGTCTAAACTTGGGGATGCCCCGGAAGGCATCCCCTCTTTCTTCAACAAATATCGGTATGTTTTCGGATTCGTTTCATTCATGTGATATGTGCAAGTCTTGGAGCGTCTTTTGCATTTAGGTTTTCATTTTTGTTTTATGCACCATGCTGGTATGAGATAGTCCTTGGTTGATTTATAGAATGCTCTTTGCACTTCACTTATATCTTTTGAGTATGGCTTTATAAAATGCTTCATGTGCTTCACTTATATCATTTGAACTTTTGATTGACTGTTTTTCTTTACTTAGACAACCGCCATTTGTAGAATGCTCTTTTGCTTCACTTATATTTGTTAGAGCGTGGGCATATCTTTTGTATAAATAATTAAACTCTCTTTCTTCACTTATATCTATTTAGAGAGATGACAGGAACTGGTCATTCACATGGTTAGTCATAAAATCCTACATAAAACTTATAGATCACTGAATATGATATGTTTGATTCCTTGCAATAGTTTTGCGATATAAAGGTGGTGATATTAGAGTCGTGCTAGTTGAGTAATTGTGAAATTGAGAAATACTTGTGTTGAGGTTTGCAAGTCCCGTAGCATGCACGTATGGTGAACCATTATGTAACGAAGTTGGAGCATGAGGTGTTTATTGATTGTCTTCCTTATGAGTGGCGGTCGGGGACGAGCGATGGTCTTTTCCTACCAATATATCCCCCTAGGAGCAGGCGCGTAGTACTTTGTTTCGATAGCTAATAGACTTTTGCAATAAGTATGTGAGTTCTTTATGACTAGTGTTGAGTCCATGGATTATACGCACTCTCACCCTTCCATCATTGCTAGCCTCTTCGGTACCGTGCATTGCCCTTTCTCACCTCGAGAGTTGGTGCAAACTTCGCCGGTGCATCCAAACCCCGTGATACGATACACTCTATCACACATAAGCCTCATTATATCTTCCTCAAAACAGCCACCATACCTACCTATTATGGCATTTCCATAGCCATTCCGAGTATATTGCCATGCAACTTCCATCATCATCATATAAATGACTTGAGCATTTATTGTCATATTGCTTTGCATGATCGTAAGATAGCTAGCATGATGTTTTCATGGCTTGTCCGTTTTTTGATGTCATTGCTACGCAAGATCATTGCACATCCGGTACATCACGGAGGCATTCATATAGAGTCATATCTTTGTTCTAGATATCGAGTTGTAAGTAAATAAAAGTGTGATGATCATCATTATTAGAGCATTGCCCCAGTGAGGAAAGGATGATGGAGACTATGATTCCCCTACAAGTCGGGATGAGACTCCAGATGAAAAAATAAAAAAATAATAATAATAAAAAAGACAAAAAATAAGAGAAGGCCCAAAGAAAAGAGAAAACAAAAAAAATGAGAGAAAAAGAGAGAAGGGGCAATGTTACTATCCTTTTACCACACTTGTGCTTCAAAGTAGCACCATGTTCTTCATATAGAGAGTCTCTTGAGTTATCACTTTCATATACGAGTGGGAATTTTCATTATAGAACTTGGCTTGTATATTCCAACGATGGGCTTCCTCATATGCCCTAGGTCTTCATGAGCAAGCAAGTTGGATGCAGACCCACTTAGTTTCAGTTTGAGCTTTCATATACTTATAGCTCTAGTGCATCCGTTGCATGGCAATCCCTACTCCTCACATTGACATCAATTGATGGGCATCTCCATAGCCCATTGATTAGCCGTGTCGATGTGAGACTTTCTCCTTTTTGTCTTCTCCACATAACCCCCATCATCATATTCTATTCCACCTATAGTGCTATGTCCGTGGCTCACGCTCATGTATTGCGTGAAAGTTGAAAAGGTTTGAGAAACGTCAAAAGTATGAAACAATTGCTTGGCTTGTCATCGGGGTTGTGCATGATGTGAATATTTTGTGTGGTGAAGATGGAGCATAGCCAGACTATATGATTTTGTAGGGATGAGCTTTCTTTGGCTATGTTATTTCAATAAGACATAATTGCTTGGTTGGTATGCTTGAAGTATTATTGTTTTTATGTCAAAGGATAGACTATTGCTTTGGATCACTCGTGTCTTAATATTCATGCCATGATTAGATACATGATCAAGATTATGCTAGGTAGCATTCCACATCAAAAATTATCTTTTTTATCAATTACCTACTCGAGGACGAGCAGGAATTAAGCTTGGGGATGCTGATACGTCTCCGCCGTATCTATAATTTTTGATTGTTCCATGCCAATATTATTCAACTTTCATATACTTTTAGGCAACTTTTTATATTATTTTTGGGACTAACATATTGATCAAGTGCCCAGTGCCAGTTCCTCTTTGTTGCATGTTTTTGGTTTTGCAGAATATCCATATCAAACGAAGTCCAAACGGAATAAAAATGGATGGAGATTTTTCTTGGAATATTTGGAGAATACGGAAGAAAAATCAACGCGAACCAGTGTCCGAGGTGGGAACGAGGTAGGGGGGCGCACCCCCCTAGGGCGCGCCCCTGACCCTCGTGACCCACCTGTAAGGTGGTTGACGCCCTTCTTCGGCCGCAAGAAAGCTAATTTTTGGTAAAAAAATCATGGCAAAGGTTTCAGTCCAATCGGAGTTACGGATCTCCATATATATACGAAACGGTGAAAGGGCAGCAGAACGGAGTGCAGAAACAGAGAGAGACAGAGAAATAGATCCAATCTCAGAGGGGCTCTCGCCCCTCCCACGCCATGGAGACCATGGACCAGAGGGGAAACCCTTCTCCCATCTAGGGAGAAGGTCAGGGAAGAAGAAGAAGGAGGGGGGCTTGCTCCCCCTCGCTTCTGGTGGCGCCGGAACGCCGCCAGGGGCCATCATCATCACCGGGATCTAAACCAACACCTCTGCCATCTTCACCAACATCTCCATCACCTTCCCCCCTGTATCTACAGCGGTCCACTCTCCCGCAACCCGCTGTACCCTCTACTTGAACATGGTGTTTTATGCTTCATATTATTATCAAGTGATGTGTTGCCATCCTATGATGTCTGAGTAGATTTTCGTTGTCCTATCGGTGATTGATGAATTGCTATGATTGATTTAATTTTCTTGTGGTTATGTTGCTGTCCTTTGGTGCCCATCATATGAGCGCGCGCGTGGATCACACCTTAGGGTTAGTTGTATGTTGATAGGACTATGTATTGGAGGGCAAGAGTGACAGAAGCTTCAACCTAGCATAGAAATTGATGCATACGGGATTGAAGGGGGACCAATATATCTTAATGCTATGGTTGGGTTTTACCTTAATGAATGTTAGTAGTTGCAGATGCTTGCTAATAGTTCCAATCATAAGTGCATAGACTTCCAAGTGAGGGATGACATGCTAGAAGTGGCCTATCCCACATAAAACTTGCTATCGGTCTAGTAAAGTAGTCAATTGCTTAGGGACAATTTCGCAACTCCTACCACCACTTTTCCACACTCGCTATATTTACTTTAGTTGTGTTTTTATCTAAGCAGCCCCTAGTTTTATTTTCGTGCTCCTTATTTACCTTGCAACCTATCCGAAAACACCTACAAAGTACTTCTAGTTTCATACTTGTTCTAGGTAAAGTAAACGTCAAGCGTGCGCAGAGTTGTATCGGTGGTCGATAGAATTTGAGGGAACATTTGTTCTACCTTTAGCTCCTCGTTGGGTTCGACACTCTTACTTATCAAAAATTGTTGTGATCCCCTATTCTTGTGGGTTATCATAGTGCTGATCATAACACTTCTATTAAGATGCATAAAGAAGTCAATTTTCCGAGGTTTGGAGTCCGTAGATACTTAAGGACTGATGGTGGTTCACATTTTATTCATGGTGCTTTTCGTAAAATGCTTGCTAAGTATGATGTTAACCATAGAATTGCATCTCCATACCACCCACAGTCTAGTGGTCAAGTGGAATTGAGTAATAGAGAGATTAAATTAATTTTTGCAAAAGACTGTTTATAGATCTAGAAAGAATTGGTCCAAGAAACTTGATGATGCATTATGGGCCTATAGAACTGCATATAAAAATCCTATGGGTATGTCTCCGTATAAAATGGTTTATGGAAAAGCATGTCACTTACCTCTCGAACTAGAACATAAGGCATATTGGGCCATTAAAGAGCTCAATTATGATTTCAAACTTGCCGGTGAGAAGAGACTATTTGACATTAGCTCACTTGATGAGTGGAGAACCCAGGCCTATGAGAATGCCAAACTGTTTAAAGAAAAAGTTAAAAGATGGCATGACAAAAGGATACAAAAGCATGAGTTTAATATAGGTGATTGTGTTTTGTTATACCACTCTCGGTTAAGATTTTTTGCAGGAAAACTTCTCTCTAAATGGGAAGGTCTTTACGTTATCGACGAGGTCTATCGTTCCGGTGCCATAAAAATCAACAACTTCGAAGGTACAAATCCAAAGGTGGTAATAGTCAAAGAATCAAACATTACATCTCAGGTAATCCTAAAAATGTTGAAACTAATGTTATTGAAACTGTAACCTGATACGTCTCCAACATATCTATAATTTTTTATTGCTCCATGCTATATTATCTACTGTTTTGGACCATATTGGGCTTTATTTTCCACTTTTATATTACTTTTGGGACTAACCTATTAATTGGAGGCCCAGCCCAGAATTGCTGGTTTTTTGCCTATTTCAGTGTTTTGAAGAAACGAAATATCAAACGGAGTCCAAACAGAATGAAACCTTCGGGAATGTGATTCTCTCATCAGATATGATCCAGGAGACTTGGACCCTCCGTCAAGAAAGAAGAGAGGCGGTCACGAGGGTGGAGGGCACGCCCCCCCCCTTAGGACGCGCCCCCTGCCTCATGGGCCCCTCGAAGCTCCACCGACGTACTCCTTCCTCCTATATATACCTACGTACCCCCAAACGATCAGATACGGAGCCAAAACCTAATTCCACCACCGCAACTTTCTGTATCCATGAGATCCCATCTTGGGGCCTGTTCCGGAGCTCCGCCGAAGAGGAATCCACCATGGAGGGCTTCTACATCAACATCATAGCCTCTTCGATGAAGTGTGAGTAGTTTACCTCAGACCTTCGGGTCCATAGTTAGTAGCTAGATGGCTTCTTCTCTCTTTTTGGATCTCAATACCATGTTCTCCCCCTCTCTCGTGGAGATCTATTCGATGTAATCTTCTTTTTGCGGTGTGTTTGTTGAGATTGATGAATTGTAGTTTATCATCAAGTTTATCTATGAACAATATTTGAATCTTCTCTGAATTCTTTTATGTATGATTGGTTATCTTTGCATGTCTCATCGAATTATCAGTCTGGTTTGGCCTACTAGATTGGTTTTTCTTGCAATGGAAGAAGTGCTTAGCTTTGGGTTCAATCTTGCGGTGTCCTTTCCCAGTGACAGTAGGGGCAGCAAGGCACGTATTGTATTGTTGCCATCGAGGATAACAAGATGGGGTTTTTTTATCATATTGCATGAATTTATCCCTCTACATCATGTCATCTTGCTTAAGGCGTTACTCTGTTTTCATTAACTTAATACTCTAGATGCATGCTGGATAGCGGTCGATGAGTGGAATAATAGTAGTAGATTGATACGTCTCTGTCGTATCTACTTTTCCAAACACTTTTGCCCTTGTTTTGGACTCTAACTTGTATGATTTGAATGCAACTAACCCGGACTGACGTTGTTTTCAGCAGAATTGCCATGGTGTTGTTTTATGTGCAGAAAACAAAAGTTCTTGGAATGACCTGAAACTCCACGGAATATCTTAGAATAAATAATAAAAAATCCTCGCCAAAGATGAAGACCAGGGGCCCACACCCTGTCCACGAGGGTGGGGGCGCGGCCCTCCCCCTGGGCGCGCCCCCCTACCTCGTGGGCCCCCTGGATGCCCTCCGACGCCAACTTCAACTCCATATATTGGCTTTAGGGGAGAAAAAATTGGAGAGAAAGTTTCATCGCGTTTTACGATACGGAGCAGCCGCCAAGCCCTAATCTCTCTCGGGAGGGCTGATATGGAGTCCGTTCGGGGCTCCGGATAGGGGGATTCGTCGCCGTCGTCATCATCAACCATCCTCCATCACCAATTTCATGATGCTCACCGCCGTGCGTGAGTAATTCCATCGTAGGCTTGCTGGACGGTGATGGGTTGGATGAGATTTATCATGTAATCGAGTTAGTTATGTTAGGGTTTGATCGCTAGTATCCATTATGTTTTGAGATTGATGTTGCTATGACTTTTCTATGCTTAATGCTTGTCACTAGGGCCCGAGTGCCATGATTTCAGATCTGAACCTATTATGTTTTCATGAATATATGTGTGTTCGTGATCCTATCTTGCAAGTCTATAGTCGCCTACTATGTGTTATGATCCGGCAACCCCGAAGTGACAATAATTGGGACCACTCCCGGTGATGACCATAGTTTGAGGGGTTCATGTATTCACTATGTGCTAATGCTTTGTTCTGGTTCTCTATTAAAAGGAGGCCTTAATATCCCTTAGTTTCCAATAGGACCCCGCTGCCACGGGTGGGTAGGACAAAAGATGTCATGAAAGTTCTTTTCCATAAGCACGTATGACTATTTACGGAATACATGCCTACATTACATTGATGTACTGGAGCTAGTTCTGTGTCACCCTATGTTATGACTGTTACATGATGAACCACATCCGGCATAATTTCTCCATCTCTGATCTGGTGCCTACGAGTTTTCCATATGCTGGTTTACGCTTATTTACTTTTCCGTTGCTACTATTATCATCACTACAAAAATACCAAAAACATTACTTTTGCTGTCTTTACTTTTGTTACCGTTACCACCACTATCATATTACTTTGCTACTAAACACTTTGCTGCAGATACTAAGTTTCCAGGTGTGGTTGAATTGACAACTCAGCTGCTAATACTTGAGAATATTCTTTGGCTCCCCTTGTGTCGAATCAACAATTTTGGGTTGAATACTCTACCCTCAAAAACTGTTGCGATCCCCTATACTTGTGGGTTATCAAGACCTTTTTCTGGCGCCGTTGCCGGGAGCATAGCTCTATTCTTTGAGTCACTTGGGATTTATATCTGCTCGACACTATGAAGAACTTGAAAGACGCTAAGACAACAATTTATCCCTCAACTACAAGGGAGATAAGGAACTGCCATCTAGCTCGCACTTGATTCACCTTCATTATGAGTAAGCTAGCGACACCTAAACCTGCTTCGCTATTCGCTTACGATATGTCGCATGTTATTGATGATGCCACTTCTGCTATGCATGATACTTATGATGAAACTACTTCTATGCTTGATACTACTGTGCCCCTTGGTGAATTTCTAGATGAACAAATTTCTAGGTCTAGAGAAAGAGAAATTATTGAAACTGAACACGATGATATTAGTGATGATGATATTATGCCTGCTATTCCTGAGGGTTATCTTTTTAATGTTGAATCTACTGAAGTTGTTCTTGCTTGCCAGGATAGTCTTGAACATAAGAGGTTGCTAGTTAGATGGAGTAAAGAATCTTTTAGAGGTAGGATGAGACCCGACCCTGCTTTTGCTACTTCACCTATCTGTTTCCTGATCAGGATTATTATGATTTTTCTGTTGATCCAGATATAATTACTTTGGTTGAATCTGATCCTTTTTATGGCTACGAATCTGAAACTATTGTGGCACATCTTCGTAAGTTAGATGATATAGCTGCCCTGTTTACTAATAATGAGAGATCGCGCTACCTTTATTTACTCAAAATATTTCCGTTCTCATTAAAGGGTGATGCTAAGATATGGTTCAATTCTCTTGATCCTGGTAGTGTGCAAAGTCCCCAGGATATGATTTATTACTTCTCTGCTAAATATTTCCCTGCTCATAAGAAACAAGCTGCTTTGAGGGATATATATAATTTTGTGCAAATTGAAGAAGAGAGTCTCCCACAAGCTTGGGGGAGGCTTCTCAAGTTACTTAATGCTTTGCATGATCATCCTCTTAAGAAACCTGAAATATTTGATATCTTTTACAATGGACTAACTGATGCTTCCAGAGATTACCTGGATAGTTGTGCTGGTTCTTTTTTCAGGGAAAGAACACCGGATGAAGCTGAAATTCTATTGAATAATATGTTGGTAAATGAAAATAATTGGGCACCTCCTGAGCCAACTTCCGAGCCAATTACTGAGCCTATTCCTAAACCAACTCCAAAGAAGAGAGGTGTTCTATTTCTCAGTCCCGAAGATATGCAAGAGGCAAAGAAATCTATGAAAGAAAAAGGTATTAAAGCTGAAGATGTTAAGAATTTACCTCCTATTGAAGAAATATATGGTCTTAATTTACACTTTGTTGAAGAAGTATATGATCTCAATTACTTATTCTTGAAGAACCTCCGATATCCCGACACGGTAGTAAAGGTAAATTCTCTCTATAGATATGATAAAGCTGAAGTCCCTCCTACTAAAATTGCTAGTCGATGCTTGGATGAGTTTGATGACTTTATGTTTAAGCAAGATGACTTTAATGCTTATTTTGGTAGACAATTAAAACAGAATACCTTTATGATTAAACGCTTGAGTGATTATATGGCTGATATTAGAGGTGAACTTAAACTTGTTAGCAAACATGCTTCCATGGTTACCACTCAAGTAGAACAAGTACTTAAAGCTCAGAAAGAAATACTTAATGAAATGAATTGTATGAAAAATGATTATGATGTTAGAGTGGCTACTAGAACTGGTAGAATGACTCAGGAACCTTTGTATCCTGAAGGCCACCCTAAGAGAACCGAGCAAGATTCTCAGAGAAATAATATTGATATGCCTAGTTCTTCTAAGAGGAAGAAAAAGAAAAATGATAGAACTGTGCAAACTTCTAGTGAACCTATTGCTGAACCACCAGATAATCCGAATGATATCTCTATGTCTGATGCTGAAACACAATCTGGTAATGAACATGAACCTAGTGGAAATGTTAATGATAATGTTCATGATAATGCTCAACCTAGTAATGATAATGAAGTAGAAGTTGAACCTCCTGTTGATCTTGATAACCCACAATCAAAGAATCAACGTTATGATAAAAGAGACTTCGTTGCTAGGAAACATGGTAAAGAAAGAGAACCATGTGTTCAGAAACCCATGCCTTTTCCTCCCAAACCATCCAAGAAAAAGGATGATGAGGATTTTGAGCGCTTTGCTGAAATGATTAGACCTATCTTTTTGCGTATGCGATTAACTGATGTGCTCAAAACAAATCCTTATGATAAGTATATGAAGGATATCATTACTAATAAAAGAAAGATACCTGAAGCTGAAATTTCCACCATGCGTGCTAATTATACTTTTAAGGGTGGAATACCAAAGAAACTTGGAGATCCAGGAGTACCTACTATACCATGCTCCATTAAAACAAATTATGTTAAAACTGCTTTATGTGATCTTGGAGCGGGTGTTAGTGTTATGCCTCTCTCTTTATATCATAGACTTGACTTGAATAAGTTGACACCTACTGAAATATCTTTGCAAATGGCTGATAAATCAACTGCTATACACTGCCGGTATTTGTGAGGATGTGCTGTTGTGGTTGCAAACGTTACTATTTTAACGGACTTTGTTATTCTTGATATTCCTGAGGATGATAGTATGTCTATTATTCTTGGAAGACCTTTCCTTAATACTGAAGGGGCTGTTATTGATTGCAACAAAGGCAATGTAACTTTTCATGTTAATGGTAATGAGCATACGGTACACTTTCCGAGGAAACAACCTCAAGTTTATAGTATCAACTCTATTGGAAAAATTCCATCGATTATATTTGGAGGTTTTGAATTTCCTCTTCCTACTGTCAAGAAGAAATATGATATACTTATTATTGGGGATGTCCATATCCCCGTTGAGGTAACATAGTGTTATTCGAAATTTCTCCGGTTCCATGATTATCGGAATGAGTTTGTTAACAAGACTTGATCAACATTGTTAGTGGATTCTTTTTGATGAGCATGAGATGGATGAAACTAGAAGCACAACCTTCTGTACCCTCTTTATATTTTGTGTTCTTTAGTAGAAATAAAGTAAAATAGTATTTTTCTGTCTTTCTCCTGACTTATCCGTGCAATATAAAAATATCCCGAAAATAAAAGTCCTCAGAATGCCATGCCAATTTAATATGATTTTTTCGGTAATATTTGAGGATTTTTAGTGCAAAAATTACCGCGGGGGGAGCTGCCACCTGGTCACGAGGGTGGAGGACGCGCCCTACCCCCCTGGGCGCGCCCCCTGCCTCGAGGGCCCACGGTGGCCCTCCTCCACTTATCCCTGCACCCATCTTCTTCCTCTGTCTCACACAAACCCGAAAAACCAACTCAAGCTCGTGTTCCAGCCCCCGTTGCTGTGATTTTCGATCTCCTTGCTCAAAGCACCTCTCGCAAAACTGCTTGGGGAGATTGTTCCTTGGTATGTGACTCCTCCATTGGTCCAATTAGTTTTTTGTTCTAGTGCTTTATTCATTGCAAATTTGTGCTACATAGGTGACCATGTTCTTGAGCTTGCATGTCAAATTTATATGGTTCCAAGTAGTTCTAATGCTTGATATATGCTCTAGGCACTTGTATGAGTAGTTGCTATTAGTTTTATTGAAGTTGGTTCACTTTTATTTGGAGTTACTAAAAATTTCAGATTGTTTCAGAAATAATGAAGAGACTTTTGAGGGGCTCATCGAGCCGAAGCTCGAAGGAAAAACAAAAGGAAGAAGAGCAGAAGCCCAAATTTAATTTGCCTCGTATCGCGGAGGTACGGCCGTGTGAATGGCCTTCCGATGACTTCTTGAGGAGAGCCGGGATTTATGAGGATTTCTATCTATTGATTGAGAACGCCGGCCTCACCAACTTCCTCCGCGACCAACGTCATCAGTATCTCTTACTCACAAATACTTTTGTGCAGAACTTCTACTTTTTCCCTAAGAAATCACCTCCAACAGTAGAGTTTCATTTATATGACGTTGTTAAGGAAATGCCATTAGCTGAATTTTGCGAGGTTTGCAAAATACCCTTTGAGGGCACCTTAGATGAACCACACCGTAATGAAGTAGAAGCTTTCATTGACACTATCACCGTGGGAGAAACCTGAAAGGTTTCTGATGCAAGAATCACTAGCATACGTTTTCCTGTTTGACATTATTTTGCCTTATTTGCTAGTCGTTGCTTGATTGGACGCGAGAACTGTGGGAACCTTAGTATTCCTGATATTATCATTTTGTTCCATGGTTTATACCGCAATAACTCTGTTAGTATGGGTGGAATTGTTGCTAGACGGTTAAGTCTGAACCGTACTAAAGGCCCCATCTTTGGAGGTATTTATGCTTCGCGCCTAGCTGAATATTTTGAAATACCTATTAGGCATGAGGAGAAAGAAGAAACAGCGCTGCCCCGTGCTTATTTAGATTATAAGAGTATGCTAGCGCATGATTTTCTTGTTAAGAGTCGCGAAGGGGAGCTCAAATGTAAATTGTACTTTGATAAACATCACCCTGAGACTATTACTTTGCCTGCTCCCTCTTTGTTTAACTTGTCTACAGGTCCTTACATTGTTCCGTGGGCGGCTGTTCAAGCCTAACAGAATCCTGCACCAGCCTCGGAACCGGAGCCACAAGATGAGCCTCCACGAATGTCTGTTTATTCTTGGGATCCTGAGGCGGTTGCCAGCCGATGGCGATCGAGTCCTCTTCATCACTTTATGATCCCAACTATCCTTCATCGCAGTACGACCCCAGCTACACCTACGGATATCAGCCAGGCTATCCCTGGCAATAGACCAACTTAGGCCAAAAGCCTAAGCTTGGGGGAGTACGTATTTCTCACTAACATTACATTTATGTTCACACACACTCATTGCTAGATGTCGGTGCTCATACTCTTTCATTGTAATATCCATGCTAGTCTATTTTCTTTTTCCTGCTTTCTTCTTGTGTGTTTAATAAACCTTAGAAAAACAAAAAAAGTTAGTTAGTCTACTTTCCTTTCTTGTAGTCGAATTAAAAAGAAAACCCAAAAATATTTCCCGTTCTTCTTTTGCTTGTTGGGAGCTTTCCCATGTAAATAGTTTTTATTTCTTTTCCTTTCTTTGGGGGTCGAGAAGACTATATTGAAAATGCTTAGTGGCTCTTATATGCATTATTGTTTATCTAACTTAGAGCCCATATTACTTTTCTTCTCTCTTGAGTTGAATGCTTGCAGATTCCAGCTTAGTCCAATGCACGTGCACTCTTATTATTATACACACCGTCCGGTCGTGCAAGTGAAAGGCAATAATGATGATATATGATGGACTTATTGGGATGAGAAAAGCTGGTATGAACTCGACCTCTCTTGTTTTTGTAAATATGATGATTCATCGTTCCTGATTCAACTATTATGAAGTAAACATATTTGCAATGACATTTAGAGATTATAGTTTCTTGTGCCATGCTTGATTAGCTATGAGTTATAATGGTTTACCTTGCTTGCCAACATGCTATTAGAATGATTATGATGTGGTATGATAGCATGGTGTCCTCCTTTGAATGAATTGAGTGACTCGACTTGGCACATGTTCACGCATGTAGTTGAATCAAATCAACATAGCCTTCATGATATTTATGTTCATGGTGGATTATATCCTACTCATGCTTATATTCGTGTAAATTAATTTTAATGCATGTTTACGACTGTTGTCGCTCTCTCGCTTAATCGCTTCCAGGTCTTTTGCTAGCCTTCACCGTACTAAGCGGGAATACTGCTTGTGCATCCAAACTCCTTAAACCCCAAAGTTGTTCCATATGAGTCCACCATACCTTCCTATATGCGGTATCTACCTGCCGCTCCAAGTAAATTTGTATGTGCCAAACTCCAAACCTTCAAATAAAATTCTGTTTTGTATGCTCGAGCAGCTCATGTGCAACTAGGGCTGCCTATATCTTCCATGCTAGGTGGGTTATTCTCAAGAGGAGTGGACTCTGCTGCTCATTCACGAGAAAGGGCGAACCGGATGCCCGTCCCATGATCCAAAAAGATCAAAGCAAATCAAAATAATTAAACAAAACTCCCCACAGGACCCGTTGAATGTTGGAGGCACTCGTTGTTTCGAGCAAGCCATGGATTGATGCTTGTGGAGGAGGGGGAGTATAAACCTTTACCATTCTGTTTGGGAACTGCCTATAATGCATGTAGTATGGAAGATACAACCATCTCATAGTTGTTGCGTTGGCGGTGAAAGTATGCCGCTCAAAATATAATTTATCTCTATTTAAAAATCGAGCTCTGGCACCTCTACAAATCCCTGCTTCCCTCTGCGAAGGGCCTATCTATTTACTTTTATGTTGAGTCATCACCCTTCTTATTAAAAAGCACCCATTGGAGAGCACACTTGTCGTTTGCATTCATTATAATTGGTTTATATTGGGTATGACTTGACTGGATCTCTTTTACCATGAATTACAATGTTTAGTCAGTCCTTGATCTTTAAAGGTGCTCTGCATTTATGTTTTGTGGTCTAAGAAAGGGCTAGTGAGATACCATTTTGTTATATCATGTTATGATTATTTTGAGAAAGTGTTGTCATCCGAGTTTTATTATTATGGCTTGCTAGCTGATTATGTTATTGATATGAGTAATTATGAGACCTACGTGTTATTGTGAGTATGGTTAGTTCGTAATAATTGCTGAAACTTGAATGCTGGCTTTTCATGTTTACAACAACAAGAGCAAACAAAGTTTGTAAAAGTTTTTATTTTTCTCTTTCAGTTTGTCAACTGAATTGCTTGAGGACAACCAAGGGTTTAAGCTTGGGGGAGTTGATACGTCTCCGTCATATCTACTCTTCCAAACACTTTTGCCCTTGTTCTGGACTCTAACTTGTATGATTTGAATGGAACTAACCCGGACTGACGCTGTTTTCAGCAGAATTGCCATGGTGTTGTTTTATGTGCAGAAAACAAAAGTGCTCGGAATGACCTGAAAATCCACGGAATATCTTAGAATAAATAATAAAAAATCCTCGCCAAAGATGAAGACCAGGGGGCCCACACCTTGTCCACGAGGGTGGGGGCGCGCCCCTCCCCCCTGGGCGCGCCCCCCTACCTCGTGGGCCCCCTGGATGCCCTCCGACGCCAACTCCAACTCCATATATTGGCTTTCGGGGAGAAAAAAATCAGAGAGAAAGTTTCATCGCGTTTTACGATACGGAGCCGCCGCCAAGCCCTAATCTCTCTCGGGAGGGCTGATCTAGAGTCCGTTCGGGGCTCTGGAGAGGGTGATTCGCCGCCGTCGTCATCATCAACCATCCTCCATCACCAATTTCATGATGCTCACCGTCGTGCGTGAGTAATTACATCGTAGGCTTGCTGGACGGTGATGGGTTGGATGAGATTTATCATGTAATCGAGTTAGTTTGTTAGGGTTTGATCCCTAGTATCCATTATGTTTTGAGATTGATGTTGCTATGACTTTGCTATGCTTAATGCTTGTCACTAGGGCCCGAGTGCCATGATTTCAGATCTGAACCTATTATGTTTTCATGAATATATGTGTGTTCGTGATCCTATCTTGCAAGTCTATAGTCACCTACTATGTGTTATGATCCGGCAACCCCGAAGTGACAATAATTGGGACCACTCCCGGTGATGACCATAGTTTGAGGTGTTCATGTATTCACTATGTGCTAATTCTTTGTTCCGGTTCTCTATTAAAAGGAGGCCTTAATATCCCTTAGTTTCCAATAGGACCCCGCTGCCACGGGAGGGTAGGACAAAAGATGTCATGCACGTTCTTTTCCATAAGCACGTATGACTATTTACGGAATACATGCCTACATTACATTGATGAACTGGAGCTAGTTCTGTGTCACCCTATGTTATGACTGTTACATGATAAACCACATCCGGCATAATTATCCATCGCTGATCCGGTGCCTACGAGTTTTCCATATACTGGTTTACGCTTATTTACTTTTCCGTTGCTACTGTTATCATCACTACAAAAATACCAAAAACATTACTTTTGTTGTCTTTACTTTTGTTACCGTTACCACCACTATCATATTACTTTGCTACTAAACACTTTGCTACAGATACTAAGTTTCCAGGTGTGGTTGAATTGACAACTCAGCTGCTAATACTTGAGAATATTCTTTGGCTCCCCTTGTGTCGAATCAACAAATTTGGGTTGAATACTCTACCCTCGAAAACTGTTGCGATCCCCTATACTTGTGGGTTATCATAGATGCAGGCAGGAGTCGGTCTACTTGTCTCGGACATGATGCCTATATACATGATCATACCTAGATATTCTCATAACTATGCTCAATTCTGTCAGTTGCTCAACAGTAATTTGTTCACCCACCGTAGAAATACTTATGCTCTTGAGAGAAGCCACTAGTGAAATCTATGGCCCCCGGGTCTATTCTCATCATATCAATCTTCAATCACTTTATTATTGCTTTGCTTTTTCACTTTTGCTTTTTATTTTACCTTGCATCTTTATATCAAAAACACCAAAAATATTATCTATCATTTCTATCAGATCTCACTCCCGTAAGTGACCGCGAATGGATTGACAACCCCTAATCGCGTTGGCTGCGTTGAGCTATTCGTTTTGTGTAGGTACGAGGGACTCCCGCGTGGCCTCCTACTAGATTGATACCTTGGTTCTCAAAAACTGAGGGAAATACTTACGCTACTTTGCTGCATCATTCTCTCCTCTTCGGGGAAATCCAACGCGGTGCTCAAGAGGTAGCAAGAAGAATTTCTGGCGCCGTTGCCGGGGAGTCTACGCAAAAGTCAACATACCAAGTACCCATCACAATTCCTTATCTCCCGCATTACATTATTTGCCATTTGCCTCTCGTTTTCCTCTCCCCCACTTCACCCTTGCCGTTTTATTCGCCCTCTCCTTTTCTGTTTGCCTTTTTCTCGCTTGCCTTGTCGTCATGGCTAGTCTTATATCTTCTCCGTTGTCTCCCGAGAATGAAGTTCCAAATTTTAAGCAAAGGGAGGGAGAGAATCTAAAAGACGCTTGGTATAGAATTTGCAATGCTCAAAATAGATCTACCAGGAAGCAATCTACTTCAGTTCTTCTCCGCAATTTTTATGTAGGTGCTAGTCCTTGGTATAGATATATCCTTGATACCATTACCGGAGGGAATTTCTTGGGTAGCCATACTTATAATGCTATGAATGATTTATTTGACTCGCCACCTCTTTTGGTTAATGGAACTATTTTAACTTTGGAGCATGTAATGCAATGACTTGAAATTATTGAAAATAAAGTTGCTACCATTGAGTTAATTGAAAATTTGGATAAAAAGATCCACAACCAAATTACCCAATATGGATCTAAGGTAGGAGTAACTTTGAAAAATATTAAGGAAAAGGAACCCATAGTTAATGAAAGAAAAATCAAGATTCCACTAGAATCGATAAACTTGAGGGTATCATTACAAACTTGGGAACCGCATTTTCTTCCGTAAAGAACACTCCAAGTCCCCCTACTAAAAATTCCAAGCTTATGTATGTTCCTAAAAATAAGGGTGAATCCTCTAGTAAAGAAACTGCGGATCTTAAATCTATAAGTATTCATCCCAATCTTTTTGCTATCATTAAGGAACCATTTGCTTTGAATGAATTTTTTGATCTTGTGCCTAAAAGTTTGATAATTACTAAAAAGAAAGAAATTTCTAAGGAAGGTAGGTGCCTCATTGAAGAATTTCCTACCAAAGATGGCAATACCTAGATCTATTCTTACTTTTATGCCTAGCTAGGGGCGTTAAACGATAGTGCTTGTTGGGAGGCAACCCAATTTTATTTTAGTTTTTTTTTTTGCTTTTTTCTGTTTAGGAATAAATAATCCATCTACCTTATGTTTAGATGTGGTTTATCTTTTAATTGGTGTTTGTGCCAAGTTAAACCTATAGGATCTTCTTGGATGATAGTTATTTGATCTTGCTGTAATTTCTAGAAACTTTCGGTTCACGAAAACAATTATTAAACATCACCAGAACGTGATAAAATAGCGATTCCAATTTCTTCTGATCAATAAAGAAATTTCCTAGGTCGTCCTATTTTAGCTGATTTTTTCCAGAAGTTTGCATTACTTACAGATTACTACAGATTGTTCTGTTTTTGACAGATTCTGTTTTTCGTGTGTTGTTTGCTTATTTTGATGACTCTATGGCTAGTAAAATAGTTTATAATCCATAGAGAAGTTGGAATACAGTAGTTTTAACACCAATATAAATAAAGAATGAGTTCATTACAGTACCTTGAAGTGGTCTTTTGTTTTCTTTCGCTAATGGAGCTCACGAGATTTTTGTTGAGTTTTGTGTTGTGAAGTTTTCAAGTTTTGGGTGGATTTTTTTGATGGATTATGGAACAAGGAGTGGCAAGAGCCTAAGCTTGGGGATGCCCATGGCACCCCCAAGATAATCCAAGGACACCAAAAAGTCAAAGCTTGGGGATCACCCGGAAGGCATCCCCTCTTTCGTCTATTTCCATCGGTAACTTTACTTGGAGCTATATTTTTATTCACCATATGATATGTGTTTTGCTTGGAGCGTCTTGTATGATTTGAGTATTTGCTTTTTAGTTTACCACAGTCATCCTTTCTGTACACACCTTTTGAGAGAGCCATACATGAATTGGAATTTGTTAGAATACTCTATCTGCTTCACTTATATCTTTTGAGCTTTATAGTTTTGCTCTAGTGCTTCACTTATATCTTTTAGAGCACGATGGTGGATTTGTTTTATAGAAACTATTGATCTCTCATGCTTCACTTAGATTATTTTGAGAGTCTTAAATAGCATGGTAATTTGCTTAATAATAATAATATGCTTGGTATTCAAGATTTGTAAAACTTTCTTTTGAGTGCGTTGAATACTAAGAAAAGTTTGATGCTTGATAATTGTTTTGAGATATGGAGGTGATAATATCAAAGTCGTGCTAGTTGAGTAGTTGTGAATTTTAGAAATGCTTGTGTTGACGTTTGCAAGTCCCGTAGCATGCACGTATGGTAAACGTTATGTAACAAATTTTAAACATGAGGTGTTATTTGATTGTGCTCCTTGTGAGTGGCGGTCGGGGACGAGCGATGGTCTTTTCCTACCAATCTATCCCCATAGGAGCGTGCATGTAGTGCTTTGGTTTTTGATGGCTTGTAGATTTTTGCAATAAGTATATGAGTTCTTTATGAGTAATGTTGAGTCCATGGATTATACGCACTCCCATCCTTCCATCATTGCTAGCCTCTTGATTGCACTGCATTGCCCTTTCTCACATTGAGAGTTGGTGCAAACTTCGCCGGTGCATCCAAACCCCGTGATATGATACGCCCTTTCACACATAAACCTTCTTATATCTTCCTCAAAACAGCCACCATACCTACCTATTATGGCATTTCCATAGCCATTCCGAGATATATTGCCATGCAACTTTCCACCATTCCGTTCATCATGACACATTCATCATTGTCATATTGCTAGCATGATCATGTAGTTGACATAGTATTTTTGGCAAAGCCACCGTTCATAATTCTTTCATACATGTCGCTCTTGCTTCATTGCATATCCCGGTACACCGCCGGAGGCATTCATATAGAGTCATACTTTGTTCTAGTATCGAGTTGTAATCATTGAGTTGTAAATAAATAGAAGTGTGATGATCATCATTTTCTAGAGCATTGTCCCAAGTGAGGTAAAAAAAAAGAAGAAAGGCCATAAAAAAAGAGAAGGCCCAAAAAAAGAGAAAAAGCGAGAAGGGACAATTTTACTATCCTTTACCACACTTGTGCTTGAAAGTAGCACCATAATCTTCATGATAGAGAGTCTCTTGTTTTGTCATTTTTTATATACTAGTGGGAATCTTTCATTATAGAACTTGGCTTGTATATTCCAATGATGGGCTTCCTCAAATGCCCTAGGTCTTCGTGAGCAAGCAAGTTGGATGTACAGCCACTTAGTTTCTTTTGTTGAGCTTTCATACATTTATAGCTCTAGTGCATCCGTTGCATGGCAATCCCTACTCCTTGCATTAAAATCAATCGATGGGCATCTCCATAGCCCATTGATTAGCCTCGTTGATGTGAGATCTTCTCCTTTTTTGTCTTCTCCACATAACCCCCATCATCATATTCTATTCCACCCATAGTGCTATGTCCATGGCTCGCGCTCATGTATTGCGTGAAAGTTTATAGGTTTGAGATTATTAAAGTATGAAACACTTGCTTGGCTTGTCATCGGGGTTGTGCATGATGAGACCATTCTAGTGTGATGAAAATGGAGCATCACTAAACTATATGATTTTGTAGGGATGAACTTTCTTTGGCCATGTTATTTTGAGATGACATAATTTCTTAGTTAGTATGCTTGAAGTATTATTATTTTTATGTCAATATGAACTTTTGTCTTGAATCTTTCGAATCTGAATATTCATACCACAATTAATAAAATTTACATTGAAATTATGCCAAGTAGCACTCCGCATCAAAAATTCTCTTTTTATCATTTACCGACTCGAGGACGAGCAGGAATTAAGCTTGGGGATGCCTGATACGTCTCCAACGTATCTATAATATTGATTGCTCCATGCTATATTATCTATTGTTTTGGACCATATTGGGCTTTATTTTCCACTTTTATATTACTTTTGGGACTAACCTATTAACCGGAGGCCCAGCCCAGAATTGCTGTTTTTTTGCCTATTTCAGTGTTTCGAAGAAACGGAATATCAAACGGAGTCCAAACAGAATGAAACCTTCGGGAACGTGATTTTCTCATCAGATATGATCCAGGAGACTTGGACCCTCCGTCAAGAAAGAAGAGAGGTGGTCACGAGGGTGGAGGGCACGCCTCCCTAGGGCGCGCCCCCTGCCTCGTGGGCCCCTCAAAGCTCCACCGACGTACTCCTTCCTCCTATATCTACCTACGTACCCCCAAACGATCAAATACGGAGCCAAAAACCTGATTCCACCACCACAACTTTCTGTATCCACGAGATCCCATCTTGGGGTCTGATATGCCGGAAGAGGAATCCACCACGGAGGGCTTCTACATCAACATCATAGCCTCTCCGATGAAGTGTGAGTAGTTTACCTCAGACCTTCGGGTCCATAGTTAGTAGCTAGATGGCTTCTTCTCTCTTTTTGGATCTCAATACAATGTTCCCCCCCTCTCTCGTGGAGATCTATTCGATATAATCTTCTTTTTGCGGTGTGTTTGTTGAGACCGATGAATTGTGGGTTTATGATCAAGTTTATCTATGAACAATACTTGAATCTTCTCTGAATTCTTTTATGTATGATTGGTTATCTTTGCAAGTCTCTTTGAATTATCAGTTTGGTTTGGCCTACTAGATTGATTTTTCTTGCAATGGGAGAAGTGCTTAGCTTTGGGTTCAATCTTGCGGTGTCCTTTCCCAAAGGATGAGGGGCAGCAAGGCACGTATTGTATTGTTGCCATCGAGGATAACAAGATGGGGTTTTATCACATTGCATGAATTTATCCCTCTACATCATGTCATCTTGCTTAAGGCGTTACTCTGTTTTCATTAACTTAATACTCTAGATGCATGCTGGATAGCGGTCGATGAGTGGAGTAATAGTAGTAGATGCAGGCAGGAGTCGGTCTACTTGTCTCGGACGTGATGCCTATATACATGATCATACCTAGATATTCTCATAACTATGCTCAATTCTGTCAATTGCTCAACAGTAATTTGTTCACCCACCGTAGAAATACTTATGCTCTTGAGAGAAGCCACTAGTGAAATCTATGGCCCCCAGGTCTATTCTCATCATATCAATATTCTATCACTTTATTATTGCTTTGCTTTTTTGCTTTTGCTTTTTATTTTACCTTGCATCTTTATATCAAAAATACCAAAAATATTATCTATCATCTCTATCAGATCTCACTCCCGTAAGTGACCGTGAAGGGATTGACAACCCCTAATCGCGTTGGTTGCGTTGAGCTATTCATTTTGTGTAGGTACGAGGGACTCGCGCGTGGCCTCCTACTGGATTGATACCTTGGTTCTCAAAATCTGAGGTAAATACTTACGCTACTTTGCTGCATCATCCTCTCCTCTTCGGGGAAATCCAACGCAGTGCTAAAGAGGTAGCATAACCCCGGAGGAATACATAAGGCACACTTTCCAGAATGTTTCAGACTGCAAAAAGGAATAGGTTTGTGGTACGGTAAGTAAACCAACTCCAAAACAGTTCTAATAGCAATTTTTCTCCGTTTTGGAATACTTAAGAAAATAGGAAAATAAGAAGTAGTCCGGGAAGGACACGAGGTGTCCATGAGGGTGGAGGGCGCGCCCTACCCCCTGGGCGCGCGCCCCTGCCTCGTGGGCACCTTGTGTGCCCTCCGGACCCTGTTTTCTTTTGGTAGGTAAAACTTTATTATATAATCTCCCAAATGTTTTGATCACCGTACCACGACACAATCCTATGCTTTTGTTTTGAGTTGTTTCTGCTGGAGATTAGAGTAAGATGTCTTCTCAAGAGTCAGTCGGGGAGAATCGGGTATCTCATCTGACACCGGGTCCAGGAGCAAACAACGATGCCTATCACTTTGGGCCATCAAATGATGAGGAGATGGAGGCTGACTTGAAAAGGATAGATGCCATGGAGGAAGATAAAGAAGTTACCTCTCGTCTCCAAGCCAGATTCACGATGGAGGAACTTCAGAGCTTAGCAATTCCTAACTCGGTGATCCCTCCCAATGCTAGATTTCTTTCTTATGAAAATATGAAGAAGAGTGTTACTTGTTCTTCCGCAGCTATGCAACATCCATGGGTGAAAGGAGCTTTAACCGTCAGGGGTAAGCTCCATCAAAAAATAATGGATCTCAAGCAGCAAGTCAATAAGCTCGAGGAAGAGAATCATATCCTAAGAGGCATCATTGCCAAGAATATCACTTCACCACCTCCGGAGAAAGAGACATAATCATATGGGTATGGGCACTCCCCTTGGCAACTGCCAAGCTTGGGGGAGGTGTCGCGGTATCGTATCACCATCACACTCCTATCTTTACCTTTTTCTTAGTTTGATCCTTTTGATTATATCTTGATCTAGTAGAATAAAGTTTAGTATGATCTAGCCTTGAGTTTTGTGTTGATCCTTATCTATGTAGTCGAGTCCGTGAGCTATATATAATAAAGATTAGTTTTGGGTCGAGGGCTTGGTTATCTTGCTATGATCTTGAGGGAATAAAAAGAAAAAGAAAGAATAAAAAGAAATAAAAATATCATATTGATCTTATGAAGAGTAATGACTTCACATATAAATATTATGATGAATAAGAGTAGTTGAGAGTTGACAAACATAGTTTTGGTCATCGTTGCAATTAATAGGAAGTAATAAAGAAAGAGAGGTTTTCACATATAAATATACTATCTTGGACATCTTTTATGATTGTGAGCACTCATTAAAATATGACATGCTAAAAAGTTGAAGTTGGACAAGGAAGACAACGTAATGTGTTATGTTTTCTTATATCCGAAATAAATTATATTGTCATGGATCATCCAACATGTTGAGCTTGCCATTCCCCTCATGCTAGCCAAATTCTTTGCACCAAGTAGAGATACTACTTGTGCTTCCAAATATCCTTAAACCCAGTTTTGCCATGAGAGTCCACCATATCTACCTATGGATTGAGTAAGACCCTTCAAATAAGTGTCATTGTTGCAAGCAATAAAAAATGCTCTCTAAATATGTATGATCTATTAGTGTGGAGAAAATAAGCTTTATACGATCTTGTGATATGGAAGAAATAAAAGCGACGAACTGCATAATAAAGGTCCCTATCACAAGTGGCAATATAAAGTGACGTTCTTTTGCATTAAGATTTGTGCATCCAACCATAAAAGCACATGACAACCTCTGCTTCCCTCTGCGAAGGGCCTATCTTTTATTTTTGTCTTATTCCTTATACAAGAGTCATGGTGATCTTCACATTTCCTTTTTACACTTTATCCTTTGGCAAGCACTACACTACAAAAAAAATACACTTCCGTGTTGATACGTGTTTGTCACAGTAGGTCGCGTTTTTTGTCATGCATGTACACCCATGACGATTATATGACAGAATCAAGATAGTCATACCTGTGCTGTCGTAGAAGTGTTCCATGACATTACCAAAATTATCATCACGGAAGTGTCCACTTACATGACGATAAATCGCGCGTCACAGAAGTGCTTTCGTCAAGGGTGACCGACACGTGGCATCCACCGTAATGGAACGACGTTAAGCTATCGGGTCGGGTTTTGGATCCGATAACCCATTAACAGCCCTGACCAATGGGGATTTTCCACGTGTAAAATCATCCTTGGCTGGAGGAAACACGTGTCGGCTCATCGTTGGGACAAATGTCATCAACTCATTGGACGGAAGGCGCCTATGATACGTAGACACGTATAGTGGCCCATTCCTGTGAAAAGGCCGGCCCGTTTGACTTGGTCAAAAGGTGGCGGGCCGGCCCATGGAAAGCCTGTTAACGGCCTGTTCGCATATAGCCCATTTACAGCCCGCTAATCCAAGGGCCGTTACGCCTAATCCGAATCAGGCCCAGTAGCGTCATCTGGGCCATCCAATATGATTCCAGTGCGTTTTCACTTATGTCCCATGTATGGCCCATGACGTCTTTCGGCCCATATGAGGCCCTATGTAACTCTTGGCCTATTAACGACCCGTGGTGAAACTGGCCCGTAATGAACAGTGTATCACTTTACACCCATTAACGACTCGTGGTGAAATTGTCCCGTAATGAACAGTGTATCACTTTATACCCATTAATGGCCCGTTATTCCGTTGGGCCGTTTCTAGCCCATGTTATCTTTCGGCCTTCTCAGAGCCCATTTATTCTTGGGCTCATTTCCATCATTCGTTTACTTACGGCGCGTTACTGTCATTTTCTGCTTGTGGGCGAAATTCAGCCTGAGGGAGTCCCGGACTAGGGGGTGTCCGGATAGCCGGACTATCATCACGGCCGGACTCCAAGACTATGAAGATACCAGATTGAAGACTTCGTCCCGTGTCCGGATGGGACTTTCCTTGGCGTGGAAGGCAAGCTTGGCGATACGGATATGTAGATCTCCTACCATTGTAACCGACTCTGTGTAACCCTAACCTATCTGGTGTCTATATAAACCGGAGGGTTTTAGTTCGTAGGACGAACAACAATCATACCATAGGCTAGCTTCTAGGGTTTAGCCTCCTTGATCTCGTGGTAGGTCTACTCTTGTACTACCCATATCATCAATATTAATCAAGCAGGAGTAGGGTATTACCTCCATCGAGAGGGCCCGAACCTGGGTAAAAACATCGTATCCCTTGTCTCCTGTTACCATTCGCCTAGATGCATAGTTCGGGACCCCCTACCCGCGATCCGCCGGTTTTGACACCGACATTGGTGCTTTCATTGAGAGTTCCTCTATGCCGTCGCCATCAGGTAGGATGCCTCATCTCGTCTTTAAAGACGATACTATCGCCAAAGGAGCCTTGGCCGTTGGCCAGACTCTTCGGCTAGGTGGTTTTCTTATGACCGTCAGTCCGGCCACCGCACCGACGATGACCTCTCGAGTCATCGAAACCAATCTCCATGTTAGTTCGGAACTTGCCGAACAGTTAGATCCGATCGAGCTCTCCTCCGTAAACAAGCTCTTGGATCGCATCGCCGCCCTGGGAGTCGCCACAGATTACGACCGAATCGGGCCTAAAACCGATCTGAGAGAGATCAACTCTCCCCAGCCTACCCATCATGTTGCTGTGATAGAGGAGCAATGCGGCGATTCTTCTTCTATCTTAAAGACTAGCTACGTCCGGATTCCCGATCCCTCCATGTCGGATTCCCGCGGAGGGATGGATGTCGATCAAGCCCTGAACTTAAAGTCAGGCGGCGGGTCGAACTCATTGGATAGCACTCAAAAATCGAAACTTCCAAGTTCGGAAACTTCTCGGCCCTTGAGTCATAAATTGGACGGGGTTCTGGATTTAGTGCCACCCGCCCACCCAAACATTCGCGATCTCTCTCGAATTCGGCAAGAGCCCGCTGAAACAGTACATCATTACTAGGCCAGATTCCTCCTGGTTATGAACAGGATAAAGGACTGCCGAGAGGAGGACGCAATCCCAATTTTCTGCAATAATTGCACGGACAAGGGAATCCTAAACGCCATAAGTCATCGCGAAATTACACGCTTTGCTGACTTGGTGACCATAGTACAAAAGTACTGTGCGATGGAGAGCGCCTGGAAAACCGAAAGTAAATTTTGGGATAATCCGGCCCCGAATACATCCCTAGTCCGGAACAAAAGGGTGCATCATTATCAAGCACCTGGGTTGAATACCAAAAAACCAAAACCCCCTAAAGGGTACGGAACCGTACTGGAGGGTTGGCTAAACGGACCCTGCAAAATTCATAGCACAGAGGGCGCCACTCCAACTCATAGCCTTCGAGCATGTTGGATACTACGGCAGGTGGCCAAAAGTGGCGAAGAGCTTCTAGCTTCGGAATCCCAGCCCAGCAACACCAGTACGGTGTTAACAGTCTTCGAGACTTTCGCGTCAAATAACATGCGAAAACGAACACTCCGCAACCTTGTCGAAGTCTACCAAGTAGCAACGATAAATCCATGGAGTGACATGGCTATTACCTTTAATGTCAGTGACGAACCTAAATTCCGAACTGCTCGGGCACCAGCCGCATTGGTCCTCAGCCCGATAGTGGACGGCTTTCACCTTACTAAGGTACTCATGGATGGCGGCAGCGGTCTAAACCTCATCTATGAGGAAACCCTCCGAAAAATGGAAATAGACTGGAACCGCATTGAGCGAAGCAGCACAATCTTTAGAGGAATAATCCCTAGCCGGGAAGCATGCTGCACGGGAAAAATCACGCTGGACGTAGTGTTCGGCTCACCGGACAATTACAGGTCCGAGGAGGTCACATTTCAAGTGGCCCCGTTCAACAGCGGATATCATGCTTTATTAGGACGAGAGGCATTCACAATCTTTCAAGCTATACCCCATTATGGGTACATGAAGCTTAAAATGCCCGGACCTAACGGAATCATCACTCTCGCTAGTGATCCGAACATAGCACTCCGCGCCGAAAACAAGACAGCCGCACTAGCCCTCGAGGCACTATCCGAAGCCCTAGCGGCGAGGAACTCACCGCGATCGCTCCACGGTGAACAGGGACGATGTCATACTTGATAAAAGATCCAAGTCCACTTCTTTTAAACCAGCGGATGAAATAGTCAAATTCCAAGTCCACCAACGGACCACGCAAAGACGGCCTCCATTGGGGCACAATTAAACCCTGATGTAGACGCCAGACTACGAGAATTTCTACAAGAAAATCGGGACATCTTTGCTCGGCACCCTTCAGACATGCCAGAATCCCACGTCACCGGCCGAGCACAGCCTAAATATCATAAAAGGATTCAAGCCACCAAACAGGCTCTTGGCGCTTTTCCGAACCCAAGAGACATGCCATGGGAGAGGAGCTAGCCAAACTTTTGGAAGCCGGATTCATCAGAGATATAAAACATCCGGACTGGCTAGCAAACCTGGTGATGGTACCAAAGAAGGATAAATCCTGGCGCCTATGTGTTGATTTCAAAGACCTTAATAAGGGTTGCCCAAAGGATCCCTTCCCCATCCCTTGAATTGATCAAATCATTGACGCTACAGCAGGACACGACTCATTGTGCTTCCTAGACGCGTACTCCGGCTACCACCAAATCAAGATGGCGGAGCCAGACCAAGCTGCAACATCATTCATCACTCCATACGGCCCGTTCTGCTTCAACACAATGCCCTTCGGGCTCAAAAACACCGGCGCAACATATCAGCGCATGATTCAGACATGTCTAGCAAACCAGATCGGCAAAACGGTGGAAGCATATGTAGATGACGTGGTCGTCAAAACCAAGCACGTCGAAACTCTAGTAGACGACTTGAGGCTCACATTCGACAATCTTGAAAATATGACATCAAGCTCAATCCGAAAAATGCGTCTTGGCGTTCCACCGGAAAGCTCCTAGGCTTCATTGTGTCCGTAGAGGAATTGAAGCAAACCCAGCCAAGATTCGAGCTCTGTCACAATTGGATATTCCAAAAGACCTCAAACAAATACAAAAATTGACGGGATGCATAGCGGCTCTAAGCCGCTTTATCTCCGCTTAGGAGAAAAGGCATTACCTCTTTACCGCCTCCTCCACCGCACCAACACTTCGAGTGGGCGGATGCCGCCACGGCCGGACTCAAGAAATAAAGGCCATTTTGGCAACAACCGTCCGGCCGCACCCAACGTGGGCGAACCAATGCTATTATATATCGCCGCAACACATCAAGTTGTCAACGCGGTGCTCGTTGTCGAACGAGAAACGGACGGACACCGGTTCCCTGTTCAAAAACTGGTTTATTATGTGTCCACTGTCCTAACTCCATGCAAGTCCCGGTACCCACACTATCAAAAGATAGCATACGCGGTGTTCATGGCATCCCGGAAGCTGCGACACTACTTTCAAGAGTGTTCGATAACGGTAGCCTCCGAAGTACCTCTTAATGACATTATAAACAACTGCAATGCGACGGGCCAGATTGCTAAATGGGCCATTGAGCTCCTCCCATTTGACATAACTTATAAGCCACGACGAGCTTTTAAGTCGCAGGTTTTGGCCGACTTCGTGGCCGAATGGACTGAAGCCGAACTCCCTAAAGAGTACGTCGCATACTCCAATTGGATCATGCACTTTGATGGCTCCACAATGTTGGTTGGCCTGGGGGCTGGCGTCGTTCTGACGTCCCCAACCGGGGACACAGTCCAATACATCCTTCAGATAATGTATATGGACTCCAACAACGCAGCCGAATACGAGGCCCTTCTGCACGGCCTCCGGATGGCAGTCTCCATGGGCATTCAATGCCTAGAGGTGCGCAGAGATTCGAACCTCGCAATATCTAAAATAAACGGGGACTTTGATGCCAAAGATCCGAAAATGGCAGCATACCGCAATGCGGTCCTAAAAATGTCAGCACGGTTCGAAGGGCTCGAATTTCATCATATAGCCCGGGGTAACAACCATGCGGCGAATATATTGGCACGCATCGGTGCAAAACGCGATGCCGTCCCACCCAATATCTTTTTGGAACTGTCGGTGTACTAGAGTAGGGGTACCCTAGTATCCCGAACTCGTGCCGGGCGATTGCAAACACCAGCAAGCAAGGCTTGCCTAGTGACCGCTAAGGTCCTCCATGGTTCCTTTGGAGCCATTCAAGAACAAAGTATTTAAGCCAAGAAGACAAGGCCCCGGCAAGAGGAGCTTGCCGGGAAGGCCACTCAAGGCACGCATAAGACAAGACCCCGGCAAGAGGAGCTTGCCGGGAAGGCTCGGTGAGCGACAAGCTTCCGGACGCGACGAGGATTCAGCCGCGGCAAGGCGCTTGCCGCGGCAGGCAACCACTCTTCATCTCCGCTCCAGATCATCCCCCAACGTGTCGCCATGGGACCATTCCAGGCGCGCGTGTCAAGAGGCTGTGCGGCCAGCGGAGAGCAGCGGTAAGCGGCGCTGACAAGAACGCCATCGTGGCAAGCGGTGGCGCTCCTGACGGTCCATGTTGCACTGTTTAGGCGACATGGACGGGCATTTAATGCTTTTGTCCCTTGCCGTTAGAGTTAGGTAGAGTACACTGTACAGAGTAGCTGTACCAACCGCAACTCATTTTCCCATTTTGCCCTTATCTATGTTGCCACCTGTTGGTGACCCCCTTTAGCCTATAAAAGGAGGCCCATGCGCAACGTAGAAGGGGTTCGGTTTGACTCATTCGAGACCAGAGACACTCACGCTAGGTTTTGTAGCTCTCAGCGCTCCCTAGCAAGAACACAAGAGAATCGGACAAGCAGCAGTAGGAGTATTATCTCTCCGGAGAGCTCCGAAGCTGGGTAAACTGCTCGTGTGCTTCGCCTCGATCTGCTCTTCGTGCAACCTCCGCCCCCCACCGAACCGAAAGGGGCTCGGTCCGCCGGTCCCATAGGTGTTCGTGGGTCACGATCAGCTTCCCCGACATCTTTGGCGCGCCAGGTAGGGGGCATCGAGGCTGTGTGAACCTGATCCGGCGTTCACACGAGCAACATCTTCATCATCTTCATCAACATGCCACCGAAGAAGAAGGCTTCGGCGGCAGCGGAGCCGTCCACGTCGATCCCGCCACCACCAGAGAAAACGGATGGCGGGGTAGACGCCGGCGGAAGAACGGGTGTCGACGAGGGAGCTCATGACGCTGCCAAGTCCAAGGACAAGGCCGCTCAGACCTCGGCGTCGGTACACGCACCGCGCCCATCTCAGGAGGCGCGGGACCGACAGCGTCATGGTATTCATAGTACCATACGCTCGTTGGATCAAGACCGAGCTGGAGGATCGCGAGGCCCTCAAGACCAGCGTGCATGCCAGCATGCTAGCGCGAGCGGGGTACGGTCGCCTGGACGGGATGCTGCTCCTTCTAACATAGTTAGAAGTCCGAGCATATCCCGCTCCTCGCACCGTTCACCACTGCCGCCCGCCACTCCAGCGGAAGCGTTGGCGAGAGCTCAGCTGCTCCTAGACTACCCTCCAACAGCCGACAAGGTCGACGAATGGAGGGCCAGCATCCAGAGTCTCATCGGCTTTGCCAACGGCGACGCTCCGCGGCAACCAACTACATCGCTGCCGCGGCAAGGCGATAAGGCATGAGCCGGTGGCGACGAAACATGTGGGGGTGCAACAACCATGCACTCTCCACCCAGAAGGCCAAGATCACCAGCTCATCAGATCCACCTCGACAGCGACTCCACCGCGTCATCGGATCCACGAGCCCGCCATGATCAGCGCCAAGTTCTTCAAGAACGATAACAAGAAGATGCTCGAACTCGCATCGAGCGCCAGAGAGAAGCGCGACGTCAATCCGACCAGCGCGCTGGGCCCTCTGTCAATATGCATGCGCCAGGGGAACCAGGAGACTTGCCGTATGCGGTAGGTTGCCCTGCGTTCACTCGTGAGCTGCGGCAAGTCAAGTGGCCCAGCAAGAAGAATTTCAAGCCAGATGTGCCAGAGAAGTACGATGGCAGGACGCATCCGTCGGAGTTCCTCAGCATATACACCATCGCGGTGCAAGCTGCAGGGGGACGAGACGACAAGATCCTCGCCAACTACTTCCCGCTGGTACTCAAGCCCAATGTCAGATCCTGGCTCATGCACTTGCCGGACGGATCCATATCCTCTTGGGCAGATCTATACCATCAGTTTGTCGGCGCCTTCACAGGCGGCCACAAACCTCATGGCCAAGAGAGTGACCTTCACCTGCCCGCCCAGAAGGAAGGAGAGTCTCTGCGCAAGTTCATTCAGAGATTCAGCCGTGTGCACTACAACATCCCAGATGTCCACCCTGCCGCGGTAATCAGTGCGTTTCATCAGAACGTGCGGAACCGCAGGATGAGGGAAGAGATGGCGATGTGCAAAGTCAAGGACGTCAGTGAGCTGTACGCCTTGGCCGACAAGTGTGCACGTGCTGAGGAAGGGAGGAGACTCCCAGGAGAGAATGCAGAAGCAGGATCTGATAGTGAGGAGACCGCCCCGGCGAAGAAGAGCCGGCGACGGAACAATAGAAGGAAGAAGGGCAAAGAGGTGCTAGTTGTCGAGCAGTCCGGCAATGGTGGTGCCGCCAAGAAAGCCAAAGTTGGTGGCTCCGACAAAGAGGTTGCCGCTGACACCGACCGCCAAGCTGTGGCGGCCGCCGACATGCAGGACAGCTCCAACAAGCAGTACTGCAAGATCCACCGCACCAAGGGCCATGACCTCCAGAGCTGCAAGAAGGTCGAGCAGCTTGTTGAACAGCAGAAGGCTGAGTACGAGCGGCGCGACAAGGAGAAGGCCCAGGAAGGTGCTGGGGGAGCTAGCATGAAGCGACCCGGCCGGGGAGGACGCCGCGGCAAGGCCAAGCAGCGGCAAGGAGACAGACCTCCCCGCGGCCGCGACAAGGATGAAGACGACGACGACGATGAAGATATGGAAGACGACGAGACCGATGAGCAGGAATTTCAGAAAGCCATAGAGGTCCTCTGCATTGACGGTGGTGCTTCTCTGCATACTTCACACCGCCAACTCAAGCAGTGGATGCGGGAAGTTAATGCAGCAGAACCATCCGTAGAGTCACGCAAGCCTCGAAATGGTCCAACCGCCTATCATCTTTGATATTGAGGACCACCCGATCGCATAATCTGCGGTCGGGTGCTTGCCGATGTTGGTCTCACCAACTATCCGCAACCTCAAGGTCACCAAGATGTTAGTTGACGGCGGGGCCGGCTTAAACCTGATCTCCTCCGCGGTACTCCAGAAGCTTCAGATCCCTGGCAGCGAGCTCGAAGAGACTGGCACCTTCCAAGGAATCAATCCGGGAAGGAGCAAGCCAAAGGGGAAGATCACGTTGCCAGTAACATTTGGCAGCGAGCTAAACTTCAGGACTGAGAGGGTCACGTTCGACGTTGCTGATTTTCCATTACCTTACAATGGGATACTTGGCCGTCCAACACTCGCCAAGTTCATGGCAGCCTCTCATTATGCATACAACTTGCTCAAGATGCCAGGCCCGATAAGTGTCATTTCTGTCCATGGCGACAAGAAGGATGCTCTTATCTGCGCCGACAAGATTTACCGGGAGGCAGCAGCTGCAACAGATAGCAAGTCACTTGCCGCTGAAGCTCCCGGGGGGAAGAAGAAGACCAAGTCCGACAAGAGCTCTGATGCCCACTCCGGCAAGCGCACCTCTTCGGAGTGCTGCGCTACCGTCGAGGACGCACCATCGGGCTCCACCGGCAAGTGCAAGAAGACGATGGCAGCCCACCAAAGACCAAGAAGGTGCCCGCCAAGGAGGACGGCACTGGTGGTACCTTCACCATCAGTGCCACTCTCGACCCTAAATAGGAAGGCGCGCTCGTTGCTTTCCTGCGGGCGAACGTCGACGTGTTTGCATGGCAACCGTCTGACATCCTCGGTGTTCCCAGGAAAGTAATTGAGCACCACTTAGCTGTCTGTCCTCATGCGCGGCCCGTCAAGCAGAAAGTCAGGAAGCAGGCAGTGGAGCGCCAAGAATTCATTGCAGAAGATATCAAGAAATTGGAAGCAGCAGGCCTTGTCAGAGGAGTGCTCCATCCTACGTGGTTGGCCAATCCTGTAGTTTTACGCAAGGCAAATGGGAAATTTAGACTTTGTATCGACTTCACAGATGTTAATAAAGCTTGTCCCAAAGACCCATTTCCCTTGCCGCGCATCGACCAGATTGTTGACTCCACGGCTGGATGTGATTTGCTTTCATTTCTTGATGCATACTCAGGATATCATCAGATCTTCATGGCAGAAGAGGATGAGGAGAAAACCACATTCATCACCCCATGTGGCACATACTATTTTGTGCGGATGCCTTTTGGGCTAAAGAATGCTGGTTCAACGTTTGCAAGAGTAGTCCATGACGCTTTTGAACCGCAAATGCACAGAAATGTAGAAGCTTACATGGATGACATAGTGGTCAAGAGCAAGGACAAAGCAACTTTGGTTCAAGATTTGGATGAGACCTTTGCAAATCTGCGCAAGATCAACCTCAAGCTCAACCCCGAGAAGTGCGTGTTTGGAGTCCCTTCCGGCAAGCTTCTCGGGTTCTTCGTGTCTCAGCGAGGAATTGAAGCCAATCCCGACAAGATCAAGGCCATTGAGCAGATTGAAGCACCAAAGCGCGTCAAGGATGTACGAAGACTTGCCGGTTGCGTGGCTGCTCTCAGCAGGTTTATCTCTAGGTCTGCTGAGCGCGCCCTGCCATTTTTCAAGATTTTGAAAAAGGCAGGTCCAATGAAATGGACTCCCGAAGCGGAGGCGGCGCTGCAGGACTTAAAGAGGTACCTGTCCTCGACTCCAATACTTGTCGCACCTAGGCCACAAGAGAAGTTGCTGCTATACATAGCGGCAACCAATCAAGTGGTTAGTGCTATGTTAGTAGCGGAAAGGGAGGCAGATGATGAGCCGGCAACCAAGGCAGATGCATCCAGCGACAAGCAGGGGGCTTCACCGACAAGCTCTGGTCCCAACAAGGACGGATCTGCGCAGGCGTGCGAGAAGATACAGAAAAGGATGGTGCAGTGCCCAGTTTACTTTGTCAGTTCCCTTTTGCAGGGGCTAGGTCAAGGTACTCTGGTGTGCAGAAATTGCTTTTTGGCCTCCTCATGGTCTCGAGAAAGTTGCGCCATTACTTCCAAGCACATGAGATAACTGTCGTCACTCGCTTTCCACTGAAAAGGACATTGCAAAATCCAGAAGCAACAGGCAGGATTGTCGAGTGGGCACTAGAATTGTCAAGCTTTGGCCTCAAGTTTGAAAGCACTTCAACTATCCAAAGCAGGGCATTGGCAGAGTTCATTGCGAATGGGCGCCAACGCAGGATGAAGAAATTCGAGCGAGCATCCCGTCAAGGAGGCAAGCAAAGAGTGGCTGATGTACTTTGATGGTGCCTTCTCGCTGCAAGGCACCGGTGCCGGCGTGCTGCTTGTCGCACCCACCGGAGAACACCTCAAGTACATAGTTCAAATGCACTTTCCCAAGGAGCAAGCGACAAACAATACTGCAGAGTATGAAGGTTTGCTTGCCGGTCTCAGGATTGCGGTAGACCTTGGGATCAAGAAGCTCATTGTCAGGGGTGACTCACAGCTTGTCGTCCGCCAAGTGAACAAAGATTATCAGAGTCCGTTGATGGAAGCCTACGTAGATGAAGTGAGAAAGCTAGAAGAGCACTTTGACGGCCTGCAGATGGAACATGTTCCAAGAGCTCAAAATGATATTGCTGATGGCCTGTCAAAGTGCGCCGCACTCAAGTTACCTGTGGAACCAGGGATCTTTGTGCTAAAGCTAACTCAACCAACCGTAACGCCATCAACAAGACAGAACAAGAAGAGGAAGTTGATTTCTGGTGACTACTTCCCGGCCGAGCTCCCCGAAGCCGCCGCCGCGAAGGTCCCCAAGATCAACACCAAGAGCGCTGAGGAGCAGTCTGCTCCGACAAGCCCTAGGGTTTGTTTCGTTGAAGCAGACGCTCCCGACAAGTTTTGCTCCGGCAAGCTTACCGGGGAACATCAAGCTCCGGCTGAGCCGCAGGTTCTCGCCGTAGAAGCGGATGTTCCCGCAGCGGCAATGTGCCTTTAGTCCTTGTTGTCGAGCCGCAAGCTCCAACATGGGCGCAGCAGATTGTCCATTTCCTTGAGACGGAGAACTTCCCAAGAGCAAGAAGAAGCGGAGAGAGTAGCCCGGCAGTCAAGTATGTACCAGTTTGTCGACAAAGACGCTGTGCATGAAGAAGACTCAACGGTGTGAAATTGAAGTGTATTCACCGGGAAGATGGATGAAGCTGTTGGCGAGAGATACACGGAGGCATATGTGGTCACCACATTGGCGCAAGAGCACTTGCCGCAAAGCTTTCGGCAAGGTTTCTTCTGGTGACAGCCCTCCGGATGCAACTGCACAAGTAACCAAGTGTGAAGCGTGCCAGTTCCATTCCAAGAAGATACACCAGCCAGCTCAAGCTCTCCAGACGATCCCTTTATCCTGGCCATTTTCGGTCTGGGGCCTCGACATTCTCGGCCCTTTTCCCCGAGCTGTCGGGGGCTTTGAGTACTTGTACATTGCAATCGACAAGTTCACAAAGTGGCCGGAAGTGGAAGCAGTGAGGAAGGTGACAACACAGTCAGCAGTCAAGTTCTTCAGGTCGATTGTTTGCCGTTTTGGAATTCCTAACAGGATCATCACCGACAACGACACACAGTTCACGAGCCGCACCTTCATGCAGTACGTCCAAGATCTTGGCGCCAAGGTCTGCTTTGCTTCATTGCTCATCCGAGAAGCAGCGGTCAAGCGAGAGGGCAAATCTTGAAGTGCTGCGAGGGCTCAAGACCGAACTTTCGACAGGCTACACAAGTGCGGAAGAAACTGGATTGAGGAGCTGCCGGTGGTTCTTTGGTCGATCAGACGACGCCAAATCGAGCCACCGCGGACACCTTCGCTCTAGTCTATGGAGCGAGGCAGTTCTCCCCACGGAACTTCGTGTCTGAAGTCGCCTCGAGTGCTCGCTTATGATGAGCTTGAGCAAGAGCAGCTGCGACAAGATGACGCGCTGCTCCTTGAGGAGGACCGTCTTCAGCTGCTTGTCTGAGCTGCTCGTTACCAGAAGCTTTGCGCCGCTACCATAGCCGCAAAGTTAACGCCAAGTCTCGAGGAAGGCGACCTTGTTCTTGGCGCGTTCAGTCCGCCAAGAATTCCAACAAGTTGGCGCCAAGTGGGAAGGCCCTTATCGGGTGAAACGAGTCACTAGGCCTGGCGCTGTCCGCTTTGAGACCAAGACGGCGTTCGGTGAGCAACTCCTGGAACATTGAACATCTTCGTAAGTTTTACCCATAAGGCGCGGTTGCCGGAACCTGTTCCGGAAACCACTTTTTGTACAAGTCTTGCCGATGTTGCATGTAATCCTTTGTACAAAGCCAGGCGCAGACCCCGTGCATCAGTAAAGCTCATGTCTTGCGCACAACTTGTCAATTTCATGCTTTCATCATCATTTTTGCATGTGTTATCTGACATTTTGTGCAGCATCCACACCCGGTAAGCAATAACGAGCCACAAGGCTCCATAACTTTATTTTCTCTTCTTTCTCTTTCTCAAAGAAAGGAAGGTTCCTTCGCCCACAAGTTAGCCGGGGGGAAAGGAGAAGATAATGGTGTGGGCCACCAAGCGTCGCTCGAGGAAGTTTCGCCTTACCGAGAAGCAAACGACAGAAAAGCTAAGTTGCCAAAGTTTGAGCAAATCAGTTTTTAAATTTTTAAGTTATCTTCCTCGAACGATAGTACTTTGTATGGAAAACCTGTGCGCGAAGGAACCAACTCGTAGCTAGTCGCGCCCTTACTTTGTTTCGAGTCCGCTCAACAACTTAAGTGATCTGCCACCAGTTGCGACAAGGTTGCTTGTCGGAGGCGGCACCGCCAAAGAAGTCTTGACGTTCGCTTTTCAGGCCTTTCATGACAAAAGGTGCCAGCGCCGACAAGTTCCCTAAAAGCGTAGGGCACAAACATACAAAGGAAGTAATCAAGTAAAGGAAGTAACATTGCAATCATTGCCTAAGATAGAGTTATATTACAAAATAACTTGTCGCAGATCTAATAAATTGTTCTCCTAAACAAGATCAGCGGCGACAAGGAAAGATAAAATTGGCGGCCTAGTCTCGCGGGTCGCCATCAACCAACTTGATCTTGCCCACCTTGTCCACAATGGGTGCGACAAGGGCTTTGAGTGCCTCCACGTCGGCATCTGGCGGCAGGGATCTGAGGACGCCGGCAAGGTTGAGGCCTGGATTGCGGAAGGCCACCTTCATCAACACCTTCTGGAGAGCTCCCGCACAGATCTGGCGCGATTCCTCGGCCAGCTGCTTTGGGATATCTTCCGAGTCGCTGGAGTGCCGTCCTGCGCCCTTGAGGAACAAGCTGAGCTTGGCGCTGGGTTGAGGCGCTCGTCGGAGGAGTACCAAGATCCACCATCCCCAGCTCCATCAGCTCCTTGTCGATGGCGGCGGCGGATCCACAAGACCCTCCGTCCGATTGCATCACGTTCTCTCTGAAGGTGTTACGGGCGGTCGTGGCACTCGTCGGCAACTGCTCGTCGGTCTTGATCTTCTCCAACAGGGCCACCTCCGCTCCTTGGCGTCGTCCGGCGTCGCATCGGGTGGTCGCTTTCAGCTCAAGATCTGCCTTGGAGTCCTTGGCGGCATCGAGCTCTTTGATCCTTTCAGCGAGACGGCCCTACAACTCGCCAAGAGTGTAGGCGTCCTTCTCGCGCTCGTGCTTCAGCGCAGCGAGCTCCTCGCCGCTCTTCTGGAGGTTGGCTTCCAGCTGCGTCACCTTCGTTTCGAACTCCTTCTTGGCGGCCTCGGCAGCTGCGGCAGCGTCCTTCGCTTCCTTAAGAGCTCCGCCAATTGATTGCTCGCGCGCGGCAAGCTCTTCCTCATAGCTGTCAAGGTTGATCTTCCGCTGCGCCAACTCGCCTTCTTGCGCAGATAGCTTCTCGGCGGCGAGCCGTTCTTGTTCCTCGACCTCAGCCTTCTCAAGGATGAAGGCTGTGTGCTCTTCAAATGAAGTCGCTCCGCTCTTACCTTTCGTTCCGAGAGCTTCTTGGTTGGCGCACGGAGCTCTTCTCGCTTCTCCATATCTGCTCCCGCCCTCGCGACAAGTGCTTCCCGGGACTCCAACTTGGCTTGTCGGGCGCGGTAGGCGACAACCTCTTCTTCAGCTGCTCCTCCTCGGACTTCGCCTGCTGCTGCTTGGCGCGTCAACCAGCGACAGCCCAGCCGGAGGCGAGCAGCTCTTCATCAAAGGTCTCCCCTTCAACGGCGCCACAGGCTCGGCGCCTGGGGAGCTTGATGAAAACGCCGTCGCCGCCTTGAGATAAGCGCCGGGCTGGGGCTCTTGAACTGGACGCTGCACCGTGGCGAAGGATCGGCGGTTGGCGTAGCGCATGGCGCTCCTGCGGCCTCGAGGTCGTCGATCGATCGCTGACCCTCGCCCGGCCTTTGCGGCGGCAGCCTTGGCGGCCTCCTCGCCGGCGGACCCATCGGCGCTAGCCTCTTCCTCCATGGTGGCGACGTCGTCAGTGTTGCCGCACGCGTCCTCATCGCCGGCGACCTCAGTCTCCATCGGCTCTGCGGCAGATGGATCTGACGATCAGAAACAGAAAGAACAGTCAAGCAAATGTTCGAAAAGAAGAACAGAAGAAAAAGAACCCAAGGGAAATTTTCAGGAAAGAGGATTACCTGCAATGGGATCTGCAGCCATGGTCTCAACCACCGGAGGATCACTGGTGATGTCCCTTGGCGGAGAAGTCTCCCTTGCCGGAGAGCGCTCCCTTGCCGGAGAATCCTCCCTTGGCGGTGAAGTCGAAGCAGATGGTATTTCGGGAGCGTCTTCCGGGCACTCCTGATGAGGCTGCTCTGCTCCTACACAAATCAACAAGTCAGATATCAGCAAAGAAGGAGCACCCATGCACACCTAACCGTAAGAAGTAAACCATATACTTACGCTGGGGGCTGTGCTGGGGGCTGCTTTGAGGAAGGGTTGCCGGGTCCGGCAAGGGGGTCTCAGACGCGCCTCCTGTTGCCACGGGGGGATCGTCTTCGATGACAACCACCGGGGTCTTGGCTCTCTTCAAAGCTCTCTGGGCCAGCGTCCTGAAAAAGGAAAGAGTTCAGAATGAAGCAAATCAGATACAAGATGAAGCAACAAAATTGAAGAAATACAAGCACAACATAGAAGCTTACTCTTCTTCTTCTTCCTCGTCGGAGCTGAGCGCGGAGAGATCAAATTCCGGCTCGCCTCCGGTGCGAAGAGGCGGAGGAGTAGGTTCTCTTGACCGCTTGGCGGGGGTGGCAGCGGTGGCCTGAGAGGATCCCGCCTCAGTTGTTGCAGCGGTGTGGGGTGCTCCCGCAGCAACAAGTGCTTGCTTGGTGGAGCGCGTCGCCTGCGCCTTCTGGGCTGTTGGCCCGTCTGCCGCCCCATCGCTTCCCCGGCCTTGTGGAGACGCCTTCTTGGTGGAGCTGTGGGCTCCGCTCGCGGCAAGCTACTTGAAGGTGTGGAGGAGGCGCCCCCGGCAGACTCGCTCGGCTCAACTTCGGGCTCGGCCTGCTCCTCCTCGCCGGCAAGCTCCTCTCGATCGGCAAGGCTTGCCGCCTCTGCTGCCTCCGCCTCTTCCACAGTAAATCCAAATTCGCCAACGGCAGCAGCTGCTGCCGCCTCCTCCAGGCTGGTGGCGATGCGCTGCATCTCGGCGTCGGTGGTGTCGCGGGTGAGCCACTTCTGCTCGTCGGCGCGGATCGGCACTTCTTCCAAGCTATCGAAGAACGCCGCCGACGTCATCAGCAGCTCTTGCCAAGTTGGAGCGATTCCATGCGAATCGCATGGCGGCATCATTGCACGGATGCGGTCGAGCGAAGAGTTGTTGCACAATGGGGCGACTCCCTCGGCAACCTAAACCACGGGGTGATCGGGTCGTGCTTGAACAGCTCCAGCAGAGATCGCATCCAACTCCAAGACGGTGAAATTCCAGTTGAGGCCCGGCGCAGCCTCATGATGTCCGCCGCATTTTGGAACTCCCAAGCAGGTCTCCTCCTCTCCTGCAAGGGATGCGTCGGCGGCGAAGAAATCTGCGCCAACGGCGCCTCGATGAGTCCGGCAAGCTGACGCCAAGATCCGGGTCACAGCAATCTTCAACCTAGCATCCTCCGGCGCCAAGTTGCTCCAATCGTTGCCGCGACTATGGGAGTTTGGCGCCGGGCGTGAAGGGCTGCGGGTTCTCCTCAACGATCCAACACCAATCGGCTCTCCACTCCTCCCACTTGCTGCGGAGCTCTCCTTCCAGATATGCTTCTTTCTTGCCGATCCTGGAGATCCAAGCAATCCCTCCGGCAAGTGACTCTCCTCTCTCGACGCGGGGCATGAAGAAGTGGCGGAAGAGGGCTACGTTTGGGTGGACTCCGACAAAGTTTTCGCAAAGGTGTGCGAAAACTGCCATGGTCAGGACAGCATTGGGGGTGAAATCAAGGAGGCGAAGCCCGTAGGTGTTCATGATATCGCAGAAGAATTCAGAGAAGGGCGGGCAGAGCCCGCAATAGAAGAAGAGCGCGAAGAAAGGGTACCCGCTCGAACCCAACTCTGATGCGGCGGAGAGTACCTTCGTGCGCGGATGCGCCCGCGTCTCCGTCGACCAGAAGAGGTAGTAGCCCTCCCTCAGCTCCTTTGCGTCGAGTTGGGGGGGGGGGAAGATGGCCCGCTCCTTTCGCAGCGCCGTGAGCCGCTGCGCCTCGGCCGACTTCACGCCCTTCCCCTTGTCGGCTTTCGGAGCCATGGCGGAGGTGGTGGAGGAGACCGACGGCGTTGATGGCGCTGGTGGCGATGGGGGGCGGAGCGTTGCTTTCTTCAGACTAGAGAAGAAGGGGGGAGCGGCGGTGGGTTTCGAGATGGGACAGCAAATGGCGAGGTGGGCGACCTGCCCCTGTTTCCCCTGTTTATAAGTAGGGAGAGGGGGCGGACGTTCCGCTTTTCCAATTAAAGAAAGCCCCCCACGATCTCTCCCACGACGCCACGTTCGACGTGTGCTGTTCGTGGGGGACGTGGTGGGTCCGGAGCCAGTTATGGCGTGATCTAGGCCGCGCATGCCCGTGCACTGTTTTGGGCCTGGCCCAACAACGCTCGGCACCGTGTGTGGCCCAGGCCGTCGGTGTACTAGAGTAGGGGTACCCTAGTATCCCGAACTTCGTGCCTGAGCGATTCTGACACCAGCGGCAAGGCTTGCCTAGTGACCGCCAAGGTCCTCCATGGTTCCTTTGGAGCCATTCAAGAACAAAGTATTTAAGCCAAGAAGACAAGGCCCCGGCAAGAGGAGCTTGCCGGGAAGGCCACTCAAGGCACGCAGAAGACAAGACCCCGGCAAGAGGAGCTTGCCGGGAAGGCTCGATGAGCGACAAGCTTCCGGACGCGACGAGATTCAGCCGCGGCAAGGCGCTTGCATGCAGCAACCACTCTTCATCTCTGCTCCAGCTCATCCCCCAACGTGTCGCCATGGGACCATTCTAGGCGCGCGTGTCAAGAGGCTGTGCGGCCAGCGGAGAGCAGCGGTAAGCGGCGCTGTCAAGAATGCCATCGTGGCAAGCGGTGGCGCTCCTGACGGTCCCTGTTGCACTGTTTAGGCGACATGGACGGGCATTTAATGCTTTTGTCCCTTGCCGTCAGAGTTAGGTAGAATACACTGTACAAAGTAGCTGTACCAACCGCAACTCATTTTCCCATTTTGCCCTTATCTACGTTGCCACCTGTTGTTGACCCCTTTAGCCTATAAAAGGAGGCCCATGCGCAACGTAGAAGGGGTTCGGTTCGACTCATTCGAGACCAGAGACACTCACGCTAGGTTTTGTAGCTCTCAGCCCCCTAGCAAGAACACAAGAGAATCGCACAAGCAGCGAGGGAGTATTATCTCTCGGAGAGCTCCGCTGGGTAAACTGCTCGTGTGCTTCGCCTCGATCTGCTCTTCGTGCAACCTCCGCCCCCCACCGAACCGAAAGGGGCTCGGTCCGCCGGTCCCATAGGTGTTCGTGGGTCACGATCAGCTTCCCCGACAGGAACGGCTGTTCAAGCCATCCGTACTATGGGAAGGGGAGTCTGGCAATAACAATCCGGACCCAACCACACCGCCTAATGCCGAACACTCTGACACAACCAGAGGCTCCGCCCCCGAGATAACACCCTCTGCTCACGAAATAATGGCGGTTATCGCCCCGTGGGCGGAACCATTCCTAGCCTACCTAACTAGGCAGGAACTCCTCGAAGACCAAAATGAGGCTCGCTGCATAGTGCGGCGCTCTAAAGCCTATAAAGTCCATGAGGGAGAGCTTTATAAGAAAAGCACTACCGGAGTCCTTCAAAGGTGTATCTCCGAAGAGGAAGGGCGAAACCTCCTGGCTGAAATTCATGCCGGCCTGGGTGGGCACCACGCCGTAGCCCGGGCCCTTGTAGGCAAGGCCTTCCGTATAGGATTTTATTGGCCGACGGCCCGGCAGATCTTGGGACTTAGTCCGACGATGCGTCGGTTGCCAGCTTTTTGCTAACCAAAGCCACATGCCACCCACCGCCCTTAAAACTATACCCATCACCTGGCTGTTCGCGGTCTGGGGGCATGACATGGTTGGACCCCTCAAGGGAGGAACCCATAAGCAAAAATACCAATTGGTCATGGTGGATAAATTCACCAAATGGATAGAAGCCAAGCCTGTTAAAACGGCCGAATTCGGACCAGTGATAGACTTCATATCAAGGGTAGTGCACCGTTACGGTGTCGCCCACAGTATCATCACTGATAATGGCACCAACTTCACGGCCGATGAGGTCAAATTATGGTGCAAAAACATGGGCATCAAGCTTGATTACGCCTCAGTCTATCACCCTCAAACCAACGGCCAAGTCGAAAGGGCAAATGGTCTAATCATGAGCGGCATTAAACCCAGACTAGTGCAGGACAGTTTGGATGCATTGGAGGAGGAGCGCGACGTGGCAAAAGCTCGTTCCGCATTCTATCAACAGCAGGCTCGAAGATATCAAAGCAGGGAAGTACGGGCCAAAGCTTATAACGTTGGCGAACTAGTTCTACGCCTGCCGGACAAGAAAAAGGACAAAATCAAGCCCAAATGGGAAGGTCCCTTCATCATTGACCAGGTCCTGACCGGCAGAGCATACCGTCTGCGAAAGGCATCGGATAACCGACTCAAGCCGAACCCATGGAACGCAGCCCGTCTACGAAGATTCTACGCCTAAGTGCCGGACTCCAAGTTTGTCTCCTTCCTCCGTCCGCATTCTTTATTTTTTCTTTTGTGCTGTCTTTTATTTCTCTCCTTCCTCCTTCTTCTTCTTGTAGCCTCTAGAGGCTCGTTTGCGCTTTTTCAAGACACTTGACGCTTGCTGTCCGCTCATTATACACAGGGGCTTCTTTAATGAAGCTTATTTATACGGCTTCATGCCCAACACATGCGTTAAACTTCCGCATGTACCTTTTATTCACCATTATATGCATCGATATGACTTAAGTTTTGGCCAAGCTGGGTTGCCTGGCTCTTGTGCTTACCCCTACGTTCCCAATTGTTCGGCTAGGTGGTAAAGGGAGCACCTCTGCGATTGTTACTGCCGGGTCAGCCGGATGTGTACCTCAGACTGGGTGAAGCCGAAAGCTAGCGTTCTTAAGGGAATATTCGGTCGGTGAACTGAAAGATGATTTTTAACTATTTACCATTCGCCCCTAGATGATTTTCTGCTTTCATAGCAGCTTTGACATGCACTTTAGGGCATGCATCCCAGCAAAAGGAACCCTTAACGGAACTATTCGCCCTGGAAGATGTTTCTTACTACCCATGTAATATAACATAACTAGTTGGGCACTTGTCTGATACAGCAACAATGACCCCTACGCCTTGTCTCCATGCATACCACGGTTCTTATATAACCACGAAGGTATTCGGACACACTCCGGACTATTGGGTCCGGAGGTCGAAGCGAAAAGGTCCGCTATGACAAACGATCTACAATCCGGCTAGAAGACATTCTTTCATGTCATATTTTTACATAAGTCAACTCGACTCATTGTATTCCTCCTCAATGCCATCTAATAGGCTATCTAATTTACAATCTTGCTGGGAATACTTGGCGGCCAATTCTACTTGGCCGTACACTAAGCTTACAGGGATCTCCATCCCATCCGGCCCCACAGTCCGACCTCGCCATGTGGTTTGGGTCAACAACCGTGTACAGCGTCTTCACCATGGCCCAGGCCTCCTGGCGCCTTGACGGCAGGCCGATATCTTCCATAGCCGAGCGCGCCGTGCTCCTTGAAGCCGCTCTGCCAGCTCCCCAATGCCTTCGGCGGGGAGATAGATGGCCACAAGGCTCTGGCCGACGCTTTCATCACCGCCGGACTTGTTCGTGCGCTTGATGCAGTTCGAGAATAAGATCGCCCAAGAACTGGGCATCTCCTCCTCGGACGCGACCTGTGAGCAAACCTACATACATGTTTATGTTAGTTGCCTTCCTCGCCAACTCTTTCAAAGTTCGCTCAAGCACTTATGAAAATGCCGCGACGAAGCCGCCGATTCTCCTTCTGGAGTCGGACAGCTGAGCACGAACATCCTTTAGTTCCTCACCCAGCTTGGTGTTGGCGTCTTGGGGTTATTTTTCTCCCGCCGCACTGCCTCGTCGGCCGCTCGCCGCCTTTAGCTGGCGTGAAGCTGCTGCTTGTCCGGATCTAGGCGGCGCCATCTGCAATATTTTGTCGATTTACACACCCGCTGCACTTCATAAACTATTTATCTCCTGAAGCGTATATTACCGTAGGGGGCCTCTATGCCCCCCTCAGAGCGGCTAGTGCGGCCTCAAGTTGGGCCTCGTGACTCTTCAAGCTCCGGGACAGTCGGGTATTCTTTTTCAGAAGATCTCAGATAACAAATGATCCTTAAAGCAGTTATTCTAACTATTTTAAGTCTCGGGGCTACTGCATATATAATCACAAATTTTCTTACCGTATGTCCTTTACATACTGCTCCGTGGCTCGCTAGACCATCTTGAGCGGCACGGAGGTGCGCATCTCCCAATCAAAGGCATTCAAGGCCTCTTGGGAGAAACATGCGTCACGAAGAACTGTCCGGCGGCGCCTGTGATTCAAGGCGCTCTCCACCTCGGAGTTGGTGGCGGAGAACCTGTCGGCATCCTCTGTCGGAGGAGCATCCGACGCACGTCTCGTGCTCGCCTCAGCCTCCGGACCCGGCTTTGAAGCCTGGCCGGTGAAGGTTCGATTGGCAACCTCTCCGGACTCAGTCCGGCGAGCGCTCTTTTTCCTGAAAAGAGCACCAGCGTTAGTACGCCTTCCAGGAATCAATCCTGGGAGTATAGTGACACGCCGTACCATTGCGGCAGAGTTTCGATCCGGACCGCACTTCTTTTTAGCCTGCGGGGCCGCACTGCCCTTTGTTGGCCAGCCCCAGGTTCGGCCGTGCCTCAAGGTACCCCTCGAAGCACCATTGGTATACGGTGATAAAAAATAAGCATGGATGGGTCATTATCATGGTTTTGGGATCTCGGTCTCATTTACCTGTGAGGCTGGAAGTATTCCGGGGTAATCAGCCGTAGTTGGTGGAATACCCCGTCGATCAACTCCACATTTATATCCGGATCCTCTTCGGAGGTCAGATCGAGGGACCGTTCCGGATCCTCGGGTTGTGGGGGCGGGCTGTGTATCTTCTCCACAGTCTGGCGCAGTTCCTACGCAGAAACCACGAAATGAGATATTTAGCCATGGGGACATGGATCGGACAGGTCACAAAGATGTTTGCTTACCCAGCTTCGAGGATTATTTGAAGAAAACTCCTTGATGGATTGACACGAGGAAATCCTCCTCCTCCCCTTTGTACATGGCGCACAAGATCTTCACCGGTTCGGTGACCGATCCTGCCCTTTGCGCCATGGCGGGTGGCATCGTCCTCCCGTTGAAGTCCCACATGGGTGGCCCCTGTATTGAGCGGCTGCACTCCTCAAGATGCAGATTGCCATGACTCCTATCATGGTCAATCCGCATGAGCCAATAACCTTATTCGGCTCATCAAATAAAGGACATCCCGGTCATCTTCCGTCCGGGGCTCCGAGGGCGCCAGCTTAGGCACTTCTTCAGAGGAGCATTGCTGAACTCCGGAAGGCCGATCCGAACAGGATTCGGCAGCGGGACGTCCTCCATGTAAAACCATTCCGAAGGCCAGTCTTCGGACGCCTTCTTTGGGGTTCCGGATAGGTATCCGGTCCCGGCGATGCGCCATAGCTCGGCTCCGCCCACTTGATATATTGACCCCTTATGAGAACGGGGTACTAGGCAGAATATTCTCTTCCACAGCCCAAAATGAGCCTCGACGCCTAAGAAGAGTTCGCAAAGGGCCACGAAGCCCGCGATGTGCAAGATGGAGGCAGGAGTAAGATGGTGCAACTGGAGGCCGTAGAACTCCAGGAGCCCTCGGAGAAATGGATGGATTGGAAATCCGAGTCCTCTTACTAGATAAGAGATGAAGCATACCCGCTCTCCTTTAGAGGGATCGGGGATGCTCTCCGCTTGCTTCCCGCCCTTGTAGGTGCCAAGTCCGGCTCGAACTGGGACCATGAAGGCCGGGGGGAGAAATCCCTTGGCTTGGAGTATAACTAGCTCGCTATGCGGTACTGAGCATCTCTCCCAATTTCCTGGCTGGGGGCTGGGAGCGCGAGAGGAGGAGCTGCGTCGACTGTCCATGATGGAATGGGCTTTGGTCAAAGGCGCTCCGATGAATAATCGCAAAGGGGGGATGGTGTGACTCAGATCTAGATCCTTGCCCCTTTTATAGGCGGCTCATTTGCGCGGCTAGGGGGTAATTGTAAAAATACCCTGGCTTTTCGCATTCATTCAAACACGTGGAAGATGGCCATTATTGGGCGTAGAAGCCGAGGAGTGCAGCATTTATCAGAAGCCGAACACTATTCGACAAGTATATGGAATTTGGAGAAGAACCCGCCTCGCAATGCCGAAGACAATCAACGCGTCGGACTCATCGTCATTGAAGCCTAGTTCGGGGGGCTACTGAGGGAGTCCCGGACTAGGGGGTGTCCGGATAGCCGGACTATCATCACGGCCGTCGTCCAAGACTATGAAGATACCAGATTGAAGACTTCGTCCCGTGTCCGGATGTGACTTTCCTTGGCGTGGAAGGCAATCTTGGCGATACGGATATGTAGATCTCCTACCATTGTAACCGACTCTGTGTAACCCTCACCTATCCGGTGTCTATATAAACCGGAGGGTTTTAGTCCGTAGGACGAACAACAATCATACCATAGGCTAGCTTCTAGGGTTTAGCCTCCTTGATCTCGTGGTAGGTCTACTCTTGTACTACCCATATCATCAATATTAATCAAGCAGGAGCAGGGTATTACCTCCATCGAGAGGGCCCGAACCTGGGTAAAAACATCGTGTCCCTTGTCTCCTGTTACCATCCGCCTAGACACACAGTTCGGGACCACCTACCCGAGATCCGCCGGTTTTGACACCGACACAGCCCATGGTTACAGTCGGCCCATTTGTGGTCCGGTAATACGTTGGGCCGTTTTCATAGCGTCATCAAATACGGCCTATTAACGATGGCCCGTTATGGTCGGCCCATGAACGGATGATTCCAACTCTAGCCCGTTTACGGCCATAGTGCGGTCTGTTTGGCCCATGTTTGTGTCGATCATACGGCCCAGATAAGGCCCATTGATGATCTGACCCAGAAGGCCCATTGTTTCTACGCCCGTAGAAGGCCCATTGTTTCTCGGACCATAGAAGACCCATCGCTTCGAGGGCGAGGGAGGCCCAAAGGTCACTACAATAAATATTAGCCCATGGTTATTGTGGCCTAGTTTTAAAAAATAGGTTATTGCAGCCACTAGCTAACCGCGGAAAAAGAACTGCAATGACTACAAGCAAACAAATAAACGAGACAAAAAAAATAAATAAGCAAGCAACTAACGCTAGGCTATCACGGCTATTACGCATATTACATCCACTGGGCATCAAAGTTCGCCACCAGTGCAAATATAGGGAACAAAGCAGCATATCATATACACTGGTTGTCAAAGTTGGCGAACAGTGCAAATAAACACCGCAGCAAAACAAATCCAGAACTGAAACCACTTCATAAGATCTCAAGAAACAATATCCTGGGTACCCATAATGCTGGCAAGATGCTTAGCAAGCTTATTAACTTTCTCTTGTTTGGCGCTTAAATCCTCCAGCGCTTGCTGTTGCACCAGAAAATATGCATCTGAATTCTGCAGGGACTTCCTCTGTCCTTCAACTTCCTGTCGCAGCACATCTGATCGATGTCTTTCAACTTGAAGTTGGGACTCAAGAAGACGAACTGATTCAGGCAGCGAGTTCGAAGAGCTTGTGCCAGCAGTAGTGGCCAGTAACTCGAACACTACATCAAGACACCCTCACTATCGTTAAGATAGTTTTTATCATCTTTCTTGGAGACCAACAGGGATGTCTCACTATCTTGAACCTTATCTGCATTACTTCCTTTACCATTGGATAACGCGGTGCTGTTCTCCAATATTTTGTCCGCATTCTAAAAGAGAAACAAGCAGACACATCACATGTTTACCATGTTGTATATGAAACTCATTTTGGTAAATGAGTTCAGTAGTAAAGTGGACAGGATAACAGCATGAAACAAACATATATCTATGTACCATGGTCACTTTATGGTCTATATAATTCTAGTTTTTGTTGCCAAATCAAGATAGAGACACAGTTCAAATAATATTTGTTCAAGACAAAGCAGAATAGACAGAATATAAGTGTAGGTAACTATAGAGCAATAACAACACTTGTAATGTGCATGACATGAGAACATAACTGTTTATTCAATTGAAACTGAAATCAACATAGAGCAGGTTACAACAGCAAACCAGTTAAAGAAACAGGTTTAAAACATACCTGTTGCGCCATTGGGGTTTCAATTCCATCCTTCAAATTTGAAAATGGTTGGTATGAGTAAATACAGTAATGCAAGAGCAAAGGAGTATGAACCATAGCTACAGAACCTGACCTGAGAACAAATCTTATTCTCCTTTAAGCATTGAGTTGGGATTCGGAGTGGTGGTCCTCATGCTTTGGGCACTGTAGTTCCCTTACTAACTGCTCGTGTTTGGGTGCTCTGTGGTGGAGACGGTGCTGTGTCAACTGGAACTAGGTTACTATCAGCCGGGGTTGGGGTTAGAAGGGGTGTAGTTGGTTCTCTGTCCAACTGGGTAGGGGTACAATCTGTAAGAGTATGGGTTATGTGTGGCGGATCTGGTCCTTGGGCAAGTACAACCATGGTTCTATCTGCATCAACTGGTAGCACTATCTTTTCTTAAGACCGTGTTGTTACTCCCTTAGATACTGTCATCACGCTCTCCAATTAAAATGGCTGATAAACAAGAAAAGTAATTGAAAGTATAGACATTGTATGATAGACAGGTGCAATGGATAGTGGGGAATAAAAGAGGGGATGCAATAATCCATATTTATGTTGTCTAACCAAACAGGATAGCATAACACAATTTCATATATATGATGGCTAACTAAACAGGATAGCATGACACAATTTCACATTATGATGGCTAACTAAAAAAGATGGAAAGACATAGTTCAAAATATGAGACTATGTAAACAGGATGACATGCCATAACTATATAATGTGTTTATTAAATAGGTTGGCATGCCATAATTCATATACATTCACGGATAGAATGCCATAATTCAAAATATGATGACTGTAAACACTAAATAGGATGAGATGATATAACTATATGATGTCTTTATTAAATGGGTTGCCATGCCATAATTCAGATAGATGATGTGTATGTACTATGTGAACATGATGGCATGATATAATTCAAATATATGATTTATATAGTAAGCAAGTAAGCAGATGGCAATCCATATATGATGTAAAAACTAAGCAATGCAAGACAACATGCATGACATGGGTAATATAACCCTGCCAAGTTTGAGCATAGACCTCAGGGGGGAAATAGGACTGGTCATCAGTCTCTGAATCCTCCTCCGAGGAGCTCTCTCAGAACCAACAAGATGTCTGCTTCAGCAGGTAGCATTGTCTGCTCTGAATACCTTGCTTTCACTCCAGATACTTCCATCACCGCTTCAAATGGCTGATGCATAGGAAGAGTAGTTGAATATACAAACGTTGTCGACAAATGGAACACGTAATGCAAAAAATGATAGCATGATATAATTCACATACATGATGATTGGCTAAACAACATGGCATTGCATAATTCACATATATAATGCCTTTGCAACAAGATAGCATTGTATAATTCACATATATAATGTCTTGCAACAAGATGGCAATGCATAATTCACATATATGGTAATTAGACACTGAACAGGTGGCATTCACACAAAGCATGTCTAAACTAATCAAATGACATAGCAATGCGAGACACCATACGCACGATATGAGCAACATAACCCTGCCAAGTTAGAGCATACACCTCGGGGGGGAATAGGACTGGTCATCTGTCTCTGAATCCTCCTCTGAGGAGCTATCCGTAACCAGCGAGATATGCGCTTCGTCGATAGCATAGTCTGCTCAAGACCTTGTTTTCACTCCAGAATTTGCCATCGCCGTGTCAAATGGCTGATGCACACGAAGAGCAGTTGAATGTACTAACATTGTTGACAAATGTAATATGTAACGAAAAAAAGAATGGCCTAATATAATTTACATATAAGATGACTGGCTAAGCAGGATGGCATTGCAAAATTCACATATATGATGCCTGGCTAAACAAGATGGCGTTGCATAATTCACATAAACGATGAATAAACTAAACAGATGACATTCACACAAAGGATGTCTAAACTAAGCAGATGACATATTTGATGTATAAAGTAAGCAATGCAAGACACCATATGGATGATATAACCAACATCAGCATGCCAAGTTAGAGCGAAGACCTCAGGGGGTAAATAGGAGTTGTCTTCTCCTTCCGAATCCCCTCGAACAGATATCTTCCTCTCGACACAATCCAAATGCATGGAGGGGGGCTGCCTTTGCGCCTACCATGGAGCTACGTCTGCATGAAATTTTATTGCCACGCAAGGCTCGTCTCTTTTGCTCTACATGTTCAGTTCCATTGTGATAGAGGCAAAGGTGTCCCGTCTTTCGATGAGATGGTGGTCGTTTTGGAGGAAATCGACTTTGACGATCCGACTCCGAACGTGCAAGGACGTCACGCCTTAGCAATCGCTAAACCAACTCCGAGAGGTTATTGACCACGCCGGAGCATGATCAACCTGACCACGAAGGTCTGTTTCCTGCAGGCAAATGAAGAACAAGCAAGAAACTAAGATTGCAATATGGATATGGCGAATATAAGAGGAAAGCTTTATTGATCAAGGTGGGGTTCTTTGACACCTTGGTCTGGTTGTTGAACACAAACGAAGTACGCGAAGTTGCAGCTATGACGAACTTTTAATATAAACAAAACCCAAAGTCTAAATGATGCCCTAAGGGCTGTATATATGGAGGAAGAGGAGGGAATTTCGTGGCCCTTGAAGGAGGGGTCCGAAACCAACCCTAACTCTTGTTTCCCCACACATACGGACTCTAAAAACAGCCTATACTTAAGTATTTTGTAATTACATGGGCCTGGCCCAATAATAAGGTGACGCAACACCTAGAATAGCCTATGGACGAATATTATGAAGTGGCATCTTGTATATTTCGTCCAAGGCTTCATGCACTCATTATGGTGGCCTCAAAGTCCTGAAACCATCACTTGTAACTCCGTTCTTGCTCCCCTCGCGCATGCCATCATCTCCATGCTTGGTCTTGCTCTAGTGTTCATCCCTCTTATCCATGACAGGCCCTTTATTTGTAAGCAAAACAAATGTATCCAATTTAGGCAACATCATATTCTCATGAATAATAGAATCATTACCAAGAAAGGAAAGTACCTGATAATTTAATTGGCGTGCGCGAGCTCTAGTAATAGGTCCAGTATGTATAGCAGCAGGGGCTGTGGGTGTAACAATGGTACCTGATAATTTAATTGGCATTCTCTCGCAAAATGTCCTCTTCCCTTACAACGACAACAAATAATATCACTTGTGGGCCCTGTTGACGCCATGGAAGAAGAAGAGCTCTGTGGAGGCCCAACATGTGTGCTCTTGGAAGATAGTGGTGGTTGTGCCTGCTTTCTTGTATCACGGTTGTAGGTGGCACCTGAAGGAGGTGATGGTGCGGTGGAAGTAGATGATGCACGTGGTGTCCATGATGAAGGTCGACCTACAGAAAAGTTAGTTCGCGCCAATGCCTGTCGATCCTGCACTTCACGTTCAGCTTTACAAGCAAGATGGAATACACGAGTGATATTATTATAATCCTTATAGTCTAGAATGGTCTGAATCTCTCTATTTAATCCACCCAGAAAACGTGCAAGCATAGCTTCATTCTCCTCAACAATACCACATCTAATCAAGCTAGTTTGTAATTCCTAATAATATTCTTCTACCGAATTTTTTCCTTGTCTTAAGCGCTGCAATTTTTGAAGTAATTCACGTTGATAATATGGTGGAACTCAACGAGTACGCATAGCAGTTTTCAAAGCAGCCCAAGTAGCTGAAACAGGATATAATCGACAATGTTCAGACCACCAAACACATGCAAAGCTAGTGAAAGCACAAACAGCAGCAGGAACACGTCTCTCCTCAGGATATTGTAAACATGTAAATCGCTGTTCAGTTTCTAACTCCCAAGTAAGATATATATCAGGAACATATCTACCCTCAAATGGTGGAATATTCAATTTCAGTTTAGAGAGATGGTCATGATCTCGTACCTGAGGGGGAGCCCTAACATTGCCATTATTTGCATGTGGACGACATGGTGGTTGTGGTGCTGGTGGTTGCACGTAGTTCTGATTTTGATCAACCTCATCCTCGTAATCTCCCGCATACTCATCCTCCTCCACATCAACAACAGGAGCCACAGAAGTATCAACAGCAGCACCAGCAGTTTGGCCAGGCTGAAGAGGAACACGGCTCGCTCGGTGAAGGGTTGTTTCCCGACATGGAGGTAGTCGTTGTTGTTGCTGTTATAGAGGTGCGTTAGGTGCAGCCGGTGGTGGTGGTGGAAGACGCGCGAGCAATTTATTAAACTTGTTATCGAGCTTTGTTTCGAACGTCTTCTCCATGCCCTCTATCTTCTCCATGGCCACTTCAAATCTGTTTAGCACATCTTGCAACTGTCCACTCATCATTTGCTAAAATTTGTCATGCAACTCCTTATTCGTCATGTTCTCCCAGTCAGTCTCGTCGGCTCGTGATCCTGGCATGGTTAGCAGCAATAGAAATACACAAGAATATGATCCTATAGACTACTAACAAGAGGTGGTGGTGGGTGTCACAAATCCGTCAAGCAAATCTCAAAGTCTTACCAGTTCTTACCCAGCAGCAGGTGGTGATCGGCAACCGTTGTAGTCAAAAACTCTCAAAAGCTTGGATAGAGCGATTGCCAGGGAGAGTCAAACGCACGATTTAGATGTATGTGGAGCTGGGAAGGCTTATAATATGGTAGCAAAAAGGGTCAGCAATAATCAATTCAGAGATGCAAAGTTGAATAAACGCTCAACGACGGTACTGTGCTGGTCCTAGGCTAGACCGTGCTAGAGACGCGAGCCAAGAACACTAACAAAATCACGGCACTGCACGTAAATAAGGGAGGAGCACACTCTGAATTTTTTTCTCTTTTTTTTCCTTTTTTTTGCACTTTTTTCCTCTTTTTTTGCTCTGCAACAAATTTTTTTCGAAAAAGTCTACAAATGGCCTAAAAACCGCCTAGCCAGAATTTTCCAGACTTACTTTTTTTTAAAACTGGAACTATTTTTCTTCTGCCGATGGCACGGAAATTGGGGAGTCCTTCTCTGTCACGACTCGGAGTATGGCGTGATCTGGAAATCCAAAACAGAGTAACAAAATACTGGACTCGAAATAGGACTGGTGGCGGAGATGAATCTGGTGGAACTCGGACTGGTGGCGGAGATGAATCTAGTGGAACTCGGACTGGTGGCGGATATATGTTGCAGGTGGACCCGGATTGGTGTGATGGTGGCGGATATGTGGTGGAGTATATGGACTCGGATTGGTGGTGAATATGTGGTGATATATGGCAGCAGTGATGATGATGATGCGGTGGTGATATATGGCAGCGGCGACGTGACAACCTGTGAACAGAACTCGAAACTCTAAAGGACTAGACGCTAAGACCAGCAACTTGACACGACGATGCAACCGCAAATTCAACAAAGCAAATACAGAAAATATTATGCAAAGGCTCAGATTGGTTCGGATTTGATGAACTAACCCTAATTTTTTTTGGCTTTTTCGTGGACTGTAGGTATGAAAAACAGACTCAATCTAAACTATGAAAAACTGTGAAATATCACCGAGCAACCTGGAAATCTGATACCACTTGATAGAGGCAAAGGTGTCCCGTCTTTCGATGAGATGGTGGCTATCGTTTTGGAGGAAGTCGACTTTGACGATCCGACTATTTAACGTCTTGAGGACGTCGCGCCTTAGCAATCGCTAAACCAACTCGAGAGGTTATTGACCACGCCGAGCACGATCAACTCGACCACGAAGGTCTGCTTCCTGCAGCAAATGAAGAACAAGCAAGAAACTAAGATTGCAATCTGGATATTGCGAATATAAGAGGAAAGCTTTATTGATCAAGGTGGGGTTCTATGACGCCTTGGTCTGGTCGTTGAACACAAACGAAGTACGTGAAGTTGCAGCTATGGCAAACTTTTAATCTAAACAAAACCCAAAGTCTAAATGACGCCCTAAGGGTTGTATATATGGAGGAAGAGGAGGGAATTTCGTGGCCCTTGAAGGAGGGGTCCGAAACCAACCCTAACTCTTGTTTCCCCACACATACAGACTCTAAAAACATCCTATACTTAAGTATTTCGAAAAATTACATGGGCTGGCCCAATAATAAGGTGACGCAACACCTAGAATAGCCTATGGACGAATATTATGAAGTGGCATCTTGTATATTTCGTCCAAGGCTTCATGCACTCATTATGGTGGCCTCAAAGTCCAGAAATCATCACTTGTAACTCCGTTCTTGTTCCCCTCGCGCATGCCATCATCTCCATGCTTGGTCTTGCTCCAGTGTTCATCCCTCTTTTCTATGACAGGCCCTTCATTTGTAAGCAAAACAAATGTATCCAATTTAGGCATTATCATATTCTCATGAATAATAGAATCATTACCAAGAAACGAAAGTACCTGATAATTTAATTGGTGTGCGCATAGGTCCAGTATGTATAGCAGCAGGGGCTGTGGGTGTAACAATGGTATTGATGTCCTCATCACATTGTTTACAATAACTGTCATGCATAGGAATAAAACATAGTGAGATTATGTAAGGAGTGCATGCAGAAATCCAGAGTGATGGTAGCAACCTGTGGATAGACCCAAAACCAATAATAGCGAGCAGATAATGGCTTCAGCTTAAAAATACAGATAATGGCTTCAAGTATCGTTTGTTTCCACCCAACATGAAACTCATAGTAGACACCGGAGATTAACCAGATAGTAGATAGATACTATTGATAGCGGCCCCGATATGTACCCCACAACCATTTAAAAACTCAAGTTTGACCATTAGTTTGGAGCTGACTCAAAGTCTAATCGGTGAACAGGACGATAAAGTAGCATGTAATATTAAGCGATGCATAACGTAAGTAGACACGAAAGAGTGCGGCCTCTCTTGCGGACCCGTGTAGTCCTCGAGGTCATCTGCTCAGTTGATGATGGTAATGCAGTTTTCATGGCTGCCAGCGGAGGGGAAGAAGATCTGAGGCGGCGAAAGACAGTCTGGATGCCGGATCCCTGCTGTACTGGACCCTTCTGTCGTTGGAGCAGCTGAGCTGGGGTGGACGACGGTGCAGCATGAGCGGGACAAACCATGCAAGGTTTTCTTTGACAACTATTTGTAAGAGAAGTAATTCTGTAAGGGCTCGTTTGAATTGGATGATTCCAACAATGCAGGGATAGGAAATAGACAGGAATAGGATAGGAATGCACGTGCAAAACAGAGAATTTAAAAACACAGGATTTCTGCCAATCTGGGTGTTTGATTCACAACAATTGGAATACCATAGGATGCAAAGAAGCATGGTGAGATTAAGTCAAACCACAAGAAAATGTACGGTTATAATGCTATTATGCTACTATCTCTTAGTATTGTGCTTCATGAATAGGAATTTGAAAAGGAGGACAAGTGAAAATTAAAATTCCTACGTTTTTTTCTTTCAAGGAGACACTAAAGGAACAAATCTGTGTGCTCAGTGGACAATATATATAACATGTAGAGTAAAAGAGAGATGCAACAAGTGTACAACCTCTTTGGCGAAGCCATGTCGATCTCAGCGTGATTGGGTTGGCCGGTGAGGATGCTCCGGCTGACTTTGCTATCGGAGGAGGGGAAGAAGATCTTAGGCGTCTCGAGATGGAGCCCGAGGTACTGCTCCGCTGTGATGGAGGGTTTCGTCATTGGAGCAGCTCCGGTGAGTTGTACGACGCCGAGGCTGAAGCAGGACAAGAGAGACAACGAACAACGTTAACCTGAGTGGAATTCTAATAGCATCTCCAATACATGACATAAAATACATAACCACAAAGTGCTAGATGTAAAATACATCAGCCGCTCATATCTGAACTTAACTGTCGAAACTGAACTTAACTGTCGAAACTGAACTTAACTGTCGAAACTGAACTTAACTATCGAAGCTGAATTTTGCTGTCGAAACTAAATTTTGCTGTCGAAACTGAACGCGCTAGCAAGGTGAAGCTACTCGTTGGTCAACTGACTTTTTCATCTCTGGTCAGTCGATTTGCAGCCGTTGGATACGAAATCAAGGGCCTGCGGTTCATCTTCAACCTCCACCCCCTGAGCCGCCAGCCACCACCGGCCAAACAGCAGCCCCCCGCCACCTGTGGCCGGCGGTGCACCGCCCCGCCCACCCCGAAAACACTCCCCACCACCGGTCCGCCGCCGCCCCGGCCATCCCTCTAGGGCCCCCCGTGCCGATCTTTTTCTCCGGCGATCCCCATGCCACCGCCCCGCCACCGCCAGCGACCATCACCCCCATCCTGAACCCTAAGATAGATAGTGGGGTACCTCTCCGGCGAGCCCCCCTCCCCGCTGCGGCTGGTTTGTCCTTCACCCCGGCAAGCCCCCCCCCCCCCTGAAAATCGACTAACCCAAAAGTCTATCGGTCGACTGAAGTGTAGCTAAATCGGAGCAGCATCGCAAGCAAGAGCAAGAGCGAGAGCAGCAGCGCGAGCAAGAGCAATAGCAAGAGCAGACCAGGCAGGGGACCGAGAGCAAGAGCAGAGCAGCAGCGCGAGCGAGAGCTAAAGCGGCGGCAGCTCCTACTGATGTGGACGTCACCGTCGAGGGAGCGACGCCATGGAGGAAGTGCCGGCGACGCCGCCGTGGATGGAGCCTCGCCGTGTTGGTACGGGACCGAGCGCCGGTAGCACCTTGAGATCGAATCAAGAAGAAAATGCGGCGACTAGTGTAAAACCTCTTTTGTGGCGCCGATTAGGCCGCGGCTTCATCCGAGGAAACGGTGATGATGATGCTCTTCCGGTGGTGCAGGTGAAGACGGTGGTGTGGGAATGGAGGTTGCGCGAAAGACGAGGGGAACATTGGGGCAGCTCCTTGAAGGTGGAGGACGGGGTGGCTGAACCGGCAAGACGATGAGATCGACGACGGATCCTCATCCGGTACGGTGGATGAGGGACGTCGAGGTGTTGCTGTGGACGACGTCGTCGGGGAAGAGGCTCCGGCTGGGTGGCAGACGGGGCAGGGCGTGGGGTTTCGTCGCAGGTTTTCGTGGCCTCGGTGTACGAATGGCTGGGCAGATGGGATGGCAGTGGGGAACCCATGGCTTAGAGACGCGCTTGTCCGCAATGTGGGGTAAGTTACAAAAGTACCCCCAATGATTTGAGGCGGTTATTTCGGTTCAGGGGTACCACAGGCATTTCGCCTGTCGGGATTTCACAGGAGGTGGGAGTTTTCGCGCGCGTTGTAATTTCGGAATAGCAAGGCGCGGGTTGAGATGGAGGGAGTTTGTCGGAGCACAACGAGACAAAGATATATCTTAAATATTTCGGGCTAACAAGGTGCGGGTTGAAATTTCCGGACAAGCCTAATGTGTACTGTACCAAATCAGTGCGCACTACAAATGTCATTAACTTTGAATTCATGTTATGTTCAATTAAAATATTTCTCTACGTGTATAATGCATGCAACCTACTACTCAAATGAACGTTTTAGTGCATTCCAAACGTATATACTACCGCTTCAATATGAACAAAATTTGATTTCGTTTCTCTATTTGAATAAGATCTACAGTAATGATTGTTGTGAAATCAAAGCATTTGAATTCGTTTCTCTGTTTTAGTAAGATCTATAATCATCATTATTGTCAAGTTAAACCATCGTCTGTGTATTATCTTCATAGCACACCACATGATTAGTCTCGAGTTACATATGAACTATGTGTACTATATGAACTCGAACTAGAGTTTCTGAATCCACTTTATTTTGATTTCAAATCACATTACATTTCTAGGTCTAGCTAGATCTTCATAATCTAAACCATGTCTCATATGTATAATGTGTTTATCACATTATGTATGGTGCCCCGCCCCCTACGCCTACAAGTATTTAGATGTGAGTTGCAAACACCACACATTACCACAAATTCAAATAAAATGTGATAATGTTTGATATATAGTATTGTTTAGATTGTTCGATATTTAGTTGTAAGCTGCAAACACCACACATTATCACAAATTCAAATAAAATGTGAGATTGTTTGATGTATAGTATGGTTTAGATTGTTCGGCATTTAGCTGTGAGTTGCAAATGCCATGCATTATCACATTATGGTATAACATGTGCACAGCACGTGTATCACCGCTATATTCATGCATGCAATGTTTAAAACACTATGATCTCCTATTCAAATATATGGATCCGCTTTCATATCAAATTATGATCTTTGTTAGTCTCTTACACCCACACAATCCTCTAACCTTGGTAGCTACCACTAACTTTCTCTCGTGCATGCACACGCCCTCCTCTCCCTCCCCCTCCCTCGACATTCTATCCACCGGGCACATTCATTTTTTTATTTAGGTCGTTCTCCCAGAGTCTCCACAACTCCTTTCCGACACACACTGATCGATAAACCTCTCCGGCGATGCCTGCCTACAACATACACACACACCTGCTTCAGTCTCCTCCTTTATGTTTCCTTGCCTCGTGTCTCTCATACGGTCAGACACACGTGTAAACTCTCGCCCCTCTTTTCATCGATCTCACAATCGTACACTCCTCCCCCTATGTAGCTAGTAGTTGGGCCTCTCGCACCACCTCATAGCTCCATTGTCTCTGTCTATCCGTCTCCCTGGCCTTATTTGCCTCTAACAAATGGACGTACACCGACCAATCTCTCGCTATACATATAGCTAGCTAGGTCCTTATAACTCATTTTTACCCACACATCAATCGATCTACCTCATTAGTTGTGTCTCTCCCTTCCTCCAATAAACAACAATTGATCTACCGATCTAGTTAGGTTTGCTTACCAAACACATGGTTCCCCTTCATCATCCATGGATGCGTCCCGATAGATCTATCACGCACAGGCACACACAGAAACACATCCCCACTCTTATTGATAACATTGCAGTTCCACCCTCAGTTTGTCTAGTAGGCCCCTCCCACCATCTTTGAGAAGCAACTCCATCACCCATCCAGCACTCTACCCCTCTCCCTCCCTCTCTCTCTGTCCCATCATATTTCCCGTCCTTCAGTTATGTATGGATGTCGACCGATCTCCCTCAAGACATAGCTGGGTCTCTCCTTCTCAACACATATACGAGTCGTTCTACCTCTATAGTCAGGCCTCTGCCTACCCCTCCCCCACCCCCTCCCCATAAACACACCGATACATCGAGCGCTCTAATCATGTCTCCCTGCCACACACAAACTTGACATGTGCCCTCTAACGTTTTGGTAGGCCAGTCCCCCTATATCTTTGACTTGCACACACACACAATTTCGATGGCTCTCTTCATCAATCTCGCACCCACCCACTTGATCCTCTCTTCGACTCTATCGATAGCTATGACCCCTCCCTCTCTTCTCATGGATCGCCCGACCCTCTATGTATGATATGGATAGGCCTCCATTTCACACACATTGCATGCAAAATTTTGTTTGAGATGTCATCGACACATATTCCCACAAATAATTCACGAAAGATACTTGTAACAGAAGCTGGAAGCTTCATAGCATTGTACAAATCTATCTCGCTGATAAATTATAGTACGTACTATACTAGTACTTCCTCCGTTCCTAAATATAAGTCTTTGTAGAGATTTCACCATGAACCACATGCAGATGTATATAGATGCATTTTAAGTATAGATTCATTCATTTTGTTCCGTATGTAGTGGAATCACTACAAAGACTTATCTACTAGTAATAGCTAGCCCCCACTACTAGGAATTCTCTATCCTATCCTTGAGCCACATCATCAAAATTGATGTAGCCGTTAGATGAAGTAAATCTGTCCATAATAGCCGTCTAATCTAGACGTTGAGAGACTCCGCACTAAGCCACATGCAAGCATGTAGAAATACCGTGCCACATGCATGTGAGTGGGTTTTAAATCACATCAACATGTCTGCATGCAAGCATGCACCGGTAGCATGCATGTAAGTGAGCTTTTAAGTCCCATTAACATGTCAAAAAGAAAAATATAATCCCATTATGCAGTAGGAGTTGGCTGATCTTTTTTCCTTATGTGGGATGATCTAAATGATTATGTGAGTTTATTTAGTTTGGCTACCACATTTGTCATGCGGTTATAGAGTTTTTTTAGTTATGTGAAATTGATAATTTTGCACAGAGAGATATACTGTTGTTCCGCCGCAACGCGCTGGGACTCATCTAGTAATATTTAGGAACGGAGGGAGTACTTTGTAAAGAGTTAGGTGTCGCACGGTGATAGTGTGAGGTGGGCCATGTAATCACTGAGCCTGCGTGTTTTCACTGCTCTTGCACGCCTCCGCTGTAAGAATGTAGAAAATTGTAATCTAGTAGTAGTACCTCCTTTCGCCGAAAGCGTGAGACATCTAACAGTCCTACCACCTTAGTAATAAAGACCAATGAGCCGTCAAATCACATAGACCCAGCAGTAATTTGGACGGACGAAGCATCCATCACTCTTGCGCCAGTGAGAGGTCGCGTCCGCTCTACCCGGGCATGAATGCGGCACCGATTCTTTGGAGCGGCGCTTACCGTTTCGGGCGAGAAGCGCGCGCTGGCGATGGAGGGGCTTTGGGTGGGCCAGGCTGGTCAGGAGTGGGCGTGGCAGCTGTCCGCACGTCCCTACCAGACACGCCCGGAAACGAGAGGATGCACCAACTCTCGCGGCTAAAATCATACACTACACAACATCTCTCTGTAGGAGTAGGTCGATCTATCGCTCTCTCTAACACACACATGCTGTTAAACACACACACACACACACACACACACACACACACACACACACACACACACACACACACACACACACACACACGCACCTTGGTCCCGTTGCACCTTCTAAGGTGACTTATTACACCTAGACGGAGGGAGTAGTAAGTATACGAGATACGGTGGCACACTGCCTTAAGTCGAATACAAGTGCCCAAAATTTGTGTGCATGTTATAATAAGGATTCACTTAAAATAGTACGTGAGCGAACAGAGGGATCAATTGGACAGTGTTCCCGAGCAGTAGAGAGATGTGTGAGGTAAGATACACCGCTGGCGCTTTTAATTTTTCTTATTAATTTGTTTGTTTCACCGTCTGACTGGTGGGACCCAACGTACTACGTGGAGAGAGGTAAGGTGACTAAGGCTGCATTATTTCGCACCACTTGTGGATAGTCTTACCACCAAAGCCACATGACATGATTATGATTGAAATCCCAATGACTCCCACACACACAAAAAACACGGCATGCTTGTCACACTAATGCAGGAATGTATAAAAGGTTATTTCCCTCTCGTTGAACATAACGGGAGGGTTGTATAGCTAGTTAGCCTGTTCGCTCATCAAACTTGAGGTCTCGGGTTCGATAACTACACTTGAGCATAATTTGTGCCAGGAGGATTCTTTGACTGGTCAAAATGTTTTCTAGGGTTTGCACGCTTCATACTCTCTCTCCAGTATATATATACACGCTGGAGCCTCGGCGCTTGTAGTTGCTCTGTTCACACTCTCTCGCCTCTCTCACTGGAGCCTCGGTAGCTTGTAGTTGCTCTCTTCACACTCTCTCGCCCTCTCCAGATCTAAACAAGACTTCGTTGGCCTCTCTCTCCCCTCATTGCTTCTCAAAGAGCCAGTAGGATCCGTCCGCCGGGAAGGGAAGGAATCTTAACGCTGTCGCTGTCGGCGAGGGACTATCGGCGCAGCTGTTCACTTTCCACCCAGCAGCGGCGTGGGAGGGCCTCCGACCCCTTCTTCTTCGCCACCGTCCCGTCGCCCACCGAACCATGCACCAAGAACCTTAAGGTATAATTTACTTACACCACATGCATTGCTCTAGCTGCATGTATACCATGAATCTAGAACGTGGTTCAATGAGGAAAGAAGTGGGGGAAAGTAGTGGGAAAAGTTGTATATAGCATGAATCTAGGACGTGGTTCAAAGAGGAAATGAAGGGGGAAAGTTGTATAGCATGAATCTAGGACGTGGTTCAAAGAGGAAAGGAATGGGGGAAAGTAGTGGGGAAAGTTGTATCGCATAAATCTAGGATGTGGTTCAAAGAGGAAAGGAAGGGGCGACAGTACTAGTTCAAAAAGGAAAGGAAGGGACAAGGCTGTAGAGTTTGAGCAAGACTAGATTTGCTGCGCTCACATAGGGAAAGGTGTCTAAAGATAACAAAACTGGGACCAACACAAATATTCTCCTTGGTTGTTTGTTCTTTGTTGCAACAGACTATGCATTACCACAGTACATCGGTAGATGCACATGGTGCTGGTGCGTCCACTGTCCCGTGCAACTCATTAGCTGTTGTTAATCTAAGGCCCTGTTTGGTTAAAAACTCCCTAGCCCCTACCTGCTTGGTTCGAGGGACCAAACATGGACTAGAGGTTATTAAATGACATGCTAAAAGACCATGTTACCCCTAGTAATGAACTAATAGAGACAAGGTGCGATGCGTGGCAGGGGAAACTGTTGGAGAAAGTCCCAAAAAGACTCCCTCGGGATCTTCTTTCTTTAGTCCCAAATGCCCACTTTTAGTCCCTAAAAGTCCCTCCTGTTTGGTTTAGATGGGACTGACACGGAGTTTTTTAGTCCCTACACCAAAATGTCCCTGTAAACAAACACCCTCTAATAATGCCGCTAGAAAATTGATGCAATGCCACAGTTAAAAGCAAATTACATGTTTAACGAATTTTATTGTTAATATAATCTCTATGTTAATATTAATCAATGCCACCGTTTGGGAAATGCTACTGTCTTGCTTTCTTTCCCATTTAGATAAGGTAGATGCTTCTTTTTGTTGGCTTCTTTGTCATCCACCGTTATTGACCACTAATTGTTTCCTTTCCACCTCTGTGTAAACAGGGTTATCTACTTCACCTCATTGCCATTGTGACCTTTTGTTGCACTGCACAAAACACTTTTGTTTTAAGAGTGTTTTGTGCAGTTCAACCAAAATGTCACACCGACAATGTTGCTTAATTGCTTGATCTTAGTGGGACTGCACAAGAGGAGATCTTACTTCCTTTCCGTTAAGGCGAATTTGGTTCAGATCTTCTTCTTGTGAGTTGTTTGAATTCCGCATCATGAGAGGTCAGTACTAGCCTTCTTTCACATGATTCTGCATTGTGCTTTCATATGTTGTGCTACTTGTACGATAATGTTGCTTGATTTTAGTGACTGCACAAATGGAGATAAGACTTCCAATATGTATGTGCACCGTAATATCTCATTGAGGTAAGATAAGGATATTTCACAACTGCTGGCCTGTATTTTGCCACTTTCATCAGAAAATTAAGTTTAGTACTATACTTGTGCTCCCTAATTGACATGCCAAATCTTACATTGAAGGCAAAGCTTGTCTGTTATTGAACCAAGTGATGAAGGGGAAGAACAAGCGGAAGGAAAACAAAAATCAACTCCCGGTGCTGTAATGAAGCACTGGAACTGTGATGACACAAGTAATGATATAGTTTTGCATCTTAATTTATTGCTATGGCTGGAACGAGCAATTGTTTTGCCACTGATTTGATGCCACTCTTAATATAATATGTAATTATCTCTACTTGTGCAAACAGGGATCTTCTTTGAAGATACCATATATTTTAGTGGAACTTCACAAGAAGATGTTGGAAACATTAAACTAATCGAGGAATATATAGTAAGCATGGCCACCACCGTAGATAGCAACAGATGGTTCCGGAGAAGTGCTTCATCTGTATGCTCTACACAATAAGCCTCCTGACAAAGGTTGGTACTCGCCCACTGATTTCATCCATATCATTGACCTTTGTCATCTCTATTGGTGTTGTGCTACTGTTTAGATACTGTCTTGAAAAAGTGGTATTGTCCTTGAGAAGTGCTTCATCTGTGCTGTTTTAAATATTTCCTATCCTTTTTTTGAGAAAACAGGGATGCTAGCATTTAGTAGTCCTCTTGTCTTTTCACAACGGGATCATCTTCCTCTGAAGAAGAATATGGAGTACGTGAAGTGACTAGTTCCGATTATGCCAGGATGAAGAAGCCCTGTCTATCTTCTCATCAGAAGGAGTAGTTGAAGGATGGTTACATTACTCCCCACAAGATCAAACTAACTTCAGCTCAGAAGGACTGACAAATCTCCATTTTTTTGCTGTGATGCGCGAGTACAATGTTGTTCTAGGATTCTTTCTGGTGAGTTCCATTTTTCTAAAAGTGTGCTCTTCATGGACCATGTATGTGCCTGTTGAAAATGTCAATTCATAGTACAGTTTGCTTTATACTAATCACTTTTTTGTATTTGTGCAAACAGGGGTGCTCAGCTTGATTTCAATTGGAACTGCACAAAATGTTCATGAATACATCGAATCATTCATTTCCACCACAAGAAAGGAGGTGCCGATAAGTACAAGGCGTTGCAACATATAAGGGCAAAATCATACAAGCTACGCGCGGATTTAGTTGATTTTGGTGGAACTGCACAAAAAGAACAACTGGTTTATTTAGCACGAGGTGCCATGTCAATGTCCGAACTGATGGAAAACCCTGCCCATTCCACAATCGTAGGCATTTGATATTTTGGAATGGGACAACCTTGTCAAATTTTTCTCATTGATTTTAGCAAGACATGCGTTTGATATTTTCGAATGGGACGCCTTTGCTTTGTCGCAAGCGTCGATCAATTTTTTCTTTATTCTTTAGTTGTGAAGTAAATATTGCCTCGACATGTGAGTCACCGAGATGCATAATCATCGATTGTTTTGAATGTTCTCTATGAATTGCCAGGCATGTGTGTTTGATTCCAATGTACAGAAACGCTAAAAAGCTGCTCAAACTCTTTATACTCCTTCATTCCTTTTTACTTAGCACATTGTGAAAGTGCATACGTTTTGTATAAGATTGGTCAAAGTAGAGATACTTTGACTGCAGACAAAACTTGTATGCAGACTAGAAAGGACCGGAGGAGTACATGTAAACTGCTGCAAACGAGGTGATCACCCCAGGAATAATGCTAGTATTTATTGTTTTGCATGTTCATCCAATGCCGTGATACAGAATTTGAACTAATCGAAATAAATTCATTCATACACGGTCGGATTTCATACAAACATGCCGGATTTCATTACATTTCATACATTCTTCAACTAAAAAGGGGTGCGCTGGAGGTATAATTAATTAACCGAAGCTACCCACATGTGTCCCGCTGAGCGAACAGAAGCTTGATGATTTAACTACAGGTGCAGTTGCGTGAATCGACATGTGGCCTGTTGGGCCCATGTGTCACCACCAACTGCACCAGCAGCTAAGTAGAAGCAGCGTTTTCTCAAAGACAACTATCCGACTCCACGTCGCCGCCAAGAAGCTAACCAGCCGTCAATGGTCAACCCGCCTAGCTTGGCTTCAGTCGGAGGGTAGCAGTGGTGGCCTTACTTGGACGCGAGCGACGGCGACCTACCGTGTTCTACTCTTCCTCGTTTTCTGTGTGGCGCGGCCTCGTTGGCAGCGGGGCGGGGCCTCGACGGAGCCGACGATGTCCTCTGTCTCGTTGCCGGCGGGCGGCGCCTCAGCGGAGCGGTGGAAATCCTCCCCCACGTTGCCGGTAGGGAGGGGCCTCGGCGGAGCCGGCGGTGTCCTCTGCCTCGTTGTTGGCGCCACGCGGCCTCGGCAGAGCAGGGCCTCGTCGACGCCAGCGGAGCGGGGACTCGTCGGAGCCGGCATTGTCCTCTGCCTCGTCCTCGGTCTCGCCAAACAGCGACTCACCCGTTTCATCGCCCTCTTTGCTAGCCTCTTTGTAGGAAGCCGCAGCCTCCGCCATCCGCATGCAGTACCGCCAGGGCTCGAGGCGGCCCTTGCTGGTGGAGCAGTACGAGTCAAGCAACGCCTCCTGCTCCGCCCGCTCCGCGGCGATCTGCTCCTCCGCCTGCAGGTGCTCCTGGAGGAGATGGTGGTTGTAGGCGGCGCGGCCGCGCCTCCGGAACTGCTCCTCACGATCCGCCTCACCTGTCCATATATTGGGCACGGGCCTCGCCGATGGTCATGGTGCAATGCACCGGCGAGAATGGCGTGGAGGAGGGGGTTGGCGCCGGATCGTCGACTACCATGTTCTCCATTGGTACGTCGTCGTCCTCCGGCTGCCTGCCGGCCAGCCGGTCGGCAGCAATGGCTGCCATCTCCTTGTGGTCTGTCGTCCGCCCTCCCGAAGAGCGCTGGAGCGCGAGGAAGCCATGGTGGGCAGTAGTGGTGTGGACAGGAGAAAGGGAACGGATGCGGATGACTGCGGCTATGGCCGGTGCAGCAGTTTATATAGCAATGGTGGGCGGGCAGAGGGACGGACGTGTGGCGGCAGATGGACAGACGGACGTCACTTGTGTCGTTTGAAGGCGGAGCAATCGCCTGCACCGGGAAGCGGGGCGGGCGGCGCTGACTGTTTCGGGCGGAAAGCGCGCGCGGGCGAGGAGATGACTTTACTTGAAGAGGATGACAATGGGGACCCACCAGGTCCATAGCCTCACATACGCAAGTGCCTCCTTATTTTATATATATGTATATATATATATATATATATATATATATATATATATATATATATATATATATATATATATATATAACTATAATTTATTTTGCTTCCTCCTGGTTTCCTGACATCACGGTCCCACACCATTGTCAACCTATGTAGTAGTCAATAAACGAGAGAATTGCACAAGAAGCGGCCGACACCTGGGACCAAGCAGCTCGAGCAGTATTTGTGTTTTTGAGGTGTGAGCACCGCAGAGTTTTTCGATGTTTAGCCCAGATTTTAATTTTTCTCCTCTGAACAACAACGAAAACATCGCTGCAGGTATTAATCTGGCGGGTGTGGCCTGCCTAGCCCAGCCCGATATCCAGCCCAGATATTAATTTTTTCAAGTTGAAAATGGCTAGCCCAGCTATACTTTTTTAGGAATACCCACGCAAGGTCAAGTTGTTATTCTCCGCTCACTGGCTGCAAATCTTTCCTAGGAGGGATGCATTAGGCTTAACAATAAAATGGGCTTTAAGAAATAATAAATGGGATGTAATTATAAAACTGGTCAAGAATTATAAAAATGCACCAAACACGTGATTACTTTATAAAATATTATTTTTGGATATTGAAATTTTAATTTCATTAATTGTTCTGAGCGCAATGTTTCGTTGGATTTTTACGTAATATAAATTTATATTGAAATTGTATTTAATCTGACTAGAAATTTCGGGATAAAAATATTTTGGATCCCATCAAAATGTGGGAAATTTTATTGAATTCTGTTTTGACGGTTGGTTGAAATGGGTTGTACTTTTAACAAACTGTAAATGGGTTGTAGTAAATTCCATTAGTATTCAAAAATGGGCTACACATTCTTACAAATCTCAAATGCGCTATAAGTTCTCTGCCACACACTTCTGGCCTTACTAAGTTGATGCGTCCCCTAAAAAACAGAGTTGAGGCGTATGCAAGGCTTTGTCAACTTATATTCAACACACGGTTCTAGCAGAAGTGGCCGTTGGATGTCCATCCAACGGATGCCGTGCTTCTTCTTCAATCTCGGATATTCTAGCTTCACCCGCCCAAAAATGATTCCTCCCCGACATCCGGGCGCATCGTTTCGAAGTCGACTGTGGGCCTACTAAGTTGACGTACCAAGGGCTTTGTCAACTTAGTCAATATAAACAATTTTAGCTGCAGTGACCGTACGATGTCCATCCAACGGCCGTCGTGCTTCTTCAACCTCTGGTCTTCTCGCTCCAGCCGCCCAAAGCAGCGTCGGTCGTGCCGCATGCTCCTGCCTCCCGTGGCCGGCTGTGCTGCCGCAGAGGCCTCACCGCCCCTACTACTCCCACCGCTGGCCAGGCCATCCCTCCACTCACCCACACCCCCAGTTATTCTGCGGCGACGGCAGCGCAGCCGAACCAGTGAACCCTCGTACTCCTCTCCGCGCGTGCATCCACTGCCGCGTCTTCCCCGGCTCTGCGTCGTCCCCTTCCTAGGCCTCGCCGTCGTCCACCGCCCTGGTGCTCTCGCCGCGACGTGATCAAGGAACGACTTCCATTGGACGTGGACTGTACGTGGAGAAGCTGAAAGCTGGGTTCACAGCAGCCGCAAGGAAGTGCCTCCTTATTACGCGCAAAATAGTTATTCCTCCACCTGACAGGGGGACCCACCAGACAGGCCACCGTATTTCGCGAAAAAAATGATTCGCCCCCTGACTCCTTGGACCCACGAGCTACATCTTCGCACGCAAGGAAGTGCGTCCGAAAAAAATGATTCGCCCCCCTGACTGCTGGGACCCACCAGCTACATCTTCCCACGCAAGGAAGTGCGTCCGAAAAAAAAACAATTCGCCCCCCGACTGCTGGGACCCACCAGCTACACCTTCGCACGCAAGGAAGTGCGTCCGGGCAAAAAAAAACGATTCGCCCCCCTGACTGCTGGGACTCAGCAGCTACACCTTCACACGCAAGGAAGAGCGTCTGGAAAATAAAAACGATTCGCCCCCTGACTGCTGGGACCCACTAGCTACATCTTCGTAGGCAAGGATGTGCCTGACAGTCGGGACCCACCTGTTCGAAGCATACGTAGCATTGTCTACCTGGTCGCGAACGTGTACGTACATACTGGTCGATGTAGAGGCGCGCATGTGTCGTAGTAGAGGTGCGCACGTAGCATGTACACGTATGTCCAGCGACCAGCGTGCAAGAAAGAAAATATGGCCACGTATGTGTACATACGGGCGGGTCTCAACGCCTATCACAGATACGCACGTCCCAGCGCCATGTACATGGCTGGGTCGAACGGAGAAACAACGCCGCCGCCGTGTTCATGGGGAGACATCGAATGCGCCGTGTTCATGGGGAGGCAACAGAACGCGCCATGTTCATCAAGAGGCAACGGAACGCGTGGAGCCAACCGCTGGGTCGGAACGGAATGCGTGGTCGTGTTCATCGGGAGGGCTTGGATGGAACAGCGATGGAAACGAGGCTCGGCGCACCGCTGGCGGAGGAAACAGACCTCCCACGCTCGAACAGGGTCCTGTTGATCGGGAGGTCCGCGCATCGTAAACGGAGGAAACGGACCTCCTACGGTCGAAACGGGGGTCCTGTTGATCGGGAGGGGTGTGGCGTACCGCAAAACGGACGAAACGGACTTGTGTTGGAGCGCTACAGTCAAAACAGGGGTCCTGTTCATCGGGAGGGGTGTGGCATACCGCAGAACGGACGAAACGGACCTCCTACGGTCGAAACCGGGGTCCTGTTGATCGGGAGGGGTGTGGCCTACCGCAAAACGGACGAAACGGACTTGTGTTGGAGCGCGACGGTCGAAACGGGGGTCCTGTTCATCGGGAGTGGTGTGGTGTACCGCAAAACAGGACTCCACGGGATACTGTTCATCTCCACCGTCGACCTCCTCCAGCCTCCACGGGCTACCGCCGACCTCCTGCAGCCTCCACGGGCTCCTGTTCATCCAGCCTCCACCGCGCGCTACTCCAGCGGCTACTGTTCAACCACCCCTCCAGCATCTACTATTCATCCAGCTCTCCACACCACGGGGTCCTGTTCAACCACCCCTCCACGGGCACCCGTCCACCGTCTACTATTCGTCCATCCCTCCACCACACCATAGGGTCCTCTTCATCTAGAGGCAATGCCACCGCTCACTGCTCATCCAACCCCCTCCCCCCCCCGCGCAACGCTCACTGTTCATCCCAGAGGCAGCATCGATCGGCTTCAGTTAGCAGCAGTAGTGAAGGAATCACTCGATCATGTTCAGTTAACAGCCATCGATCGATCGCTCGGGTTTAGTAACGCGTAGCCTGCAGTGCAATCACTCAAGTTCAGTTAGAGCCCAATGCCTCGCTCAGGTTCAGTTAGAGCCAACGCCTCGCACACACGCCGCAGCACGTCGTGTACGAGAAACGCATCGCCGCCCCGACCTCCCACCGTAACCAGGAACTCCCGAAATTTTCCTCCCTCGCTTCTACCACGGTTTTTTCCGTCATGGATGGCCCAAAGAATGTCATGCAGCTGCGCCTTCGCCCGCCTGACGAAAAGCCCATTTTTGTCATGATTTTTTGTCATAGAAGTAGGAGCCCACCACATCTATGATGATACCGGTTTTGTCACAATTATCGTCATAGAAGTGTCATATGTATGAGAGATTTTTTTTTTTCGTTTGGCCCAAAATGTCACGGATGTGTCCTTTTTTTGCAGTGCTATGTGTTGGAAAGATCTTGATATATATATCCAATTGGATGTGGGTTTTCATAAAGCATTATTGTTTATGTTACCCTTGAGGCAAAAGGTTGGGAGGCAAAACTATAAGCCCCTATCTTTCTCTATTAGTGTTAGCAATTGTGGAAGACTAAATGATAGTTGAGTATGTGGACTTGCTGAAAAGCTCTTATATTGACTCTTTCCGATGTTATGATAAATTGCAATTGCTTCAATGACTGAGATTATAGTTTTTTAGTTTTCAATGATGTTTCTGATTCATACTTTACACTGTGAATAGGTTGTTACTTTAGCATAAGAAATCATATGACAATATATGTATGTTGCTGTTTAAGAATGATCATGATGCCCTCATGTCCGTATTTTATTTTATCGACACCTCTATCTCTAAACATGTGGACATATTTTTTGATATAGACTTCCGCTTGAGGACAAGCAAGGTCTAAGCTTGGGGGAGTTGATACGTCCATTTTGCATCATGCTTTTATATCGATATTTATTGCGTTATGGGCTGTTACTACACATTATGTCACAATACTTATGCCTTTTCTCTCTTATTTTATAAGGTTTACATGAAGAGGGAAAATGCCGGCAGCGGGAATTCTGGGCTGGAAAAGGAGCAAATATTAGAGACCTATTCTGCACAACTCCAAAAGTCCTAAAACTCCACGATAGTCAGTTTTGGAATATATTAAAAATACTGGGCGAAGAAAGCACCAGAGGGGGCCCACACCCTGTCCACGAGGGTGGAGGGCGTGCCGTACCCCCTGGGCGCGCCCCCTGCCTCGTGGGCCACCTGGAAGCCCCCCGATGGCCATCTTCTAGTATAAGGTGTCTTATGCCCTGGAAAAAATCAGAAGGAAGCTTTCGGGATGAAGCGCCGCCGTTTCGAGGCGGAACCTGGTTAGAACCAATCTAGGGCTCTGGCGGAGCTATTCTGCCGGGGAAACATCCCTCTGAGAGGGGGAAATCGTCACCATCGATCCTCTCATCCGGAGGGGGTCAATCTCCATCAACATCTTCACCAGCACCATCTCCTCTCAAACCCTAGTTTATCTCTTGTATCTGATCTTTGTCTCAAAACCTCAGATTGGTACATGTGGGTTGCTAGTAGTGTTGATTACTACTTGTAGTTGATGCTAGTTGGTTTATTCGGTGGAAGATCATATGTTTAGATCCTTTATGCATATTAATACCCCTTTGATTATGAACATGAATATGATTTGTGAGTAGTTACGTTTGTTCCTGAGGACATGGGAGAAGTCTTGTTATAAGTAGTCATGTGAATTTGGTATTCGTTTGATATTTTGATGAGATGTATGTTGTCTTTCCTCTAATGGTGTTATGTGAACATCGACTATATGACACTTCACCATTATTTGGGCCTAGGGGAAGGCATTGGGGATTAATAAGTAAATGATGGGTTGCTAGAGTGACAGAAGCTTAAACCCTAGTTTATGCGTTGCTTCGTAAGGGGCTGATTTGGATCCATATGTTTCATGATATGGTTAGGTTTACCTTAATTCTTATTTCGTAGTTGCGGATACTTGCGAGAGGGTTAATCATAAGTGGGATGCTTGTCCAAGGAAGGGCAGTACCCAAGCACCGGTCCACCCACATATCAAATTATCAAAGAAACGAACATGAATCATATGAGCATGATGAAAACTAGCTTGACGATAATTCCCATGTGTCCTCGGGAGCGTTTTCCTTTATATAAGAGTTTGTCCAGGTTTGTCCTTTGCTAAAAAAAGGATTGTGCCACCTTGCTGCACCTTGTTTACTTTTGTTACTTGTTACCCGTTACAAATTACCTTATGATAAAACTATCTGTTACCGATAATTTCAGTGCTTGCAGAGAATACCTTACTGAAAACCGCTTGTCATTTCCTTCCGCTCCTTGTTGGGTTCGACACTCTTACTTATCGAAAGGACTATGATAGATCCCCTATACTTTGTGGGTCATCAGGGTAGCTGAGTGCTGAAGCTATATAATGTTGTACACTGATGTATTTCAATTATGAAATCCTGCTTCCTTAATATGGAACTGAAATATATTATGTGCTTAATATGAATGTCGATTAGATTAATAAATGGATTATTAATAATAGGGCAATTAGCCTGCTAATGGAGAATTAGCCTGCTAATTGGGTTTTGTATTGCAAACGGTTATTCAGAAAATACCGTGGGCGATGACCTCACGCAACACACACAGTTTTGAGGAATAAACCGTGTTGGATCAATGAACAATCACACATGACCTTCTCGTGAAAACTGTTTGCGTTAGGCCACCTTGTGCAAACGTTTATCACATAAAAACTGTGTGCGATGGACAGCCTTTGCCACACGGTTTCTTCTACACACCGCGTGTGATGCATTCGATAAAGCAAATGATAAAATTGTTAATATCATGTGCAATGGCAACGCTATCCCAAACGATTCAACGGTGAAATTGTGTGTGATTTACCTATGAACGAAAACATTTTCCTTGAAGCGACTGTGTGGGATGTACATACGAACGGAAACGATTAGCGGGGATTGACTGTGTGGGATGTACTTGCGACCGGAAACAATTTCGCCTGTATAATTGTATTTATTTATCTCTACTGTACGTATTTCCATATTTGAGCGCTCGCTGGTCGCACACAAACTCATTTTGTCGAGTGTACTGCAAGGAGGGCATATCCCCGGCAGTTTCTGGGTCATGTGGGAAGGACCCCCCTATCGTCGTCACTCACCAGGTGACGGTTCCAAATGCTGTCGAGGAAAGGGGTTAAAACCGTTTTTATAGCACCGACGCGTACCAGTGACATGCCCTGCAAAAACAAGTTAGACGTCTTCTACTTTGTTGTTGCAAGTTTTACGTGGCTGCTACGGGCTTCTAGTAAGAACCGTTTTTACCTACGCATCAAAAACCACAACGATATTTCCTCAAGTGTGCCGTTTCAACCTTCAACAAGGACCGGTCGTAGTCAAATTCGATTCAACTAAAGTTGGAGAAACAGACACCCGCCACACACCTTTATGCAAAACAAGTTGCATGTCTGTCGGTGGAACCGGTCTCATAAACGTGGTCATGTAAGGTTGATTTGGGCCGCTTCATCCAACAGTACTGCCGAATCAAAATAAGACGTTGGTGGTAAGCAGTATGACTTTGATCGCCCACAACTATTTGTGTTCTACTCGTGCATATCATCTACACATAGACCTGGCTCTGATACCACTGTTGGGGAACGTAGCATGCAATTTCAAAAAAAATTCCTACGCTCACGCAAGATCTATCTAGGACATGCATAGCAACGAGAGGGGGAGAGTGTGTCCATGTACCCTCGTAGACCGAAAGTAGAAGCGTTAGCTTAACGCGGTTGATGTAGTCGAACGTCTTCTCGATTCAACCGATCAAGCACCGAACGTACGGCACCTCCAAGTTCTGCACATGTTCAGCTCGATGACGTCCCTCGAACTCTTGATCCAGCAAAGTGTCAAGGGAGAGTTCCGTCAGCACGATGGCGTAGTGACGGTGATGGTGAAGTGATTCGCGCAGGGCTTCGCATAAGCACTATATATGTGAATATGACCGGAGACATAAACTGTGGAGGGGGCGCCGCACCCGGTTAACAATGTTTGTTGTGTGTTCTAGCCATGCCCCCCACATATATATAAGTTGGAGGGGAGGAGAGGCAGCCAAGGGGGCGCCCCAAGTAGGAAGAATCCTACTTGGGGTCCTCCCAATTCGGCGTCCCCCCTTTCCTATTCCTATTCGGAGTAGGAAGGGAAGAGGGAATCCTATTCCCTTTTTCCTTTCCTTCTTCCCCTTTCTTCTCCAATTTGGCCAGCCCATATGGGGGGCCGCACTAGCCCCTTTGTGGCTGGTGTGTTTCCCCTCTTGGCCCACTAGGTCCATATAGCTTGCCGGGGTTTGCCCGGAACCCCTTCCGATGACCCGATACGTACCCGGTACACCCAGAACACTTCTGGTGTCCGAATACTATCATCCTATATATGAATCTTTACCTCTCGACCATTTAGAGACACCTCGTCATGTTCGTGATCTCATCTGGGACTCCGAACAACATTCGGTCACCAAATCACATAACTCATATAATACAAAATCGTCACCGAACGTTAAGCGTGCGAACCCTGCGGGTTTTAGAACTATGTAGACATGACCGAGACACCTCTCCGGTTAATAACCAATAGCGGAACCTGGATGCTCATATTGGTTCCTACGTATTCTACAAAGATCTTTATCGGTCAATCCGTAATGACAACATATGTTATTCCCTTTGCCATCGGTATGTTACTTGCCCGAGATTCGATCGTTGGTATCTTCATACCTAGTTCAATCTCGTTACCGACAAGTCTCTTTACTCATTCTGTAATGCATCAAGCCGCAACTAACTCATTAGTCATATTGCTTGCAAGGCTTATTATGATGTGCATTACCGAGAGGGCCCAGAGATACCTCTTCGATACTCGAAGTGACAAATCCTAATCTCGATCTATGCCAACCCAACAAACACCTGCGGAGATACTTGTAGAGCATCTTTATAATCACCCAATTATGTTGTGACGTTTGATATCACAAAAGGTATTCCTACGGTATTCGGGAGTTGCATAATCTCATAGTCAAAGGAATATGTATAAGTCATGAAGAAAGCAATAGCAATAAAACTTAACGATCATTATGCTAAGCTAACGGATGGGTCTTGTCCATCACATCATTCTCCTAATGACGTGATCATGTTCATCAAATGACAACACATGTCTATGGTTAGGAAACTTAACCATCTTTGATTAACGAGCTAGTCTAGTAGAGGCTTACTAGGGACACGGTGTTTTGTCTATGTATTCACACATGTATCAAGTTTCCGGTTAATACAACTCTAGCATGAATAATGAACATTTATCATGATATAAGGAAATATAAAATACAACTTTATTATTGCCTCTAGGGCATATTTCCTTCACTATGTACCTGCATCGTCAATTGATGAATTCAACTATAATATGCAACATAATGTACCTAAGAAAACAAAGAGGCATAATTAGCAAAATACAAGCAGCCTATAGTAAACATAAATGACGAAGTTCCTCATACCCAAACTAATTAACTAGAGATCTATGCTAGTTTAGGAGGACAGTTTAATTACATCACAGAGTTTCGCCGTGCATAATTTCAAAGTTTTGCCATAGAAAGACAGTAGTGACAAATTGTCATCGACAATCAGTCCTCCATGTCGGCGGTCCAATCTTCATAGTCAGGGAGGAAGCACCTGAGCTTCTTGAAAGGCTTCAGGTCTAGACGTTGAGCGAGTAGTAGTGTTCGTACATCATCCCGCGTGATTGGCCCATGGTAGAACATCCCTGTTGGTTCGAGGACCTCCTTCATGATCACTTGGGCAAGTTCACACTGTACGTGATAAAACTCAGCTCTGATTCGATGATCCGGTGTCTTTCCTATGCTTGTGGCCCAGTTGACAATCTCGGCATCGTTGGTAGTAGCTGACATGCGAAGGCGTTGATTATCCCTTCTGTACTCGATTAGGTGATGCATGAGGTAGAATCCATCAGCCTTACTGGTGTATGGTTGCTGGATGCAGCAGAAGTCGGTCTTATGGTCGAAACCCAGCCCGCTCTTCCTATACTTTTCACCTTGATATATCCACTAGACAGGCTGAAGGTTAACAGGGCACTATCAAGAACACTCTTTATGTGCGTGTTATCCTTTTTCTTGATGTTCTTCGATGAGTCCAAGTACATAGCATGGGAGTATTCTGGGTATAGAACGATGAGGACGGCGCCCCCCTCCCACTGTGCATAATAAGTACACCTCAAATTAGCCTCCATGCTTGCAAAGGAATGATTAAAACTTATGAAAGGATATTCGCAGATGACTTACGTGGGATCATAAGGCAGGAGAACCGCTTCCTTGTCCTTATTAGCGTACATGAACTCACCGATGTACTTGCTTGCATAGTCATGGTGCTGTTTGCAAACTGCCAAGAAGCTCTCGTGCATATAGTACGGGTCCGCGACACAAATATATTTTATGTTCTCGAGCCTGATGAAGTAGTTGAGATACAACGCATACATGCAGATGAACTGGAAATCCAGCTTGGTCATGTGGAACATGTCGTAGATGTAGTCAAATCACAGGATGAACTTATCTGTGGGCCATTTCTCGACGTACAACTTCCCACCCGACACTTGAGCCGCGTAAAGCAAGTATCCTGGTTTTTCCGAGATGAGAAGGCTTTTCTCTCTGACCATCACATCTTCATGGACTCTCCTTAGATCATTGTTCAGTATGTGCTCTAGCGCTTTCGGAGGTACGATCGGGCGGCCAGCGACATGGAAATGCTCCGCACCTTCGACACGTATATTGTCTACCTCCTGGGGCTTCAGAGGCGCCGGGCTGCTTGAAGCAGCTCTGGCGCCTTTAGGGCCTTTCTTATCCGGTCTCCTCCTTTTCTTCTTGGCGGGTGGCGGTAGTGAGCCCACCATACCTTCCCTAACCACCACCCCCGGTGTCATCGGGCTAATCAGTGGACAGCCCTCGGGTTGTTGCTGGGTAGAGGCGGCATCTGGAGGCGTCTCCTACGAGGATCGCATGGAGGGAGACTTTTTGCATTCCACCTTAGGACGTTCCAGCTCCGGCAAATCAAGCAACATCAAGTCATCATCTCCACGCTCATAGCCTGAGTCATAGTCCCGGGCCATCAACCCTCCGTCGTGATAGGCAGTATTGAAATACTCAAGAGTGTCATCATCATCCTTCATGTCATCATCAACATTTGCTTCTTCGGGGGGCGTCATCCGCACTAATGGAGGCTCTTCCTCGCGCCATCCGCTTTCACGCACCACGACAGGTGCAGGTAATTTGGTAGGTGGGGTGGTGTTCATACCTTCTTGAGAAGCTACCGTTGGTGTGATACTGGGCGCCTCCACATGAAGAAGAGCCTTCGGCCAAGGCAAGAACCAGCTCTTGCATGCGCCAATCCATTTAGGGGTCTGATACGTCTCCAACGTATCTATAATTTTTGATTGCTCCATGCTATATTATCTACTATTTAGGGCAATATTTGGCTTTATTATCCACATCTATATTATTTTTGGGACTAACCTATTAACCGGAGGCCCAGCCCAGAATTGTTGTTTTTTGCCTATTTCAGTGTTTCGAAGAAAAGGAATATCAAACGGAGTCGAAACGGAATGAGATCAACTAGAGAAGTTATTTTTGGAAGGAAAGCTACCAGAAAAGCTTGGAGTACCACGTCAGGAAAGAAGGGAGGTGTCCACGAGGGTGAGGGGCGCCCCCCCTAGGGCGCGCCCCCTGCCTCGTGGCCCCCCTGAAGGTCCACCGACGTACTCCTTTCACCCATATATACCCACGTACCCTAAAACTTCCGAGGAACAGAATAGATCTGGAGTTCCACCGCCGCAAGCCTCTGTAGACTTAAAAAGTCAATCGGGACCCTGTTCTGGCACCCTGCCGGAGTGGGGGGAACCCTCACTGGAGGCCATCTTCATCATCCCGGCGCTCTCCATGACGAGGAGGGAGTAGTTCACCCTCGGGGCTGAGGGTATGTACCAGTAGCTATGTGTTTGATCTCTCTCTCGTGTTCTCGATTTGGCATGATCTTGATGTATCGCGAGCTTTGCTATTATAGTTGGATCTTATATTTCTTCCCCCCCTCTACTCTCTTGTAATGGATTGAGTTTTCCCCTTGAAGTAATCTTATCGGATTGAGACTTTAATGATTTGAGAACACTTGATGTATGTCTTGCCGTGCGTATTTGTGGTGACAATGGGATATCACATGATTCACTTGATGTATGTTTTGGTGATCAACTTGCGGGTTCCGCCCATGAACTTATGCATAGGGGTTGGCACATGTTTTCGTCTTGATTCTCCGGTAGAAACTTTGGGGCACTCTTTGAGGTTCTATGTGTTGGTTGAATAGATGAATCTGAGATTGTGTGATGCATATCGTATAATCATACCCACGGATACTTGAGGTGACATTGGAGTATCTAGGTGACATTAGGGTTTTGATTGATTTGTGTCTTAAGGTTTTATTCTAGTACGAACTCTAGGGCTGTTTGTGACACTTATAGGAATAGCCCAACGGATTGATTGGAAAGAATAACTTTGAGGTGGCTTCGTACCCTATCATAATCTCTTCGTTTGTTCTCCTCTATTAGTGACTTTGGAGTGACTCTTTGTTGCATGTTGAGGGATAGTTATATGATCCAATTATGTTATTATTGTTGAGAGAACTTGCACTAGTGAAAGTATGAACCCTAGGCCTTGTTTCCTATCATTGCAATACCGTTTATGCTCACTTTTATCATTAGTTACCTTGCTGTTTTTATAATTTCAGATTGCAAAAACCTATATCTACCATCCATATTGCACTTGTATCACCTTCTCTTCGCCGAACTAGTGCACCTATACAATTTACCATTGTATTGGGTGTGTTGGGGACACAAGAGACTCTTTGTTGTTTGGTTGCAGGGTTGCTTGAGAGAGACCATCTTCATCCAACACCTCCCACGGATTGATAAACCTAAGGTCATCCACTTGAGGCAAATTTGCTACTGTCCTACAAACCTCTGCACTTGGAGGCCCAACAACGTCTACAAGAAGAAGGTTGCGTAGTAGACATCAAGCTCTTTTCTGGCGCCGTTGCCGGGGAGGTGAGTGCTTGATGGTATATCTTTAGATCTTGCAATCGAATCTTTTTGTTTCTTGTTTTAGCACTAGTTTAGTTTATAAAACAAAACTACAAAAAATGGAATTGAGTTTGTCTCATAGGCTTCATATTTTTAATATCTTTCGTGAGTATGATGGAAAGGAAAATTGTGCCAAAGTGTTAGAAGAAGAATGCATTAAAATATTTAGCACTAAATATTTGAACGATGAGCATCATTGCAATGTTGTTAGTATGAATTCCTTGAATATCCATGATGCTAATGATATGCAAAGCCACAAGCTTGGGGATGCTATGTTTGACGAAGATGATATTTCTTGTCCCCCAAGTTTTGATGTGCAAATTTATTATGATGAAAGCATGCCTCCTATCTATGATGAATATTGTGATGACACGTATGCTATAATTAATAATTATAATCATGAAACTTGTCATCTTGATCTTAATTTGCAATCACATGATAGTTATTTTGTTGAGTTTGCTCCCACTATTATTGATGAGAAGAAATTTGTTTATGTGGAGAGTAATAAAAATTCTATGCTTGTACATCATAAAAAGAATGCTTTAGGTGCCGGTTATATTGTTGAATTCATTTATGATGCTACTAAAAATTATTATGAGGGAGGAATATACTCTTGTAGGAATTGCAATAATATCAAGTTTCCTCTCTATGTGCTTAAAATCTTGAAGTTATGCTTGTTTTGCCTTCCTATGCTAGTTGATTATTGTTCCCATAAGTTGTTTGCTCACAAAATCCCTATGCATAGGAAGTGGTTTAGACTTAAATTTTTTAGTCATATTCTTCATGATGCTCTCTTTATGTTTCAATTATTTTCTTCTATGCGAGCATCATTGAAATCATCATGCCTAGCTAGGGGCGTTGAACGATAGCGCTTGTTGGGAGGCAACCCAACTTTATTTTAGTTTCTTGCTTTTTGGTTCTGTTTAGTAATAAATAATCGATCTAGATTTTGTTTAGATGTGGTTTTATGTTTTAGTTAGTGTTTGTGCCCAGTAGAACCTTTGGGAAGACTTGGGTGAAGTCTTCATGATCATGCTGTAAAAAAAACAAAAACTTTAGCGCTCACGAGATTAGCTAGAACTTTTTACCGGAGAGTGCTATTTAGTTGATTCTTTTTTAATATGATTACTAGACAAATTCCTCAGGTCCACCAATTCATTTTAGAATTTTTTGAGTTCCAGAAGTTTGCGTTAGTTACATATTACTACAGACTGTTCTGTTTTTGACAGATTCTGTTTTTCGTGTGTTGTTTGCTTATTTTGATGAATCTATGGTTAGTAAAATAGTTTATAATCCATAGAGAAGTTGGAATAAAGTAGGTTTAACAACAATATAAATAAATAATTAGTTCATTACAGTACCTTGAAGTGGTCTTTTGTTTTCTTTAGCTAACGGAGCTCACGAGATTTCTGTGAAGTTTTATGTTGTGAAGTTTTCAAGTTTTGGGTGAAATCTTTTGATGGATTATGGAAAAAGGAGTGGCAAGAGCCTAAGCTTGGGGATTCCCATGGAACCCCCAAGATAATCCAAGGACACCAAAAAGTCAAAGCTTGGGGATGCCCCGGAAGGCATCCCCTCTTTCGTCTACTTCCATCGGTAACTTTACATGGAGCTATATTTTTATTCACCACATGATATGTGTTTTGCTTGGAGCGTCATTTTATTTTATTTTGTTTTGCTTTCTGTTTGAATAAAATACCAAGATCTGAAATTCTTAAATGCGAGCTTCACATAGTTGTATAATTATTCGACTACTCATTGATCTTCACTTATATCTTTCGGAGTAGTTTGTTGTTTGCTCTAGTGCTGCACTTATATCTTTTAGAGCATGGTGGTAGTTTTATTTTGAAGAAATAGATGAAATCTCATGCTTCACTTAGATTATTTTAAGAGTCTTAAATAGCATGGTAATTTTCTTAATAATAATAGTATGCCTGGCATCTAAGATTTGTAAAACTTTCTTTTGAGTGCGTTGAATACTAAGAAAAGTTTGATGCTTGATAATTGTTTTGAGACATGGAGGTGATAATATCAAAGTCGTGCTAGTTGAGTAGTTGTGAATTTGAGAAATGCTTGTGTTGAAGTTTGCAAGTCCCGTAGCATGCATGTATGGTAAACGTTATGTAACAAATTTGAAACATGAGGTGTTATTTGATTGTCCTCCTTATGAGTGGCGGTCTGATAATCCCCAAGTGCAGGGAATCATCATAGCAATTCCCAAAGGTGGAAGTGATAAGTATGGAGTGTCGAACCCACAAGGAGCTAAAGGTAAGATAAATATTCTCTCAAGCCCTATCTACCACTGATACGACTCTACGTGCACCGAACGTTTGCTTCCAACTAGAAACGAGAAATAAAACTATGTTGTGGGTATGAAGAGGATAACTTTGCATGATATTGGAGAGCTAAAATATAAAAGTAGGTGCTGTTATCATAAAGTTAGAATATAATACTAAATAATATAAATAGCGAGTGTGGAATAATGGTGGATCGGTGTGCGGAATTGTCCTAGGCAATTGTTAACAAGACCGGTAATCACTATTGCAGTTTCATATGAGGGAGAGGCATAAGCTAACATACTTTCTCTACTTGGATCATATGCACTTATGATTGGAACTCTAGCAAGCATCCACAAATATTAAAGATTCATTAAGGTAAAACCCAACCATAGCATTAAATCATCAAGTCCTCTTTTATCCCATATGCAACAACCCCCTTACTCGGGTTTGTGTTTCAGTCACTCACGCAACCCACTATAAGTGAATCATGCACGTATTGCAACACCCTACAGCGGGAACCCCTCACGCTTGCACGACACGGAGGGCACCATAGGACAACACCAAAGTAAAGCATACAACTCATACCAATCTAGATCATCAATCAACCCAAAGACAAAAGATATCTACTCAAAACATCATAGGATGGCAACACATCATTGGATCATAATATGTGGCATAAAGCACCATGTTCAAGTAGGGATTACAGCGGGATGCGGGAGAGTGGACCGCGTAAAAGAGATGAGGATGGTGATGATGATGGTGATGTTGATTAAGACGATCACCGCGGCGATGATTCCCCTCTTAATGGCACTCTGGTGCCACCAAGAGAGACGAGGAGAAGTTCTCCCCCTTGTGCTTCCTCCTCCATGGCCTCCACCCTCTAGTCCTTGGCCTTCATGGTGATGATGGCCCCTCCGGGATACTCCTCCATGTCCACCGGTGATGATGGCCCCCTCCGGCAGGGTGCCCGAGAGGGCCCAGATTGATTTCTCGTGGCTACAGAGGCTTGGGGCGGCAGAACTCCCGATCTAGGTTAATTCCCGAAGGTTTCTCTATTTATAGGAACTTTTGGCGTTGGTTTCACGTCAGGGGGGTCTCCGGACAGTCCAGGAGACAGGGGGGCGTGCCCTAGGAGGGGGGGCGCGCCCCCCACTCTCGTGGGCAGCCCGGGACTCTTCTGGCCCAACTCCGATGCTCCGTGGTCTTCTTTTGGTCCACAAAAAAACGTCAAAAATTGGCACGTCAATTGGACTCCGTTTGGTATTCCTTTTCTGTAAAACTTCAAAAACAAGGAGAAAACAGGAACTGGCACTGGGCTCTAAGTTAATAGGTTAGTCCAAAAAATCATATAAAATGGCATATAAATGCATATAAAACATCCTAGATGGATAATATAATAGCATGAATACTTCATAAATTATAGATACGTTGGAGACGTATCACGGTCGGGGACGAGGGATGGTCTTTTCCTACCAATCTATCCCCCTAGGAGCATGCACATAGTGCTTTGGTTTTTGATGTCTTGTAGATTTTTGCAATAAGTTTGTGAGTTCTTTATGACTGATGTTGAGTCCATGGATTATATGCACTCTCACCCTTCCATCATCGCTAGCCTCTTCGGTACCGTGCATTGCCCTTTCTCACAATGAGAGTTGGTGCAAATTTCGCCGGTGCATACAAACCCCGTGATATGATACGCTCTTTCACACATAAACCTCCTTATATCTTCCTCAAAACATCCACCATACCTACCTATTATGGCATTTCCATAGCCATTCTGAGATATATTGCCATGCAACTTTCCACCATTCCGTTCATCATGACACATTCATCATTGTCATATTGCTAGCATAATCATGTAGTTGACATAGTATTCGTGGCAAAGCCACCGTTCATAATTCTTTCATACATGTCACTCTTGGTTCATTGCATATCCCGGTACACCGCTGGAGGCATTCATATAGAGTCATACTTTGTTCTAGTATCGAGTCATAATCATTGAGTTGTAAATAAATAGAAGTGTGATGATCATCATTCAATAGAGCATTGTCCCAATAAAAAAAGAAAGTCCAAAGAAAAAAATGAAGGCCCAAAAAAATATAAATAAAAGGGGCAATGCTACTATCCTTTTTTTTCCACACTTGTGCTTCAAAGTAGCACCATAATCTTCATGATAGAGAGTCTCTTATTTTGTCACTCTCATATACTAGTGGGAATTTTTCATTATAGAACTTGGCTTGTATATTGCAACAATGGGCCTCCTCAAGTGCCCTAGGTCTTCGTGAGCAAGCAAGTTGGATGCACACCCACTTAGTTTCTTTTGTTGAGCTTTCATACATTTATAGCTCTAGTGCATCCGTTGCATGGCAATCCCTACTCCTTGCATTATCATCAATCGATGGGCATCTCCATCGCTCATTGATTAGCCTCGTTGATGTGAGACTTTCTCCTTTTTTGTCTTCCTCACATAACCCCCCTCATCATATTCTATTCCACCCATAATGCTATGTCCATGGCTCACGCTCATGTATTGCGTGAAGGTTTATGAGTTTGAGATTACTAAAGTATGAAACAATTGCTTGGCTTGTCATCGGGGTTGTGCATGATGAGAGCATTCTTGTGAGACGAAAATGGAGCATGACTAAACTATATGATTTTGTAGGGATGAACTTCCTTTGGCCATGTTATTTTGAGAAGACATAATTGCTTAGTTAGTATGCTTGAAGTATTATTATTTTTATGTCAATATGAACTTTTCTCTTGAATATTTCGGATCTGAATATTCATACCACAATTAATAAGAATTACATTTAAATTATGCCAAGTAGCACTCCGCATTAAAAATTCTTTTTTATCATTTACCTACTCGAGGACGAGCGGGAATTAAGCTTGGGGATGCTTGATACGTCTCCAATGTATCTGTAATTTTTGATTGCTCCATGCTATATTATCTACTGTTTTGGGCAATATTGGGCTTTATTAGTCACTTTTATATTATTTTTCGGGACTAACCTATTAACCGGAGGCCCAGCCCAGAATTGCTGTTTTTTTGCCTATTTCAATGTTTCGAAGAAAAGGAATATCAAACGGAGTCAAAACGGAATGAAATCAACTGGAGAAGTTATTTTTGGAAGGAAAGCTACCGGAAAAGCTTGGAGTGCATGTCAGGAAAGAAGGGAGGTGTCCACGAGGGTGGGGGGCGCCCCCCCCCTAGGGCGCGCCCCCTACCTCGTGGGCCTCCTGAAGGTCCACCGACGTACTCCTTTCACTCATATATACCCACGTACCCTAAAACTTCCGAGGAACAAAGTAGATCTGGAGTTCCGCCGCTGCAAGCCTCTGTAGCCACCAAAAGTCAATCGGGACCCTGTTCCGGCACCCTTCCGAAGGGGGGGAACCCTCACCGGCGGCCATCTTCATCATCCCGGCGCTCTCCATGACGAGGAGGGAGTAGTTCACCCTCGGGGCTGAGGGTATGTACCAGTAGCTATGTGTTTGATCTCTCTCTCTCTCTCTCTCTCTCTCTCTCTCTCTCTCTCTCTCGTGTTCTTGATTTGGCACGATCTTGATGTATCACGAGCTTTGCTATTATAGTTGGATCTTATGTGTCTTCTCCCCCTCTACTCTCTTGTAATGGATTGAGTTTTCCTCTTGAAGTAATCTTATCAGGTTGAGTCTTTAATGATTTGAGAACACTTTTTGTATGTCTTGCCATGCGTATCTGTGGTGACAATGGGATATCACGTGATTCACTTGATGTATGTTTTGGTGATCAACTTGCGGGTTCCGCCCATGAACTTATGCATAGGGGTTGGCACATGTTTTCGTCTTGATTCTCCGGTAGAAACTTTGGGGAACTCTTTGAGGTTCTATGTGTTGGTTGAGTAGATGAACCTGAGAATGTGTGATGCATATCGTATAATCATACCCACGGATACTTGAGGTGACATTGGAGTATCTAGGTGACATTAGGGTTGTTGTTGATTTGTGTCTTAAGGTGTTATTCTAGTACGAACTCTAGGGCTGTTTGTGACACTTATAGGAATAGCCCAACGGATTGATTGGAAAGAATAACTTTGAGGTGGTTTCGTACCCTACCATAATCTCTTCGTTTGTTCTCCTCTATTAGTGACTTTGGAGTGACTCTTTGTTGCATGTTGAGGGATAGTTATATGATCCAATTATTATTGTTGAGAGAACTTGCACTAGTGAAAGTATGAACCCTAGGCCTTGTTTCCTATCATTGCAATACCGTTTACGCTCACTTTTATCATTAGTTACCTTGCTGTTTTTATAATTTCATATTACAAAAACCTATATCTACCATCCATATTGCACTAGTATCACCATCTCTTCGCCGAACTAGTGCACCTATACAATTTACCATTGTATTGGGTGTGTTGGGGACACAAGAGACTCTTTGTTATTTGGTTGCAGGGTTGCTTGAGAGAGACCATCTTAATCCTATGCCTCCCATGGATTGATAAACCTTAGGTCAACCACTTGAGGGAAATTTGCTACTGTCCTACAAACCTCTGCACTTGGAGGCCCAACAACGTCTACAAGAAGAAGGTTGCGTAGTAGACATCAAGCTCTTTTCTGGCGCCGTTGCGGGGGAGGTGAGCGCTTGAAGGTATAGCTTTAGATCTTGCAATCGAATCTTTTTGTTTCTTGTTTTAGCACTAGTTTAGTTTATAAAAGAAAACTACCAAAAAAATAGGAATTGAGTTTGTCTCATACGCTTCATCTTTTTAATATCTTTCGTGAGTATGATGGAAAGGAAAATTGTGCCAAAGTGTTAGAAGAAGAATGCATTAAAATATTTGGCACTAAATATTTGAATGGTGAGCATCATTGCAATGTTGTTAGTATGAATTCCTTGAATATCCATGATGCTAATGATATGCAAAGCCACAAGCTTGGGGATGCTATGTTTGACCAAGATGATATTTTTTGTCCCCCAAGTTTTGATGTGCAAATTTATTATGATGAAAGCATGCCTCCTATCTATGATGAATATTGTGATGACACGTATGCTATAAATAATAATGATAATCATGAAACTTGTCATCTTAATCTTAATTTTCAATCACATGATAGTTATTTTGTTGAGTTTGCTCCCACTATTATTGATGAGAAGAAATTTGTTTATGTGGAGAGTAATAAAAATTATATGCTTGTACATCATGAAAAGAATGCTTTAGGTGCTGGTTATATTGTTGAATTAATTCATGATGCTACTAAAAATTATTATGAGGGAGGAATATATACTTGTAGGAATTGCAATAATATCAAGTCTCCTCTCTATGTGCTTAAAATCTTGAAGTTATGCTTGTTTTGCCTTCCTATGCTAGTTGATTATTGTTCCCATAAGTTTTTTGCTCACAAAATCCCTATGCATAGGAAGTGGGTTAGACTTAAATGTTTTAGTCATATTCTTCATGATGCTCTCTTAATGTTTCAATTCTTATCTTTTATGCAAGCATCATTGAAATCATCATGCCTAGCTAGGGGCGTTAAACGATAGCGCTTGTTGGGAGGCAACCCAATTTTATTTTAGTTTCTTGATTTTTGGTTCTTTTTAGTAATAAATAATACATTTAGATTTTTTATATTTGTGGTTTTATGTTTTAGTTAGTGTTTGTGCCAGGTAGAACCTTTGGGAAGACTTGGGTGAAGTCTTTGTGATCATGCTGAAAAAAAACAGAAACTTTAGCGCTCACGAGATTAGCTAGAACTTTTTACTGGAGAGTTCTATTTAGTTGATTCTTTTTTAATATGATTACTAGAAAAATTCCTCAGGTCCACCAATTTTATAATTGTTTGAGTTCCAGAAGTTTGCGTTAGTTACAGATTACTACAGACTGTTTTGTTTTTGACAAATTCTGTTTTTCGAGTATTGTTTGCTTATTTTGATGAATCTATGGTTAGTAAAATAGTTTATAATCCATAGAGAAGTTTGAATACAGTAGGTTTAAAACCAATATAAATAAATAATGAGTTCATTACAGTACCTTGAAGTGGTCTTTTGTTTTCTTTCGCTCACGGAGCTCATGAGATTTCTGTTAAGTTTTGTGTTGTGAAGTTTTCAAGTTTTGGGTGAAATCTTTTGATGGATTATGGAACAAGGAGTAGCAAGAGACTAAGCTTGGGGATGCCCATGGCACCCCCAAGATAATCCAAGGACACCAATAAGTCAAAGCTTGGGGATGCCCCGGAAGCCATCCCCTCTTTCGTCTACTTCCATCGGTAACTTTACTTGGAGCTATATTTTTATTCACCACATGATATGTGTTTTGCCTGGAGCGTCATTTTATTTTATTTTGTTTTGCTTGCTGTTTGAATAAAATAACAAGATCTCAAATTCTTAAATGGGAGAGTCTTCACATAGTTGTATAATTATTCAACTACTCATTGATCTTCACTTATATCTTTCGGAGTAGTTTGTTGTTTGCTCTGGTGCTTCACTTATATCTTTTAGAGCATGGTGATAGTCTTATTTTGAAGAAATAGATGAACTCTCATGCTTCACTTAGATTATTTTGAGAGTCTTAAATAGCATGGTAATTTGCTTAATAATAATAATATGCTTGGTATTCAAGATTTGTAAAACTTTCTTTTGAGTGCGTTGAATACTAAGAAAAGTTTGATGCTTGATAATTGTTTTGAGACATGGAGGTGATAATATCAAAGTCGTGCTAGTTGAGTAGTTGTGAATTTGAGAAATGCTTGTGTTGAAGTTTGCAAGTCCCGTAGCATGCACGTATGGTAAACGTTATGTAACAAATTTGAAACATGAGGTGTTATTAGATTGTCCTCCTTATGAGTGGCGGTCGGGGACGAGCGATGGTCTTTTCCTACCAATCTATCCCCCTAGGAGCATGCGCGTAGTGCTTTGGTTTTTGATGGCTTGTAGATTTTTGCAATAAGTTTGTCAGTTCTTTATGACTAATGTTGAGTCCATGGATTATACGCACTCTCACCCTTCCATCATTGCTAGCCTCTTGATGCACTGCATTGCCCTTTCTCACATTGAGAGTTGGCGCAAACTTCGCCGGTGCATCCAAACCCCGTGATATGATACGCTCTTTCACACATAAACCTCCTTATATCTTCCTCAAAACAGCCACCATACCTACCTATTATAGCATTTCCATAGCCATTCTGATATATATTGCCATGCAACTTTCCACCATTCCGTTCATCATGACACATTCATCATTGTCATATTGCTAGCATGATCATGTAGTTGACATAGTATTCGTGGCAAAGCCACCGTTCATAACTATTTCATACATGTCACTCTTGGTTCATTGCATATCCCGGTACACCGCCGGAGGCATTCATATAGAGTCATACTTTGTTCTAGTATCGAGTTGTAATTATTGAGTTGTAAATAAATAGAAGTGTGATGATCATCACTCAATAGAGCATTGTCCCAATAAATAAAGGCCAAAGAAAAAAAAGAAGGCCCAAACATAAATAAATAAAAGGGGCAATGCTACTATCCTTTTTTTTTCCACACTTGTGCTTCAAAGTAGCACCGTAATCTTCATGATAGAGAGTCTCTTGTTTTGTCACTATCATATACTAGTGGGAATTTTTCATTATAGAACTTGGCTTGTATATTCCCACAATGGGCCTCCTCAAGTGCCCTAGGTCTTCGTGAGCAAGCAAGTTGGATGCACACCCACTTAGTTTCTTTTGTTGAGCTTTCATACATTTATAGCTCTAGTGCATCCGCTGCATGGAAATCCCTACTACTTGCATTAACATCAATCGATGGGCATCTCCATAGCTCAATGATTAGCCACGTTGATGTGAGACTTTCTCCTTTTTTGTCTTCCTCACATAACCCCCCTCATCATATTCTATTCCACCCATAGTGTTATGTCCATGGCTGACACTCATGTATTGCGTGAAGGTTTATGAGTTTGAGATTACTAAAGTATGAAACAATTGCTTGGCTTGTCATCGGGGTTGTGCATGATGAGAGCATTCTTGTGAGACAAAAATGGACCATGACTAAACTATATGATTTTGTAGGGATGAACTTTCTTTGGCCATGTTATTTTGAGAAGACATAATTGCTTAGTTAGTATGCTTGAAGTATTATTATTTTTATGTCAATATGAACTTTTGACTTGAATCTTTCGGATCTGAATATACATACCACAATTAAGAAAAATTACATTGAAATTATGCCAAGTAGCACTCCGCATCAAAAATTCTTTTTTACCATTTACCTCCTCGAGGACGAGCAGGAATGAAGCTTGGGGATGCTTGATACGTCTCCAACGTATCTATAATTTTTGATTGCTCCATGCTATATTATCTACTGTTTTGGGCAATATTGGGCATTATTATCCACTTTTGTATTATTTTTTGGGACTAACCTATTAACCGGAGGCCCAGCCCAGAATTGCTGTTTTTTTGCCTATTTCAGTGTTTCGAAGAAAAGTAATATCAAGCGGAGTCGAAACGGAATGAAATCAACTGGAGAAGTTATTTTTGGAAGGAAAGCTTCCGGAAAAGCTTGAAGTGCACGTCAGGAAAGAAGGGAGGTGTGCATGAGGGTGGGGGCGCCCCCCCAAGGTCGCGCCCCCTGCCTCGTGGGCCCTCTGAAGGTCCACCGACGTACTCCGTTCACCCATATATATGCACGTACCCTAAAACTTCCGAGGAACATAATAGATCTAGAGTTCCGCCGACGCAAGCCTATGTAGCCACCAAAAGTCAATCGGGACCCTATTCCGGCACTCTGCCGGAGGGGGGGGGGGACCCTCACCGGTGGCCATCTTCATCATCCCGGTGCTCTCCATGACGAGGAGGGAGTAGTTCACCCTCGGGGCTGAGGGTATGTACCAGTAGCTATGTGTTTGATCTCTCTCTCTCTCTCTCTCTCTCTCTCTCTCTCTGTGTTCTTGATTTGGTACGATCTTGATGTATCGCGAGCTTTGCTATTATAGTTGGATCTTATGTTTCTTCTCCCCCTCTACTCTCTTGTAATGGATTGAGTTTTCCCCTTGAAGTAATCTTATCGGATTGAGTCTTTAATGATTTGAGAACACTTGATGTATGTCTTGCCGTGCGTATCTGTGGTGACAATGGGATATCACATGATTCACTTGATGTATGTTTTGGTTGATTTCTGTCTTGCGGGTTCCGCCCATGAACTTATGCATAGGGGTTGGCACATGTTTTTGTCTTGATTCTCTGGTAGAAACTTTGGGGCACTCTTTGAGGTTCTATGTGTTGGTTGAATAGATGAATCTTAGATTGTGCGATGCATATCGTATAATCATACCCACGGATACTTGAGGTGACATTTGAGTATCTAGGTGACATTAGGGTTTTGGTTGATTTGTGTCTTAAGGTGTTATTCTAGTACGAACTCTAGGGCTGTTTGTGACACTTATAGGAATAGCCCAACGGATTGATTGGAAAGGATAACTTTAAGGTGGTTTCATACCCTACCATAATCTCTTCATTTGTTCTCCTCTATTAGTGACTTTGGAGTGACTCTTTGTTGCATGTTGAGGGATAGTCATATGATCCAATTATTATTGTTGAGAGAACTTGCACTAGTGAAAGTATGAACCCTAGGCCTTGTTTCCTATCATTGCAATACCGTTTACGCTCACTTTTATCATAAGTTACCTTGCTGTTTTTATAATTTCAGATTACAAAAACCTATATCTACCATCTATATTGCACTTGTATCACCATCTCTTCACCGAACTAGTGCACCTATACAATTTACCATTGTATTGGGTGTGTTGGGGACACAAGAGACTCTTTGTTATTTGGTTGCAGGGTTGCTTGAGAGAGACCATCTTCATCCTACGCCTCCCACGGATTGATAAACCTTAGGTCATCCACTTGAGGGAAATTTGCTACTGTCCTACAAACCTCTGCACTTGGAGGCCCAACAACGTCTACAAGAAGAAGGTTGCGTAGTAGACATCAGGGTCTCCTCGTCATCGACTGGTACTGGAGGAGGCAAATCTTGGAAGCCTGCTAAGACACTGGCCACGTTAACCTTGAAGACGCCATGGGGCATCTCACAGTTGTGGAACATGCGGGCCTTCGGCTTCACGATCGTTGCCTTTCCCACGGCCACCTTTTGGCCGTTGATGTCGTATAGTAGGGTGCACGGGGTATCGTCATCCTACGAAGACATGTCTGCGACGTCAAACATCCAAAAGGCAACTGAAATGGAAGACTATAGACAAGCTGGTGAAACGGAAGACTATAGACATGCTGGTGAAATGGAAAATAATTTCATGATGCATCTAACAATATTGATTTCATATAGTGATTCTTGAACTTTTTCTATAGACTTAGGCAAAGTTGATAAAGTTTGATTTCATTTTAACTTTGTTAATGAACTTTCAAAACAAGTACGGCTTCAGGCTTCCATCTAGAGTTTTCCTTTGCATGGCAGTATCTTTTAAAAAAACTGCATGGTAGTATCTACGTACCTGGAAGCTGTAGATGTAGAAGTCGTCGCCGTTGAGAGGTCCTGAAAGCGTTGACGGGCTTCACCGCCAAGCTCCGAGGGGTGAAGGGGACACTCAAGGCGACCAGCGCCTTCATCCTGTCAGGCCGGAACAGGCACATGCTCGAGGCTATTATGGCTCCCCAGTCGCTCGCCAGCACGAAGACCTGCTCCTGGCCGAGGGAGTCGATGAGCGCCACAAGGTCGCCGATGATATGCAACGCGGTGTACTGGTCCGGGCCACTGGAGGGCGCCTCGGAGTCGCCGTAGCCGAGTATTGCTGAAATTTGAGATGGGCTCTAGGCCCATATAGCAATTTCTGAAAAATCTCTAAGGGCCCATGTGGGTTATATGACACTAGGTGTAGTGGGAAGTTTAGTCCCACCTTGGAAGTGGAAGAGGAGTTGGACCTCCTTATAAGGGTTTCTCTTCTACATGCTATTGGAGCTTGAGAAGAGAAGAGGCCCTCGCGGATTCCTCCTCCGCCGCCCGCCGCGCCGCGCCACGGGTTGCGGGATCGAGCCGTCACACCTACGCGCTTATTTTTGCCAGTCACTAACGGAGAGTTCTCTGACAGCGACTACGCGACTGCTCGCGTCGCCCTCCCGCCGCCGAGAAAGCTGAAGCCGACAAGAAGGCCGCCGAGGATGCTGCTGCCACCACCACCGCCACGGCGTCTGCATGGCCTACTGGAGGGTATAACACGTTTATCCCGCTCCTGATTATTTTTGTATTAGCAGTACTAGCAGTATGTGTAGATTTTTCTACTGTTTGCCTAGTACGTGCATGTTTAGATCAAAGTCAGTACGTCATCAATTTAGTCAATGTTATGCTAGTGATTTATCTATAGATTAAATTAGTCAAAAAATTGCCTATTTACTCAGCAAGTATGTGGGGGGCGACGGCGCGGTGAACCGCCGCGACCAGCACGGGCATCTGGTGCCGCCATGTGTACCACAACTTCGGGAACCCGTGCAGCCGTAGCACCACGGGTGCACCCACCAGGCCGGCCTCCACGACGTGCAGGCGCACCCCGTTGACCTTGAAGCTACAGTGTGTGATGACGCCGTCGGAAGCCATGTCTTGTTAGTGAGAAAAGTCCATATTTCAACCCTGAACTAACAAGGCAGTTTGATATACAACCTTCATATTTGAAACCGGTCACATTGCACCCTCAACTTATCACACAGTTCAAAACACAAAGCTTGACTCGGTTTTGGCTTGGTCAACTAATTTTGACCGAGTCAGACCTGACTAGGCAGCCAACTCAGCAGCTGAACTATCCCCAAACCTGTACCCCCTGCTCTCTCTATTTGTTCCTATGACGCCCCCGATTCAATCGTACACTAATCATGCACGCAAACATGTACGATCAAGATCAGGGACTCATGGGAAGATATCACAAAACAACTCTAAAACATAAATAAGTCATACAAGCATCATAATACAAGCCAGTTGCCTCAACGGCTCGAATACAATTGATCGATCATAGACGAGTCACGGAAGAAACAATATCTGAGTACAGACATAAGTTAAACAAGTTTGCCTTAAGAAGGCTAGCACAAACTGGGATACAGATCGAAAGAGGTGCAGGCCTCCTGCCTGGGATCCTCCTAAACTACTCCTGGTTGTCGTCAGCGGGCTGCACGTAGTAGTAGGCACCTCCAGCGTAGTAGGAGTCGTCGTCGACGGTGGCATCTGGCTCCTGGACTCCAGCATCTGGTTGCGAGAACCAGGTAGAAGGGAAAGGGGAAAAGAGGGAGAAAAGCAACTGTGAGTACTCATCCAAAGTACTCGCAAGCAAGGAGCTACACTGCATATGCATGGGTATATGTGTAAAGGGCCATATCGGTGGACTGAACTGCAGAATGCCGTAATAAGAGGGGATAACTAATCACGTCAAGACTACGCTCGCAGCCTCCATCTTGCAGCATGTAGAAGAGAGTAGATCAAGTCCTCCAAGTAGCATCGATAGCATACTCCTACCCGCGATCCTCTCCTCGTAGCCTGTTAGAGGGCGACCACCGAGTTGTATCTGGCACTTGGAAGGGTGTGTTTCATTAAGTATCCGGTTCTAGTTGTCATAAGGTCAAGGTACAACTCCAAGTCGTTCAGTTACCGAAGATCACGGCTATTCGAATAGATTAACTTCCCTGCAGGGGGTGCACTACATAACCCAACACGCTTGATCCCATTTGGCCGGACACACTTTTCTGGGTCATGCCCGGCCTCGGAAGATCAACATGTCGCAGCCCCACCTAGGCCAACAGAGAGGTCAGCACGCCGGTCTAAACCTAGGCGCACAGGGGTCTGGGCCCATCGCCCTTAGCACACCTGCATGTTGCGTGGGCGGCCGAAAGCAGACCTAGCAACCTCCATTACAAAGGAAGTCACGTTACGCGGTCCAATCTGGCGCGCGCCGCTCAGTCGCTGACGTCACAAAGGCTTCGGCTGATACCACGACGCCGAGTGCCCATATATTTCCCACGTAGTTGGTTAGTGCGTATAGACCAAATGGCCAGACTCAGATCAAATACCAAGATCTCGTTAAGTGTGTTAAGGATGTAACCGCGGACACCGACCAGGGCCAGGCCCACCTCTCACCTAGGCGGTCTCAACCTGCCCTGTCGCTCCGCCACAAAGATCCACACAGAGGGCCATTGGAACAAAGGTCCTTTCAGCCCCCAATCCATGAATCACTCACGGGTGCTCCACGAGCCGACCCAACTTTAGTCACCACATGTATCATGTATAAAGTATATAGTATATACCCGTGATCACCTCCCGAGAGATCACAGCCCGATAGTATAGCATGGCAGACGGACATGAATGTAGGGCCACTGATGGAATACAAGCATTCTATACTAAGCATGTAGGATTGTAGGTAAAGGAAACAACAGTAGTAGCAAGGCAGGCTATGCATCAGGATAGGATTAACGGAAAGCAGTAACATGCTACACTACTGTAATGCAAGCAATATAGAGAAGAATAGGCGATATCTGGTGATCAAGGGGGGGGGGGCTTGCATGGTTGCTCTGGCAAGGAGGGGTCATCTTCGGTGTAGTTGAACACATGGACATCGGCACCGGTCTCAAATTCTACCGGAAAGAAGTAACGGAGGGGGAACACAATAAATAACAGAGCAATCAAATGTAACACAAAGCAAGACGCGGCAATATGCGATGCTAGGGGTGACCTAACGTAGTGGTAGGTGATACCGGCGAAGGGGGGAAACATCCGGGAAAGTATTCCCGGTGTTTCGCGTTTTCGGACAGATGAACCGGAGAGGGAAAGTTGCGTGTTTGCTATGCTAGGGGTGTGTGGCGGACGAACGGGCTGCGTATCCGGATTCGTCTCGTCGCTCTACGCAACTTTCATGCAGAAAGTATTTTCATTTGAGCTATGGTTTATTTTATATTAATTTTAAAAGATTTAAATCATTTTAGGATTAATTTAATTATTTTAATTCAACATTATCTAGAACAGTGTTTGCTGACGTCATCATGACGTCAACAGTCAACAGAGGTGTTGACTGGTCAAACTGACGTGTGGGTCCAGTGGGACCCACCTGTCATTCAATGTTAGGCAAATTAGGGATTAGGTTAAACTAATTACTGTTTATTAAAACTAACAGGTTAATTATATTAATTAAATAGGATTAATTAACTTAATTAATTTACTACTTAATTAATTATAAATTTTATCAATTCATTTTTACTTATTTTATTTTTATATTATTAAAAAAACGTTCTGGGGCCGGGCCCCACATGTCAATGGCCCTAGGGGCCTAACGGGTCGGGCGCTGGCGAAAACGGGGCGGAGCCCCAGGGTGGCAGTGGCCTCGGCCACCAGAGGGCTTGCACGCGTGGGCGCACAGAGGTCGTTCGGCGCCCACAGCCAGGAACTGCGGCGGTGGTGATGAGCAAGGCCAGCCGAAGCGGGCGTGGCCTGGCGCTGCCCGATGGAGGAGGACGTGGCCCGGCGTGGCCAGCTATGGCCGAGCGTGGTAGGTAGCAGGGGCGGAGGTAGGCCGCGGTGGGGCGCCGACGTCGGTGAAATGAGATGCGGGCGGCATGAACGCATGCCAAATGAGGGGCGCGCCAGGTGAGTGGGGTGGACGCGCGCTGGCCTAGTGCGGGCGCGGCCTGGCGGAGCCAACGCGGCCAGGGCACGGAACGGGTGAGGGAGCGGGGGCGGCTGCGGGAAGGAGAGAGCCCGGGGTGGGCGTCGGAGTTGGCCGACGGCGCGGCGATGGCCCGCGGGTCTAGAGGCGGAGGCGGGGCACGGTGTGCACGGGGGCAGAGGGGAGTGAGGAGGACCGGGGTCCTCACCGTGAAGTGTAGGGACGGGGCAGTGGGGCGCGAGGTGGATGTCGGAGACGTCGTCGCAGGGGAGGCAGGCCGGCAGGGAGGTCCGGCGAGGTCTTCGGGCGGCGGCGGCGCGGTCGATCCATGCGGCGGGGTCGTCAAGCGGGGCGTGGTCGCCCGTCGGCGAGGGGCGCCATTGAGGGAGAGGTGACGGGCCGCGAGGACGAGGGGGCGGGGCCGGCGAGGCGGCACCGGGCAACGACCGCGGGTTCGGCCCCGATCTGATCTGGATCGGGGGTGAGGGAGAGACGAGGGAGAGACGAGGGAGTGAGGGGGGGGGGGAGTGGGTTGGTTCGGTTAGGGATTCGGGGTGGAGTGAGGGTTATGGGGAGTGGGGGTGGGCCGACTAGGTTAGTGGGCTGGCTGGTTAGCTGGGCCGTGGCCCAGGGGTGGCCCTTGTTTTATTTTGGTTAGTTTGTTTTTCTGATTTTTTATATATATTTATTCTTTCATGTTTTATTTTAGTTACATTTATTTTAGTTTTAGCAAAATATACACTTAGCACCTAAATTAGTATTTCAACTTAGTCCACGGTCACAAAAAGGTTTAACCCCCAAATAAAATAGTTTAGTATTTTATAAAATTCAAAAGGCATTTATCTTATTGTTTTAGCTACTGCTTAAACCATTTTAGTGCATTCAAACATTTTATAAAAGTGTGGTTTATTCACCTTAATTACTTGTGCATTATTTGTCACCGTTTGGACTTTTTTTAGTTTTGACATTTGAAAACTTTACTAGTTTGACTTTATTTTACATTTGAATTCTGAATCAGCTTTGAACTACGCATGTTTAACAGCAATAATCGATGTGACGTGGCATCATTTGGTGAGAGTTACTGTAGCTTAATTATCCGGGCATCACAATTCTCCTCCACTACAAGAAATCTCGTCGCGAGATTTAAGAGGTAGTGTAAGGGGGGAAAGTTTGGTAATGAATATAGGGAATCTTTTCGGTCTTGGTTGCTCTCCTCGAAGAGGTCAATCCATTATATTGATTTCTTCATTCCTCTGTTTCAGGTCCTCATGATGAAGTCAGCTCTTTTCTTTGGGAACTCCATCGTACTTACAAAAAGATTTAGGGGGCAAACTCGGGAAGGTCGAAGCACATGTTAGGTACCTAGGGGCTATCTCAATGAATGAGGCCTAGAGGCATCTCTCGAGTTGAAATCCAAGAAAGACTTCGAGAGCAAATTAAGGAGGTGCAATAAGACGTTTCAAGCAGATAGGTAATCGTTCGTTGTCTGGAACATAGTGTGAAAGGGGTTCAGAGCATTGAAAAATAATATTGCGTCTGATACCAGAATAGATCAATAGGAAGGTGACCCATTACAGACAAAATCAAGCACGAGGAATATCTTTGGCAACAGGGCGTACAGGAGAGTCAGGTTTTGATCCCATGGAACTGTGGTTTATGGGCCCACCATGTGGGTTAAAAGCAGGAAGGGGGCACTGACATCTTTCACGGCCATGATAGCAATGCAGGTTAGAGGACAGCCTGTCAGTTATGTCGGCAACAACATCGGTAAAAATGGAGAGGGACGAAGAGAACCATTTTCGTGCTCGTTGGACGAGGTGGACCAATAGGCAAAGTTCTCATCCATCGGTGGCTACCAGAATGTCATCAACAATAATAACAGGGTCTTACTGACAAAGTTGTACACCGAGGTGTTTACATAAGCAGGAGAATATTACTGCTTAGATCATATAGATCACAAGAAAGGTTAAACCAAACGATGGAAAGGAAAATATGATTATCAGATTAAACATAAAAATGGAAAGGAAAATGTGTTAAAACACATATTTCAGGGGTATTTCCTTCCCAAGGACAAACAGAGTATGATATCCGTGACAGGATATAATGTAGAAAACTCTTTAGCTAGGGGAGAGAAATTTCATGACATTACCCATACAACGGTGTTTGGATAATTGAGCAGGAAACATTTAGCATTGGGCTTCAAATGTTCTTGTTGAAAATCGGAGTACCACAAACATGCTTCGAGATAGCATTGCATGGTCTTGAAGCAAAGGTCAGATTTTGGATACTCAGAGGATTCATCACGAATAACTTATAGAATAAGTCTTACAATTCCCTCATGGAAGAATGGTTAACCTTGCCAAAAAGGAGCAACTATAACAATAGGTCCTCCGGCCAGGTGTGCTAGGCATGACATCACCTTACCGGGTCTTATGAAGACTAGAGTTATAACTCTTGTAAATATGTTCCAACAATCATATCTGATGGAGATTCAGATATGTTTGGTGTCAGGATACCTCAGGCTCGGGGAACGAACTATGGGAGTGAGTTCCGAGACGAGAGTTCATCATTAAACTAAGGAGAGGATGAGGAGGTGGCTGATGGACTCAGCGACAACTCATTGAGATTTCCAAAAAGATGTATTTCCACAATTATGTGAACATGGAGATATCATTTGTCAGATCAAATGATATAATGATTTATTCTCGAGCAAAACATACATATTTAAACATTGGTTGAAAGTTGCACCCGAAATATGGGCTCGATAGCACGATCAAGATTAGAATGGTAATTCGATAACCATTGGTCTAAGAATGAACTGTCGATCATTAACTTCAGAGCATTAGGGTTGCCAGAAGTACAGAATCCAAACAACACCGTTCACTTGTTGGTACCCCGGTTAGAATCAACACGGGAACAAGAAAGAATGGTGATGGTGAGAAGTATTACTTGCATCAATAATTCATAAGAGGTGGTGAAAGTCTCATGAACTTCTTGACAAGACAGATGGTAATACTCCAAGGTAAAGAACAACAAATTTTGGATAGCACGGAACTCAAGGTACAACACAAAACAAGAACAAGTTTTGTGTTAGAGGGAATGCGATAATGTTGTCGGTGTTAACCCAAATCATCGAGGGGGAAAGCATAGAATTTCTCATCAGGAACTCAATGTACGTCTCGGAAGAAGTTAGAATGTTGACGATGATCATGACACATTTATTGAGAGGTTTCGAGAAGATGTAATCGATCAGCGAAGACATCACATCAAGGGAATGGTGAAGTAAAAGGTTACTATAACCATAGATAAGATGCCATCTCAGAATTCGGAGTTGTCTCTCAAGACAAACAATATGATGCGGAAAGTTCGATGTAAGCTTAGAGCCCTGTCGGGATTGTGTCCTGGGGATGAAGGACATAGGTAGAATGGTCAAGCAGTCAGCCTGACGATGATGATGTAGTCAATCCGTTGGGAATGACATGATCAAGTGCAAACTCATAAGCAATGAAGATTACTAAAAGTTGTTGAATCGCAGTGCAGACTCGGTCCACTATTCGGTGTTCTCGGTTGACGACAACCCAGAACTCGTGGGATGACTATGACAGGGAAAGGTATTACTTCATTACAAACTCATAAGATGTTGTGCAATGGCATGATATCCTCGAGATACCAGGTGGATAATACTCGAAGGCATATCAAATTAAAGGTTGAAGTCGGGTGTATTCATCTATAGAAGACAAGGTCTTTAACTTGTCTGAGAAATGGAATCAAAGGAAGAAATTATGGTCGGAACCACAATCATAAATGATCAAACCACGGATACAAGATGAACTCATAACAAGGGGGTAATTATTTTCACGAGCAGCTTCCATGATAAGTTCTACATCGTGTCCATGGGCATGAACGCAAAGTTCAAGGTCGACTCCCACTTCTCCAATGCATAACCTTTCATTCACTCCTCAAAATAAAAATGATTTCAGTGTCAAAACCTACCTGGTGCATTACCAGAGGAGTATGACCCGTGAAAACTTTCGGGTTCACACAGATTATGGAAAGCATAGGTTCAACCCATCGGGGCATCTTAGAACATATACCATGAACTTTAGGGTCAATTAACACGTGCTTGAAGCAGAGCATGGTTGACAAGGCATAGGATATAACTTGCCAAAGGAAGAAGACATAATTTACCAAAGGCATTATGTATCAGGGGAGGAACTCTCAAGGTTATTGGAAATGAAGGACACGGTCGGATAATAACCAAGCAAATGGTCTCGCGGACCACAAGGAACCTGATGTGAGTATTGGTATTCAATCAAAAGGGAAAAGAATGCAAATGCAACAGGTTATGGAATCATCTGAATAATTTGAAGCTTAAATGCAAAGGAATCACTACAAAAAAAAAGACACATCCGTGACATTTTGGGCCGAACGAATTTTTTTTCTGTCATACATATGACACTTCTATGACGATAATTGTGACAAAACCCGATATCATCATAGATGTGGTGGGCTCCTACTTCTGTGACAAAAAATCATGAAAGAAAATGGGCTTTTCTTCCTGGGCGGGCCGGAGACGCAGCTGCATGACATTCTTTGGGCCATCCATGACAGAAAAAACCGTGGTAGAAGCGAGGGGGTGGAAAATTTTGGGGAGTTGCCGGTTACGGTGGGAGAGCGATCGTGTTTCTCTCAGACGTCGCTGCGCGTGTGTGAGGCGTTGGCTCTAATCAAGCCGAGTGAGGCGTTGGGCTCTAATCAACCCGAAGCGATTGCCGCTGCGCAGCTACGCGTTCTCGAACCCGAGGGATCGATCGATGGCTGTTAATCAACCCGATGGAGCGATTCGCCGCTCTCGCTACTAATCAAGCCGATCGATGCTGCCTTTGGGATGAGCAAAGGCGCTGCGGGGGTTTGGATGAACAGTGAGCGGTGGCGTTGCCTCTGGATGAACAGGAACCCGTGGTGTGGAGGGCTGGATGAACAGTAGACGGTGGAGGGTGGCCGTGGAGGGGTGGTTGAACAGGCCCGTGGTGTGGAGGGCTGGATGAACAGAGACGGTGGAGGGTGCCCGTGGAGGGTGGTTGAACAAGAGCCGTGGAGTAGCGTGCGGTGGAGGCTGGATGAACAGGAGCCCGTGGAGGCTGGAGGAGGTCGACGGTAGCCCGTGGAGATGAACAGATCCGTGGAGTCCGCTTTTGCGGCACGCCACACCCTCCCCCCCCGCGCTTCGACCGTGGCGCCCAACACAAGTCCGCTTTATCCGCTTTTGCGGTATGCCACACCCTCCCGATGAACAGGACCCCGCTTTCGACCGTGGCGCCCAACGCAAGTCCGTTTCGTCCGTTTTGCGATACGCCGCACCCTCCCGATCAACAGACCCCCGTTTGACCGTAGGGAGGTCCGCTTCTCCGTTTTGCGGTACGCCACACCCCTCCCGATCAACAGGACCCCCGTTTCGACCGTAGGAGGTCTGTTTCCTCCGTTTTGCGGTATGCGCGAGTAGGCGTTCGAGACCCTGCCCGTATGTACACATACGTGACCGTATTTTCTTTCTTGCACCCTGGCCGCTGTACGTACGTGTACATGCTACGTGCACGCCTCTACTACGACACGTGCGCGCCTCTACTACGACACGTGCGCGCCTCTACATCGACCAGTATGTATGTAGACGTTCGCGACTAGGATGACAACGCTACGTACGCTTCGACCAGGTGGGTCCCGACTGTCAGGCACTAACTTGCCTGCGAAGATGTAGCTGGTGGGTCCCATCAGTCAGGGGGGCGAATCCTTTTTTTCCCCGGACGCACTTCCTTGCCTGCGAAGGTGTAGCTGCTGAGTCCCAACAGTCAGGGGGGGGCAAATCGTTTTTTTTTGCCCGGACGCACTTCCTTGCGTGCGAAGGTGTAGCTGCTGGGTCCCAGCAGTCAGGGGGGCGAATCATTTTATTTTGCCCGGACGCACTTCCTTGCATGCGAAGGTGTAGCTGGTGGGTCCCAGCAGTCGGGGGTGAATTGTTTTTTTTCGGACGCACTTCCTTGCGTGTGAAGATGTAGCTGGTGGGTCCCAGCTGTCAGGGGGGCGAATCATTTTTTTCCCGGACGCACTTCCTTGCGTGCGAAGATGTAGCTCATGGGTCCCAGCAGTCAGGGGGAGAATCATTTTTTTCATGAAATACGGTGGCCCGTCCGGTGGGTCCCCGCTGTCAGGTGGAGGAATAATTATTTTGCGCGTAATAAGGAGGCACTTCCTTGCGGCTGCCGTGGACCCAGCTGTCAGCCTCTCCACGATAGTCCACGTCCGATGGAAGTCGCTCCTTGACCACGTTGACCACGCCACGCCGAGAGCACCACGGCGGTGGACGACAACGAGGCCTAGGAAGGGGCGACACGGGCCGGGAAGACGCGGCAGTGGATGCACACGCGGAGAGGAGTACGAGGGTTCACTGGTTCGGCTGCGCTGCCGTCGCCACAGAATAACAGGGGGTGTGGGTCAGTGGGTGAGTGAAGGGATGGCCTAGCCAGCGGTGGGAGTAGTAGGGGGCGGTGAGGCCTCCACGGCAGCACAGCCGGCCACGGGAGGCAGGAGCAGGCGGCACAACCGGCGCTGCTTTGGGCTGCTGGAGCAAGAAGACCAGAGGTTGAAGAAGCACGATGGCCGTTGTATGGACATCGTACGGTCACTGCAGCTAGAATCGTTTATATTGACTAAGTTGACAAAGCCCTTGGTACGTCAACTTAGTAGGCCCACAGGTCAGCTTCCGAAACGGTGCGCCCCAAATGTCAGGGGGATGAATCATTTTTTGGGCGGGTGAAGCTAGAATATCCGAGATTGAAGAAGAAGCACGGCATCCGTTGGATGGACATCCAACGACCACTGCTTCTAGAACCGTGTGTTGACTATAAGTTTACAAAGCCTTGCATACCCATCAACTCTGCTTTTTTAGGGGACGCGTCAACTTAGTAAGGCCAGAAGTGTGTGGCAGAGAACTTATAGCCCATTTGAGATTTGTAAGAATGTGTAGCCCATTTTTGAATTCTAATGGAATTTACTACAGCCCATTTACAGTTTCTTAAAAGTACATCCCATTTCAACCAACCGATCAAAACAGAATTCAATAAAAATTTCCCACATTTTGATGGGATCCGAATATTTTTATCCCGAAATTTTAGTCAGATTAAATACAATTTCCATATAAATTTATATTGCGTAAAAATCCAATGAAACATTCCGCTCGCAACAATTAATGAAATTAAAATTTTCAATATTCCAAAAATAATATTTTATAAAGTAATCACTGTTTGATGCATTTTTTTATAGTTACTACCCAGTTTTTATAATTACATCCCATTTATTATTTCTTAAAGCCCATTTTCTTGTTAAGCCTAATGCATCCCTCCTAGGAAAGATTTGCAGCCAATGAGCGGGAATAACAACTTGACCTTGCACGGTATTCCTAAAAAAGTATAGCTGGGCTAGCCATTTTCAGCTTGAAAAAATTAATATCCGGGCTGGATATCTGCTTGGGCTAGACGGGCCACAGCCCGCCTCAGCTTAATACCTGCAGCGATGTTTTCGTTGTTGTTCGAGGAGAAAATTAATATCTGGGTTAACATCGAAAAACTCGGCAGTGCTCACACCTCAAAAACACAAATACTGCTCGAGCTGCTTGGTCCCAAATATGCCGGTCGCTTCTTGTGCAATTCTCTCGTTTATTGACTACTCCTCCTTTCGGTTTATAATGCTCAATTCAAAATCTCACCAATCAAGGTAGATGGCGAGTGGTGGAATACTTTTCTAGTTTTGCAAAAGCACCTAATTTAATGCTCTTGTTATCCTCAAAAAATTATGTTTATCAATGCATTAATTGCAATGCATGCATGCATAAAGTACATGCATTGGTCAATTTTCTCTTAATACTTGCATGCAATTTATTTAATGCACCTTGGAATCTGAAAATGTGATGGAAAACAACCAAATTGAGCCTTATAAAATGGAAAAACTAAAATTTAGAGATAAGCCCTATAAACCGGAAACGAGGGAGTACATAGGTAGACAATGGTGTGGGACCGTGATATCAGGAAACCAGGAGGAAGCAAAATAAATTATAGTTTTATATATATATATATATATATATATATATATATATATATATATATATATATATATATATATATATATATAAAATATAAAATAAGGAGGCACTTATGACGTGAGGCTATGGACCTGGTGGGTCCACATTGCCATCCTATCCAAGTAAGGTGATCTCCTCGCCCGCGCGCGCTTTCCGCCCGAAACAGTCAGCGTCGACCGCCCCGCTTCCCGGTGCAGGCGATTGCTCTGCCTTAAAACGACACAAGTGCTGTCCGTCCGTCCATCTGCCGCACACATTAATGATACGCGGTTGCCGAGGCGGCTACTCCGGCGTCACACATCCGTCCCTCCGCCCGCCCACCATTGCTATATAAACTGCTGCGCCGGCCATAGCCGCAGTCATCCGCATCCGTTGCCTTTCTCCTTTCCACACCACTACTGCCCACCATGGCTTCCTCGCGCTCCAGCGCTCTTCAGGACGGGCAGACGATGGACCACAAGGAGATAGCAGCCATTGCTGCCGACCGGCTGGCCGGCAGGCTGCCGGAGGACGACGACGTCCCAATGGAGAACATGGTAGTCGATGATCCGACGGCAACCCCCTCCTCTGCACCTTCCTCGCCGGTGCATTGCACCATGACCATCGGTGAGGCTCGTGCCCAATATATGGACAGGGTGAGGCAGATGCGTGAGGAGCAGTTCCGGGAGGCGCACCTGCAGGCGGAGGAGCAGATCGCCGCGGAGCGGGCGGAGCAGGAGGCGCTGCTCGACTCGTACCGCTCCGCCCGCAAGGGCCGCCTCGAGCGCTGGCGGTACCGCATGCGGGTGGCGGAGGCTGCGGCCGCCTACAAAGAGGCTAGCAAAGAGGGCAATGAAGCGGGTGAGGCGCTGTTTGGCGAGACCGAGGACGAGGTAGAGGACAATGCCTGCTCTGACGAGTCCCCGCTCCGCTGGCGTCGACCACGCCTGCTCCGCCGACGCCCCGCGGCGCCAACAACGAGGCAGAGGACACCGCCGGCTCCGCCGAGGCCCCGCGGCGCCAACAACGAGGTAGAGGACACCGCCGGATCCGCCGAGGCCCCACCCCGCCAACAACGAGGCATAGGACATAGCCGGCTCAGCCGAGGCCCCACCGTGCCGACAACGCCGGGGAGGATTTCCACCGCTCCGCTGAGGCGCCGCCTGCCGGCAACGAGACAGAAGCATCGCCGGCTCTGCCGAGACAGAGGCAGAGGACTTCGCCGGCTCAGCCGAGGCCCCACCGTGCCGACAACGCGGGGGAGGATTTCCACCGCTCTGCTGAGGCGCTGCCCGCCGGCAACGAGACAGAGGCATCGCAGCTCTGTCGAGGCCCCGCCCCACTGCCAACGAGGTCGCGCCACACAGAAAACGAGGAAGTGTAGAACAGGGTAGGTCACCGCCGCTCGGGTCCAAGTAAGGCCACCGCTGCTACCCTCCGGTTGAAGCCAAGCTAGGCGGGTTGACCATTGACAGCCGGTTAGCTTCTTGGCGGCGACGTGGAGTCGGAGAGCTGCGCCGAGAAGAACGCTGCTTCTACTTAATCTGCTGGTGCGGTTGGCGATCGACACGTGGGCCCAACAGGCCACATGTCGATTACGCAACTGCACCTGCAGCTTAAGCCGATGAAGCTTTGTTCGCTCAGCGGGACACAGTGGGTAGCTTCGTTAATTAATTATACCTCCAGCGCACCCCTTTTTAGTTTTTTTTCGAAAAGGAGGATGACCGCCGGCCTCTGCATCTGGGAGATGCATTCGGCCACAAACACCCCATTTTAGTTGAAGAATGTATGAAATGTAGTGAAATCCGGCATGTTTATATGAAATCCGACCGTGTATGAATGAATTTATTTCGATTAGTTTGAATTCCTGTATCACTGGCATTGGATGAACATGCAAAACAATACGTACTAGCATTATTCCTGTGGTGATCACCACATTTGCAGCAGTTTCACATGTACTCCTCCGGTCCTTTCTAGTCTCAGATACAAGTTTTATGCTGCAACAAAGTATCTCTACTTTGACCAATCTTATACAAAAAGGTATGCACTTTCACAATGTGCGAAGTAAAAAGGAACAGAAGGACTACAAAGAGTTTGAGCAGCTTTTTAGCGTTTCTGTACACACAGGCCTGGCAATTCATAGAGAACATTCAAAACAATCGATGATTATGCATCTCAGCGACTCACATGTTAGAGGCAATATTTACTTCACAACTAAAGAATAAAGAAAAAATTGATCGCCGCTGCTGACAGCAAAGGGCGTCCCATTCGAAAATATCAAACGCATATCTTGCTAAAATCAATGAGCAAAATTTGACAAGGTTGTCCAATTCCAAAATATCAAATGCCTATGATTGTGGAATGGGCAGGGTTTGCCATCAGTTCGGACATTGACATGGCAACTCGTGCTAAATAAACCAGTTGTTCTTTGTGTGCAGTTCCACCAACATCAACCAAATTCGCGCGTAGCTTGTATGATTTCGCCCTTATATGTTGCAACACCTTGAACTTATGGGCACCTCCTTTCTTGTGGTGGAAATGAACGATTCGATGTATTCATGAACATTTTGTGCAGTTCCCGTTGAAATCAAGCTGAGCACCCATGTTTGCACAAATACAAAAAAGTGATTATTATAAAGCAAACTGTACTATGAATTGACAGTTTCAACAGGCACATACATGGTCCATGTAGAGCACACTTTTAGAAAAATGGAACTCACTAGAAATAATCCTAGAACAACATTGTACTCGCGCATCACAGCAAAAAATGGTGATTTGTCAGTCCTTCTGAGCTGAAGTTAGTTTGGTCTTGTGGGGAGTAATGTAACCATCCTTCAACTGCTCCTTCCGATGAGAAGATAGACGGTGCTTCTTCATCCTGGCATAATCGGAACTAGTCACTTCACGTACTCCATATTCTTCTTCAGAGGAAGATGATCCTGTTGTGCAAAGAAAAGAGGACTACTAACTGCTAGCATCCATGTTTGCTCGAAAAAAAGGAAAGGAAATATTGAAAATAACACAGATGAAGCACTTCCCAAGGACAATACCACTTTTTCATGACAGTATCTAAACAGTAGCACAACACCAATAGAGATGACAAAGCTCAATCATATGGATGAAATCAGTGGGCGAGTACCAACCTTTGTCAGGAGGCTGATTGTGTAGAGCATACAGATGAAGCACTTCTCGGGAACCATCTGTTGCTATCTACGGGGGTGGCCATGCTTACTATATACTCCTCGATTAGTTTAATGTTTCCAACATCTTCTTGTGAAGTTCCACTAAAATATATGGTATCTTCAAAGATAATTACGTATGGCATCAAATCAGTGGCAAAACAATTGCTCGTTCCAGCCATAGAAATAAATTAAGATGCAAAACTATATCATTACTTGTGTCATCACAGTTCCAGTGCTTCATTACATCACCTGGAGTTGATTTTTGTTTTTCTTCCGCTTGTTCTTCCCCGTCATCACTTGGTTCAATAACAGACAAGCTTTGCTCCAATGTAAGATTTGGCATGTCAATTAGGGAGCACAAGTATAGTAATAAACTTAATTTTTTGATGAAAGTGGCAAAATATAGGCCAGCAGTTGTGAAATATCCTTATCTTACCTCAATGGGATATTACGGTGCACATACAGAGTGGAAGTGTTGTCTCCATTTGTGCAGTTCACTAAAATCAAGCAACATTATCGTACAAGTAGAACAACATATGAAAGCACACTGCAGAATCATGTGAAAGAAGGCTAGTACTGACCTCTCATGATGCGGAATTCAAACAACTCACAAGAAGAAGATCTGAACCAAATTCGCCTTAACGGATAGGAAGTAAGATCTCCTCTTATGCAGTTCCACTAAGATCAAGCAGTCAAGCAACGTTATTGGTGTGACATTTTGGTTGAACTGCACAAAACACTCTTAAAACAAAAGTGTTTTGTGCAGTGCAACAAAAGGTCACAATGTCAACGAGGTGAAGTAGATAACCCTGTTTACATAGAGGTGCAAAGGAACAATTAGTGGTCAATAACGGTGGATGACATGAAGCCAACAAAAGAAGCATCTACCTTATCTAAATGGGAAAGAAAGCAAGACAGTAGCATTTCTCAAACGGTGGCATTGATTAATATTAACATAGAGATTATATTAACAATAAAATTCGTTAAACATGTAATTTGCTTTTAACTATGGCATTGCATCAATTTTCCAGCGGCATTATTAGAGGGTGTTTATTTACAGGGACATTTTGGTGTAGGGACTAAGAAAACTCCGTGTCAGTCACATCTAAACCAAACAGGAGGGACTTTTCGGGACTAAAAGTGGGCATTTGGGACTAAAGAAAGTAGACCCTGAGGGAGTCTTTTTGGGACTTTTTCCAACAGTTGCCCCTGCCACGCATCACACCTTGTTTCTATTAGTTCATTACTAGGGGTAACATGGTCTTTTATCATGTCATTTAATAACCTCTAGTCCATGTTTAGTCCCTAGAACCAAGCAGGTAGGGACTAGGGAGTTTTTAACCAAACAGGGCCATAGATTAACAACAACTAATGAGTTGCACATGACAGTGGACGCACCAGCACCATGTGCATCTACCGATGTACTGTGGTCATGCATAGTCTGTTGCAACAAAGAACAAACAACCAAGGAGCATATTTGTGTTGGTCCCAGTTTTGTTATCTTCAGACACCTTTCCCTATGTGAGCGCAGCAAATCTAGTCCAGCTCAAACTCTACAGCCTTGTCCCTTCCTTTCCTTTTTGAACTAGTACTTTCGCCCCTTCCTTTCCTCTTTCAACCACGTCCTAGATTTATGCGATACAACTTTCCCCACTACTTTCCCCCATTCCTTTCCTCTTTGAACCACGTCTTAGATTCATGCTATACAACTTTCCCCCTTCATTTCCTCTTTGAACCACGTCCTAGATTCATGCTATATACAACTTTTCCCACTACTTTCCCCCACTCCTTTCCTCTTTGAACCACGTCCTAGATTCATGGTATACATGCAGCTAGAGCAATGCATGTGGAGTAAGTAAAATATACCTTAAGGTTCTTGGGGCACGGTTCGGTGGGCGACGGGACGGCGACGAAGAAGAATGGTCGGAGGCCCTCCCGCGCCGCCGCTGGGTGGAAAGTGAACAACAGCACCAGTAGTGGATTCCCTCCCTCGCCGACGGCGACAGCGTTAAGCCTCCTTCCCTTCCCGGCGGATGGATCCTGTCGGCTCTTCCAGCAGCAGTGAGGGGAGAGAGAGGCCAACGAAGTCTTGTTTAGATCTGGAGAGGGCGAGAGAGTGTGAAGAGAGAAACTACAAGCGCTGAGGATCCAGCGGGAGAGGGTGAGAGAGTTTGAAGAGAGCAACTACAAGCGCTGAGGCTCCAGCGTGTATATATATACTGGAGAGAGAGTGTGAAGCGTGCAAACCCTAGAAAGCATTTTGACCAGTCAAAGAATGCTCCTGGCAAAAATTATGCTCAAGTGTAGTTATCGAACCCGAGACCTCAAGTTTGATGAGCGAACAGGCTAACCAGCTACACAACCCTCCCGTTATGTTCAACGAGAGGAAAATAACCTTTTACACATTCCTCCATTCGTGTGACAGGCATGCCGTGTTTTTGTGTGTGTGTGTGTGTGTGGGAGTCATTAGGATTTCAATCATAATCGTGTCATGTGGCTTTGGTGGTAAGACTATCCACAGTGGTGCAGAAATAATGCAGCCTTAGTCACCTTACCTCTCTCCACGTAGTACGTTGGGTCCCACCAGTCAGAGGGTGAAACAAAAAAATTAATAAGAAAAATTAAAAGCACCAGCGGTGTATCTTACTACCTCACACATCTCGCTACTGCTCGGGAACACTGTCCAATTGATCCCTCTATTCGCTCACGTACTATTTTAAGTGAATCCTTATTATAACATGCACACAAATTTTGGGCACTTGTATTCGACTTAAGTCAGTGTGCCACCGTATCTCGTATACTTACTACTCTCTCCGTCTAGGTGTAATAAGTCACGTTAGAAGGTGCAACGGGACCAAGGTGCATGCCTGTGCGTGTGTGTGTGTGTGTTTAACAGCATGTGTATGTTAGAGAGTGCGACAAATCGACCTACTCCTACAGAGATATGGTGTGTAGTGCACGATTTTAGCCGCGAGAGTCGGTGCATCCTCTCATTTCCGGGCGTGTCCGGTAGGGACATGCGGACAACTGCCACACCCGCTCCTGACCAGCCTGGCCCACCCAAAGCCCCTCCATCGCCCGCGCGCGCTTCCCGCCCGAAACGGTCAGTGCTGCTCCAAAGAATCGGTGCCGTATTCATGCCCGGGCAGAGCGGACGCTACCTCTCACTGGCGCAAGAGTGATGGTTCCTTCGTCCGTCCAACTTACTGTTGGGTCTATGTGATTTGACGGCTCATTGGTCTTTGTTACTGAGGTGGTAGGACTGCTGGATGTCCCACGCTTTCGGCGAAAGGAGGTAGTAGATTACAATTTCCTCCATTCTTACAGCGGAGGAGTGCAAGAGCAGTGAAAACACGCAGGATCGGTGATTACATGGCCCACCTCACACTATCACCGCGCGACACCTAACTCTTTACATAGTACTCCTCCGCTCCTAAATATTACTAGATGAGTCCCGCCGCTGTCAGCAGAACAGCGGTATATCTCTCTCAAGAAAATTATCGATTTCATAGAACTAAAAAAAATCTATAACCGCATGACAAATGTGGTAGCCAAACTAAATAAACTCCCATCATCATTTAGATCATCCCACATAAGGAAAAAAGATCAGACAACTCCTACTGCATAATGGGATTATATTTTTCTTTTTGACATGTTAATGGGACTTAAAAGCTCACTTACATGCATGCTACCGGTGCATGCTTGCATGAAGACATGTTGATGTGATTTAAAACCCCCTCACATGCATGTGCCATGGTATTTCTGCATGCTTGCATGTGGGTTAGTGCTGAGCCTCTCAACGTCTAGATCAGACGGCTATTATGACTGATTTACTTCATCTAACGGCTACGTCAATTTTGATGATGTGGCTCGAGAGGATAGAGAATTCCTAATAGTGGGGGCTAGCTATTACTAGTAGATAAGTCTTTGTAGAGATTCCACTAGGTGAACTACATACGGAACAAATGAATGAATCTACACTTAAAATGCATCTATATACATCCGCATGTGGTTAATGGTGAAATCTCTACAAAGACTTATATTTAGGAACGGAGGAAGTACTAGTATAGTACTAGTACGTACTGTAATTTATCAGCGAGATAAATTTGTGCAATGCTATGAAGCTTCCAGCTCCTGTTACTTGTATCTTGCGTCCAAGGTTGCCCGTTGCAACATTTCATCAAATACAAAGGAGACTAACATGCATGCTATTGCATCTCAATGATTGATGATCATAGCAAATATGTACTCCTCCGTTCCAAAATAAGTGTCTCAACTTTGTGCATACTTTAGTACAAAGTTGTACTACTACTAAAGTTGACACTTATTTTGGAACAGAGGCAGCTAAAAAAACAATCCATGCAGTCCCTAGCCCTTGAACCGTGAACCCCGACCAGGCTTCAATTTGTCGGCAACGCTCGAGCTTCCTAATAAATGAAGTTTGCAACCTTTTAACCATCGGATCATTTTGTGCAGTTTCACCAAAATCGAGATGAGCATCCCTGTGGCAAAGAAATTGAAGAAGCGTGATTAGAATAAGATTACTAGGACTAGTTGATGAGACATAAACTCATCACAAATACAGTATGTAGAAGCCAGTAGAGGCATCGGGTATGTGCGGGGCAAAGAAGTAGAGAAATATCCACAGGGATTGATGTGGGCAGCTGGAGCAGTGGTGCAAGCCGGCTGTAAAGGGAGTTGTACATGTGGGACGTAGCTCAACCTTGAGGAGGGCGGATGGAGGCGGCAACTGCCCACGTCGCGGCAGTGAGCAAGGGACGAAGGCAACCTCACCGGCTTTGTGAGAGAACAGCGGGGACCCCTGATCGGGACGTGCCGACAGTGGGTTTTCGCCGTCGGCGACGGACACCGCATCTACACTAAGCATCCACCCCTTCCCCAGGCGGACGTGATCCGCCGAGATGTTAGAGATGTGGCCACGGTCGTTTTGTGTGAGAGAGTGTGAAGAGAGCAACCCAAGCAAGCAACCGTGTAGGCTGGCCCGTCCTGACTATGTATATAGTGGAGCGGTTTCCTTTTCTCTCCATATGAACCTATCATATTGCGTACGTGCCATTGAAGAAAAAAAATTATTTATAAATGACGCGGCACCTACTACTTGTTCTCCTATAACCTTGGGCTTGGCATATCCAAAATATTAACCTTGCGATTGGCTCTTCGCCTCTTCGGGAAGTCGAGCAATAATGGTAGTGCAGTATATATCGTTCTGGTTATATGAGACCAAATGAATTGCTGCACGTCCACCACGTGGGCGAGGGAGAGTGCTACTACATACAGAGCAAAATGAGTGTATGTACACTCTAAAATACGTCTATATACATCAGTGTTTGGAGTATGTACTAGTAGTTCATATTGAAATCTACTAAGGACATATATATTCCAAACAATATGATATAATCTCTATAACCAAGGTAGTAGGGATGAGGAGTAAACGGAGGGAGTAGTAAATTTTTCTCCTCGTCCTGCGAGCCACCGCGCACATGGGCGAGGGAGGAGCAAGCTTCACCTCATCCTGCGAGCCACCGCGCCCGTGGGCGGGGGAGATGGCGTACTAAGCAAGCTTCTCCTCGTTTTGCGAGTTGACAAGACACATCAAAAGTACTCCAGTGTATAGAGCTTTGCCTCTAAGGTAGGCCCCACATGGTTTGCCTCTTTTTTTTATTTTACATAACGCGTCAAGTCGCAATTTGTTTGTTCACCCGTGCTAGACGATCCTCCCTCCACCAAGTGGACAACCAGTATACGTGCCAAATTACCACGTGGGCTGCCTTTTTCGTACAGAAATGAGCTCCACCCTGTACCCGCGTGGGTGTGGTTGGGAAAGAGACGGGAGTACGTGCGCCGTGCATGCACCTCTTCTCTTCGTGCACGTCCCCCACCTACGTGGGTGTGCGTGAGAGATACAAACCACGTTCGTGAGTGTTTTTTGTTTTGTGGTGGGGGTGGGGGTGGGGTGGGGGTTGATTTCGTGAATTATTTGTGGGAATATGTGTCGATGACATCTCAAACAAAATTTTGCATGGAATGTGTGTGAAATGGAGGCCTATCCATATCATACATAGAGGGTCGGGCAATCACGAGAAGAGAGGGAGGGGTCATAGCTATCGGTAGAGTCGAAGAGAGGATCAAGTACGGGTGGGTGTGAGATCGATGAAGAGAGCCATCGAAATTGCGTGTGTGTGTGCAAGTCAAAGATATAGGGCGACTGGTGAAAGTGCAACTATCCCTAGGTGGTTTTGGTAATTCATAACAACATATAGCTCATTGAGCTAATGCTATTCCAAGATGAACATTTCAGGAAAGCTCAATGAATGGCATGGCATGGATGATGAAAGTGGATCCCTCAAAATGCTAATGACAAAGGATTGGCTCAAGCTCAAAAGCTCAAGACTCTTCATTTTATATTTTAGTGATTCAAGATCACATTGAGTCTATAGGAAAAGCCAATACTATCAAGGAGGGATGAGGTGTTGCTTAATGAGCCTTTTGCTTCATGTGCTTAGTGATATGCTCCAAAACCTCAGCTACTTTCTCACATCCACATATGACCTAAACCTAAAGCCAAAATCGGTCTCACCGATTCTTCCTATCCGGCGCCACCGATTCCATATGTCATAGCCACTGCCACAAACCCTAGGCAAATCGGTTCTACCGATAGGGATCTCGGTCTCACCGAGATGGGATTGTAATCTCTCTGTTTCCATTTCGTAACTTTTCGGTCTCGCCGAAAGAGCGGATCAGTCTCACCGAGATTGCAATGTAAACTCTCTATTTCCCTTTTGTATCATTTCGGTCTCACCAAAAGGAGCAAATCGGTCCCACCGAGTTTACCTGACCAACTCTCTGGTTAGCTAATTACCAAAATCGGTCTCACCGAGTTTGTTTAATCGGTCTCACCGAGATTACGTTATGCCCTAACCCTAACCATATCGGTCCTACCGAGATGCAAGTCAGTCCCACCGAAAACCCTAACGGTCACTAGGTTTACTAAAATCGGTCAGACCGAGTTTGTTGATTCGGTCCCACCGAGATTGGTAAATAGCGTGTACGGTTAGATTTTGTGTGGAGGCTATATATACCCCTCCACCTCCTCTTCGTTCATGGAGAGAGCCATCAGAACAAACCTACACTTCCAACTTACCATTTCTGAGAGAGAACCACCTACTCATGTGTTGAGACCAAGATATTCCATTCCTACCATATGAATCTTGATCTCTAGCCTTCCCCAAGTTGCTTTCCACTCAAATCTTCTTTCCACCAGATCCAAATCCTATGAGAGAGAGTTGAGTGTTGGGGAGACTATCATTTGAAGCACAAGAGCAAGGAGTTCATCATCAACACACCATTTGTTACTTCTTGAGAGTGGTGTCTCCTAGATTGGCTAGGTGTCACTTGGGAGCCTCAGACAAGATTGTGGAGTTGAACCAAGGAGTTTGTAAGGGCAAGGAGATCGCCTACTTCGTGAAGATCTACCGCTAGTGAGGCAAGTCCTTCGTGGGCGACGGCCATGGTGGGATAGACAAGGTTTCTACTTCATGGACCCTTCGTGGGTGGAGCCCTCCGTGGACTCGCGCAACCGTTACCCTTCGTGGGTTGAAGTCTCCATCAACGTGGAGGTACGATAGCACCACCTATTGGAACCACGCCAAAAACATCCGTGTCTCCATTGCGTTTGAATCCTCCAAACCTTTCCCCTTACTTTCTTGCAAGTTGCATGCTTTAATTTCCTCTGCTCATACACTATTTGCATGCTTGCTTGAATTGTGTGATGATTGCTTGACTTGTTCTAAGATAGCTAAAATCTGCCAAACTCTAAAACTAGGAAAAGGCTAAGTTTTTAATTGGTCAAGTAGTCTAAATACCCCCCTCTAGACATACTTCAAGGTCCTACAACTGGCCTACCGGAATGTTAGAGGGCACATGTCAAGTTTGTGTGTGGCAGGGAGACATGACTAGAGCGCTTGATGTATCGGTGTGTGGGGGGGTGGGTGGGGGAGGGTAGGCAGAGGCCTAACTATAGAGGTAGAACAACTCGTATATGTGTTGAGAAGGAGAGACCCAGCTATGTCATGAGGGAGATCGGTCGACATCCATACATAACTAAAGGACGGGAAATATGATGGGACAGAGAGAGAGAGAGAGAGAGAGAGGAGGAGAGGGAGGGAGAGGGTAGAGTGCTGGATGGGTGATGGAGTTGCTTCTCGAGATGTTGGGAGAGGCCTACTAGACAAACCGAGGTGCAACTGCAATGTTATCAATAAGAGTGGGGATGTGTTTACGTGTGTGCACGTGCGTGATAGATCTGTCGGGACGCATCCATGGATGATGAAGGGGAACCATGTGTTTGGTAAGCAAACCTAACTAGATCGGTAGATCAATTGTTCTTTGTCAGATGAAGGGAGATACACAACTAATGAGGTAGATCGATCGATGTGTGGGTAAAAACGAGTTATAAGGACCTAGCTGGCTATATGTATAGCAAGAGATCGGTCGGTGTACGTCCATTTGTTAGAAGCAAATAAGGCCCAGCAAGACGGATAGACATAGATAATGGAGCTAGGAGGTGGTGCGAGAGGCCCAACTACTAGCTGGATAGGGGGAGGAGTGTGCGGTTGTGAGATCGATTAAAAGAGGGGTGAGAGTTTACACGTGTGTCTGACCATATGAGATACACGAGGCAAGGACACATAAAGGAGGAGATTGAAGCTGTGTGTGTATGCTGTAGGCAGGCATCACTGGAGAGGTTTATCGATCGGTGTGTGTCGAAAAGGAGTTGTGGAGACTCTGGGAGAACGACCTAAAGGAAAAAATGAATGTGCCCGGTGGATAGAATGCCGAGGGAGGGGGAGGGCGAGGAGGGCGTGTGCATGCACGAGAGAAACTTAGTGGTAGCTACAAAGGTTAGAGGACTGTGTGGGTGTAAGAGACTAACAAAGATCATAATTTGATATGAAAGCGGATTCATATATTTGAATAGGAGATCATAGTGTCTTAAACATTGCGTGCATGAATATAGCGGTGATACACGTGCTGTGCACATGTTATAACATAATGTGATAATGCATGGCGTTTGCAACTCATGGCTAAATGCCGAACAATCTAAACCATACTATACATCAAACAATCTCACATTTTATTTGAATTTGTGGTAATGTGTGGTGTTTGCAACTCACATCTAAATACTTGTAGGCATAGGAGGTGGGGCACCATACATAATGTGATAAACACATTATACATATAAGACATGGTTTAGATTATGAAGATCTAGCTAGATCTAGAAATGTAATGTGATTTGAAATCAAAATAAAATGGATTCAAAAAATCTAGTTGGAGTTCATATAGTACACATAGTTCATATGTAACTCGATACTGATCATGTGGTGTGCTGTGAAGATAATACACAAACGATGGTTTAACTTGACAATAATGATGATTGTAGATCTTATTAAAACAGAGAAACGAATTCAAATGCTTTGACTTCACAACAATCATTACTGTAGATCTTATTCAAATTTAGTTCATATTGAAGCGGTAGTATATACGTTTGGAATGCACTAAAACGTTCATTTGAGTAGTAGGTTGCATGCATTATACACGTAGCAAAATATTTTAATTGAACATAACATGAATTCAAAGTTTTGAATGACATTTGAAGTGCGATTGATTTGGTACAGTACACGCTAGGCTTGTCCGGAAATTTCAACCCGCGCCTTGTTAGCCCGAAATATTTAAGATATATCTTTGTCTCGTTGTGCTCCGACAACTCCCTCCATCTCAACCCGCGCCTTGCTATTCCGAAATTACAACGCGCGTGAAAACTCCCACCTCCTGTGAAATCCCGACACGCGAAATGCCCGTGGTACCCCTGAACCGAAAGAACCGCCTCAAATCAGTGGGGGGTACTTTCGTAACTTACCCCACATTTTGGACAAGCGCGTCTCTAAGCCATGGTTCCCCACTGCCATCCCATCCCCCCACCCATTATACACCGAGGCCGCGAAAACCCGCGACGAAACCCCACACCCTGCTCCGTCCGCCACCCAGCCGGAGCTTCTTCCCCGACGACGTCGTCCACAGCAACACCTCAACGTCCCTCATCCACCGTATCGGATGAGGATCTGTGGTCGATTTCATCGTCCCGCCGGTTCAGCTACCCCGTCCTCCACCTCCAAGGAGCTGCCCCGATGTTCCCCTCGTCTTCCGCGCCACCTCCATTCCCACACCGCCGTCTTCACCTGCACCACCGGAAGAGCATCATCATCACTGTTTCCTCGGATGAAGCTGCGGCCTAATCGGCGCCACCAAAGAGGTTGTACACTAATCACCGGATTTTCTTCTTGATTCGATCTCACGGTGCTGCCCGAGCCGACACGGCGCGGTTCCATGCACGGCGGCGTCGCCGGCCACTTCCTGCATGGACTCGCTCCCTCGGCGGCGACGTCCACATCAGTAGGAGCTACTGCTGCTTTAGCTCTCGCTCGCGCTGCTGCTCTGCTCTTGCTCTCGGTCCCCTGCCTGGTCTGCTCTTGCTATTGCTCTTGCTCTTGCTGCTGCTCTCGCTCTTGCTCTTGCTTGCGATGCTGCTCCGATTTGGCTACACTTCAGTCGACTGAATCGACTTTTGGGTCAGTCGATTTCCAAGGGGTGGGCTCGCCGGGGTGAAGGAAGAACCAGCCACAGCGAGGAGGGGGGCTCGCCGGAGAGGTACCCCACTATCTATCTTAAGGTTCAGGATGGGGGCGGTGGTCGCCAGCGGTGGCGGGGCGTTGGCGGGGCGGTGGCGTGGGGATCGTCGGAGAAAAATCTCGGCACGGGGGGGCCAAGAGGGATGGCCGGGGCGGCGGCGGACCGGCGGTGGGGAGTGTTTTGAGGCGGGAGGCGGCGCACCACCGCCATGCGGCGGGGGCTGCTGTTTGGCTGTGGTGGTGGCGGCTCGAGGGGTGGAGGTTGAAGATGAACCGCATGCCCTTGATTTCGTATCCAACGGCTGCAAAATTGACTAACCAGAGATGACAAAGTCAGTCGACCGACGTGTAGCCTCACCTTGCTAGTGCGTTCAGTTTCGACAGCAAAATTCAGTTTCGACAGTTAGGTTCAGTTTCGACAGTTAAGTTCAGCTTCGACAGTTGGGTTCAGAGATGAGCAGCTGATGTATTTTACATCTAGCACTTTGTGGTTATGTATCTTACTCATGTATTGGAGATGCTATTAGAATTCCACTCAGGTTAACGTTGTTCGTTGTCTCTCTTGTCCTGCTTCAGCCTCGGCATCGTACAACTCACCAGAGCTGCTCCAACGACGAAACCCTCCATCACAGTGGAGCAGTACCTCGGGCTCCATCTCCAGACGCCTAAGATCTTCTTCCCCTCCTCCGACAGCAAAGTCAGCCGGAGCATCCTCACCGGCCAACCCAATCACGCTGAGATCGACATGGCTTCGCCAAAGAGGTTATACACTTATTGCATCTCTTTTTTACTCTACATGTTATATATATTGTCCACTGAGCACACGGATTTGTTCCTTTAGTGTCTCCTTGAAAGAAAAAACGTAGGAATATTAATTTTCACTTGTCCTCCTTTTCAAATTCCTATTCATGAAGCACAAGACTAAGAGATAGTAGCATAATAGCATTATAACCGTACATTTTCTTGTGGTTTGACTTAATCTCACCATGCTTCTTTGCATCCTGTGATCTTCCAATTGTTGTGAATCAAACACCCAGTTGGCGTAAATCCTGTGTTTTTAAATTCTCTGTTTTGCACGTGCATTCCTATCCTATTCCTGTCTATTTCCTATCCCTGCATTGTTGGAATCCTCCAATTCAAACGAGCCCTTACAGAATTACTTCTCTTACAGATAGTTGTCAAAGAAAACCTTGCGTGGTTTGTCCCGGTCCTGCTGCACCGTCGTCCACCCCAGCTCAGCTGCTCCAACGATAGAAGGGTCCAGCAGAGCAGGGATCCGGCCTCCAGACTGTCTTTCGCCGCCTCAGATCTTCTTCCCTGCCGCTGGCAGCCATGAAAACTGCATTACCATCATCAACCGAGCAGATGACCTCGTGGACTACACGGGTCCGCAAGAGAGGTCGCACTCTTTCGTGTCTGCTTACGTTATGCATCGCTTAATATTACATGCTACTTTATCGTCCTGTTCACCGATTAGACTCTGAGTCAGCTCCAAACTAATGGTCAAACTTGAGTTTTTAAATGGTTGTGGGGTACATATCGGGGCCGCTATCAATAGTATCTATCTACTATCTGGTTAATCTCCGGTGTCTACTATGAGTTTCATGTTGGGTGGGAAACAAACAATAAAGAAGCCATTATCTGTATTTATTAACTGAAGCCATTATCTGCCTGCTATTATTGGTTTTGGGTCTATCCACAGGTTGCTACCATCACTCTGGATTTCTGCATGCACTCCTTACATAATCTCACTATGTTTTATTCCTATGCATGACAGTTATTGTAAACAATGGAACTGAACATGTAGAGCAAAAGAGACGAGCCTTGCGTGGCAATATAATTTCATGCAGACGTCGCTCCATGGTAGGCACAAAGGCAGCCCCCCTCCACGCATTTCGGATTGTAATCGAGAGGAAGATATCTTTTCTGAGGGGGATTCAGAAGGAGAAGATAACTCCTATTTACCCCCTGAGGTCTTCGCTCTAACTTGGCTTGCTGATGTTGGTTATATCATGCATATGGTGTCTTGCATTGCTTACTTTATACATCAAATATGTCATTTGCTTAGTTTAGACATCCTTTGTGCGAATGCCATCTGTTTTGTTTATTCATTGTTTATGTGAATTATGCAACGCCACCTTGTTTAGCCAAGCATCATATATGTGAATTTTGCAATGCCATCCTGCTTAGCCAGTCATCTTATATGTAAATTATATTACATTCATCAACAATGTTAGTACATTCAACTGCTCTTCGTGTGCATCAGCCATTTGACACGGTGATGGCAAATTCTGGAGTGAAAACAAGGTCTTCTGAGCAGACTATGCTATCTGACGAAGCACATATCTCGCTGGTTACGGATAGGTCCTCAGAGGAGGATTCAGAGACAGATGACCAGTCCTATTCCCCCGAAGTGTATGCTCTAACTTGGCAGGGTTATGTTGCTCATATCGTTCGTATGGTGTCTCGCATTGCTATGCCATTTGATTAGTTTAGACATGCTTTGTGTGAATGCCACCTGTTCAGTGTCTAATTACCATATATGTGAATTATGCATTGCCATCTTGTTGCAAGACATTATATATGTGAATTACACAATGCTATCTTGTTGCAAAGGCATTATATATGTGAATTATGCAATGCCATGTTGTTTAGCCAATCATCATGTATGTGAATTATATCATGCTATCATTTTTTTGTATTACGTGTTCCATTTGTCGACAACGTTTGTATATTTAACTACTCTTCCTGTGCATCAGCCATTTGAAGCGGTGATGGAAGTATCTGGAGGGAAAACAAGGTATTCAGAGCAGACAATGCTACCTGCTGAAGCAGACATCTTGCTGGCTACAGAGAGCTCCTCAAAGGAGGATTCAGAGACTGATGACCAGTCCTATTACCCCTCCGAGGTCTAAGCTCAAACTTGGCAGGGTTATGTTACCCATGTCATGCATGTTGTCTTGCATTGCTTAGTTTTTACATCATATATAGATTTCCATCTGCTTACTTGCTTACTATATAAATCATATATTTGAATTATATCATGCCGTCATGTTTACATAGTACATACACATAATCTATCTGAATTATGGCATGGCAACCCATTTAATAAAGACATCATATAGTTATATCATCTCATCCTGTTTAGTGTTTACAGTCATCTTATTTAGAATTATGGCATTCTATCCATGAATGTATGTGAATTATGGCATGCCAACCTATTTAATAAACACATTATATAGTTATGTCATGTCATCCTGTTTACATAATCTCATATTTTGAACTATGTTTTTCCATCTTTTTTAGTTAGCCATCATAATGTGAAATTGTGTCATGCTATCCTGTTTAGTTAGCCATCATATATGTGAAATTGTGTCATGCTATCCTGTTTGGTTAGACAACATAAATATGAATTATTTCATGCCCTCTTTTATTCCCCACTATCCATTGCACCTGTCTATCATACAATGTCTATACTTTCAATTACTTTTCTTGTTTATCAGCCATTTGAATTGGAGAGCGTGCTGGTAGAATCTAAGGGAGTAACAACACGGTCTTCAGAAAAGATAGTGCTACCAGTTGATGTAGATAGAACCACAGTTGTACTTGCCCAAGGACCAGATCCACCACACATAACCCAGACTCTCGCAGATTGTACCCCTACCCAGTTGGACAGAGAACCAGCTACACCCCTTTTAACCCCAACCCCGACAGATAGTAACCGAGTTCCAGTTGACACAGCACCGTCTTCACCACAGAGCACCCAAACACGAGCGGTTAGTAAGGGAACTGCAGTGCCCAAAGCACGAGGACCACCACTCCGAATCCCAACTCAACGCTTAAAGGAGAAGAAGATTTGTTCTCAGGTCAGGTTCTGTAGCTATGGTTCATACTCCTTTGCTCTTGCATTACTGTATTTACTCATACCAACTATTTTCAAATTTGAAGGATGGAATTGAAACTCCAATGGCGCAACAGGTATGTTTTAAACCTGTTTCTTTACCTGGTTTGATGTTGTAACCTGCTCTATGTTGATTTCAGTTTCAATTGAATAAACAGTTATGTTCTCATGTCATGCACATTACAAGTGTTGTTATTGCTCTATAGTTACCCACACTTATATTCTGTCTATTCTGCTTTGTCTTGAACAAATATTATTTGAACTGTGTCTCTATCTTGATTTGGCAACAAAAACTAGAATGATATAGACCATAAAGTGAGCATGGCACATAGATATATGTTTGTTTCATGTTGTTATCATGTCCACTTTACTACTGAACTCATTTACCAAATGAGTTTCATATACAACATGGTAAACATGTGATGTGTCTGCTTGTTTCTCTTTTAGAATGCGGACAAAATATTGGAGAACAGTACCGCGTTATCCAATGGTAAAGGAAGTAATGCAAATAAGGTTCAAGATAGTGAGACATCCCTGTTGGTCTCCAAGAAAGCTGATAAAAACTATCTTGACGACAGTGAGGGAACCCAAAAGTCCTGTCTTGATGTAGTGTTCGATTCTCGGCCACTATCTGCTGGCACAAGCTCTTGAACTTGCTGCCTGAATCAGTTCGTCTCTTGAGTCTCACCTTCAAGTTGAAAGACATCGATCGAGATGTGCTTTGACAGAAGTCAAGGACTAAGGAAGTCCCTCAGAATTCAGATGCATATTTTACGGTGCAACAACAAGTTACTGGAGGATTTAAGCGCCAAACAAGAGAAAGTTAATAAGCTTGCTAACCATCTTGCCAGCATTATGGGTACCCAGGATATTGTTTCTTGAGATCTTCTGAAGTGGTTTCAGTTCTGGATTTGTTTTGCTGCGGCTTTTATTTGCGTTGGTCGCCAACTTTGACAACCAGTGTATATGATATGCTACTTTGTTCCTATATTTGCACTGGTGGCGAACTTTGATGCCCAGTGGATGTAATATGTGTAACAGCCGTGATAACCTAGCATAAGTTGCTTGCTTATTTATTTCCTTGTTGTCTTGTTTATTTGTTTGCTTGTAGTCAGTGCAATTCTTTTCGAAACTAGGCCACAATAACCATGGGCTAATATTTACTGTAGTGACACTGGGCCTCCTACGGCCGTAGAAATAGTGGGCCTTCTTCGGGCTGTAGAAACAGTAGGCCTTCTACGGGCCGTAGAAACAGTAGGCCTTCTATGGGCCGTAGGAACAATGGGCCTTCTACCAGCCGTAGGAACAATGGGCCTTCTACGGGCCGTAGAAACAATGTGCCTTCTACGGGCCGTAGAAACAATGGGCCTTCTACGGGCCGTATCATCAATGGGCCTTATACGGGCCGTATGACCATAACGGGCCATCGTTAATAGGCTGTATTTGATGACGCTATGAAAACGGCCGAACGTATTAACGGACCACAAACGGGCCGATGTAAACACGGGCTGAATTTGGCCCACAAGCAAAAAATGACAATAACGGGCCGTAAGTAAACGAATGCTGGAAATGATCCCAAGAATAAATGGGCTCTGAGAAGGCCGAAAGATAACATTTGCTGGAAATGGCCCAACTGAATAACGGGCCCTTAATGGGTATAAAGTGATATCTTTGTTCATTACGGGCGGTTTCACCACGGCCGTTAGTGGGTGTAAAGTGATACACTATTCATTGCGGGCCGGTTTCACCACGGGCCGTTAATAGGCCAAGAGTTACACAGGGCCTCAGATGGGCCGAAAGACGTCATGGGCCATACATGGGCCAGAAGTGAAAACGGGCTGGAATCATATTGGATGGCCCAGATGTCGCTACTGGGCCTAATTCGGATAGGGCATAAGGGGCCTTGGGTTAGCGGGCTGTAAATGGGATATATGGGAACAGGCCGTTAATAGGCTTTCCATGGGCCGGCCCGCCACCTTTTGACCAAGTCAAACGGGCCGGCCTTTTCACAAGAATGGGCCTCTGTTGGGCCGTGCCACGTGTCGACCTATCATAGGCGCCTTTTGTCCAATGAGTGGATGACATCTGTCCCAACGGTGAGCCGACACATGTTTCCTCCAGCCAATGATGATTTTACACATGGAAAATCCCCATTGGTCGGGGCTGTTAACGGGTTATCGGATCCAAAACCCGACCCGATAGCTTAACGGTGTTCCGTTACGGTGGATGCCACGTGTCGGTCACCCTTGACGAAAGTAGTTCTGTGACGCACGATTTATCGTCATGGAAGTGGACACTTCCGTGATGATAGTTTTGGTAATGTCATCGAACACTTCTACGACAGCACAGGTATGACTATCTTGATTCTATCATAAATTTGTCATGGATGTACATGCAAGACAAAAAACGCGACCTACTGTGGCAAACATGTATCATCACGGAAGTGTATTTTTTTGTAGTGAATTATGATTCCAAATCAAAGGATCAAAAGCAGACGCTCTGGTTAATCATGGATAAGTTGAGTAGGCTTAGGGGTACAATCGACGGCAAATTGATTGGTCGATAACCCACTCAGGTTCAAAATGACATCTGAGCTGGAAAGATAATTTATAAGGATCAACCGATGATTGCGGGGACTCTCCCTCATGTTGAATCAATAGGATCAAAAAGACGGCGTCAATGGAGACTAATGAATATAGCCAGACATATGGGAAGCATCCATAATGCAAACAGACAAGTATTTGCAGAGCAATAAGCTGCTAAGGATTTTTGGAGGATCGAATAGTATTTTGAAGACTTTTGTGAAACAGAAGAACAACTGGGGAGAAACAAATCCTCGGTATGTGTGAGGATTAATTTGTAGGTGTATTCAGGGGAGAAGAAACCGCAAGGCAGTAGGCACAAGGGATTCTCGGAGCAATAGAGAGAATTTCGGGGTATCTTGTAATAACAAGATCAATGGATAATGATTGTATGAATGACAAGTGTACGTGGTTATCCATCGGGGTTTACAGATGGAAAGGAATTGCTAAAACGATGGCACAGAGTCTCGAGAGAACATCGTAGAGTATCTTCGGAATCTCCTGGTATAGCAGGTGAACATCTGTAATAAGGGGCTCTCTGGGAGAAAGTAGTTACGAGAACCTAGAGTCAGATTTAGAAAAATCATTTAACCCGAATAGAAAAGAGATCAGAGTGCCAGAGCAAAGATCGAGGAGTAAAAGATCCTAATACCACCCAAATGGCGACGTGGGCCCATGGGCCGCACAACCATGTTAGTAAAACAATTTTCATCGACTAGACTCAACTTCGACCATGGAGTTGGAAAGGAGGATTCCTACAGGCAGTCGGCTCTGATACCAACTTGTGATGCCCCAGATTCAATCATACACTAATCATGCACGCAAACATGTACGATCAAGATCAGGGACTCATGGGAAGATATCACAACACAACTCTAAAACATAAATAAGTCATACAAGCATCATAATACAAGCCAGGGGCCTCGAGGGCTCGAATACAAGTGCTCGATCATAGACGAGTCAGCGGAAGCAACAATATCTGAGTACAGACATAAGTTAAACAAGTTTGCCTTAAGAAGGCTAGCACAAACTGGGATACAGATCGAAAGAGGCGCATGCCTCCTGCCTGGGATCCTCCTAAACTACTCCTGGTCGTCGTCAGCGGGCTGCACGTAGTAGTAGGCACCTCCAGAATAGTAGGAGTCGTCGTCGACGGTGGCGTCTGGCTCCTGGACTCCAGCATCTGTTTGCGACAACCAGGTAGAAGGGAAAGGGGAAAAGAGAGAGAAAAGCAATCGTGAGTACTCATCCAAAGTACTCGCAAGCAAGGAGCTACACTACATATGCATGGGTATATGTGTAAAGGGCCATATCGGTGGACTGAACTGCAGAATGCCAGAATAAGAGGGGGATAACTAATCTTGTCGAAGACTACACTTCAGCAGCCTTCGCCTTGCAAAGATGTAGAATGTAGTAGATCAAGTCCTCCAAGTAGCATCAGATAGCATACTCCTACCCGGCGATCCTCTCCTCGTAGCCCTGTTAGAGAGGGACCACCGAGTTGTATCTGCACTTGGAAGGGTGTGTTTTATTAAGTATCCGGTTCTAGTTGTCATAAGGTCAAGGTACAACTCCAAGTCGTCCTGTTCTCAAGATCACGCCTATTCAATAGATTAACTTCCTGCAGGGTGCACCACATAACCCAACACGCTTGATCCCATTTGGCGGACACACTTTTCGGGTCATGCCCGCCTCGGAGATCAACACGTTGCAGCCCCACCTAGGCCAACAGAGAGGTCAGCACGCCGGTCTAAACCTAAGCGCACAGGGGTCTGGGCCCATCGCCCTTAGCACACCTGCACGTTGCGTGGGCGGCCGGAAGCAGACCTAGCAACCTCCATTACAAAGGAAGTCACGTTACGTGGTCCAATCTGGCGCGTGCCGCTTAGTCGCTGATGTCACGAAGGCTTCGGCTGATACCACGACGCCGAGTGCCCATATATTTCCCACGTAGTTGGTTAGTGCGTATAGACCAAATGGCTAGACTCAGATCAAATACCAAGATCTCGTTAAGCGTGTTAAGGATGTAACCGCGGACACTGACAGGGCCAGGCCCACCTCTCACCTAGGCGGTCTCAACCTGCCCTGTCGCTCCGCCACAAATATCCACACAGAGGGCTGTTGGGACAAAGGTCCTTTCAGCCCCCAATCCGTGAATCACTCGCGGGTGCTCCACGAGCCGACCCGACTTTAGTCACCACATGTATCATGTATAAAGTATATAGTATATACCCGTGATCACCTCCCGAAGATCACGGCCCGATAGTATAGCATGGCAGACGGACAAGAATGTAGGGCCACTGATGGAAACTAGCATTCTATACTAAGCATGTAGGATTGCAGGTAAAGGTAACAACATTAGTAGCAAGGACAGGCTATGCATCAGGATAGGATTAACGGAAAGCAGTAACATGCTACACTACTCTAATGTAAGCAGTATAGAGAAGAATAGGCGATATCTGGTGATCAAGGGGGGGCTTGCCTGGTTGCTCTGGCAAGGAGGGGTCATCTTCGGTGTAGTCGAACACACGGACATCGGCACCGGTCTCAAAGTCTACCGGAAAGAAGTAACGGAGGGGGAACACAATAAATAACAGAGCAATCAAATGTAACACAAAGCAAGACGCGACAATATGCGGTGCTAGGGGTGACCTAATGTAGTGGTAGGTGATACCGGCGAAGCGGGGAAAGTAATCCCGGTGTTTCGCGTTTTCGGACAAATGAACCGGAGGCGGAAAGTTGCGTGTTTGCTATGCTAGGGATGTGTGGTGGACGAACGGGCTGCGTATCCGGATTCGTCTCGTCGCTCTAAGCAACTTTCATGTAGAAAGTATTTTCATCTGAGCTACGATTTATTTTATATTAATTTTAAAAGATTTAAATCATTTTACAATTAATTTAATTATTTTAATTCAACAGTGTTTGCTGACGTCAGCAGTCAACAGAGGTGTTGACTGGTCAAACTGACGTGTGGGTCCAGTGGGACCCACCTGTCATTCACTGTTAGGCTAATTAGGGATTAGGTTAAACTAATTACTGTTTATTTAAACTAACAGGTTAATTAGATTAATTAAAGAGGATTAATTAAATTAATTAATTATAAATTTTATTAATTCATTTTTACTTATTTTATTTTATTTTATTAAAAAAAGTTATGGGGCCGGGTCCCACATGTCAATGGCCCTAGGGGCCTAACGGGTCGGGCGCTGGCGAAAACGGGGCGGAGCCCCATGGTGGCAGTGGCCTCGGCCACCAGAGGGCTTGCACGCGTGGGCCCATAGAGGCCGTTCATCGCCCACAGCCAGGAGCTGCGGCGGCGGTGATGGGCAAGGCCAGCAGGAGCGGGCGTGGCCTGGCGCTGCCCGGCGGAGGAGGACGTGGCCCGGCGTAGCCAGCTGTGGCCGGGCGCGGTAGGTAGCAGGGGGGAGGTAGGCAGCGGTGGGGCGCCTGCGTCGGTGAAATGAGATGCGGGGGGCATGAACGCACGCCAGATGAGGGGCGCGCCCGGCGAGTGGGGTCTCACGCTGCTGGCGCCTTGCCGGCGGCGGAGCCGACGCGCTGTGGCGCTGAACAGGTGAGGGAGCGGGCTGGCTGCGGGAAGGAGTGAGCCCGGGGTGGGCGTCGGAGTTGGCCGCCGGCGCGGCGATGGCCCGCGGGTCTAGAGGCGGAGGCGGGGCACGGTGTGCACGGTGGCAGAGGGGAGTGAGGAGGACCGGGGTCCTCACCGTGAAGCATAGGGACGGGGCAGTGGGACGCGAGGTGGATGTCGGAGACATCGTCGCAGGGGAGGCAGACCAGCGGAGAGGTCCGGCGAGGCCTTCGGGCGGCGGCGGCGCGGTCGATCCATGCGCGGGTCGTCGGGCGGGCGTGGTCGCCGTCGGCGTGGCGAGGGCGCCGAGGGAGAGGTGACGGGCCATGAGGATTTAGGGGGCGGGGCGGGCGAGGCGGCACGGCGACGACACACTGGTCGGCCCGATCCGATCTGGATCGGGGGAGAGGAAGAGACGAGGGAGTGAGGGGGGAGTGGGTTGGTTTGGTTAGGGTTTCGGGATGGAGTGAGGGTTATGGGGAGTGGGGGTGGGCCGACTAGGTTACTGGGCTGGCCGGTTAGCTGGGCTGTGGCCTAGGGGGGTGGCCCTTGTTTTATTTTTGTTAGTTTGTTTTTCTGCTTTTTTATATATTTATTCTTTCATGTTTTATTTTAGTTTCAGCAAAATATACACTTGGCATCTAAATTAGTATTTCAACTTAGTCCATGGTCACAAAAAGGTTTAACCCCCAAATAAAATAGTTTAGTATTTTATAAAATTCAAAAGGCATTTATCTAGTTGTTTTAGCTACTGTTTAAACCATTTTAGTGCATTCAAGCATTTTATAAAAGTGTGGTTTCTTCACCTAAATTACCTGGGCTTTATTTGTCACCGTTTGAACTTTTTTTTAGTTTTGACATTTCAAAACATTACTAGTTTGACTTTATTTTACATTTGAATTCTGAATCGGTTTTGAACTACGCGTGATTTACAACAATAATCGATGTGACGTGGCATCATTTGGTGAGAGCTACTGTAGCTTAATTATCCGGGCGTCACACCCAGCGCAAGCCCTGACCCAATCCTAATGCTGCCGCCAACGTGTCCGTCCGCCACCAGGAACTGAGGAGATTAGTAAGAGAGGATACAATGGCGGGAAGATTAGTAAGAGAGAGTACAACCATATGAGTGAAGCTGAAAGGAAGACGCAAAGAAAGGCTGAGCACAACTCAACCAGATGAACAACATCCACTAAGAGAGGACTAATACAACCATGCCATAAGCCAGCAGAGAGCTGAAGATGAAGTAGACAGCAGCCTGGCACCAAGTTGCAAGAGAAGATGCATGTAACGCCCCGGATTCGATGCGCCAGGTGTCTCCCAGTTATTCGCCATCGTTGCCATGTCGTTTGCTTGCGTGCTACATTTTGCCATGTCATCATGTGCATTTCATTGCATACGTGTTCGTCTCATGCATCCGAGCATTTTCTCCGTTGTTCGTTTAGCAATCCGACACTCCGATGTCCTCCGGCGTCCCCCTTTTGTCTCTTGTTGTGAGCGTGTGTTAAACATTCTCGGAATGGACCGAGATTTTCCAAGCGGCCTTGGTACACCACCGGTAGACCGCCTGTCATCTTTCGTGCCATTTCGAGTCTGTTTGATACTCCAACGGTTAACCGGGGAACCGTAAAGGCCTCGCGTGTGTTGCAGCCCAACACCCCTCCACCACAGCCCATGAGCCCATCCAAACCCCCTCCATGCTCTCAGTCGTTCAATCATGATCATGTGGGCGAAAACCGCACCTCATTTGAACTCCCCTAGCTCCCTCTATCTATATATTTGCACCTCCCCTCTGAAAATTCGCGGATGAACCCTAGATCCACTCCTCCCCGCGCATCCGGACGCGTCCACGTCGCGCCGACATGTCCACTGCCGCCGCCACATCACTCCAACCAATCAAGTGGCGCCACCTCACCCCATCGACCGCTCCCGGCCAACGGGAGCGCGCCACGTCGCCCTCCCCTCTCTCCCCGCTCCGCCGCGCCCGCCCGCGCAGCGACTGGCCCCGAGCCGCGCGCCGCCCGCCGCTGTTCGACGCGCCGCCTCGCCGCCCGCCCATGGCTCCGCCACGCCGCCTCGGCCACGCGATCCCCACGCATCCCACAGAGCCACGCTGTTCCGCCGACCGCCGCCGCCTCCCGTCTCCCGGCGCCTCGCCGCCGGTGCGCCGTGGCTAACTCCGGCCGGATCCGGCGAGATCCGGCCCGGAACCCCGCGGGTGGATGAGATCCACCAGGAGGTGAACCAAACGCCCTCGCCGCGCCCCGGATCTCTTCGTCCCGGATATCCTCGTCCCGCGTTGACTTTCTCGCGAGGTGAAATTCTGCCAAGTCCCTGAGATTTTTGCATTCTGGTGCCCTCTTTGGCATGCCATAACTCCTTGCATATAGCCCCATTCATGCATATTATATATCTAAATGTTCGCTGTGAGATGATCTTCGTTTCATTCCATTGTGCCATGCTTGGTTGAGTCCATCTTGATGCTCTAATCATCGTTGCAAGAGTGCTATATGATGTTAACTGCTGTCTGTTAACAGAACTAGCTGATTTGTCTTTTTCGTTGCATTTGTTGCATGCATATATGCTCATGAGCTCTACATGTGCTTCGATCTATGCCATGCCATCTTTACAGGGGTGCTTGCCATTTATTTTTGTGATCTATTTGGTGACTAGCACAAGCATGCAAACTAGGCTTCGTGATGTTGCTGATTTCAGTGACTTAGGATTTTACCAAGTCTTTGTTCTGCTGTTATTTTCATGCCATGTATTCATGTTGCTACAGTGAGATCCATGACTCTTTTTAGTATGTTCAGTAAGGATGTTTTGGACATATGGTTATGGTCTATCTATCCATGCCCATGTTTGCATTTATGGAGTGCCCTAGCATGCCTTAGTCTTGCTCTACTTTTGCTATAAAATGTTCCTGGCAGATTGTTTACATGTTAATCAATTTTGCCAAGGTTGTTGTAGTTGATCCTTGCATGCTATGAGCTTGTTCTTGCCATGGTTAGTTTCATAAACATGCCTTCTTGCCGATTCTATGCTTATCTTGTCATGAAATGCCTTGAGATGAGTGAATCGAGCTTGAAAGATGCCTTCATAATTTTGTCTATGCCATGCACTGTTATTTTCACTAAGTCTGAACCTGGTAATAAAACTTGCTATGTTTTCATGGGTGCCATCATATCTTCTATGCCTTTTTGGCACATGATCAGTAAGGGACTTTTTTATATGAAATTATTAGATTCATGCAATTCCTTTGGTTGCCATGATAAGTTCCTGTAGCATGTTGTTTGATAGCTCTAAACATTGCAACCTGATGTTATTCCTGCCATGTCCAGTGATTTCCACTAAGTCTGTGAACCTGTTATTATTTGCAATCTTGCCATGTCCTTTTGAGCATATTATATTAGTTTCTGGAGATATCTCAGTGCTCATGTTTTGTTATGCTTTATCTGTACATCACGTGCATGCTTTTCTTTTCATGTTGTGGTCTGTAGCATGTTGCTTTGGTGCTTGCAATATGCCTAGTTGCTGTTTTGGACAACATGCCCTTTAAACTTGTTTCATGTGTATGTGTTGAACCTTTGCTCCGTTTTGTGTGTGCTGTTTATGAAACTTGCTTAGTTTTGCATGTAGTTTCATGTTACCTTGTTGCATCCATGTTTTGAGTGTGTTTGCTTGAGGTTTGATTGCATTTTGCACCAATGCCATGTTTAACTTGGTTTGCTCATATCTTCTAGGCCGTAGCTCCGAATCTAATGAACTTTATATGTAACTTGACTAGAATTTGATGAAGATCATCGTGGTGCATCTTAACTTGCTGTTTAACAACTTCAATATAAGGTTTATTCAGATCTGGACCAATTTTGAAATTAGCATATGAGGACTTACCGGAGTTGGTATATGTTGTTTCCGGCCTCACTTAAACTTGCTTTGATGTGTTGTTCTTGTATGCTTCATCTCTTGCCATGAGTAGCTTCGTGTAGCCTTGTAATGCATCATACTTGGTTGAGCATCATGCCTTGTTCATGTGTGGTGTGTTTACCATGTTGTGTGCTTCTTGATAGTTCCCGTGTCGTTGCGATCGTGAGGATTCGTTCGTCTACGCTTGGTTCGTCTTCATGGCTTCATCTTCTTCATGGACTCGTTCTTCTTCCTTGCAGGATTTCAGGCAAGCTGACCGTCACCTTAGATCTCACTACTATCATTGCTATGCTAGTTGCTTCGTTCTATCGCTATGTCGTGTTTCCTACCACTTTCTTATCAAGCCCCCCAAATTGCCATGAACCTCTAACCTTTGTCACCCTTCCTAGCAAACCGTTGTTTGGCTATGTTACCGCTTTTGCTCAGCCCCTCTTATAGCGCTGCTAGTTGCAGGTGAAGATGAAGATTGCTCCATGTTGGATTATGTTTTTGTTGGGATATCACAATATCTCTTATATTATTAATGCATCTATATACTTGGTAAAGGGTGGAAGGCTCGGCCTTACGCCTGGTGTTTTGTTCCACTCTTGCCGCCCTAGTTTCTGTCATATCGGTATTATGTTCCCGGATTTTGCGTCCCTAACGCGGTTGGGTGATTTATGGCACCCCCTTGACAGTTCGCTTTGAATAAAACTCCTCCAGCAAGGCCCAACCTTGGTTTTACATTTGCCTCACCTAAGCCTTTTTCCCTTGGGAGTCGCGCGCCCGAGGGTCATCTTTATTTTACCCCCCGGGTCAGTGCTCCTCTGAGTGCTGGTCCAAACCGAGCGATGTCCGGCTCCCCCTAGGCAACCAGGGTCTATGCCAACCCGACGTCTTGCTCATCCGGTGTGCCCTGAGAACGAGATATGTGCAGCTCCTATCGGGATTTGTCCGCACATTCGGGCGGCTTTGCTGGTCTTGTTTTACCATTGTCGAAATGTCTTGTAACCGGGATTCCGAGTCTGATCGGGTCTTCCCGGGAGAAGGAATATCCTTCGTTGATCGTGAGAGCTTGTGATGGGCTAAGTTGGGACACCCCTGCAGGGTTTGAACTTTCGAAAGCCATGCCCGCGGTCATGTGGCAGATGGGAATTTGTTAATATCCGGTTCTAGTAAACTTGAAGTAAACTCTTCTAAAATACACCAATCACGTGCGTAACCGTGAATGTCTCTTTTCAGGGTTGTTCGAGAGGAGAACACGGTTTTTGGGTTATGTTTGACGTAAGTAGGAGTTCAGTATCACTTCTCGATCATTACTAGTTGACGACCGCTTGCTAAGCTCCTCTTCTCGCTCTTGTTTCGTAAGTTAGCCAACATACATGCTTAGTCGCTGCTGCAACCTCACCACTTTACCCCTTCCTTACCCATTAAGCTTTGCTAGTCTTGATACCCATAGTAATGGGATTGCTGAGTCCTCGTGGCTCTCAGATTACTACGACACCAGTTGCAGGTACAGGTTATGCGATGATCTTGATGCGATAGCGATGTTTACTTGTGTTGGAGTTCTTCTTCTTCTTCTTCGTCGATCTTGGGTTAGGTTCCTGGTCGGCAGCCTGGGCTAGCAGGGTGGATATTGTTTGAGTTTCTGTTTCTGTTTCACCCGTAGTCGGATGTTGAACTTATGTATGATGTATTGTTGTATTCATGTGACATTGTATGTCTTGGATGTATCCCCACTATTATGTAATGTTGATGTAATGATATCCACCTTGCAAAAGCATCTTCAAGATGCGCTTCTATCCTTAGTGGGACCTTCGAGTTCCTTTAGGATAGGGTCGCATCTTGGGCGTGACAAGTTTGTATCAGAGCCTCGACCGACCATAGGAGCCCCCTTGATTGATCGTGTAGTTTGGCCGATGTCGAGTCTAGAAGAAAACCTTTTCAGAGTCTAGTTATATCGGAGAGTAGGATTTCTTTTTACTCCTCAGCCCCTTCATCGCTCTGGTGAGAAATCTCGACGTAGGTGTTTTGAACTACTCCTCTTCCCCTTTAAATTTTTCTTTAGGATCACGCGGTTAGTTTTCGTTCGTTGTCCATACTCTTTTCATCCGGTGCTTCTCTCGTCGAATTGATTCAAACCCTCTTTGTCTTTTGGGAGATCAATCCTCAGCTCTTTTCAATCGACGTTGTTTTCCCCATCCGAAGTTGTCTTTCTTTTTCCCACCCGCCCTCCCTTCTTCTTCTCGGAACCGGAGTCTGTAATCGAGTATCCATCCTACTCGTGCGAAGCCTTTGCATTCTCTCCTCAATTATTTCAACCGGTGCTTTTCTCTTCAAGATATTCGTCGATTCCTCGTTCAAGTTGCCTGTGTTTTTTCCCACCCTCCCACCCTATTTATTCCCGGAGTCTGAGTCTCTATTCAAGTATCAATTTCATTCGTGCGGAGTCTCTTTAGTATTTCTCTATTCTCTCAATGGGCGAATTCTCGCCTAGTTAATCATTGTTCGTCTCATTTCCTTTTTCGGTAGATCCAAATTCAAGTTTTTCGTTGTTGATCATATTCTTTCCCTCAGCTCAAATATTTCCCTCTGATCGTTCACCTTTCGCCATTTAATCCTTCCGGAGTGCTGAAGACATCTCAGAATATTCGTGGTTGCTTTCAATTATTTCGAGGTTATCACCTCATTCAAATCTTTCAATCGTTCTGGTGCATCATTTCTCATTCAAACAATCCGTTCCAACGGTGTTTCTTTTCAGTGGGCCCTAACCCACAGGTCTTTTCCGAGGATCTTACCTGGCTCTTCTAATTTTCTGGAGCTTTTCTCAAATCCTTTTTGGAAGTTTGACGTAAGTATGGATTCCATCAGTCAGATGCCTTCTCCAAGATAGCTTCCAAATTCTTTTATGTTCAGTTCAATCTTCCCTGTTGGGGATATTACCACTGGGCGTAAACCGGACGGGACAGGCCAGGTTAACTTCATCAGTAGTCAAGTATACTAGAAGACCGTGGGGATATTCTATAAAGGGCCCAAGGCCCAGAACCGGTTTAAGGCTTGTAGCCATGGACCGGCATTAGTATGTAACTTGTGTTGTAAGTTAGAAATACTAGAGACCGAACCAGACACGTCTATGAGCCGGTCTCGGGACTCTGCAATCCGACGGGCGTCACCCATGTATATAAGGGGACGAACCGGCGGCGATTCAGGACAAGAGACCACAACTCGAGACTTAGGCGAGGCTTGTTTCCTCCCTAGTCATCGAAACCCCCATCAATTCCATCACAACTAGACGTAGGCTTTTACCTTCATCGAAGGGGCCGAGCTAGTATAAACTCTCTTGCGTCCTTGTGTCCGCTTTAACCCCTTTAAGCTAACCCGTAGCGATGGCTCCACGACTAAGTCCTTTCATGAGGACATCTGCCGTGACAAAACCACGACACTCCTTTTATTCTTTCGGAGTGTTTCAACAAATTTCTTAAAGGTGTTTCTCGTCGTCTTTCTCATCTTTTCAAGACTGAAGTAGATTTTTCCCTAAATCTTGTCCGTTCTCCCGGAGATTCGTAGCGCTAGCTTGATGTTGTCCTATCAAATTGTTTCCAGTAGCGCAATTCGTTTCATCCATCCGGAGTATTTCATGAGTTGTTTTTTGTATCAATCATCCGGAGGCCATCTTGTCGGAATAGTTCCTCGTTCTAAGTTTTCAGCTTCTTTCTCTCAATTATTCTATATACGTGCCCCTTCGTTCATCTCAATATTCTTCCGGTGCTTCGTTCAAGTATAATCCAAGCACTTCGCGATCTCTTTGTTCACTTTTCTCTAAATTCCCTCAAGTATCTTCGTGCTTTTGTAATTCTTCCCGGCGATTCATTCTCTTTTCTTCTTTCATTTTCATTTCTAACGGTGGTTCCTTCACCATTCCTATTCCTTGTCGACATATCGCCCTTAATCTTTCCCAACGCGAATAAGTAGTATGCAAATCCATTGCTTTGCATCAATTTAATTGGTGCAGGATAAGCATAACGTAATTCTTATTCTTCTTTCATCAAGTTGATTAATTCCTTCCTTCGGAGATTATTCATGTTGAATAATTTCTCGGTTCTAAGTTGTCCGTATTTTCTTTTCCGGAGTTCCAAGCTTCTCGCTTGTTCCGTCTTGAAGCTCTATCTGAATCATCGCAAGGCTTAACCTTATTCTTGACAGCCTTCAATCATATTTTTCATCATTCTTTTATTACCAGAGATCTTCACGGTGGCTCGTCATGAATTAATTCATTTTTCAAGTGTTCATCAAGATTCTTGTAGACGAAGCTCAAGTTTTTTTTCTTTCTTCTTGCATCTCGAAGTGCAATTAATTCTCCGTATTCTTTTGAAGTGGAGTTTTGCATTTCTTCGTCCTTCTCAGCTATTTCAATCATTTCCGTTTGTGGTCGGTTATCACCTCAAAATTTTGAGATGTTATCCATAAGTCCACATCAAGCAATTCTTTGTTGTTAATTTTCTCAACAACTTCGTTCAATATTTTCTTCGCAAGGATGCTTTTCAAATTCACTCGTCGACGAAGTTGTCATTTTTCTTCTTTGTAATTTTCATTCCACTATTTCAATTCTTCCGGAGGCATTGTGTTGTTCCTCTCGTCAAGTGTCATGCCATCTTGTTAAGTTCAAGTTCTATTCCATTCTATGTTCAACTGGGATCCTATCACAATTCTTTCATTCTTATTCCTTGTCTATCTTATCCTAACCGGAGTGGTTTCAGAATCTATCTTGCCCATTGAGATTTTGGGTCTCGTCATATTCATTGTTCCTCTCTTCTACCTGAGTGCTCTCGACTTTGTTCTTTTTCCCTCTTGCGTTCTTGTTTCACCTCATCCTCATTCTCCCCCGTCTTGTTCCTAAGATCTCGGGACGAGATCTCTTGTTAGTGGAGGAGAGTTGTAACGCCCCGAATTTGATGCGCCAGGTGTCTCCCAGTTATTCGCCGTAATTGCCATGTCGTTTGCTTGCGTGTTGCATTTTGCCATATCATCATGTGCATTGCATTGCATACGTGTTCGTCTCATGCATCCGAGCATTTTCCCCGTTGGCCATTTTGCAATCCGACACTCCGATGGCCTCCGGCGTCCCCCTTTTGTCTCTTGTTGTGAGCGGGTGTTAAACATTCTCGGAATAGACCGAGATTTGCCAAGCAGCCTTGGTACACCACCGGTAGACCGCCTGTCAAGTTTCGTGCCATTTGGAGTCCGTTTGATACTCCAATGGTTAACCAGGGAACCGTAAAGGCCTCGCGTGTGTTGCAGCCCAACGCCCCTCCACCACAGCACATGAGCCCATCCAAACCCCCTCCATGCTCTCGGTCGTTCGATCACGATCGTGTGGGCGAAAACCGCACCTCATTTGGACTCCCCTAGCTCCCTCTACCTATATATTTCAACCTCCCCCCGAAAATTCGAGGATGAACCCTAGATCCACTTCTCCCCGCGCATCCGGACACGTCCGCGTCGCGCCGGACATGTCCACCGCCGCCGCCACATCACTCCGAGCAATCCGGTCGCGCCACCTCACCCCATCGGCCGCTCCTGGCCAACGGGAGCGCGCCACGCCACCCTCCTCTCTCTCCCCGCGCCGCCGGCGGTGGGCCCGAGGTCGCCCGCCCGCCCGCGACCGGCCCCGAGCCACGCGCCAAGAACCGCCGATTCCACGCGCCGCCCGCTGCATTTGGCGCTTCAGCAGGCGTGAGCCGCCGCCTGCTCCCGCCGCCGCCCGCAAGCCGCCGCCACGACCCGCGCATCCCCACTGCGTCCCCGCGCCGCCCTAGCAATTCTCGCCGACCGCCGCCGCCTCCGTGTCCCGCGCCTGCGCCAGGCGCGCCATCAGCTAACTCCGGCCGGATCCGGCGAGATCCGGCCCAGAATCCCGCGGGTGGATGAGATCCACCTGGAGGTGAACCAAACGCCCTCGCCGCGCCCCGCATCTCTTCATCCCGGATATCCTCGTCCCGCGTTGACTTTCTCGCGAGGTGAAATTCTGCTAAGTCCCTGAGATTGTTGCATTCTGGTGCCCTCTTTGGCATGCCATAACTCCTTGCATATAGCCCTGATTCATACATATTATATATCTAAATGTTCGCTGTGAGATGCCCTTCGTTTCATTCCATTGTGCCATGCTTGTTTGAGTCCATCTTGATGCTCTAATCATCGTCGCAAGAGTGCTATATGATGTTAACTGCTGTCTGTTAACAGAACTTGCTGATTTGTCTTTTTCGTTGCATTTGTTGCATGTATATATGCTCATGAGCTCTACATGTGCTTCGATCTATGCCATGCCATCTTTACAGGGGTGCTTGCCATTTATTTTTGTGATCTATTTGGTGACTAGCACAAGCATGCAAACTAGGCTTCGTGATGTTGCTGATTTCAGTGACTTAGGATTTTACCAAGTCTTTGTTCTGCTGTTATTTTCATGCCATGTATTCATGTTGCTACAGTGAGATCCATGACTCTTTTTAGTATGTTCAGTAAGGATGTTTTGGACATCTGGTTATGGTCTATCCATCCATGCCCATGTTTGCATTTATGGAGTGCTCTAGCATGCCTTAGTCTTGCTCTACTTTTGCTATTAAATGTTCCTGGCAGATTGTTTACATGTTAATTAATGTTGCCAAGTTTGTTGTAGTTGATCCTTGCATGCTATGAGCTTGTTTCTTGCCATGGTTAGTTTCATAAACATGCCTTCTTGCTGATTCTATGCTTATCTTGTCATGAAATGCCTTGAGATGAGTGAATCGAGCTTGCAAAGATGCCTTCATAATTCTGTTTATGCCATGCATTGTTATTTTCACAGTCTGAACCTGGTAATAAAACTTGCTATTTTTACATGGGAGCCATCATATCTTCTGTGCCTTTTTGGCTCATGATCAGTAAGGGACTTTTTTATATGAAATAATTATATTCATGCAGTTCCTTTGGTTGCCATGATAATTTCCTATAGCATCTTGTTTGATAGCTCTAAACATTGCAACCTGATGTTATTCCTGCCATGTCCAGTGCTTTCCACTAAGTCTGTGAACCTGTTATTATTTGCAATCTTGCCATGTCCTTTTGAGCATGTTATATTAGTTTCTGGAGATAGCTCAGTGCTCATGTTTTGTTATGCTTTATCTGTACATCACGTCCATGCTTTTTGTTTTCATGTTGTGGTCTGTAGCATGTTGCTTTGGTGCTTGCTATATGCCTAGTTGCTGTTTTGGACAGCATGCCCTTTAAACTTGTTTCATGTGTATGTGTTGAACATTTGCTCCGTTTTGAGTGTGCCCTATATGAAACTTACTTAGTTTTGCATGTAGTTTCATGTTACCTTGTTGCATCCATGTTTTGAGTGTGTTTGCTTGAGGTTTGATTGCATTTTGCACCAATGCCATGTTTAACTTGGTTTGCTCATATCTTCTAGGCCGTAGCTCCGAATCTAATGAACTTTATATGTAACTTGACTAGAATTTTGTGAACATCATCGTGGTGCATCTTAACTTGCTGTTTAACAACTTGAATATAAGGTTTATTCAGATCTGGACCAATTTTGAAATTTGCATATGAGGACTTACCGGAGTTGGTATATGTTGTTTCCGGCCTCATTTAAACTTGCTTTGATGTGTTGTTCTTGTATGCTTCATCTCTTGCCATGAGTAGCTTCATGTAGCCTTGTCATGCATCATACTTGGTTGAGCATCATGCCTTGTTCATGTGTGGTGTGTTTACCTTGTTGTGTGCTTCTTCTCGATAGTTCCCGTGTCGTTGCGGTCGCGAGGATTCGTTCGTCTACGCTTGGTTCGTCTTCGTGGCTTCATCTTCTTCATGGACTCGTTCTTCTTCCTTGCAGGATTTCAGGCAAGCTGACCGTCACCTTAGGTCTCACTACTATCATTGCTATGCTAGTTGCTTCGTTCTATCGCTATGCCGTGTTTCCTACCACTTTCTTATCAAGCCCCCCAAATTGCCATGAACCTCTAACCTTTTTCACCCTTCCTAGCAAACCGTTGTTTGGCTATGTTACCGCTTTTGCTCAGCCCCTCTTATAGTGCTGCTAGTTGTAGGTGAAGATGAAGATTGCTCCATGTTGCATTAAGTTTTTGTTGGGAGATCACAATATCTCTTATATTATTAATGCATCTATATACTTGGTAAAGGGTGGAAGGCTCGGCCTTACGCCTGGTGTTTTGTTCCACTCTTGCCGCCCTAGTTTCCATCATATCGGTATTATGTTCCCGGATTTTGCGTCCCTAACGCGGTTGGGTGATTTATGGCACCCCCTTGACAGTTCGCTTTGAATAAAACTCCTCCAGCAAGGCCCAACCTTGGTTTTACATTTGCCTCACCTAAGCCTTTTTCCTTTGGGAGGCGCGCTCCCGAGGGTCATCTTTATTTTACCCCCCGGGTCAGTGCTCCTCTGAGTGCTGGTCCAAACCGAGCGATGTCCGGCTCCACCTAGGCAACCAGGGTCTATGCCAACCCGACGTCTTGCTCATCCGGTGTGCCCTGAGAACGAGATATGTGCAGCTCCTATCGGGATTTGTCCGCACATTCGGGCGGCTTTGCTGGTCTTGTTTTACCATTGTTGAAATGTCTTGTAACCGGGATTCCGAGTCTGATCGGGTCTTCCCGGGAGAAGGAATATCCTTCGTTGATCGTGAGAGCTTGTGATGGGCTAAGTTGGGACACCCCTGCAGGGTTTGAACTTTCGAAAGCCATGCCCGCGGTCATGTGGCAGATGGGAATTTGTTAATATCCGGTTCTAGTAAACTTGAAGTAAACTCTTCTAAAATACACCAATCACGTGCGTAACGTGATTGTCTCTTTCGTGGTTGTTCGAGAGGAGAACACGGTTTTTGGGTTATGTTTGACGTAAGTAGGAGTTCAGTATCACTTCTCGATCATTACTAGTTGACGACCGCTTGCTAAGCTCCTCTTCTCGCTCTTGTTTCGTAAGTTAGCCAACATACATGCTTAGTCGCTGCTGCAAGCTCACCACTTTACCCCTTCCTTACCCATTAAGATTTGCTAGTCTTGATACCCATGGTAATGGGATTGCTGAGTCCTCGTGGCTCTCAGATTACTACAACACCAGTTGCAGGTACAAGTTATGCGATGATCTTGATGCGATAGCGATGTTTACTTGTGTTGGAGTTCTTCTTCTTCTTCATCGATCTTGGGCTAGGTTCCTGGTTGGCAGCCTGGGCTAGCAGGGTGGATATTATTTGAGTTTCTGTTTCTGTTTCACCCGTAGTTTCTAGAGATAGCTCAGTGTTCATGTTTTGTTATGCTTTATCTGTACATCATGTCCATGCTTTTTGTTTTCATGTTGTGGTCTGTAGCATGTTGCTTTGGTGCTTGCAATATGCCTAGTTGCTGTTTTGGACAGCATGCCCTTTAAACTTGTTTCATGTGTATGTGTTGAACCTTTGCTCCATTTTGAGTGTGCTCTATATGAAACTTGCTTAGTTTTGCATGTAGTTTCATGTTACCTTGTTGCATCCATGTTTTGAGTGTGTTTTGTTGAGGTTTGATTGCATTTTGCACCAATGCCATGTTTAACTTGGTTTGCTCATATCTTCTAGGCCATAGCTCCGACTCTAATGAACTTTATATGTACTTGACTAGAAATTCGTGTAGATCATCGTGGTGCATCTTAACTTGCTGTTTAACAACTTGAATATAAGGTTTATTCAGATCTGGACCAATTTCTAAATTTGCATATGAGGACTTACCGGAGTTGGTATATGTTGTTTCCGGCCTCATTTAAACTTGCTTTGATGTGTTGTTCTTGTATGCTTCATCTCATGCCATGAGTAGCTTCATGTAGCCATGTCATGCATCATACTTGGTTGAGCATCATGCCTTGTTCATGTGTGGTGTGTTTACCATGTTGTGTGCTTCTTCTCGATAGTTCCCGTGTCGCTATGGTCGCGAGGATTCGCTTCGCTCACGCTTGGTTCGTCTTCGTGGCTTCATCTTCTTCATGGACTCGTTCTTCTTCCTTGCAGGATTTCAGGCAAGCTGACCGTCACCTTAGATCTCACTACTATCATTGCTATGCTAGTTGCTTCATTCTATCGCTATGCCGTGTTTCCTACCACTTTCTTATCAAGCCCCCCAAATTGCCATGAACCTCTAACCTTTGTCACCCTTCCTAGCAAACCGTTGTTTTGCTATGTTACCGCTTTTGCTCAGCCCCTCTTATAGCGCTGCTAGTTGTAGGTGAAGATGAAGATTGCTCCATGTTGCATTATGTTTTTGTTGGGATATCACAATATCTCTTATATTATTAATGCATCTATATACTTGGTAAAGGGTGGAAGGCTCGGCCTTACGCCTGGTGTTTTGTTCCACTCTTGCCGCCCTAGTTTCCGTCATATCGGTATTATGTTCCCGGATTTTGCGTCCCTAACGCGGTTGGGTGATTTATGGCACCCCCTTGACAGTTCGCTTTGAATAAAACTCCTCCAGCAAGGCCCAACCTTGGTTTTACATTTCCCTCACCTAAGCCTTTTTCCTTTGGGAGTCGCGCTCCCGAGGGTCATCTTTATTTTACCCCCCCCGGGTCAGTGCTCCTCTGAGTGCTGGTCCAAACCGAAAGATGTCCGGCTCCCCCTGGGCAACCAGGGTCTATGCCAACCCGACGTCTTGCTCATCCGGTGTGCCCTGAGAACGAGATATGTGCAGCTCCTATCGGGATTTGTCCGCACATTCGGCCAGCTTCGCTGGTCTTATTTTACCATTGTCGAAATGTCTTGTAACCGGGATTCCGAGTCAGATCGGGTCTTCTCGGGAGAAGGAATATCCTTCGTTGATCGTGAGAGCTTGTGATGGGCTAAGTTGGGACACCCCTGCAGGGTTTGAACTTTCGAAAGCCGTGCCCGCGGTCATGTGGCAGATGGGAATTAGTTAATATCCGGTTTTAGTAAACTTGAAGTAAACTCTTCTAAAATACACCAATCGCGTGCGTAACCGTGATTGTCTCTTTTCAGGGTTGTTCGAGAGGAGAACACGGTTTTTGGGTTATGTTTGACGTAAGTAGGAGTTTAGGATCACTTCTTGATCATTACTAGTTGACGAACGCTTGCTAAGCTCCTCTTCTTGCTCTTGTTTCATAAGTTAGCCAACATACATGCTTAGTCGCTGCTGCAAGCTCACCACTTTACCCCTTCCTTACCCATTAAGATTTGCTAGTCTTGATACCCATGGTAATGGGATTGCTGAGTCCTCGTGGCTCTCAGATTACTACAACACCAGTTGCAGGTACAAGTTATGCGATGATCTTGATGCGATAGCGATGTTTACTTGTGTTGGAGTTCTTCTTCTTCTTCATCGATCTTGGGCTAGGTTCCTGGTTTCCAGCCTGGGCTAGCAGGGTGGATATTATTTGAGTTTCTGTTTCTGTTTCACCCGTAGTTTCTAGAGATAGCTCAGTGTTCATGTTTTGTTATGCTTTATCTGTACATCATGTCCATGCTTTTTGTTTTCATGTTGTGGTCTATAGCATGTTGCTTTGGTGCTTGCAATATGCCTAGTTGCTGTTTTGGACAGCATGCCCTTTAAACTTGTTTCATGTGTATGTGTTGAACCTTTGCTCCATTTTGAGTGTGCTCTATATGAAACTTGCTTAGTTTTGCATGTAGTTTCATGTTACCTTGTTGCATCCATGTTTTGAGTGTGTTTTCTTGAGGTTTGATTGCATTTTGCACCAATGCCTTGTTTAACTTGGTTTGCTCATATCTTCTAGGCCATAGCTCCGACTCTAATGAACTTTATATGTACTTGACTAGAAATTCGTGTAGATCATCGTGGTGCATCTTAACTTGCTGTTTAACAACTTGAATATAAGGTTTATTCAGATCTGGACCAATTTCTAAATTTGCATATGAGGACTTACGGAGTTGGTATATGTTGTTTCGGCCTCATTTAAACTTGCTTTGATGTGTTGTTCTTGTATGCTTCATCTCATGCCATGAGTAGCTTCATGTAGCCATGTCATGCATCATACTTGGTTGAGCATCATGCCTTGTTCATGTGTGGTATGTTTACCATGTTGTGTGCTTCTTCTCGATAGTTCCGTGTCGCTATGGTCGCGAGGATTCGTTCGCTCACGCTTGGTTCGTCTTCGTGGCTTCATCTTCTTCATGGAATCGTTCTTCTTCCTTGCAGGATTTCAGGCAAGCTGACCGTCACCTTAGATCTCACTACTATCATTGCTATGCTAGTTGCTTCATTCTATCGCTATGCCGTGTTTCCTACCACTTTCTTATCAAGCCCCCCAAATTGCCATGAACCTCTAACCTTTGTCACCTTCCTAGCAAACCGTTGTTTTGCTATGTTACCGCTTTTGCTCAGCCCCTCTTATAGCGCTGCTAGTTGTAGGTGAAGATGAAGATTGCTCCATGTTGCATTATGTTTTTGTTGGGATATCACAATATCTCTTATATTATTAATGCATCTATATACTTGGTAAAGGGTGGAAGGCTCGGCCTTACGCCTGGTGTTTTGTTCCACTCTTGCCGCCCTAGTTTCCGTCATATCGGTATTATGTTCCCGGATTTTGCGTCCCTAACGCGGTTGGGTGATTTATGGCACCCCCTTGACAGTTCGCTTTGAATAAAACTCCTCCAGCAAGGCCCAACCTTGGTTTTACATTTGCCTCACCTAAGCCTTTTTCCTTTGGGAGTCGCGCTCCCGAGGGTCATATTTATTTTACCCCCCCGGGTCAGTGCTCCTCTGAGTGCTGGTCCAAACCGAAAGATGTCCGGCTCCCCCTGGGCAACCAGGGTCTATGCCAACCCGACGTCTTGCTCATCCGGTGTGTCCTGAGAACGAGATATGTGCAGCTCCTATCGGGATTTGTCCGCACATTCGGCCAGCTTCGCTGGTCTTATTTTACCATTGTCGAAATGTCTTGTAACCGGGATTCCGAGTCAGATCGGGTCTTCTCGGGAGAAGGAATATCCTTCGTTGATCGTGAGAGCTTGTGATGGGCTAAGTTGGGACACCCCTGCAGGGTTTGAACTTTCAAAGCCGTGCCATGGGTCATGTGGCAGATGGGAATTAGTTAATATCCGGTTTTAGTAAACTTGAAGTAAACTCTTCTAAAATACACCAATCGCGTGCGTAACCGTGATTGTCTCTTTTCAGGGTTGTTCGAGAGGAGAACACGGTTTTTGGGTTATGTTTGACGTAAGTAGGAGTTTAGGATCACTTCTTGATCATTACTAGTTGACGAACGCTTGCTAAGCTCCTCTTCTTGCTCTTGTTTCATAAGTTAGCCAACATACATGCTTAGTCGCTGCTGCAAGCTCACCACTTTACCCCTTCCTTACCCATTAAGATTTGCTAGTCTTGATACCCATGGTAATGGGATTGCTGAGTCCTCGTGGCTCTCAGATTACTACAACACCAGTTGCAGGTACAAGTTATGCGATGATCTTGATGCGATAGCGATGTTTACTTGTGTTGGAGTTCTTCTTCTTCTTCATCGATCTTGGGCTAGGTTCTGGTTGGCAGCTGGCTAGCGTGGTGGATATTATTTGAGTTTCTGTTTCTGTTTCACCCGTAGTTTCTAGAGATAGCTCAGTGTTCATGTTTTGTTATGCTTTATCTGTACATCATGTCCATGCTTTTTGTTTTCATGTTGTGGTCTGTAGCATGTTGCTTTGGTGCTTGCAATATGCCTAGTTGCTGTTTTGGACAGCATGCCCTTTAAACTTGTTTCATGTGTATGTGTTGAACCTTTGCTCCATTTTGAGTGTGCTCTATATGAGACTTGCTTAGTTTTGCATGTAGTTTCATGTTACCTTGTTGCATCCATGTTTTGAGTGTGTTTTCTTGAGGTTTGATTGCATTTTGCACCAATGCCATGTTTAACTTGGTTTGCTCATATCTTCTAGGCCATAGCTCCGACTCTAATGAACTTTATATGTACTTGACTAGAAATTCGTGTAGATCATCGTGGTGCATCTTAACTTGCTGTTTAACAACTTGAATATAAGGTTTATTCAGATCTGGACCAATTTCTAAATTTGCATATGAGGACTTACGGAGTTGGTATATGTTGTTTCGGCCTCATTTAAACTTGCTTTGATGTGTTGTTCTTGTATGCTTCATCTCATGCCATGAGTAGCTTCATGTAGCCATGTCATGCATCATAATTGGTTGAGCATCATGCCTTGTTCATGTGTGGTGTGTTTACCATGTTGTGTGCTTCTTCTCGATAGTTCCCGTGTCGTTGCAGTCGCGAGGATTCGTTCGTCTACGCTTGGTTCGTCTTCGTGGCTTCATCTTCTTCATGGAATCGTTCTTCTTCCTTGCAGGATTTCAGGCAAGCTGACCGTCACCTTAGATCTCACTACTATCATTGCTATGCTAGTTGCTTCATTCTATCGCTATGCCGTGTTTCCTACCACTTTCTTATCAAGCCCCCCAAATTGCCATGAACCTCTAACCTTTGTCACCCTTCCTAGCAAACCGTTGTTTTGCTATGTTACCGCTTTTGCTCAGCCCCTCTTATAGCGCTGCTAGTTGTAGGTGAAGATGAAGATTGCTCCATGTTGCATTATGTTTTGTTGGGATATCACAATATCTCTTATATTATTAATGCATCTATATACTTGGTAAAGGGTGGAAGGCTCGGCCTTCGCTGGTGTTTTGTTCCACTCTTGCTGCCCTAGTTTCCGTCATATCGGTATTATGTTCCCGGATTTTGCGTCCCTAACGCGGTTGGGTGATTTATGGCACCCCCTTGACAGTTCGCTTTGAATAAAACTCCTCCAGCAAGGCCCAACCTTGGTTTTACATTTGCCTCACCTAAGCCTTTTTCCTTTGGGAGTCGCGCTCCCGAGGGTCATCTTTATTTTACCCCCGGTCAGTGCTCCTCTGAGTGCTGGTCCAAACCGAAGATGTCCGGCTCCCCAACAACAGGGTCTATGCCAACCCGACGTCTTGCTCACCGGTGTGCCACGAGAACGAGATATGTGCAGCTCCTATCGGGATTTGTCCGCACATTGCCAGCTTCGCTGGTCTTATTTTACCATTGTCGAAATGTCTTGTAACCGGATTCGAGTCGGATCGGGTCTTCTCGGAGAAGGAATATCCTTCGTTGATCGTGAGAGCTTGTGATGGGCTAAGTTGGGACACCCCTGCAGGGTTTGAACTTTCGAAAGCCGTGCCCGCGGTCATGTGGCAGATGGGAATTAGTTAATATCCGGTTTTAGTAAACTTGAAGTAAACTCTTCTAAAATACACCAATCGCGTGCGTAACCGTGATTGTCTCTTTTCAGGGTTGTTCGAGAGGAGAACACGGTTTTTGGGTTATGTTTGACGTAAGTAGGAGTTTAGGATCACTTCTTGATCATTACTAGTTGACGAACGCTTGCTAAGCTCCTCTTCTTGCTCTTGTTTCATAAGTTAGCCAACATACATGCTTAGTCGCTGCTGCAAGCTCACCACTTTACCCCTTCCTTACCCATTAAGATTTGCTAGTCTTGATACCCATGGTAATGGGATTGCTGAGTCCTCGTGGCTCTCAGATTACTACAACACCAGTTGCAGGTACAAGTTATGCGATGATCTTGATGCGATAGCGATGTTTACTTGTGTTGGAGTTCTTCTTCTTCTTCATCGATCTTGGGCTAGGTTCCTGGTTGGCAGCCTGGGCTAGCAGGGTGGATATTATTTGAGTTTCTGTTTCTGTTTCACCCGTAGTTTCTAGAGATAGCTCAGTGTTCATGTTTTGTTATGCTTTATCTGTACATCATGTCCATGCTTTTTGTTTTCATGTTGTGGTCTGTAGCATGTTGCTTTGGTGCTTGCAATATGCCTAGTTGCTGTTTTGGACAGCATGCCCTTTAAACTTGTTTCATGTGTATGTGTTGAACCTTTGCTCCATTTTGAGTGTGCTCTATATGAAACTTGCTTAGTTTTGCATGTAGTTTCATGTTACCTTGTTGCATCCATGTTTTGAGTGTGTTTTCTTGAGGTTTGATTGCATTTTGCACCAATGCCATGTTTAACTTGGTTTGCTCATATCTTCTAGGCCATAGCTCCGACTCTAATGAACTTTATATGTACTTGACTAGAAATTCGTGTAGATCATCGTGGTGCATCTTAACTTGCTGTTTAACAACTTGAATATAAGGTTTATTCAGATATGGACCAATTTCTAAATTTGCATATGAGGACTTACCGGAGTTGGTATATGTTGTTTCCGGCCTCATTTAAACTTGCTTTGATGTGTTGTTCTTGTATGCTTCATCTCATGCCATGAGTAGCTTCATGTAGCCATGTCATGCATCATACTTGGTTGAGCATCATGCCTTGTTCATGTGTGGTGTGTTTACCATGTTGTGTGCTTCTTCTCGATAGTTCCCGTGTCGTTGCGGTCGCGAGGATTCGTTCGTCTACGCTTGGTTCGTCTTCGTGGCTTCATCTTCTTCATGGAATCATTCTTCTTCCTTGCAGGATTTCAGGCAAGCTGACCGTCACCTTAGATCTCACTACTATCATTGCTATGCTAGTTGCTTCATTCTATCGCTATGCCGTGTTTCCTACCACTTTCTTATCAAGCCCCCCAAATTGCCATGAACCTCTAACCTTTGTCACCCTTCCTAGCAAACCGTTGTTTTGCTATGTTACCGCTTTTGCTCAGCCCCTCTTATAGCGCTGCTAGTTGTAGGTGAAGATGAAGATTGCTCCATGTTGCATTATGTTTTTGTTGGGATATCACAATATCTCTTATATTATTAATGCATCTATATACTTGGTAAAGGGTGGAAGGCTCGGCCTTACGCCTGGTGTTTGGTTCCACTCTTGCCGCCCTAGTTTCCGTCATATCGGTATTATGTTCCCGGATTTTGCGTCCCTAACGCGGTTGGGTGATTTATGGCACCCCCTTGACAGTTCGCTTTGAATAAAACTCCTCCAAAGAAGGCCCAACCTTGGTTTTACATTTGCCTCACCTAAGCCTTTTTCCTTTGGGAGTCGCGCTCCCGAGGGTCATCTTTATTTTACCCCGGGTCGATTGCTCCTCGAGTGCTGGTCCAAACCGAAGATGTCCGGCTCCCCGGCAACCAGGGTCTATGCCAACCCGACGCCTTGCTCATACGGTGTGCCACGAGAACGAGATATGTGCAGCTCCTATCGGGATTTGTTCAAGACATTCGGGCAGCTTCGCTGGTCTTATTTTACCATTGTCGAAATGTCTTGTAACCGGATTCCGAGTCGATCGGGTCTTCTCGGAGAAGGAATATCCTTCGTTGATCGTGAGAGCTTGTGATGGGCTGTTGGGACACCCTGCAGGGTTTGAACTTTCGAAAGCCGTGCCCGCGGTCATGTGGCAGATGGGAATTAGTTAATATCCGGTTTTGGTAAACTTGAAGTAAACTCTTCTAAAATACACCAATCGCGTGCGTAACGTGATTGTCTCTTTTCGGGTTGTTCGAGAGGAGAACACGGTTTTTGGGTTATGTTTGGCGTAAGTAGGAGTTTAGGATCACTTCTTGATCATTACTAGTTGATTTAACTTGCTAAGCTCCTCTTCTTGCTCTTGTTTCATATGTTAGCCAACATACATGCTTAGTCGCTGCTGCAAGCTCACCACTTTACCCCTTCCTTACCCATTAAGATTTGCTAGTCTTGATACCCATGGTAATGGGATTGCTGAGTCCTCGTGGCTCTCGATTACTACAACACCAGTTGCAGGTACAAGTTATGCGATGATCTTGATGCGATAGCGATGTTTACTTGTGTTGGAGTTCTTCTTCTTCTTCATCGATCTTGGGCTAGGTTCCTGGTTGGCAGCCTGGGCTAGCAGGGTGGATATTATTTGAGTTTCTGTTTCTGTTTCACCCATAGTTTCTAGAGATAGCTCAGTGTTCATGTTTTGTTATGCTTTATCTGTACATCATGTCCATGCTTTTTGTTTTCATGTTGTGGTCTGTAGCATGTTGCTTTGGTGCTTGCAATATGCCTAGTTGCTGTTTTGGACAGCATGCCCTTTAAACTTGTTTCATGTGTATGTGTTGAACCTTTGCTCCATTTTGAGTGTGCTCTATATGAAACTTGCTTAGTTTTGCATGTAGTTTCATGTTACCTTGTTGCATCCATGTTTTGAGTGTGTTTTCTTGAGGTTTGATTGCATTTTGCACCAATGCCATGTTTAACTTGGTTTGCTCATATCTTCTAGGCCATAGCTCCGACTCTAATGAACTTTATATGTACTTGACTAGAAATTCGTGTAGATCATCGTGGTGCATCTTAACTTGCTGTTTAACAACTTGAATATAAGGTTTATTCAGATCTGGACCAATTTCTAAATTTGCATATGAGGACTTACCGGAGTTGGTATATGTTGTTTCCGGCCTCATTTAAACTTGCTTTGATGTGTTGTTCTTGTATGCTTCATCTCATGCCATGAGTAGCTTCATGTAGCCATGTCATGCATCATACTTGGTTGAGCATCATGCCTTGTTCATGTGTGGTGTGTTTACCATGTTGTGTGCTTCTTCTCGATAGTTCCCGTGTCGTTCTTGTCGCGAGGATTCGTTCGCTCTCGCTTGGTTCGTCTTCGTGGCTTCATCTTCTTCATGGAATCGTTCTTCTTCCTTGCAGGATTTCAGGCAAGCTGACCGTCACCTTAGATCTCACTACTATCATTGCTATGCTAGTTGCTTCATTCTATCACTATGCCGTGTTTCCTACCACTTTCTTATCAAGCCCCCCAAATTGCCATGAACCTCTAACCTTTGTCACCCTTCCTAGCAAACCGTTGTTTTGCTATGTTACCGCTTTTGCTCAGCCCTCTTATAGCGCTGCTAGTTGTAGGTGAAGATGAAGATTGCTCCATGTTGCATTATGTTTTGTTGGGATATCACAATATCTCTTATATTATTAATGCATCTATATACTTGGTAAAGGGTGGAAGGCTCGGCCTTACGCCTGGTGTTTTGTTCCACTCTTGCCGCCCTAGTTTCCGTCATATCGGTATTATGTTCCCGGATTTTGCGTCCCTAACGCGGTTGGGTGATTTATGGCACCCCCTTGACAGTTCGCTTTGAATAAAACTCCTCCAGCAAGGCCCAACCTTGGTTTTACATTTGCCTCACCTAAGCCTTTTTCCTTTGGGAGTCGCGCTCCCGAGGGTCATCTTTATTTTACCCCCCCGGGTCAGTGCTCCTCTGAGTGCTGGTCCAAACCGAAAGATGTCCGGCTCCCCCTGGGCAACCAGGGTCTATGCCAACCCGACGTCTTGCTCATCCGGTGTGCCCTGAGAACGAGATATGTGCAGCTCCTATCGGGATTTGTCCGCACATTCGGGCAGCTTCGCTGGTCTTATTTTACCATTGTCGAAATGTCTTGTAACCGGGATTCCGAGTCAGATCGGGTCTTCTCGGGAGAAGGAATATCCTTCGTTGATCGTGAGAGCTTGTGATGGGCTGTTGGGACACCCTGCAGGGTTTGAACTTTCGAAAGCCGTGCCGCGGTCATGTGGCGATGGGAATTAGTTAATATCCGGTTTTGGTAAACTTGAAGTAAACTCTTCTAAAATACACCAATCGCGTGCGTGAATCGTGATTGTCTCTTTTCGTGGTTGTTCGAGAGGAGAACACGTTTTTGGGTTATGTTTGACGTAAGTAGGAGTTTAGGATCACTTCTTGATCATTACTAGTTGACGAACGCTAAGCTCCTCTTCTTGCTCTTGTTTCATAAGTTAGCCAACATACATGCTTAGTCGCTGCTGCAAGCTCACCACTTTACCCCTTCCTTACCCATTAAGATTTGCTAGTCTTGATACCCATGGTAATGGGATTGCTGAGTCCTCGTGGCTCTCGGGATTACTACAACACCAGTTGCAGGTACAAGTTATGCGATGATCTTGATGCGATAGCGATGTTTACTTGTTTTGGAGTTCTTCTTCTTCTTCTTCGTTCTTGGGCTAGGTTCTGGTCGGCAGCTGGGCTAGCAGGGTGGATATTATTTGAGTTTCGCTTCTGTTTCACCCGTAGTTTCTAGAGATAGCTCAGTGTTCATGTTTTGTTATGCTTTATCTGTACATCATGTCCATGCTTTTTGTTTTCATGTTGTGGTCTCAGCATGTTGCTTTGGTGCTTGCAATATGCCTAGTTGCTGTTTTGGACAGCATGCCCTTTAAACTTGTTTCATGTGTATGTGTTGAACCTTTGCTCCATTTTGAGTGTGCTCTATATGAAACTTGCTTAGTTTTGCATGTAGTTTCATGTTACCTTGTTGCATCCATGTTTTGAGTGTGTTTTCTTGAGGTTTGATTGCATTTTGCACCAATGCCATGTTTAACTTGGTTTGCTCATATCTTCTAGGCCATAGCTCCGACTCTAATGAACTTTATATGTACTTGACTAGAAATTCGTGTAGATCATCGTGGTGCATCTTAACTTGCTGTTTAACAACTTGAATATAAGGTTTATTCAGATCTGGACCAATTTCTAAATTTGCATATGAGGACTTACCGGAGTTGGTATATGTTGTTTCCGGCCTCATTTAAACTTGCTTTGATGTGTTGTTCTTGTATGCTTCATCTCATGCCATGAGTAGCTTCATGTAGCCATGTCATGCATCATACTTGGTTGAGCATCATGCCTTGTTCATGTGTGGTGTGTTTACCATGTTGTGTGCTTCTTCTCGATAGTTCCCGTGTCGTTGCGGTCGCGAGGATTCGTTCGTCTACGCTTGGTTCGTCTTCGTGGCTTCATCTTCTTCATGGAATCGTTCTTCTTCCTTGCAGGATTTCAGGCAAGCTGACCGTCACCTTAGATCTCACTACTATCATTGCTATGCTAGTTGCTTCATTCTATCACTATGCCGTGTTTCCTACCACTTTCTTATCAAGCCCCCCAAATTGCCATGAACCTCTAACCTTTGTCACCCTTCCTAGCAAACCGTTGTTTTGCTATGTTACCGCTTTTGCTCAGCCCCTCTTATAGCGCTGCTAGTTGTAGGTGAAGATGAAGATTGCTCCATGTTGCATTATGTTTTTGTTGGGATATCACAATATCTCTTATATTATTAATGCATCTATATACTTGGTAAAGGGTGGAAGGCTCGGCCTTACGCCTGGTGTTTTGTTCCACTCTTGCCGCCCTAGTTTCCGTCATATCGGTATTATGTTCCCGGATTTTGCGTCCCTAACGCGGTTGGGTGATTTATGGCACCCCCTTGACAGTTCGCTTTGAATAAAACTCCTCCAGCAAGGCCCAACCTTGGTTTTACATTTGCCTCACCTAAGCCTTTTTCCTTTGGGAGTCGCGCTCCCGAGGGTCATCTTTATTTTACCCCCCCGGGTCAGTGCTCCTCTGAGTGCTGGTCCAAACCGAAAGATGTCCGGCTCCCCCTGGGCAACCAGGGTCTATGCCAACCCGACGTCTTGCTCATCCGGTGTGCCCTGAGAACGAGATATGTGCAGCTCCTATCGGGATTTGTCCGCACATTCGGGCAGCTTCGCTGGTCTTATTTTACCATTGTCGAAATGTCTTGTAACCGGGATTCCGAGTCAGATCGGGTCTTCTCGGGAGAAGGAATATCCTTCGTTGATCGTGAGAGCTTGTGATGGGCTAAGTTGGGACACCCCTGCAGGGTTTGAACTTTCGAAAGCCGTGCCCGCGGTCATGTGGCAGATGGGAATTAGTTAATATCCGGTTTTGGTAAACTTGAAGTAAACTCTTCTAAAATACACCAATCGCGTGCGTAACCGTGATTGTCTCTTTTCAGGGTTGTTCGAGAGGAGAACACGTTTTTGGGTTATGTTTGACGTAAGTAGGAGTTTAGGATCACTTCTTGATCATTACTAGTTGACGAACGCTTGCTAAGCTCCTCTTCTTGCTCTTGTTTCATAAGTTAGCCAACATACATGCTTAGTCGCTGCTGCAAGCTCACCACTTTACCCCTTCCTTACCCATTAAGATTTGCTAGTCTTGATACCCATGGTAATGGGATTGCTGAGTCCTCGTGGCTCTCAGATTACTACAACACCAGTTGCAGGTACAAGTTATGCGATGATCTTGATGCGATAGCGATGTTTACTTGTTTTGGAGTTCTTCTTCTTCTTCTTCGTTCTTGGGCTAGGTTCCTGGTCGGCAGCCTGGGCTAGCAGGGTGGATATTATTTGAGTTTCTGTTTCTGTTTCACCCGTAGTTTCTAGAGATAGCTCAGTGTTCATGTTTTGTTATGCTTTATCTGTACATCATGTCCATGCTTTTTGTTTTCATGTTGTGGTCTGTAGCATGTTGCTTTGGTGCTTGCAATATGCCTAGTTGCTGTTTTGGACAGCATGCCCTTTAAACTTGTTTCATGTGTATGTGTTGAACCTTTGCTCCATTTTGAGTGTGCTCTATATGAAACTTGCTTAGTTTTGCATGTAGTTTCATGTTACCTTGTTGCATCCATGTTTTGAGTGTGTTTTCTTGAGGTTTGATTGCATTTTGCACCAATGCCATGTTTAACTTGGTTTGCTCATATCTTCTAGGCCATAGCTCCGACTCTAATGAACTTTATATGTACTTGACTAGAAATTCGTGTAGATCATCGTGGTGCATCTTAACTTGCTGTTTAACAACTTGAATATAAGGTTTATTCAGATCTGGACCAATTTGTAAATTTGCATATGAGGACTTACCGGAGTTGGTATATGTTGTTTCCGGCCTCATTTAAACTTGCTTTGATGTGTTGTTCTTGTATGCTTCATCTCATTCCATGAGTAGCTTCATGTAGCCGTGTCATGCATCATACTTGGTTGAGCATCATGCCTTGTTCATGTGTGGTGTGTTTACCATGTTGTGTGCTTCTACTCGATAGTTCCCGTGTCATTGCGATCGTGAGGATTCGTTCGTATATGCTTGGTTCGTCTTTGTGGCTTCATCTTCTTCATGGACTCGTTCTTCTTCCTTGTGGGATTTCAGGCAGGATGACCGTCACCTTAGATCTCACTACTATCATTTGTTGTGGAACGTAGCACAAATTCAAAATTTTCTACGCATCACCAAGATCAATCTATGGAGTAATCTAGCAATGAGGGGAAGGAGAGTGCATCTACATACCTTGTAGATTGCTAAGCGGAAGCGTTCAAGTGAACGGGGTTTGATGGAGTCGTACTCGTCGTGATCCAAATCACCGATGATCCTAGCGCCGAACGGACGACACCTCCGCGTTCAATACATGTACGGTTGGGAGAGATGTCTCCTCCTTCTTGATCCAGCAAGGGGGGATGATAAGTTGATGGAGATCCAGCAGCACGACGGCGTGGTGGTGGAAGTAGCGGGATCCCGGCAGGGCTTCGCCAAGTGCAAGCGGGGAGGAAGAGGTGTCACGGGAGGGAGGGAGGCGCCAGGGACTCAGGTGCGGCTGCCCTCCCTCCCCTCCACTATATATAGGGGCCTAGGGGGTGCCGGCCCCTTGTAGAACCCATCTAGGGAAGGGGGGCGGCTGCCCTAGGGGTGGCTCGGCCTCCAAGCCAAGTGGAGGCGCCCCCACCCCTTAGGGTTTCCAAACCTAGGCGCATGGGAGGCCCAAGGGGGGGCGCACCAGCCCACCAGGGGATGGTTCCCACGCCCCTTCAGCCCATGGGGCCCTCCGGGATAGGTGGCCCCACCCGATGGACCCCCGGGACCCTTCCGGTGGTCCCGGTACAATACCGATGACCCCTGAAACTTTCCCGGTGGCCGAAACTGGACTTCCTATATATAAATCCTTACCTCCGGACCATTCCGGAACTCCTCTTGACATCCGGGATCTCATCCGGGACTCCCAACAACTTTCGGGTTACCGCATACTAATATCTCTACAACCCTAGCGTCACCGAACCTTAAGTGTGTAGACCCTACGGGTTCGGGAACCATGCAGACATGACCGAGACAACTCTCCGGCCAATAACCAACAGCGGGATCTGGATACCCATGTTGGCTCCCACATGTTCCACGATGTCGAGGATTCAATCAATCCCGTATTCAATTCCCTTTGTCTAGCGGTATTGTACTTGCCCGAGATTCGATCGTCGGTATCCCGATACCTTGTTCAATCTCGTTACCGGCAAATCTCCTTACTCGTTCCGTAACACATCATCCCGTGATCAACTCCTTGATCACATTGTGCACATTATGATGCTGTCCTACCAAGTGGGCCCAGAGATACCTCTCCGTCACATGGAGTGACAAATCCCAGTCTCAATTCGTGCCAACCCAACAGGCACTTTCGGAGATACCCGTAGTGCACCTTTATAGCCACCCAGTTACGTTGTGACATTTGGTACACCCAAAGCACTCCTACGGTATCCGGGAGTTGCACAGTCTCATGGTCTAAGGAAATGATACTTGACATTAGAAAAGCTTTAGCATACGAACTACACGATCTTTGTGCTAGGCTTAGGATTGGGTCTTGTCCATCACATCATTCTCCTAATGATGTGATCCCGTTATCAACGACATCCAATGTCCAGTGTCAGGAAACCGTAACCATCTATTGATCAACGAGCTAGTCAACTAGAGGCTTACTAGGGACATGGTGTTGTCTATGTACCCACACATGTATCTGAGCTTCCTATCAATACAATTATAGCATGGATAATAAACGATTATCATGAACAAGGAAATATAATAATAATAACTAACTTATTATTTCCTCTAGGGCATATTTCCAACATCATTGCTATGCTAGTTGCTTCGTGTGTGCTTTACAAATCTCTATGTCATCTCCTAGATGCAGCTACCACGCTCTATTTGGAGCTATTCCAAATAACTGTTCTACTATATGAATCCGGTTTACTACTCAGAATAATTCGGATTAGTGTCAAAGTTTGCATTGGCGTAACCCTTTACGACGAACTCTTTTACCACCTCCATAATCGAGAAAATTCCTTAGTCTACTAGTTACTAAGGATAAGTTTGATCGCTGTCCTGTGATCTATTCCTGGATCACCCTTGTACCCCTTGACTGACTCATGGGAAGGCACACTTCCGGTGCGGTACACAGCATAGCATACTATAGAGCCTACGTCTGAAGCATAGGGGACGACCTTCGTCCTTTCTCTCTCTTCTGCCGTGGTCAGGTCTTGAGTCTTACCCAATACTCACACCTTATGACACTGCCAAGAACTCCTTCTTTGCCGATCTATTTTGAACTCCTTCAAAATCTTGTCACGGTATGTATTCATTTGAAAGTACTATTGAGCGTTTTGATCTATCCTTACAGATCTTGATGCTCAATGTTCAAGTAGCTTAATCCAGGTTTTCCATTGAAAAACACTTTTCAAATAACACTATATGCTTTCTAGAAATTCTACATCATTTCTGATCAACAATATGTTAATAACATATACTCATCAGAAATTCTATAGTGCTGCCACTCACTTCTTTGGAAATACAAGTTTCTCATAAACTTTGTATAAACCCAAAATCTTTGATTATCTCATCAAAGCGTAAATTCCAATTCCGAGATGCTTACTCCAATCCTTAGAAGGATTGCTGGAGCTTCGCATATTTGTTAGCACCTTTCAGGATTGACAAAACCTTCTGGTTGTATCACATACAACCTTTCCTCAAGAAAATCGTTGAGGAAACAATGTTTTTTACATCCTATCTGCAAGATTTCATAAATAATGCAGTAACTGCTAATATAATTCCAACAGACTCTTAGCATCTCTACAAGTGAGAAAGTCTCATCGTAGTCAACTCCTTGAACTTGTCAGAAAAGATCTTAGCGACAAGTCGAGCTTTCTTAATGGTGACACTTACCATCATTGTCCGTTTTCCTTTTAAAATCCATCTTTACTCAACAACCTTACGACCATCGAGTAGTTCTTCCAAAGTCTATACTTTGTTTTCATACATGGATCCTCTCTCAGATTTTATGGCCTCGAGCCATTTGTCGGAATCCGGGCCCACCATCGCTTCTCCATAGCTCGTAGGTTCATTGTTATCTTGCAACATGACCTCCAAGACAGGATTACCGTACCACTCTGAAGAAGTACCTGTTGTCGGTGTCAAAACCGGCGGATCTCGGGTAGGGGGTCCCAAACTGTGCGTCTAGGCGGATGGTAACAGGAGACAAGGGACACGATGTTTTTACCCAGGTTCGGGCCCTCTCGATGGAGGTAATACCCTACTCCTGCTTGATTAATATTGATGATATGGGTAGTACAAGAGTAGATCTACCACGAGGTCAAAGAGGCTAAACCCTAGAAGCTAGCCTATGGTATGATTGTTGTTCGTCCTACGGACTAAAACCCTCCGGTTTATATAGGCACCGAAGAGGGTTAGGATTACACAGAGTTGGTTACAATGGTAGGAAATCTACATATCCGTATCGCCAAGCTTGCCTTCCATGCCAAGGAAAGTCCCATCCGGACACGGGACGAAGTCTTCAATCTTGTATCTTCATAGTCCAGGAGTCCGGCCAAAGGCTATAGTCCGCCATCCGGACACCCCTAATCCAGACTCCTCAAGAGCTATGAACCAGGCTTCAATGACGATTTAGTCCGGCGCGATATTGTCTTCGGCATTGCAAGGCGGGTTCCTCCTCGAATACTTCATAGAAGATTTTGAACACAAGGATAGTGTCCGCTCGCAAAATAAGTTCCACATACCACTGTAGAGAGAATAATATTTACACAAGTTCAATCTGCTGACGTATTCCACAGCGTGACATCACACCATGGCCAAGCCTTTATTCGAATCATTTTTACTGTCCCACCTCAGCGCGTTTAGCGAGGCGGTTTCCTTGGCACGTCTTGTCAAAGCAGAGATCGTGTCCCCTTATTCCGGGATTCTCATTAATACGGGCGTGGGTAACCCAGTCGTGCCCGTTGGCACGCCTCCTCTATCAAAGGCGAGCCCCGAACGGTCATAGGGAGGGCTCCTGGTATTCAACCTCATAAAGAGACCATGGCCCCGCCCTTTTTTCTCAATCTCAATCAAATCCGCCCCTAGCTTCGAGTCCCAACACCCAAAGCTCCAGATTCAGGCGCTTCGGACCTTCGACGATGTCCGGCGCCGACCTTCAAGGCCGGTGGATGCCTTCCTCCGTCACGGAAGAAGACGTCCTAAAGCTAAGAGATGCCAGGTTCTAACCGGCGAAATCTCCCATAGGCTGCCTGCCCAAGGGCAGGTTATTCCCTCTCCCAAGCCCGGTGAAAGCGTGGTGTTCGCGTCTCACTTCCTTCGGGGGCTAGGTTTCCCGACGGACCCCTTCGTGAGGGGGCTCATGTTTTATTACGGGTTGGAATTTCACGACTTGGATACAAAGTCCATCCTCCACATCTCATCGTTCATCGTCGTATGCGAAGCATTCCTCCGCATTACCCCTCACTTCGGATTGTGGCTCAAGACCTTGAGGTGGAGCCAAGATGATCAAGGGCAGCAGCAGAAGAGTGGGAGGGGCTGTTATAAGCAAGAATGCTGACGCTCCATGGCCCAAGGGCTCTTTTCAAGAGGAGCTCAGTCTATGGCAACAAGAGTGGTTTTATATCACAGCTCCCTGGGGCACCAAATGGGTGGTGCCACCTGCCTTTCGCTCGGGTCCTCCACTGCGGCTGGCGTCATGGGTCAATAAATGGCTTGACTAGGGGCCGTCCAAGGACATTCCCTTGTTGCAGGGCCGTATTCGAGACCTCCGAGAGAGAGAGAGAGAGATAGATCAATATGGTCATAGTAGCGCAGGTCATGCTGATTCGTTGCATCCTGCACTGCAAACGTCGCCCCCTCCGCCTGTGGGAGTTCAATCCAGAGGGACCATGAGCTCTCCAACATTTTATAGGTGCAACGCCCGTGGAGATGTACAAACTGTTCTTCGGATCACAAGCAATGTGTCCGGACTCAACTGAGGACGCGGGTCTGAGCTGCAATCGCTCGGATGCTCAAGTAAGTAGTCCCGTACCCGGACACGCTATCCGTATATTTATCATAAACTTGCCCTTAAAAGAGCTGTCCCTTAAACAGGAGTGGATAGCGAAAGCAAAACTGATCAGGTGTCCGGCCCCCTCCCTGAGACCACGCCGGATCCCGTGTTAACCGAAATGCTGGAGGCTGCGCCTTTAGAAGAAGGCGAAGGGGGGAACAAGGAAGCTACTGCCTCCGCGAAGGAGGCTATCAAGAAAGGAGGGATCGAGAATCCCTCCATCCAAGGGGAGAAGAGGACCGACTCTGAAGATCCGGAGACCAAGGCCTCAAAGCGCGGGAAGAAATCTTCGCCAGAGGGTCCTGCGTCGGAAGATGCCTCGGCCGCATTATTTCCCCAAGGAGATCAGCCCTCCAGCGAGCCGTAAGTAGAGAGGGGAGTTTTTAAAATAAGAGACATCCCTGTTTTGTTTCTAAAGATGACCAAAATTTCACCTTGTAGTTCGGATCTCAGCCCTTCTCAGCAGAGCTCGTCTTCAGGGGATCTTCGTCCAGAGATGATGGAGAGCAGAACGCCTCCCCCTGCCGTACCGCCTAGCGAGGCGGACGATCCTGAGGTGTCGTCGCGGAGAGTTTCTCCGAATCCGGCAGGGGTGGAGGCGGTCGTAGGGCCCCCAAGAGCCCTCCGTGTCCGGCCTTCGAAAAAGGCCATCAGACGAGTCCGGCACCGCCTGGTGCACGGTTGGAGGAGTTGAAGGGTCTGCTCGGGCGAGTGTCTATCTCAGAGGATCACCGTGCATTGATGGGTACGGTGATTGAAAAAATTTCGTCCGTGGAAAGCGGGTTGTACGACGCCGCCAGAAGTTTACTGACAGGTTTTGAGGTATGTGCAATGATGTACCTTTTGACGGTTCCGCATATATAAGATGCACCCTGTGTAGATAGTAGCCCCTGAGACTCGGTGCGTTTGTCAAGAATGACAGCGTGCCGAGGATCATATGTGGCGACCGGTTTTCCGGGTAATAAATTCCAGAAAATGGCCGTCGTACTCACCAGCCCCAGGATTACTGTTAGCTGATGAGGCACCAACTTGATACAGAAATTCCAAGCAAAATACAAATTTTGTGGTACAAGACCCTTCTGGTCTGTGAGTACAACAAATGGTCTCTAATGGTTGATGGCAGAAGCGGTTTGTGGATCATCATCGTCTATGGGACTCCAATATCCACAGGAACAGCTGACCAGGATAACTCCTATCTTCGCGAGGCTGCTATCCCCATTGCTTAGGTTCCGGAGCTGTCATCGCAACGCTCCTCTTCACGCAAGACATCTGGCCAAGACAATAGCCAGGGACAAGCCAGTGAGTACTTTGAACGTACTCGCAAACATTATGAACACAGGTATAATTTAACAACCGATAACCATGCTTTGAAAATATTCTATGATCACAACGTCAGTCATAAGCTGAAATACTTGATACGTGCAAGCAGATTATTAATATGTAACAATGAATATGAAATGACAGAGTAGGAAATAAAATACACCATTCGGATGTCCAGGCGGCGTCTCAAATGATGGTAAATAACAAGCATGCCTCGATCGGTGTCCGAGCAACACCACATAAAGGGCTTATAAGGTAAAATAAATATCAAGCATGCCACGATCAAGGCCTCAAATGACACCACATAAAGGGCTTATAAAGGAAATAAATAACAAGTAATGCCACGATCAAGGCGTCTTAGCGACTCCATATAAAGGGCTTATAAATAAAATAAATAACAAGTAATGCCACAGTCGGGCGTCTTAGCAACACCACATAAAGGGCTTATAAATAAAATAAATAACAAGTAATGCCACAGTCGGGCGTCTTAGCGACACCACATAAAGGGCTTATAAATAAAATAAATAACAAGTAATGCCACAGTCGGGCATCTTAGCGACACCACATAAAGGGCTTATAAATAATCACAGTGAATATCCAGGAGGTAGAACCATCCCAGGGATACTCGGTAATTCAATTAATATAACGGGTTAGTCCATAACAAAATAATAATCATAATCATTCCGAGTCTCAAGTTGCGATCCCAGTTCTGGTTTAACAGTTTCTCCTCCGGAGACCGATACAAAGACCGACACCTGACCCATCCCAGACTGAAATCCTTAAACCAAGGACACGGCTATTCGAATAGGTTTAATCTCTACAGAGGGTGTACTCTTTACCCACGAGTAACGGATTCCTTTAGTCCATCGGGACTAATTCCGTCTATGGCCTTTTAGTTGAAAACACACCTGACTTGCACACACCAACTTAACTTACCGGTGTCTGGAATCACCCACGACACTTGTTAAGCAAAACTCTAAGTGGGGAGGCTACAGCCTCGCATAGCATGGGATAAAATTTATATCGCGCGCTCTAAGGGGTGGCCTCCCCTCTCGGTCTCAACTGGAAACACCCATGCCCCCGGACCAGGTGGCCTGCCTACCAGCTACAACCGGTATCTTCCACCATGGCCTCTCTGTACGATGTGTGCTGGAAAGGGGTTGACGACTTACTGAACCGTACCCTACTTGTTGTAGAGCCAAGTGGTAGTATGAAACAAGTATGGGGGTTACTGGAACAAGACTCGATCTATGGTCGACTCAGGAGGTTTAAGTATTCCCTGCATGACTAGCATAACGAATATATTTCATCCAACAGATAGAATCATCACTCATCATACCCCTCATGCCATGCCGGATACATTCGTCTCGACGAGGAACTAGGGCAAGTTCGGGTCTACCCAAGACAGAGACTTTCCCGTTTTCCTTCCGGTAGGCACGAAAGGCATACGAGGATCATCATTATCACAAGCACGTCCATTTCCAACAGCAAGGAAATTTCAAATAAGCATTTATGCAAATGATCACATCACCACATAAAATAACGAGTTCCACGTATTGAGGTGGTGCCATAATCGTGTCAAACAATGTATGCAAAATATTATGCCAGGGTTCAGAATGCTTGCCTTTAATATGTGGAAAGGCAGGGTGCACTCCAAAACTTTTGATAGTTTGCTTCTCTCTCTCCAAAGTCCTATTTTAAATAAATTTGAATTAACACACAAATTTAAAATAGCACAAAAATTTGTCTTGAATTGTTTTCAAATAAATCTTAAAATAAACTAGATCAAATTTGAGAGAGGTAGGAAAAGGAATAAATTCATTTGGAGTTATAATTAAAAAGTTATAGGCGGTCAAAGTTTTGGTCAAAATCTGTTATTCAAAAAATAAAACAGAAAAAGAAAACGGTTCGATTATAAGTACACGTCGAAGGCGTATTCTGGAAATACGTTTCCACTTAACCAGCGTGGACCGCACGGGGAGTCACTGACAGTGGCCCCGGGGGACCCACTGGTCAGGTTTGACTAGTCGGCCTTCCTCCTCTTCCTCTGCCCCGAGCGGAGGCGGAACTCCGGCGATGCTCGCCGGCGAACGGCGGAACCGTTCAGAAAACGGAGCCATCCGCGGGCTCAGGGGATCGAGACGGTCACTCCGGTGGTCGCTACGGTCTTTGGGGTGGATAGAACTGCCGGCGGCGAGCTTCACAGCGGACGGCGGTCGTCGGGCAAAGTGGGTTTTTGCCCGCGGCGAGTCCCGATCAAGATTGAGTAGGGGGATGGATTCACTAGGGGGAGAGGGAGTTCCTAGTGAAGAGAGTGGAGAGGGGGAGGCTCTGGTGGCGCCGGAATGGCCGAGGCGGTGGCGGCAGCTGCAGCTGCCGGAGGTGGGGAAGAAGACCTCCCCGGGTTGATTGGCTGCCACGGAAGAACTAGGGGAGCATGCTGAGGCTGCCTAGTGAACGGAACGTGCTCGAGGGCCTCTCTTTATAGCACAACAAGGTCGGTTTGCGGAGGCCGTGGATAAGTTCGCCGGCGAACCGCCTCCCTGTAGCGGCAGGGCGTCGTGGCGACGACGAGAGCTAGAGGACACGCGAGAGGATGAGGCTGAGCTGTTCCAGGGGCAGGTGGCGAGCAGCTGGGGCTTGGGCGGCACCGACCTAGAAGAGACGCGCTGCGGACGCCGGCGTGCCGCCAAGGGACTCTGTCGGCGGTGCTGCAGGGCACCAGGGCTGCTTGGCGCGTTCTGGTGAGAGGGGGAGCGCGTGGCGCGGCTACGCAGGGTGGGCCAAGCCAGGGGCGCGACGCGGCGGCTCGGGCGCGCACACGTGCAAAGCAGCTACTGCTGCTCCCGAGAGCACGCACGGAACGTGCTCGACAAAATGCTAATGCATGCAAGGGGGCTTTAAACTATAAGAGGGTTCGCAGGGTGGGGTTGTAGGTTAAGGCAAATCCATGGGACATGCTGGTCTGGTCAGGGAATCAGGTCCACAATGAAAACAAAAACTCATGCCCAATCTGTCCATGCTCTCAAGGTGTTTGACAAAATGCCACAGGCATCTAGGCATTTCTTGGAGTGGCCAAATCTTCCAGACTAGGGTCTCTTTAGATGAAAGAGAGGGTGGTGAGGTTAGTTTGTCCAAAGCACAAACTTGCTAGTGCAAGTTTTGCAAAACTTCCATTCTGGACAGGAGGTAAATGGCATTACTTCATGATCCAAAATGATCCAATGGGTGCTTGCTCCTGGACTTAGGGGTTTATCGGGGAGGACTACAAGTAGGAAAAGAAATCAAGGGTAAAGGAGCAACTAAAATGTGGTTGCTGTACAAACCATCAAGTTGGACCAGAATGGAAAATAGGTTGATCCACTCAAAATTTTCAAAGAACAAAGCTGGGTTTTTGCATAAAGTTGAATCATATGCTGCTACTAACATCCCATAATTTTGGTGGAAGCTTTAAAGAAATATTTAAATAGGTTGTAGTGCAAATCATCCCTTCGGACCAGATTTGAAAAACTGGTGTAGAGCTCAAAATTACCAAAGGACAGAAGGTATTTATGCATAAAGGTTGCTTAAAAACATCATATGTCATCTCCAAATTTTGGTGGGATTTTTGAAAGGATTTATAAAAGGGTTGCAGTGCAAATGGGATCCTAAACTTATGAAAAACCCTTTTGGAGAAATAAAGCTCAGGGAAAGAATAATAATATGAATAATCCTACTGATAGAAGAAATGTTTTATTTGAGAGGATAAAAGAGTCCAGTAAAATTGGGAAGTAATTTTTCACTTGAGGTAAAAAAAATTCCATAAAAATCCAAGAAAAGAATGGTTCTGAAATCAAGAAAACCAAGAAAAGGAAAGTTGAATTTCCTGGCAAAATTTTAATTAATAAAACAAGACTAAGAATTTTGGGGTGTTACAACACTACCCCCCTTAAGAAAAATCTCGTCCTCAAGATTTTCTAAGAGCTATTTTTTTAAAAATATGCATTAACACAAATGCGGCTACAGTGAGAGGGCAATAAGGGGTGTGAAACCACAATGTGGAACACTGGCGTGGTGTGGAACAATCCACGGTTTTGGGGAAAAACGAGCAATTTCTATGCTGGATATAAATTTAGAATAAATTCTAAATTTAATAAAAATATGCTGGTCGCTCCTGAGAGTACAGTGCTCCCTCTGGCTGACAGATGGACCCAGGGTCCACTGTCAGTCTCTTCTTCTTCCTCTCGCTCTTTCTTCTTCCTCTCTCCCGCGCGCTTTCCTGCGCTTTCTCCACCGGCGATGTCTAGCTCGTAGGGCATCTAGGCCGTACCGCGGTAGTGCGCGGCATGCTAGCTGCCGGTGCAGCGTGCACTCACTTCAGCGGGCGGTTGCTGTCGGCCTTTGCTCGTGGATTCGCCTCCGAACACCGGCGATCGGGCGACGGGCGGCGCTGGTGGACCTCGCCCACCGCACACCGAGCTCGAGCTATAAAACGGCCGAGGTGTTCTTCTCTTCTTCCTGCCACCCGACCTCGCTTCTCCTCCTCCTCCTTTCTCCTCTATCTCCGCTTGCCGGAGCTCGATGCGAGGCTCTAATGGCGGCGGTGGTGCCGGACTGGTACGTGATCTTGTTGTTCGAAGGGCTGGCAGCGGTGCTGGGGCTCTCCGTGCTCCTGTGCGCGATGATCCTCGATGATCATCGTGATGCTGCTGCTCGGGTGTTGGCTCTCCGCGTGGCGGTGATCACGAGGAGTAGGTGGGGTGTGTCGGTGCTAATGTTGTCGAGGTGGTGCTCGATTAGTTGTATCACAGTTGCAAGATTCTGCAAGCAGTGTATGTGCTCGAATGATTTTGGTTGTGAGTCTGATGCCGTGGTGCTGTGTGAAATAAAATAATCCACGTCGTGAGAAGGTGTAGATGCATCAACTCAGGGAAAAGAAATCTCACTCCAGGATTTCTCGCGAGAGAAAACAGTGATACATTAGAGTCAAACGCAACAGAACTACTCACGATAATAGAAATTAAAGAATTGCTCGCTGCGCAAAATCAGGGTACCGCGCATAAGTTACAACTCATAAATAAATGTTGCAATAATAAACACAGTGGTGACGTCTAAAATTGAAACGGTAACAGAACGTGGTCCTGAAAGAATGTCTCTGGTACTGGAATACACTCCTCATCTATCGGGGAAAGTGGATTGATTAGTCGATGAATGTGTCTCTCCTGGTCGGGCCTCAGTGATCTGCCGACGGCGATCTGAGGGTTTAAATCCGCGAGGCTCTGGAGATAATCCATCACACGTTGGGTTAAACGCTCTTGAGCGATGATGTACTGGACAAGGTTGGCCAGGACTGGGTCTCTCTCAATTCGTCCACCGGCAAAATATGTTACTCCTACGGGTGCTGCACGGCTCGGAAAGTAATAATACCCTCGTTCGCTGGCATAGGGTACCGCGAATCGAAGGCGAGCAAGCGCTTCGTATGCAGCAGCTTCTACGGCCATATGTGGGGTCGGCATAGATTTCGCCACGAAGGAGACTTCTGTTGGGTCTTGGTTTGGATTTACGGGAGGGATGTGCACTGCTGCCCAATATCTCGAGGTGGAAGGGGTGATTCTCGATTTGAACAGCTCGTACTGGGGTGGCTGGGTAGCGCCCATAGTACTGCAGGTAAAATCCCACAATATTTTGACAAAGCTACCGGGGTTGCATCCGGAGTTCTCGATAAATACTAGGGCTCGGCATGGCAAGAAATGTTTGTGAGGAGGGTGCACAAGTTGAGGGATTCTTGGCAAGGTCTCGCGGTGGCCTTTTTATAGCACCGGAGCTGGATCATTTTACCGTGGTGAAAGGTAATGAATTTGCCAGCTCGGCTCCAAGGGTCGGGGTCAAAGCCACAGATACATATCTCACCAAAGTGACATATCACTGTGGGGTTTGTCGGGGTGGTTCTGGTAGTTGTGCCCGGAAAATATACAACAGCGTGCTGTCACAGTTATGCAAGGCTACCGCTTAAAACAGAGGCACGACGACTGGCGGCGTTTATCTACATGGTCACATGATTACAGAGCGGGGATACACTGGGACTCGACACTACTTGAGTGACTTAATCTACCTCGTTTACATCCAAGCGGGCGTGCCTTGTGGATGTCAAGGCTTCTCCACGGTTCTCACCGTCGGAATTAGCTGGAGAGGGTTGAGGGGCTGCAGGCTCGGGGTAGCGATGATGACCATCTCGGGGGTTGTTGGCCACAACTCCGTTGGAGTGTGCTCCCAAGAGGCGATGAAGCACTTCTAGGGTCATCAAAGCGCCTTGGTTGATGGCCGGGGCGGACCTCAAGGTCTCGATTGGGTGTCCGAATAGCACGACTGGGTTGTTGGCGTCGGGCTCGTTCTCTTCTCTTGCCGGGGCTTGATGAACCAACTCTCCACGAGCTGCGATCAGATCAATGGTGATTTGATCGAGTAGTTCCTCTAGTGCACCTACATAGCGCACTAGGTGCAACAACGCAGGATCTGTCTCGTGATCTCCGTTGGCAACCTGGGGTGGTCTGCCATACCCTTCAAGTCTGGGGTAGTAGTGGAATGAGCGACAGTTAACTCGGGGCGACAAGTGCCGAAGATGAACTATAGCTTCTCGAGCAGCTAGTTGGATGGCTTGTGGCTCAAAGGAAGTTGTTCTTCCGGTGAACCTGTAGGGGTGCTCGGGCGCTAGAGCCCTACCGTAAATGTGTACAGTGGCCCAGAATTGACGGCTCTCACCACTCATGGGTCCTTGGTACACAACATATTCAAGAGGCTCTTCTAACGCATAGGCACGACGGGTGAGGTTTGCGAGTATGGTCACAAAGCCTCCAAGGTTGGTTGCTGTGGTCTCATTGTGCACGACGGGGCCAGGCATTATGGCTCGGTTTTGGGTAGAGGCCGTGTTGTGCTGGGCTGGTGCTAACGTGCCCTTTTTATACTAAAAGGGGACGGAGTCTTCCTTCACACGCTTGCGAATAAGACACCTTGGGTGCTGGTCACTGATGCGCGATAGACAGGCTAGGTTGATAGGTTGGGCACCGACTGCCAAAAGGCGTCGGGTCACTGGGTGGCTATCTTGTATGAGAAGCTTGGCTGGGTTTAGGTTAAGGTCTGATGGGTTGGTTTGCCTAGGTTTATTTACCCGGCTAGGATAGGATTCGCCAATGGTCAGCCTCGCTCTGATACCAAGTTTGTGGCGACCGATTTTCCGGGTAATAAATTCCAGAAAATGGCCGTCGTACTCACCAGCCCCAGGATTACTGTTAGCTGATGAGGCACCAACTTGATACAGAAAATCCAAGAAAAATACAAATTTTGTGGTACAAGACCCTTCTGGTCTGTGAGTACAACAAATAGTCTCTAATGGTTGATGGCGGAAGCGGTTTGTGGATCATCAGTGTCTATGGGAATCCAATATCCACAGGAACAGCTGACCAGGATAACTCCTATCTTCGCGAGGCTGCTATCCCCATTGCTTAGGTTCCGGGGTTGTCATCGCAACGCTCCTCTTCACGCAAGACATCTGGCCAAGACAATAGCTAGGGACAAGCCAGTGAGTACTTTGAATGTACTTGCAAACATTATGAACACCGGTATAATTTAACAACCGATAACCATGCTTTGAAAATATTCTATAATCACAACATCAGTCATAAGCTGAAATCCTTGATACATGCAAGCAGATTATTAATATGTAACAATGAATATGAAATGACAGAGTAGGAAATAAAATACACCATTCGGTTGTCTAAAGCGACGTCTCGAAATGATGGTAAATAACAAGCATGCCTCAGTCGGGTGTCTGAGCGACACCACATAAAGGGCTTATAAGGTAAAATAAATATCAGGCATGCCATAGTCGGGCGTCTCAGCAACACCACATAAAGGGCTTACAAAGGAAATAAATAACAAGTAATGCCACAGTCGGGCGTCTTAGCGACACCACATAAAGGGCTTATAAATAAAATAAATAACAAGTAATGCCACAGTCGGGCGTCTTAGCAACACCACATGAAGGGCTTATAAATAAAATAAATAACAAGTAATGCCACAGTCGGGCGTCTTAGCGACACCACATAAAGGGCTTATAAATAAAATAAATAACAAGTAATGCCTCAGTCGGGCGTCTTAGCGACACCACATAAAGGGCTTATAAATAATCACAGTGTATATCCAGGAGGTAGAATCATCCCAGGGATACTCGATAATTCAAATAATATAACGGGTTAGTCCATAACAAAATAATAATTATAATCATTACAAGTCTCAAGTTGCGATCCCAGTTCTGGTTTAACAGTTTCTCCTCCGGAGACCGATACTAAGACCGACACCTGACCCATCCCAGACTGAAATCCTTAACCCAAGGACACGGCTATTCGAATAGGTTTAATCTCTGCAGAGGGTGTACTCTTTACCCACGAGTAACGGATTCCTTTAGTCCATTGGGACTAATTCCATCTACGGCCTTTTAGTTGAAAACACACCTGACTTGCACACACCAGCTTAACTTACCGGTGTCTGGAATCACCCACGACACTTGTTAAGCAAAACTCTAAGTGGGTAGGCTACAACCTCGCATAGCATGGGATCAAATTTATATCGCGCGCTCTAAGGGGTGGCCTCCCTGAGGGAGTCCTGGATTAGGGGGTGTCCAGATAGCCGGACAACCATCATCAGTCGAACTATCATTTGCCGGACTATCATCATCGACCGGACTCCAAGACTATGAAGATACAAGATTGAAGACTTCTCCCCGTGTCCGGATGGGACTTCCCTTGGCGTGGAAGGCAAGCTTGGCGATACGGATATGTAGATCTCCTACCATTGTAACCGACTCTATGTAACCCTAGCCCTCTCCGGTGTCTATATAAACCGAATGGCTCTAGTCCGTAGGACTAACACAACAACCCTTACAATCATACCATAGGCTAGCTTCTAGGGTTTAGCCTCCTTGATCTCGTGGTAGATCCACTCTGGTAAACATCCACAATATCAATATCAATCGAGCAGGACGTAGGGTTTTACCTCCATCAAGAGGGCCCGAACCTGGGTAAAACATCGTGTCCCTTGTCTCCTGTTACCATCCGCCTAGACGCACAGTTCGGGACCCCCTACCCGAGATCCGCCGGTTTTGACACCGACAATGGTGCTTTCATTGAGAGTTCCTCCGTGTCGCCACCGATAGGCTTGATGGCCTCTTCAATCAACAACGACGCAGTCCTGGGTGAGACTTTTCTCCCGGACAGATCTTCAGATTCGGGCGGCTTCGCATCGCGGGCCAACTCACTTGGCCATCCGAGCAGATCGAAGCTATGCCCCGGCCGTCGAGTCAGGTTTGAAGCCTAAACTTCACGGCCGATATCCGCGGGGACTTGATCCTCGATGGATCTGAGCCACAGGCGAGCTTGCCGCGCTGTCACGATGGGCATGACCTAACTCTGCCGCCGGACAGTGCCTTGGAGGCCGCACACGAATCCGCTCCGACCCATAGTCCGGAGCCGATCGCTCGGATCGAGGACGGATGGCTAGACACCGCCTCGGGAGCGTCAAATTCTACGGCGATGGAGCCCAACACCTACCTTGTCCCGCATAAAGCTCATGACTCCGAGGTGCCGGACTCTCTGCCGGACTCTGAACCTCCTGCGCCCCGCCACGAATCCGATTGGGCGCCGATCATGGAATTCACCGCTGCGGACATCTTTTCAAGACTTTCGCCATTCGGCGATATCATAAATTCATCAAGCATCTCTCGCTATCCGGAGAGCCCTGGCCGAACTACGGCCAGGACGGTTGGGATGCGGACGACGAAGAAATTCAGAGCCCACCCACCACCCACTTCGTAGCCACCGTCGACGATTTAACCGACGTACTCAACTACGACTTCGAAGACATCGACGATATGGACGACGATGCCGGAGACAACCAAGAACCAGTGCCTACAGGACACTGGAAGACCACCTCGTCATACGACATATACATGGTGGACACCCCAAAGGGAAGCGATAACGAGGAACAACGGGACGCGGCAGAGGATAATCTCGCCAATAAAGAGCCAAAACGGCGACGTAGACGCCGCCCTAAGTCCCGCCTCGATCAAAGCAGCCTTCATAACGACCCAGCGATAGAGCAGGGCAAACCAGCGGACGAGCCGGATAATCAACCCCTTCACGGAGCAATCAACAGTCCGGAAACAACACTGGAGCATAAGAACATACACAAAAAACTCGTCGCCACTGCAAGAAGTTTGAAGAAGGCAAAACGGAAGCTCAAAACAGCAGAAGACACGCTCAGAATGAAGTGGAGCAAAGCATTCAAGACTGCAGACAAATATGGCAACGCCATCAACCTAAGAGCTACCCGGCGCAAGTTGCTGCCAGAATTTGACGAGGAAGCCATAGAGCCTTCACAACAAAAAATAAAGAGGCCGCTGGCGGATAGACGGCCGATGACAGGCCCAAAGCGACAAGCGGGGCTGCACACAAGCAATTATAATCACTGGGAAAACGGACGGCCCAACTAGGTCCATCTACGGGCCAAAAAGAGGACCCAGAAGTAACACACCACGACAGTGTTCAAGACAGCGCACACCCAAATAGGGCGCCGCACACCCGCTATGTTTTACCGATGAGGTGCTGGATCATGAATTTCCAGCAGGTTCAAACCCATAAACATAGAGGCATACGACGCACAACAGACCCCGGAGTCTGGATAGAAGATTACATACTACACATACACATGGCTAGAGGAGACGATCTCCACGCCATAAAATACCTACCCTCAAGCTCAAAGGGCCAGCTCGACATTGGCTCAAAAGCCTCCCGAAAAATACTGTTGGAAGTTGGGAAGAGCTTGAGGACGCGTTTAGAAAAATTTTCAAGGGACTTATGTCCGCCCTCCGGATGCGTGATTTATCTGAGTCATATAACCCAACAGCCCGAGAGTCACAGCAAAGTCGGAACAGGTTCCTTACCAAAAGAACCAAATAGTCGATTGTCCGGACGCAGAAGCCCTAGCAGCTTTTAAATACAACGTCCGAGACATGGCTCGCCAGACACCTCGCCAAGAGAAGCTAAGAACAATGGCCGCTAACAAGCCTCATGACACGCTTTTGCGAGGAGAAGACAGCTGGCGGGCAAGATGCAGCACCAGCGACCGAGTACATCCGAGATCAGAGATGGACACGGACAGTCACGACGCAGGAAAGACCAGCGCCGGAATAAAGAAAAAAACCCAAAGGGCACGGCGGTCAACGCCGGATTCAAAAGCTCGCAGCCAAACAATACAACACGGCCTCTTAAGGAGAACAGAGACGAGCTATCAAATTTAAACAAAATTTTAGATCGGATATGTCAAATCCACAAGATTCCTCCGGAAGGCACGCAAACCATACCAACCAAATTGTTGGGTTTTAAACAGTCCGCAGACTCAACGTCGGACACAAGGGGCTCGATGCGCCAAGCGAGGACGATGACGAACCCCACCAGCAGAGCACCGGAAGTCAAAAGACTTTCCCACAAGAAGTCAAAACAGTAAACTCGCTTCACATGATAGTACGGAAAGCCAACACGGCACTTGCTAAGACAAGTGTCGCACGATCCACCCCAGTGGACCGAGATTGGACGTCAAAACCAATCACTTTCGACCATCTGGATTAGTCCAGAAGTATTCGGAACGCAGGATAGACTGCCCTGATATTGGATCCCATAATAGACGGACTGCAATTAACGCAGGTTTTGATGGACGGCGGCAGCGACTTGAACCTGCTATTTCCGGACACAATCCGCAAGTTGGGATAGACCCTACTACAATTCGGCATAGCCGCACTTCCTTCAAAGGAGTGGCGCCAGGCCCTTACGCCAGGTGCACAGTTTCATTATTACTAGAAGTTGTGTCAGGGTCACCTAACAACTTCCGACGAGAAAAGCTAACCTTTCATGTCGCCCCATTTAGGTAGCTATCAAGCATCACTGGGACGGGAAGCTCTCGTCCGCTTCAATGCAATACAACATTACACGTCTCTTACGCTTAAAATGCTCGGTCCACGTGGCATCATTTTATTAAAAGGTCACTTGAGACCCCGGACACGGCTGGACGAGTCCGGAATAAATAAGCTAGGGGCTACCTAGCCGCACATCCCTTCACAAGGGTTTGCACATATAAGCCATAATGAGCTAGCATAGGCTCAGCTTTCTTAATCTATATTTCAATTTTTATACACTTTCTCGCACGATTTCTTTTCCAACCAAGTTCCTCTCTTTTTTACAGATGAACAGCATGCACACCCGTCCAGGATACGGCACAACGGAGACACAAAGCAGACGTGCGTGGGGACCCGTTGCAAGGACTCTTTTCAGACTAAGACCCTCGTAAACCTTTCTTCACATGCATTGTTGCTATAATCCCTGGTTTATCATTATAACCAGAGTGGAGATCGGCATTTTGGCATCGGCCGCGCTGTAAGAACCTGCCGTACACGGACACAAGGGGCTTAGGGCTTGGTTTTGCCGCTATTATAAAGACCGAACACCTTCGGGAGTGTTCGGCGTCTCGAGTTAGGCCTTATATGCATCAGCTCCGAATCATGTCTTTGGTCAAATGTTGGGTTTGCCCGGCTCCTATGTTTTGCTGCCTTACATTCCGTATCATCGGCTAACGCGGCTCCAGGAGAACTACTGCGATTGTGCCCCAGTTCGGCTGGGCGAGCACCTCAGTAGAGAAAGCCGAAAACTGACTGTCATGATATAGCGAGAGACTGGTCAACCACTCGATCGACCTTGGGAATGTTTAGGATTCCTCCACTTTGACGAAGGGCCGCTTCCCGGCCAGGCACATACGCGCCGCCAATTCGGAGAGCGCGGTGCCCCCAGGGGCTATGTCGTAGCCCCACCCTCGAACTCCATGGCTAAGTGAAAGTGATACAGAATTATAGTTCGGTCGCCTCGTTTGCTACGCTACCACCTCCTTTACAGGACCGAGACGTCGGATTAAGTATGAAAATGCGCTATTTTTTGCGAACACCCCCGCACCTTGTGCGTGGGGGCTGAAGTCGACGACTGCCATCTTTCAGGTTATACACACGTATACATGAACGGCCGCATAGGAGATATTCTATTACTTGAACGCACAAGTATAAAAGGCGCTTACATCACAAATATCGTTTTACATCATATAAACGTTCATTCAAGCGTAACATTTTTGAGCATCGTGACTCTATTACACGAGCACCACGCAGATTTCGCCAAAATAGTGCTCGGCGGGTAACCGTTATCATCCGAACCGGGGTCGCAATAGTGGTGGCATCCATCTCGTCCAATGTGTCTTCACACGGGCCAACGCCATCCGCGCACCCTCTATGCAGGCCGACCGCTTCATCGCCTTGATATGCGGCACCGCCCCAAGAAATTGCTGCAATAAACCAAAGTAACTCTTCGGTGGGGCCTATCCGCCGGATATGAGTCACTATATCCGCATAGCAAGCCCGCATAACCTATTTAGCTCAGCCCACTCAGCCAAACGATCGGTCACGGAAGTGAACGCCCGGACTATGGAATTGAGACCAAAACAGCTCTTCCGTCTTGTGATCCTTCCGCTTCGAAAATGCACAACAAAGATCCGCCAGACTCGCTTCTAAATCCATATAAGGGTCCTCTCAACCCCACAGTTGGCCCAGCTGCGCATATTTTGATCCGTAAACCTTCGGCGCAGCGTAAAAGGCTTGCTACTACAATATCTCCGCCTGGCGCAGCTCTTCCTTCATAGCCCGCATTGCAGAGCGGGCATTCTTGGCTTCGGCGGTGGCCTTCCGCAGGTCTTCTTGCCCCGCTAGGCGCTCCTTCCCAAGAGCCTCATTGCGGTCGGTAGCATCTTTTAACTTCATGGCCATTTCGCTATCTCTTCCCTGCTCGGCAAGCAGGCGACCCTTCGCCGCTAACTCCTCGGCCGCCGAGGTCGCCGCAGTATTCTTCCGCCTGCTCCTTGGCTTGAGCAAGTTCGCCCGAAGGCTCTCCACGGCAGCGGCACTATCTGCATTTCACGCACATGTTGTAAGGAGATGGCTTCGCCCTTACCAAGTGACCACGCAGAACACTTACCTTGCGACTCATCAAGTCGCTCGATGATCAGCGTGATGTCCGTGATCCGCAGCATCGAGTTGCCGCTTTAGTTCAGCAACTCCATCATCCGCTGGCCCCGGACGACCCGCCACCTGCATCGGCACGACGGGAATTTAAACCTGCGATTTTGATCCTCGGCACGCTGTCAATTTCGACAACCTACCGAGTCTCAGGTGCTACTATCTATATAGGGCGCATTCTATATGCAAAACTGTTAAAAGGTGTGTCATTTTTACGTACCTCAAACCGCGCCAGTAAACTCCTGACGGCATCGTGCAACCCGCCATCGGCGGACGAAATCCTTTCAATCACCATGCTCATCAATGCGTGCTGATCTTCTGAGATAGACGCCTTCTCAAGCAGATCCTTCAGCCATACACCAGTTGGCGCCGAACTATCCGGCTTTGCCGAACCCGGGGGGCTCCCTCCTTGACGACACTTCAGTCTTGTCCGCCCAATCCGACGGCGCCCCGGACGGAGGCGTCTCGCTCTCTATCATCTCCGGACGAAGGTCCCCCGAAGACGAGCTCATCTGCGAAGGACGGAGATCCGAGCTACAAGGTAAAAACTTTAGTTATCCTCAGAAGCACAAATAGGGATGTCCCTTATTATAATACTCCTTTCTTTCTACTTACGGCTCGTTGGAGGGCTGACTCATTAAGGAGATTGTGTGGTGGGGCCTCCCGGACGCAGGACCTCCGGGCGAAGATTTCTTCCCTGCTTAGGGGCTTTTGCCCCGGTCCCTGAGGCAGTCCTCTTCTCCCCTTGGAGGGAGGGATTCTCGATCCCCTATTTCAAGAGCCTCCTTAGGCGAGGCAGTAGCTTTCTGCTTCCCCCTCACCTTCCTATGAAGGTGCAACCTTAACATCCGGACCAGCACGGATCCGCGCGGTCTCGGGAGGGTGGCGGACACCGATCAATTTTGCTTCCGCTATCCACTCCGTAGAAGGAAATTGGTCATAAGGCTAATCATCGAAAGGCAAACAAACGGTATGTCCGGACTCGGAACTACTTACTTGAGTATCCGGGCGATTGCAGCTTAGTCCAGCATCCTCGGTCAATTCCGGACGCACCTCTTGCGATCCGAAGAATAATTTGTACATCTCAAGGGGTGTCAAACCCATGAAGTGTTGAAGAATCCGTGGACCCTCCGGATTGAACTCCCATAGCCGGAGAGGACGGCGCTTTGCAGGGTAGGAGACGCCTAATCAGCATAACCTGCATCACCACCACCATATCGATCTCCCTCGTTAGGAGATCTCGAATCCGACCCTGCAGTAGGGGCACGCCCTTTGACGGCCCCAGCTTGAGCCCTTGGTTGACCCACGACATCAACCGTCGTGGAGGTCCCGGCGGAATAGGGCGGCGGCTTTGTCTGCGCCCCCTCGAACGGTAATATAGAACCACTCTTGCTGCCACAGGTCGAGCTCCTCTTGGAAGGAGCCAGCAGGCCACGGGGCATCGACCCTCCTACTTATGGCCGCCCCGCCACACTCCGCTTGACGCCCCCCGATCATCTTCGGCGCCACATTAAAGGTCTTCAGCCACAGGCCGAAGTGAGTGGTGACGCGGAGGAAGGCTTCGCAGACGACAATAAATGCAGAAATATGGAGGATGGACTCCGGAGCCAAATCGTGGAATTCCAACCCATAATAAAACATGAGCCCTCTCACAAAAGGATCCATCGGGAAGCCTAAACCCCGACGGAGGTGGGATACGAAAACGACATACTCGCCGGGCTCGGGGTGGGGATGGCCTGCCTTCCAGAGGCAACCCAGCGAAATCTCGTAAGACAGGTACTTGGCCTCCCGCAGCTTTAGCACGTCCTCCTCCGTGACGGAGGAGGGCATCCACCGGCTCTGGAGGTCGGAGCCGGACATCGTTGGAAGTCCGCAGCGCTCGAATCTGGAGCTCTAGGTGCTGGAACTTGGAGCGGGGAGAGGATTCGATGAAGGATTGGAAAAAGAAACGAGCCTTGGTCCCATTATAAAGAGGGAGAATACCAAGAGCCGTCTCCGTGGCCGTTTGGGACTCGCCTTCGATAGAGGGGGCATGGAGAACGGGCGCGGTTGGGTTACCCACGTCCGTATTAATGAGAATCCCGGATTAAGGGGAAACACAATCTCTGCTTCGACAAAGACGTGCCAAGGAAACCGCCTCGCTAAATGCGCTAAGGTGGTAAAGTAAAAAACAATTCGAGTAATGGCTTGGTAGTGGTGTGACGTCATGCCACAAAAACGTCAGCAGATTGAACTTGTGTATATATTATTATTCTCTCTACGGTGGAATGTGGAATTTATTTTGCGAGCCGGACACTATCCCGGTGTTCACAATCTTCTATCATTTGGAGGAGGAACCCGCCTTGCAATGCCAAGCAATATACGCGCCGGACTTATCGTCATTGAAGCCTGGTTCAGGGGCTAATGAGGGAGTCCTGGATTAGGGGGTGTCCGGATAGCCGGACAACCATCATCAGCCGAACTATCATTTGCCGGACTATCATCATCGACCGGACTCCAAGACTATGAAGATACAAGATTGAAGACTTCTCCCCGTGTCCGGATGGGACTTTCCTTGGCGTGGAAGGCAAGCTTGGCGATACGGATATGTAGATCTCCTACCATTGTAACCGACTCTATGTAACCCTAGCCCTCTCCGGTGTCTATATAAACCGGATGGCTCTAGTCCGTGGGACTAACACAACAACCCTTACAATCATACCATAGGCTAGCTTCTAGGGTTTAGCCTCCTTGATCTCGTGGTAGATCCACTCTTGTAAACATCCACAATATCAATATCAATCGAGCAGGACGTAGGGTTTTACCTCCATCAAGAGGGCCCGAACCTGGGTAAAACATCGTGTCCCTTGTCTCCTGTTACCATCCGCCTAGACGCACAGTTCGGGACCCCCTACCCGAGATCCGCCGGTTTTGACACCGACACTCCCCTCTCGGTCTCAACCGGAAACACCCATGCCCTCGGACCAGGTGGCCTGCCTACCAGCTACAACCGGTATCTTCCACCATGGCCTCTCTGTACGGTGTGTGCTGGAAATGGGTTGACCACATACTGAACCTTACCCTACTTGTTGTAGAGCCAAGTGGTAGTACGAAACAAGTATGGGGGTTACTGGAATAAGACTCGATCAATGGTCGACTCAGGAGGTTTAAGTATTCCCTGCATGATTAACATAACGAATATAATTCATCCAACAGATAGAATCATCACTCATCATACCCCTCATGCCATGTCGGATACATTCCTCTCGACGAGGAACTAGGGACAACTTAGGGTCTACCCAAGACAGAGACTTTCCCGTTTTCCTTCCGATAGGCACGAAAGGCATACGAGGATGATCATTATCACAAGCACGTCCATTTCCAACAGCAAGGAAATTTCAAATAAGCATTTATGCAAACGATCACATCACCACATAAAATAACGAGTTCCACGTATTGAGGTGGTGCCATAATCGTGTCAAATAATGTATGCAAAATATTACGCCAGGGTTCAGAATGCTTGCCTTTAATATGTGGAAAGGCAGGGTGCACTCCAAAACTTTTGATAGTTTGCTTCTCTCTCTCCAAAGTCCTATTTTAAATAAATTTGAATTAACACACAAATTTAAAACAGCACAAATAGGTGGGGAAGAAGACCTCCCCGGGTTGATTGGCTGCCACGGAAGAACTAGGGGAGCATGCTGAGGCTGCCTAGTGAACGGAACGTGCTCGAGGGCCTCTCTTTATAGCGCAATGAGGTCGGTTTGCGGCGGCCGTGGATAAGTTCGCTGGCGAACCGCCTCCCTGTAGCGGCAGGGCGTCGTGGCGACGACAAGAGCTAGAGGACACCCGAGAGGATGAGGCTGAGCTGTTCCAGGGGCAGGTGGCGAGCAGCTGGGGCTTGGGCGGCACCGACCTGGCAGAGACGCTGCATGCGACGCCGGCGTGCCGCCAAGGGACTTTGTCGTGGTGCTGCAGGGCACCGTGGCTGCTTGCGCGTTCGGTGAGAGGGGAGCGCGTGGCGCGCGCTATGCGTGGTGGGCTGCCGGGCGCGACGCGGCATCTCGGGTGCGGCACGTGCAAAACGCGCGCTCTGCTCGCGCCCAGAGCACGCATGGAACGTGCTCGAAAAAATGCTAATGCATGCAAGGGGGCTTTAAACTACAAGAGGGTTAGCAGGGCGGGGTTGTAGGTTAAGGCAAATCCATGGGACATGCTGGTCTGGTCTGGGAATCAGGTCCACTATGAAAACAAAAACTCATGCCCAATCTGTCCATGCTCTCAAGGTGTTTGACAAAATGCCACAGGCATCTAGGCATTTCTTGGAGTGGCCAAATCTTCCAGACTGGGGTCTCTTTAGATGAAAGAGAGGGTGGTGAGGTTAGTTTGTCCAAAGCACAAACTTGCTAGTGCAAGTTTTGCAAAACTTCCATTCTGGACAGGAGGTAAATGGCATTACTTCATGATCCAAAAATGATCCAATGGGTGCTTGCTCCTGGACTTAGGGGTTTATCAGGGAGGACTACAAGTAGGAAAAGAAATCAAGGGTAAAGGAGCAACTAAAAATGTGGTTGCTGTACAAACCATCAAGTTGGACCAGAATGGAAAATAGGTTGATCCACTCAAAATTTTCAAAGAACAAAGCTGGGTTTTTGCATAAAGTTGAATCATATGCTGCTACTAACATCCCATAATTTTGGTGGAAGCTTTAAAGAAATATTTAAATAGGTTGTAGTGCAAATCTGTCCACTGGACCAGATTTGAAAAACTGGTGTAGAGCTCAAAATTACCAAAGGACAGAAGGTATTTATGCATAAAGGTTGCTTAAAAACATCATATGACATCTCCAAATTTTGGTGGGATTTTTGAAAGCATTTATAAAAGGGTTGCAGTGCAAATGGGATCCTAAACTTATGAAAAACCCTTTTGGAGAAATAAAGCTCAGGAAAAGAATAATAATATGAATAATCCTACTGATAGATGAAATGTTTTATTTGAGAGGATAAAAGAGTCCAGTAAAATTAGGAAGTAATTTTTCACTTGAGGTAAAAAAAATTTCCATAAAAATCCAAGAAAAGAATGGTTCTGAAATCAAGAAAACCAAGAAAGGGAAAGTTGAATTTCCTGGCAAAATTTTAATTAATAAAACAAGACTAAGAATTTTGGGGTGTTACAACACTACCCCACTTAAGAAAAATCTCGTCCTCGAGATTTGCTAAGAGCTATTTTTATAAAAATATGCATTAAAGCAAATGCGGCTACAGTGAGAGGGCAATAAGTGGTGTAAAACCACAGTGTGGAACACTGGCGTGGTGTGGAAAAATCCACGGTTTTGGGGAAAAACGAGTGATTTCTATGCTGGATATAAATTTAGAATAAATTCTAAATTTAATAAAAATATGCTGGTTGCACCCGAGAGTACAGTACTCCCTCTGGCTGACAGGTGGACCCAGGGTCCACTGTCAGTCTCTTCTTCTTCCTCTGGCTCTTTCTTCTTCCTCTCTCCCGCGCGCTTTCCCGCGCTTTCTCCACCGGCGACGTCTAGCTCGTAGGGCATCTTGGCCGTACCGCGGTAGTGCGCGGCGTGCTAGCTGCCGGTGCAGCGTGCACTCACTTCGTAGGCCAGTGCGCTGTCGGCACTGCTCGTGGATTCGCCTCCGAACACCAGCGATCGAGCGACGGGCGGCGCTGGTGGACCTCGCCAACCGCACACCGAGCTCGAGCTATAAAACAGCCGAGGTGTTCTTCTCTTCTTCCTCCCACCTGACCTCGCTTCTCCTCCTCCTCCTTTCTCCTCTGTCTCCGCTTGCCGGAGCTCGAGGCGAGGCTCTAATGGTGGTGGTGGTGGTGCCGGACTGGTACGTGATCTTGTTGTGCGGACGGCTGGCAGCGGTGCTGGGGCTCTCCGTGCTCCTGTGCGCGATGATCCTCGATGATCGTCGTGATGCTGCTGCTCGGGTGTTGGCTCTCCGCGGTGGCGGTGATCACGAGGAGTAGGTGGGTTGTGTCGGGTGCTAACTGTTGTCGGGATGTGCTCAGTTAGTTGTATCACAGTTGCAAGATTTTGCAAGCAGTGTATGTGCTCGAATGATTTTGGTTGTGAGTCTGCTGCCGTGGTGCTGTGTGAAATAAAATAATCCACGTCGTGAGAAGGTGTAGATGCAGCAACTCAGGGAAAAGAAATCTCACTCCAAGATTTCTCGCGAGAGAAAACAGTGATACATTAGAGTCAAACGCAACAGAACTACTCAGAATAATAGAAATTAAAGAATTGCTCACTGCGCAAACTCGGGGTACCGCGCATAAGTTACAACCCATAAATAAATGTTGCAATAATAAACAAAGTGGTGACATCTAAAATTGAAACGGTAACAGAACGAGGTCACGAAAGAATGTCTCTGGTACTGGGATACACTCCTCTTCTATCAGGGAAAGTGGATTGATTTGTCGATGAATGTGTCTCTCCTGGTCGGGCCTCAGTGATCTGCCGACGGTGATCTGTGGGTTTAAATCCACAAGGCTCTGGAGATAACCCATCACACGTTGGGTTAAACGCTCTTGAGCGATGACGTACTGGACGAGGTTGGCCAGGACTGGGTCTCTCTCAATTCGTCCACCGGGAAAATATGTTACTCCTACGGGTGCTGCACGGCTCGGAAAGTAATAATACCCTCGTTCGCTGGCATAGGGTACCGCGAATCGAAGGCGAGCAAGCGCTTCATATGCAGCAGCTTCTACGGCCATATGTGGGGTCGGCATAGATTTCCCCACGAAGGAGACTTCTGTTGGGTCTTGGTTTGGATTTACGGGAGGGATGTGCACTGCTGCCCAATATCTCGAGGTGGAAGGGGTGATTCTCGATTTGAACAGCTCGTACTGGGGTGGCTGGGTAGCGCCCATAGTATTGCAGGTAAAATCCCACAATATTTTGACAAAGCTACCCGGGGTTGCATCTGGAGTTCTCAGATAAATACTAGGGCTCGGCATGGCAAGAAATGTTTGTGAGGAGGGTGCACAAGTTGAGGGATGCTTGGCAAGGTCTCGCGGTTGCCTTTTTATAGCACCGGAGCTGGATCATTTTCCCGTGGTGAAAGGTAATGAATTTGCCAGCTCGGCTCCAAGGGTCGGGGTCAAAGCCACGATACATATCTCACCAAAGTGACGATCACTTTGTGGGGTTTGTCGGGTGGTTCGTAGCTGTGCGGAAAATATACAAGCTGCGTCTTTACCGCTTATGCAAGGCTACCGCTTAAAACAGAGGCACGATGATTGGCGGCATTTATCTACATGGTCACATGATTACAAAGCGGGATACATCGACTCGACACTACTTGAGTGACTTAATCTACCTCGTTTACATCCAAGCGGGCGTGCCTTGTGGATGTCGAGGCTTCTCCACGATTCTCACCGTCGGAATTAGCTGGAGAGGGTTGAGGGGCTGCAGGCTCGGGGTAGCGATGATGACCATCTCGGGGGTTGTTGGCCACAACTCCGTTGGAGTGTGCTCCCAAGAGGCGACGAAGCACTTCTGGGGTCATCAAAGCGCCTTGGTTGATGGCCGGGGCGGACCTCACGGTCTCGATTGGGTGTCCGAACAGCACGACTGGATTGTCGGCGTCAGGCTCGTTCTCTTCTCTTGCCGGGGCTTGACGAACCAACTCTCCACGAGCTGTGATCAGATCAATGGTGATTTGATCGAGCAGTTCCTCTAGTGCACCTACATAGCGCACTAGGTGCAACAACGCAGGATCCGTCTCGTGATCTCCGTTGGCAACCTGGGGTGGTCTGCCATACCCTTCACGTCTGGGGTAGTAGTGGAACGAGCGACAGTTAACTCGGGGCGACAAGTGCCGGAGATGAACTATGACTTCTCGAGCAGCTAGTTGTATGGCTTGTGGCTCAAAGGAAGTTGTTCTTCCGGTGAACCTGTAGGGGCGCTCGGGCGCTAGAGCCCTACCGTAAATGTGTACAGTGGCCCAGAATTTATGGCTCTCACCGCTCATGGGTCCTTGGTACACAACATATTCGGTAGGCTCTTCTAACGCATAGGCACGACGGGTGAGGTTTGCGAGTATGGTCACAAAGCCTCCAAGGTTGGTTGCTGTGGTCTCATTGTGCACGATGGGGCCAGGCATTATGGCTCGGTTTTGGGTAGAGGCTGTTCTGTGCTGGGTTGGGGTTAACGTGCCCTTTTTATAGTAAAAGGGGACGGAGTCTTCCTTCGCACACTTGCGAATAAGACACCTTGGGTGCTGGTCACTGGTGCGCGATAGATAGGCTAGGTTGATAGGTTGGGCACCGACTGCCAAAAGGTGTCGGGTCAGTGGGTGGCTATCTTGTACGAGAAGCTTGGCTGGGTTTAAGTTAAGGTCTGATGGGTTCGTTTGCCTAAGTTTATTTACCCGGCTAGGATAGAATTAGCCAATGGTCAGCCTGGCTCTGATACCAAGTTTGTAGCGACCGGTTTTCTGGGTAATAAATTCCAGAAAATGGCCGTCGTACTCACCAGCCCCAGGATTACTGTTAGCTGATGAGGCACCTACTTGATTCAGAAATTCCAAGCAAAATACAAGTTTTGTGGTACAAGGCCCTTCTGGTCTGTGAGTACAACAAATGGTCTCTAATGGTTGATGGCGGAAGCGGTTTGTGGATCATCAGCGTCTATGGGACTCCAATATCCACAGGAACAGCTGACCAGGATAACTCCTATCTTCGCGAGGCTGCTATCCCCATTGCTTAGGTTCCGGGGCTGTCATCGCAACGCTCCTCTTCACGCAAGACGTCTGGCCAAGACAATAGCCAGGGACAAGCCAGTGAGTACTTTGAATGTAATCGCAAACATTATGAACACAGGTATAAATTAACAGCCGATAACCATGCTTTGAAAGTATTCTATGATCACAACGTCAGTCATAAGCTGAAATCCTTGATACATGCAAGCAGATTATTAATATGTAACAATGAATATGAAATGACAGAGTAGGAAATAAAATACACCATTCGGATGTCTGAAGCGACGTCTCGAAATGATGGTAAATAACAAGCATGCCTCTGTCGGGTCTCTGAGCGACACCACATAAAGGGCTTATAAGGTAAAATAAATATCAAGCATGCCACAGTCGGGCGTCTCAGCGACACCACATAAAGGTCTTATAAAGGAAATAAATCACAAGTAATGCCACAGTCGGGCGTCTTAGCTACACCACATAAAGGGCTTATAAATAAAATAAATAACAAGTAATGCCACAGTCGGGCGTCTTAGCAACACCACATAAAGGGCTTATAAATAAAATAAATAACAAGTAATGCCACAGTCGGGCGTCTTAGCGACACCACATAAAGGGCTTATAAATAAAATAAATAACAAGTAATGCCACAATCGGTCGTCTTAGTGACACCACATAAAGGGCTTATAAATAATCACAGTGAATATCCAGGAGGTAGAACCATCCCAGGGATACTCGATAATTCAAATAATATAACGGGTTAGTCCATTACAAAATAATAATCATAATCATTACAAGTCTCAAGTTGCGATCCCAGTTCTGGTTTAACAGTTTCTCCTCCGGAGACCGATACTAAGACCGACACCTGACCCATCCCAGACTGAAATCCTTAACCCAAGGACACGGCTATTCGAATAGGTTTAATTTCTGCAGAGGGTGTACTCTTTACCTACGAGCAACGGATTCCTTTAGTCCATCGGGACTAATTCCGTCTACGGCCTTTTAGTTGAAAACACACCTGACTTGCACACACCAGCTTAACATACCGGTGTCTGGAATCACCCACGACACTTGTTAAGCAAAACTCTAAGTGGGGAGGCTACAGCTTCGCATAGCATGGGATCAAATTTATATCGCGCCTAAGGGGTGGCCTCCTCTCAGTCTCAACCGGAAACACCCATGCCCCCGGACCAGGTGGCCTGCCTACCAGCTACAACTGGTATCTTCCACCACGGCCTCTCTGTACGGTGTGTGCTGGAAAGGGGTTGACGACTTACTGAACCGTACCCTACTTGTTGTAGAGCCAAGTGGTAGTACGAAACAAGTATGGGGGTTACTGGAAAAAGACTCGATCTATGGTCGACTCAGGAGGTTTAAGTATTCCCTGCATGATTAACATAACGAATATATTTCATCCAACAGATAGAATCATCACTCATCATACCCCTCATGCCATGCCGGATACATTCGTCTCGATGACGAACTAGGGACAAGTTCGGGTCTACCCAAGACAGAGACTTTCCCGTTTTCCTTCCGGTAGGCACGAAAGGCATACGAGGATGATCATTATCACAAGCACTTCCATTTCCAACAGCAAAGAAATTTCAAATAAGCATTTATGCAAACGATCACATCACCACATAAAATAATGAGTTCCACGTATTGAGGTGGTGCCATAATCGTGTCGAACAATGTATGCAAAATATTATGCCAGGGTTCAGAATGCTTGCCTTTAATATGTGGAAAGGCAGGGTGCACTCCAAAACTTTTGATAGTTTGCTTCTCTCTCTCCAAAGTCCTATTTTAAATAAATTTGAATTAACACACAAATTTAAAACAGCACAAATAGTTTTCTTGAAATTTTTTCAAATAAATCTTAAAATAAAACTAGATCAAATTTGAGAGAGGTAGCAAAAGGAATCAATTCATTTGGAGTTATAATTAAAAAGTTATAGGCGGTCAAAGTTTTGGTCAAAATCAGTTATTTAAAAAATAAAACAGAAAAAAAAGACGGTTCGATTATACGTACACGTCGAAGGCGTATTCTGGAAATACGTTTCCACTTAACCAGCATGGACCGCTGGAGTCATCGACAAGGGCTGGGACCCACCGTCGTTTCACTAGTCGGCCTTCCTCCTCTTCCTCTGCCCCGAGCGGGGGCGGAACTCTGGCGATGCTCGCTGGCGAACGGCGGCACCATTCGGAAAACAGAGGCCATCCTCAGGCTCAGGGGATCAAGACGGTCACTCCGGTGGTCGCTATGGTCTTTGAGGTGGACAGAGCTGCCGGCGGCGAGCTTCACAGCAGACGGCGGTCATCGGGCAAAGTGGGTTTTTGCCCGCCGCGAGTCCCGATCAAGATTGAGTAGGGGGATGGATTCACTAGGGGGAGAGGGAGTTCCTGGTGAAGAGAGTGGAGAGGGGGAGGCTCTGGTGGCGCCGGAATGGCCGGGGCGGTGGCGGCGGCTGCAGCTGCCGGAGCTGGGGAAGAAGACCTCCCCGGGTTGATTGGCTGCCACGGAAGAACTAGGGGAGCATGCTGAGGCTGCCTAGTGAACGGAACATGCTCGAGGGCCTCTCTTTATAGCACAACGAGGTCGGTTTGCGGCGGCCGTGGATAAGTCCGCCGGTGAACCGCGTCCCTATAGCGGCAGGGCATCGTGGCGACGACGAGAGCTAGAGGACATGCGAGAGGATGAGGCTGAGCTGTTCCAGGGGCAGGTGGCGAGCAGCTGGGGCTTGGGCGGCACCGACCTGGCAGAGATGCGCTGCGGACGCCGGCGTGCCGCCAAGGGACTCTATCGGCGGTGCTGCAGGGCACCAGGGCTGCTTGTCGCGTTCTGGTGAGAGGGGGAGCACGTGGCGCGGCTATGCAGGGTGGGCTGCCGTGGGCGCGACGCTGGCGGCTCGAAAGGCCAAGCACGCAGTAAAACGCGTGCTCTGCTCACGCCAGAGCACGCACGAACGTGCTCGACAAAATGCTAATGCATGCAAGGGGGCTTTAAACTACAAGAGGGTTAGCAGGGTGGGGTTGTAGGTTAAGGCAAATCCATGGGACATGCTGGTTTGGTCAGGGAATCAGGTCCACTATGAAAACAAAAACTCATGCCCAATCTGTCCATGCTCTCAAGGTGTTTGACAAAATGCCACAGGCATCTAGGCATTTCTTGGAGTGGCCAAATCTTCCAGATTGGGGTCTCTTTAGATGAAAGAGAGGGTGGTGAGGTTAGTTTGTCCAAAGCACAAACTTGCTAGTGCAAGTATTGCAAAACTTCCATTCTGGACAGGAGGTAAATGGCATTACTTCATGATCCAAAAATGATCCAATGGGTGCTTGCTCCTGGACTTAGGGGTTTATCAGGGAGGACTACAAGTAGGAAAAGAAATCAAGGGTAAAGGAGCAACTAAAAATGTGGTTGCTGTACAAACCATCAAGTTGGACCAGAATGGAAAAGAGGTTGATCCACTCAAAATTTTCAAAGAACAAAGCTGGGTTTTGCATAAAGTTGAATCATATGCTGCTACTAACATCCCATAATTTTGGTGGAAGCTTTAAAGAAATATTTAAATAGGTTGTAGTGCAAATCTGTCCACTTTGGACCAGATTTGAAAAACTGGTGTAGAGATCAAAATTACAAAAGGATGTAAGGTATTTATGCATAAAGGTGGCTTAAAACATCATATGACATCTCCAAATTTTGGTGGATTTTCAAATGATTTATAAAAGGGTTGTAGTGCAAATGGGATCCTAAACTTATGAAAAACCCTTTGGAGAAATAAAGCTCGAGGAAAGAATAATAATATGAATAATCCTCCGATAGAAGAAATGTTTTATTTGAGAGGATAAAAGAGTCCAGTAAAATTGGGAAGTAACTTTTCACTTGAGGTAAAAAAAATTCCATAAAAATCCAAGAAAAGAATGGTTCTGAAATCAAGAAAACCAAGAAAAGGAAAGTTGAATTTCCTGGCAAAATTTTAATTAATAAAACAAGACTAAGAATTTTGGGGTGTTATATCATAATCCCAGGTTATAATATGCCGCCCTTCCTATGTAGGTGGCGGAGCGTCCGGTGGCTAGCCGGACTGATGAATTTGCCGAACTAAAGCGGCAACTTGACGTGGCGGATGCCGACATCGCGCTTGTCAATAAGCGGCTTGACGAGTCACAAGGTATGCGGTTTCTCCGCGGACACCTGGTAAGGGAGCTTGATGCCCGTGCCTTACAACATGTATGCTTGATGCAGATGGTGCCGCTGCCATGGAGAACCTCCGGGCGGAGCTTGCCAGAGCCAAGGAGCAGGCCAGAAAAAGTGATGATGTTGCCTTAAAGGCGGCCGAAGAGCTAAAAGCTGAACATGTTGCTCACTGCCGAAGCAAGAAAGAAATGGCCGAGATGGCCGTGAAGTTGAAGAATGCTACCGACCGCTCTGAGCTTCTTGAAAAAGAAGGTCGAGCGGAGCAAAAGGACCTGAAGAAGGCCACCACCGAGGCCAAGGATGCTCGCTCTACGATGAGAGCCATGAAGGAGGAGCTACGTCAGGCCGGAGATATCGCGGCTGGAAAGCCATTTCTGCTGCTGAGGAAGTCACGGATCCTAAATATGCTTAGTTGGACCGGCTGTAAGTAGTGAGGATGCTTATCTGGACTTAGCGGCGAGTGCCGCGGACGCGGCCGAACACTTCGGAGATCAAAAGGATCACAAGATGGAAGAGCTTTTTTGGTCACAGTTCCGTAATCCAGAGCGTCCACTTCCATTAACCGATCATTTGGCCGAATGGGCGGAGCTGAATAGGTTGTCCGGACTTGCCATGAAGAATGTCGTGACTCATTTGTGGCCGAAAAGGCCCGAGCCGAAGAGTTATTTTGGCTTGGTGCAGCAGTTCCTTGGTGCGGTGCCGCATATCAAAGCAATGAGGCGGTCAGCATGCATAGAGGGTGCGCGGATGGCTCTTGCCCGTGTCAAGACATACTGGGCGGAGATGAAGGCCACCGATGTTGCATCCCAAGATTCGGACGAAGCCGAGTACACCGAGCACTATTTTCGTGAAGTTCTGCAGGCGCTGCTTAATAGAGACGCAGTGCTCAAGGATATTATGTTCAATAACATGTATTATTGTGAAACAATGTTTCGATGGAATATAAAAGCTTTTTATACTTGTGCCTTCAAGAATTAAAATACCTCCTGTGCGGCCGTTAATGTATATGTGTATATAACCTGAAAGATGGCAGTCTTTGGCTTCACCCCCCACGCATATAATGCAGGGGTGTTTGCAGAAAGCGCCTTTACACACTTGATCCAACATCTTGGTCCTACAAAGGAGGTGATAGCGCAGCAAACTAGGCAACCGGACTATAATGCTTTATCACTTTCACTTAGCCATAGGAGTTCGACAGTGGGGCTATTATATAGCCCCTAGGGGCACCGCGCCACCCGAATTCGGGCGCGATGTGCTGGCCGAAACGCCCTTCGTCAATGCGGAGGAATTCTAAAGATTCCAGCGGTCATCGTGTGGTTGACCAGTCTCACGCTATATCATGACAGTCAGTTTTCTTTCTATCGAGGTGCTCGCCGGCGAACTGGGCACAATCGCAGAGTTCTCCGGTGCCGCATTAGCCGATAGAGCGGAACGTAAGGCAGCAAAACACAGGAGCCGGGCAAACCCAACATTTGACCAAAGACATGATTCGGAGCTGATGCATATAAGGCCTAACTCGAGACGCCGAACACTCCCTAAGGTATTCGGTCTTTATGAAAACGGGTCGAACAATCGCCCTTGGTAATAAGCCCCTGGTGTCCAGGTACGAGCAAAATTCTGACGTGGCCTATGCCAAAACGCCAGCCTCCTCCTTGGTTATAGCAATAAACCGGGGGATGTGTATCAACAAGAGACAATGAAAAAGGTTTAGGCAGGGTCTTAATCTGAAAAGAATCCTTGCGACGGGTCCCTACTGCACGTCTGCGCCTGTGTCTCCGTTGTGCCGTATCCTGGACGGGTGTAGCACGATGTTCATCTGTAAAAGAGAGGAACTTAGTTGAAAAAGGTCATGCGAAAATGTATGTTATATTAAATAAACAAAGTACAATTCAAAAAAATGAATAAAATTGAGCTTTATGGTCTCTTGTTGCGGAGCCCCTTGTACGGGGGCATGTGTCTAGTAAGCCCTTGTATGTTTACGCCGAACTGGTCCAGCCGTGTCCGGGGTCTGGACGACCTGTCTAAGTGCTTTTGTTGGTGAAGCCGGTTTATTGTGTGGCTGTCAAGGCAACCGCACGATTTTCCGGACTCGAGGAACCCTTGATGTTTCCTTTTAACGATATGATGCCGCGTGGACCGGGCATTTTAAGTGTAAGAGATGCATAATGCGGTATTGCGTTAAAGCGGGCGAAAGCTTCGCGTCCCAATAGTGCTTGATAGCTACTTGTAAATGGGGCAAGGTGGAAGGTTAACTTTTCGCCGCGGAAGTTGTCTGGTGAGCCGAACACAACTTCTAGTAGTAGAGAGCCCGTACAATGGGCATATGGGCCTGGCATTACCCCTTGAAAGGAAGTGTTGCTATGGCGAAATTTGGTTGGGTCTATCCCCATTTTGCGGATTGTGTCCTGATATAGTAGGTTTAGATCATTGCCGCCGTCCATTAGGACTTGTGAAAATTGGAGTCCGCCAATTATCGGATCTAATATCAAGGCAGTCCAACCTGCATTCCATATACTTCTAGAGTAATCCCAATGGTCGAAGGTGATTGGTTTTAACAACCAGATGGCGGGACTCCTCCGGATAGGCCGTATGGCGCTGCACTCTATGGGCGCCGCTCTATTTTTCCCTTTTGTCACGTGAAGTGAGTTTACTGATTTGATTTCTTGTGGGAAATTCTTTTGTTTTCCGGTGCTCTGCTTTTGGGGTTCGTCATCGTCCTCGCTTGGTGTGTCGAGCCCCTTGTGTTCGGCGTTGAGTTTGCCGGACTGCTTGAAGACCCAACAGTCTCTATGGGTATGGTTTGCAGGATTCCCGGGAGTACTGTGGATTTGGCATATCTTGTCCAAGATTTTGTTTAAGTTAGATATCTCGTCCCTGTTATCCTTAAGCGGCCGCTTTTTATGATTCTGCCAAGATCTTTTGAACTCGGCGTTGACTGCCGTGCTCTTCGGGCTGTTTCCCTTGGTCCAACGCTGGTCCTTGCTGCGTCGTGGTTTCCTGTTTCCATCCCTGACTTCGGATGTACTTGGGTCGCTGGTGCTGCATCTTGCCAGCCAGCTATCCTCTCCCACACAAAAGCGGGTCATGAGGCTTGTTAATGCGGCCATTGTTCTTGGCTTTTCTTGGCCGAGGTGTCTGGCGAGCCATTCGTCTCGGACATTGTGTTTGAAAGCTGCTAAGGCTACGACGTCCGGACAGTCGACTATTTGGTTCTTTTTAGTAAGGAATCTGTTCCAAAATTTCCGGGCTGAATCTCCGGGTTGTTGAGTTATGTGACTTAAATTGTCGGCATCCGGAGGTCGGACATAGGTCCCTTGAAAATTTGCCTGAAAAGCATCCTCGAGCTCCTCCCAACTTCCAATGGTGTTTTCGGGAAGGCTTTTAATCCAATATCGGGCTGGCTCTTTGATCTTGAGGGGTAAGTATTTTATGGCGTGGAGATCATCTCCTCTAGCCATGTGTATGTGGAGGATGTAATCCTCAATCCAGACTCCAGGGTCTGTTGTTCCGTCGTATGCCTCTATGTTTATGGGCTTGAGTCCCGCTGGAAATTCATAATCTAGCACCTCATCGGTGAAACATAGGGGGTGTGCGGCACCCCTATATCTAGGTGTACCGTGATGTTCGGATACTTGATGTGTTGCATTGCTTACTAGAGCTTGCTTTCTTGGCCCATAGATAGATCTAACTGGGCCATCTTTTTTATGCGAATCCCTGTGCGATTGCGTGCCGGCTTGTGTGCGGCGCCGTTTGCCGCTCTCTATTTGCCATGGGGTCGTCCATCCGACCGGGTGGCCTATTTGTTTTTTGATTGCGGGAGCTCTACGGCCTCCTCATCAAATTCAGGCAGTAGTTTTCGCTTTGGTTAGCTCTTCGTTCGGCGACTGTCGCCGTATTTTCCTGCGGTGTTGAGTACTTTGCTTCATCTGATTCTGAGTGCATCTTTCGCTGTTTTGAGCTTCCGCTTCTGCTTTTTCAGGCTATGTGCAGTGGCGACGAGCTTTTTGTGAAGGTTCTTCTGCTCCAGCAACTTGTCCGGCGTGAGATCGTCCGGACTGTTATCTTCGCCGGGGACGGGTTGTTTATCCAGGTTGTCCTCTTCGGACGGTTGCTCGATAGCATGTTCGTCGTCCACCGGTTCGCCCTGCTCTATGGCTGGGTCTGTATGGCTGTTGTCTTTGTCGAGGTGGGACTTTGAGCGGCGCTTACGTCACCGTTTTGACTTCTTCTCGAGGGAATGATCCTTCGTAGCGTCCCGTTGTTCCTCATCGTCGCTTCCTTTAGGTGTGTACACCATGTATACATCGTGAGATGAGGTGGTTCTCCAGTGCCCTATAGGCGCTGGTTCATGTTCCTCCACTACATCGTCATCCATACCGTCGATGTCTTCGGAGTCGAAGTCGAGCATGTCGGTTAAATCATCGGCAGTGCCTACGAAGTGGGTGGTGGGTGGGCTTTGAATTTCTTCGTCGTCCGCATCCCAACCTTCCGGACCATAATCCGGCCAGGGCTCTCCTGATAAAGAGATAGACTTTAGTGAATTCAGGATGTCGCCAAAGGGCGAGTGCTGAAAGATGTCCGCGGCAGTGAGTTCCATGATCGGCGCCCAATCGGATTCGATTGGCGGGGGCGCGAAAGGCACGAAGTCCGGAGAGGAGTCCGGCGCCTTGGAGTTACGAGCTTCGCGAAGGACGGGGTAGGTGTATGGCTCAATCGCGTAGAGATCGCAACCCCGAGGTGGTGACCAGCCACCCGTCCTCGATCGGCGCAGTCGGCTCCGAGCTGAAGGTTGGAGCGGACACTGGTGCGGCCTCCAGGACACCATTCGGCGGTAGAGCTAGATCATGCCCCTCGTGACAGTGCGGCGCGCTTGGCTGTGGCTCGAACCCGTCGAAGATCAAGTCTCTGCGACGCCGGCCGTAGTTCAAACTTCCAAATCTGACCTGGTGGCGGGCGTAGCTTTCAATCTGCTCCGATGGCTGCTTAATTGCCCGCAGCAAAGCCGCCGAATACGAAGATCTGTCCAAGGAGAAAAGTCTCACCCTAGAGCGCATCATCGTTGATGATCGGAGGAGCCATCGGGCCTAAAGATGACGACACAGAGGAACTCTGAATGAAAGCACCAATGTCGGTGTCAAAACCGGCGGATCTCGGGTAGGGGGTCCCGAACTGTGCGTCTAGGCGGATGGTAACAGGAGACAAGGGACACGATGTTTTTACCCAGGTTCGGGCCCTCTCGATGGAGCTAAAACCCTACTCCTGCTTGATTGATATTGATGATATGGGTAGTACAAGAGTAGATCTACCACGAGATCAAAGAGGCTAAACCCTAGAAGCTAGCCTATGGTATGATTGTTGTTTGTCCTACGGACTAAAACCCTCTGGTTTATATAGGCACCAAAGAGGGTTAGGGTTACACAGAGTCGATTACAATGGTAGGAAATCTACATATCCGTATCGCCAAGCTTTCCTTCCACACCAAGGAAAGTCCCGTCCAGACACGGGATGAAGTCTTCAATCTTGTATCTTCATAGTCCAGGAGTCCGGCCAAAGGCTATAGTCCGGCCATCCGGACATCCCCTAATCCAGGACTCCCTCACCTGTCCTTGTCGTCCTATGAGGTTTGGTAGTGACTTGATCCGAAGTTTCATGATCACTATCATCAACTTCCACTTCAACTGGTGTAGGCACCACAGGAACAACTTCCTGTGCCCTGCTACACACTAGTTGAAGTGATGGTTCAATAACCTTATCAAGTCTCCACCATCCTCCCACTCAATTCTTTCGAGAGAAACTTTTCGTCGAGAAAGGACCCGTTTCTAGAAACAATTACTTTTGCTTCCGAATCTGAGATAGGAGGTATACCCAACTGTTTTGGGTGTCCTATGAAGATATATTTATCAAGGTCAAACAAAAGATGTATTTATCCGCTTTGGGTTTGAGCTTATCAGGATGAAACTTTTTCACATAAGCGTCGCAGCCCCAAACTTTCAAGAAACGACAGCTTAGGTTTCTCTAAACCATAGTTCATACGGTGTCATCTCAACGGAATTACGTGGTGCCCTATTTAAAGTGAATGCGGTTGTCTCTAATGCCTAACCCATGAACGATAGTAGTAATTCGATAAGAGACATCATGGTATGCCCCATATCCAATAGGGTGCATCTATGATGTTCGGACACACCATCACACTATGGTGTTCCAGGCGGTATTAGTTGTGAAATAATTTTCACAATGTCTTAATTTCATACCAAACACATAACTCAGATACTCATCTCTATGATCATATCATAGACATTTTATCCTCTTGTCACGACGATCTTCAACTTCACTCTGAAATTACTTGAACCTTTCAATAATTCAGATTTGTGTTTCATCAAGTAAATATACTCGGCATCTACTCAAATCATTTGTGAAGTAAGAACGCAATGATATCCACTGCATGCCTCAGCACTCATTAGACTGCACACATCAAAATGTATTACTTCCAACAAGTTGCTTTCTTGTTCCATCTTACTAAAACCGAGGTTTTTCTGTCATCTTGCCCATGTGGTATGATTTGCATGTCTCAAGTGATCTAAAATCAAGTGAGTCCAAATGATCCATCTGCATGGAGTTTCTTCATGCGTACACACCAATAGACATGGTTCGCATGTCTCAAACTTTTGAAAAACGAGTGAGTCCAAAGATCCATCAACATGGAGCTTCTTCATGCGTTCTATACCAATATGACTTACATGGCAGTGCCACAAGTAGGTGGTACTATCATTACTATCTTATATCTTTTGGCATGAACATGTGTATCACTACGATCGAGATTCAATAAACCATTCATTTTAGGTGCAAAACCATTGAAGGTATTATTCAAATAACCAGAGTAACCATTATTCCCAAAAATGACTAACCATATCGCGATAGACATAATCCAATCATGTCTATGCTCAACGCAAACACCAAATAACAATTATTTAGGTTTAACACCAATCTCGATGGTAGGGGGATTATGCGATGCTTGATCACATCAAGCTTGGATACACTTCCAACACATATCGTCATCTCACCTTTAGCTAGTCTCCGTTTATTCCGCAGCTTTTATTTCGAGTTACCAACACTTAGCAACCAAACCTGTATCTAATACCCTGGTGCTACTAGGAGTACAAGTAAAGTACACATTTAATATAATGTATATCCAATATACTTTTGTCAACCTTGCCTGCCTTCTTATCTACCAAGTATCTAGGGTAATTCTACTCCAGTGACCGTTCCCCTTATTACAGAAGCACTTAGTCTCGGGTTTGGGTTCAACCTTGGGTTTCTTCACTAGAGCAGCAGCTAATTTGCCGTTTCATGAAGTATCCCTTCTTGCCCTTTCCCTTCTTGAAATTAGTGGTTTCACTAACCATCAACAATTGATGCTCCATCTTGATTTCTACTTTCGCGGTGTCAAACATCGCGAATATTTCAAGGATCATCATATCTATCCCTGATATGTTACAGTTCATCACGAAGCTCTAGTAGTTTGGTGGAAATGACTTTGGAGATACATCACTATCTCATCTGGAAGATCAACTCCCACTCGATTCAAGTGATTGTTGTACTCAGACACTTTGAGCACAAGCTCAATGATCGATATTTTCTCCCTTAGTTTGCAGGCTAAGAAAATCGTCGGAGGTCTTATACCTCTTGATGTGGGCACGAGCCTGAAATCCCAATTTCAGCCCTCGAAACATCTCATATGGTCCGCGACGTTTCGAAATCGTCTTCAGTGCCTCAATTCTAAACCGTTTAACATTACTGAACTATCACGTAGTTATCAAACCATGTATGTCAAATGTTTGCAACATCCACAGACGACGTTCGAGGTTCAGCACACCGAGCGGTGCATTAAGACATAAGCCTTCTACGCAGCAATGAGGACAATCCTCGGTTTACGAACCCAGTCCGCATAATTGCTACTATCAAATTTCAACTATATTTTCTCTAGGAACATATCTAAAAGTAGAACTAAAGCGCGAGCTACGACATAATTTGCAAAAATATTTTGACTATGTTCAGGATAATTAAGTTCATCTTATGAACTCCCACTCAGATAGACATCCCTCTAGTCATCTAAGTGATTACATGATCCGAGTCAACTAGGCCGTGTCCGATCATCACGTGAGACGGACTAGTCATCATCGGTTAACATCTTCATGTTGATCGTATCTACCATACAACTCATGCTCGACCTTTTGGTCTCTTGTGTTCCGAGGCCATGTCTGTACATGCTAGGCTCGTCAAGTCAACCTAAGTGTATTGCGTGTGTAAATCTGGCTTACACCCGTTGTATGTGAACGTTAGAATCTATCACACCCGATCATTACGTGGTGCTTCGAAACAACAAACTTTCGCAACGGTGCACAATTAGGGGGAACACTTTCTTGAAATTTTAATGAGGGATCATCTTATTTACTACCGTCGTTCTAAGCAAATAAGATGCATAAACATGATAAACATCACATGCAATCAAATAGTGACATGATATGGCCAATATCATTTTGCTCCTTTTGATCTCCATCTTCGGGGCTCCATGATCATCATCGTTACCGGCATGACACCATGATATCCATCATCATGATCTCCATCATCGTGTCTCCATGAAGTTGTCTCGCCAACTATTACTTCTACTACTATGGCTAACGGTTTAACAATGAAGTAAAGTAATTACATGGCGTTATTCAGTGACACGCAGGTCATACAATAAATTAAGACAACTCCTATGGCTCCTGCCGGTTGTCATACTCATCGACATGCAAGTCGTGATTCCTATTACAAGAACATGATCAATCTCATACATCACATATCATTCATCACATTCTTTTGACCATATCACATCACATAGCAAACCCTATAAAAACAAGTTAGATGTCCTCTAATTGTTGTTTGCATGTTTTACGTGGCTGCTATGGGTTTCTAGCAAGAACGTTTCTTACCTACGCAAAAACCACAACGTGATATGTCAATTGCTATTTACCCTTCATAAGGACCCTTTTCATCAAATCCGATCCGACTAAAGTGGGAGAGACTGGCACCTGCTAGCCACCTTATGCAACAAGTGCATGTCAGTCGGTGGAACCTGTCTCACGTAAGTGTACGTGTAAGGTCGGTCCGGGCCGCTTCATCCCACGATGCCGCCGAATCAAGATAAGACTAGTAACGGCAAGTAAATTGACAATATCGACGCCCACAACTGCTTTGTGTTCTACTCGTGCATAAAAACTACGCATAGACCTAGCTCTGATACCACTGTTTGGGACGTAGCACAAATTCAAAATTTTCTACGCATCACCAAGATCAATCTATGGAGTAATCTAGCAACGAGGGGAAGGAGAGTGCATCTACATACCCTTGTAGATTGCTAAGTCGAAGCGTTCAAGTGAACGGGGTTGATGGAGTCGTACTCGTCGTGATCCAAATCACCGATGATCCTAGCGCCGAACAGACGGCACCTCCGCGTTCAACACACATAATGTTGGGAGAGACGTCTCCTCCTTCTTGATCCAGCAAGGGGGGAGGAGAAGTTGATGGAGATCCAGCAGCACGACAGCGTGGTGGTGGAAGTAGCGGGATCCCGGCAGGGCTTCGCCAAGCGCAAGAGGGGAGGAAGAGGTGTCACGGGAGGGAGGGAGGCGCCAGGGACTCATGTGCGGCTGCCCTCCCTCCCCTCCACTATATATAGGGGCCTAGGGGGCGCGGCCCCTTGTAGATCCCATCTAGGGAAGGGGGGCGGCTGCCGTAGGGGTGGCTTGGCCTCCAAGCCAAGTGGAGGCGCCCCCACCCCTTAGGGTTTCCAAACCTAGGCGCATGGGAGGCCCAAGGGGGGGGCGCCAGCCCACCAGGGGCTAGTTCCCACGCCCCTTCAGCCCACGGGGCCCTCCGGGATAGGTGGCCCCACCCGATGGACCCCCGGGACCCTTCCGGTGGTCCCGGTACAATACCGATGACCCCCGAAACTTTCCCGGTCGCCGAAACTAGACTTCCTATATATAAACCTTTACCTCCGGACCATTCCTAACTCCTCGTGACATCCGAGATCTCATCCGGGACGTCAAACAACTTTCGGGTTACCGCATACTAATATCTCTACAACCCTAGCGTCACCGAACCTTAAGTGTGTAGACCCTACGGGTTCGGGAACCATGCAGACATGACCGAGTCAACTCTCCGGCCAATAACCATCAGCGGGATCTGGATACCCATGTTGGCTCCCACATGTTCCACGATGATCTCATCGGATGAACCACGATGTCGAGGATTCAATCAATCCTGTATTCAATTCCCTTTGTCTAGCGGTATTGTACTTGCCCGAGATTCGATCGTCGGTATCCCGATACCTTGTTCAATCTCGTTACTGGCAAGTCTCTTTACTCGTTCCATAACACATCATCCCTTGATCAGCTCCTTGATCACATTGTGCACATTATGATGATGTCCTACCGAGTGGGCCCAGAGATACCTCTCCGTCACACGGAGTGACAAATCCCAGTCTCGATTCGTGCCAACCCAATAGACACTTTCGGAGATACTCGTAGTGCACCTTTATAGCCACCCGCTTTGCCAGGACGCTTTGGTACACCCAAAGCACTCCTACGGTATCCGGGAGTTGCACAATCTCATGGTCTAAGGAAATGATACTTGACATTAGAAAAGCTTTAGCATACGAACTACACGATCGTTGTGCTAGGCTTAGGATTGGGTCTTGTCCATCACATCATTCTCCTAATGATGTGATCCCGTTATCAATGACAACCAATGTCCATGGTCAGGAAACCGTAACCCTCTATTGATGAACGAGCTAGTCAACTAGAGGCTTACTAGGGACATGGTGTTGTCTATGTACCCACACATGTATCTGAGTTTCCTATCAATACAATTATAGCATGGATAATAAACGATTATCATGAACAAGGAAATATAATAATAATAACTAATTTATTATTGCCTCTAGGGCATATTTCCAACATCATTGCTATGCTAGTTGCTTCGTTCTATCGCTATGCCGTGTTTCCTACCACTTGCTTATCAAGCCCCCCAAATTGCCATGAGCCTCTAACCTTTGTCACCCTTCCTAGCAAACCGTTGTTTGGCTATGTTACCGCTTTTGCTCAGCCCCTCTTATAGCGCTGCTAGTTGCAGGTGAAGATGAAGATTGCTCCATGTTGGATTATGTTTTTTTGGGATATCACAATATCTCTTATATTATTAATGCATCTATATACTTGGTAAAGGGTGGAAGGCTCGGCTTTATGCCTGGTGTTTTGTTCCACTCTTGCCGCCCTAGTTTTCGTCATATCGGCATTATGTTCCCGGATTTTGCGTCCCTAACGCGGTTGGGTGATTTATGGCATCCCCTTGACAGTTCGCTTTGAATAAAACTCCTCCAGCAAGGCCCAACCTTGGTTTTACATTTGCCTCACCTAAGCCTTTTTCCCTTGGGAGTCGCGCTCCCGAGGGTCATCTTTATTTTACCCCCCCGGGCCAGTGCTCCTCTGAGTGTTGGTCCAAACCGAGCGATGTCCGGCGCCCCCTGGGCAACCAGGGTCTATGCCAACCCGACGTCTTGATCATCCGGTGTGCCCTGAGAACGAGATATGTGCAGCTCCTATCAGGATTTATCCGCACATTCGGGCGGCTTTGCTGGTCTTGTTTTACCATTGTCGAAATGTCTTGTAACCGGGATTCCGAGTCTGATCGTGTCTTCCCGGGAGAAGGAATATCCTTCGTTGATCGTGAGAGCTTGTGATGGGCTAAGTTGGGACACCCCTGCAGGGTTTGAATTTTCGAAAGCCGTGCCCGCGGTCATGTGGCAGATGGGAATTTGTTAATATCCGGTTGTAGTAAACTTGAAGTAAACTCTTCTAAAATACACCAATCGCGTGGGTAACCGTGATTGTCTCTTTTCGGGGTTGTTCGAGAGGAGAACACGGTTTTTTGGTTATGTTTGACGTAATTAGGAGTTCATGATCACTTCTTGATCATTACTAGTTGACGATCGCTTGCTAAGCTCCTCTTCTCGCTCTTGTTTCGTAAGTTAGCCACCATACATGCTTAGTCACTGCTACAACCTCACCACTTTACCGCTTCCTTACCCCTTAAGCTTTTCTAGTCTTGATACCCATGGTAATGGGATGGCTGAGTCCTCGTGGCTCTTAGATTACTACAACACGAGTTGCAGGTACAGGTTATGCGATGATCTTGACGCGATAGCTATGTTTACTTGTGTTGGAGTTATTCTTCTTCTTCGTCGATCTTGGGTTAGGTTCCTGGTCGGCAGCCTGGACTAGCAGGGTGGATATTGTTTGAGTTTCTGTTTCTGTTTCACCCGTAGTTGGATGTTGATCTTATGTATGATGTATTGTTGTATTCATGTGACATTGTATGTCTTGGATGTATCCCCACTATTATGTAATTTTGATGTAATGATATCCACCTTGCAAAAGCATCTTCAAGATGCGCTTCTATCCTTGGTGGGACCTTCGAGTTCCTTTAGGATAGGGTCGCATCTTGGGCGTGACAATGCAGCAGAATAAGAAGGAGTCCAGCGAAGCGCCCAATGTTCCTGTCTCTTGCTACACCATATGAAGCTGGAAACCTGCAAATTGGGAATCTGCACGAGTGGCCACAGATGCACAAAGTTCTTAACTGCAAGAAAACCGTCAGGCTGCTAAAAGCAGTACACCTTATGTAACTGGAAACCTGTGAGATTAAAATCTGACAAAGAGGTTGCCACTGGACAGGAATCAGATGCATGAGAGTGAAAAGAACAAGCCAGAACAGGAGCAGTAATAGTCTGGTAAACTTGTTGAGCAATATTATGAGCCACTGCATTCAAATTCATAGAAATATGAAACAGTTGCGAAGTTAGATTAGAAGTAGATTTAAAAAAGACGCCAGTTCTTTTCTAATGTTCCAAGGAGCAGCAGAATGAGCAATATTCCTGGAAGCAACCACTAAGGCAAGAGGGAGACAATCAGTTAAAAAAGTTGCGCACTGAACATTAAGACAGGTTGCCAAATGAGTTGCACATGCGAGAGCAACGACTTCTTCTTGAAGAGGAGTTGAAGTTCGAGGGGCGGAAGTTTGAACCTGAGTATTAAGTTCTCCCTGAGAGGAAGGAAGACAAAAGTAGACCCCTACACCTGTCCTCAGTTGTCCTTGGGGAAGACCTGGAATTTTTGAAGATCTAAAAGCTGCATCTCAAAAGATTTCAGCTCCATTGATCAGCAAATCAGATTCAATAGTTTGCCCTTGCTCAGGAAGTTCATGTAAATCATGTTGAGTATTAGCGCAAATTTCGTTGTTAGAAGGGAGAAAAGATTTTTTGCATGAAGCATAATCCATATTAGTAGCAACAATGTGAACTTGATAAGGAACATGCCTTTTATGTTCAAACAGGAAATCATTTCTAGCTTTCCAAATGTACCATAAAAAATTCAAAACATTTTGCAAGGGAGCATAGGGATGACCCATCGAAACAAGATGAACGAGAATAGAATGGATTGAGTCATGGCCCTGAATCAGAGTGTCAGATATAAGAAACCAAGGAGAAGAAAACGAAGCTGCTCTAGCAAAGTCACAAACGAAAAAGAGGTGAATGTCATCCTCCTGCTGAGCACATCTACAACTAATCTGTGAAATATGAGCAGAAAAGTGACCTGCTCACATAGCCATAGGCAAAGCCTTCCTAAGAAGCCTCCAAGCGAAAATTTGGACTTTGGGCAACAATTTTTTTCTGTTTCTAAATGACCTTAAGATAAAATTAAATCCAAAGAAACCGATGAAGGAGCTGATCGAGGATGTGATTGAATGACTTGTAAGCAAAGCTTATAAGAAGATTTTGAAGAACAAATCCCATGAGGAGCCAAGGGCCAACAAAGCAAATCTTCACTGTCATCCTCAATAATATTAGTGTTAATAATTTGAGATGCAAGAGGCTGCTGAAACAAAGTAAAAATAAGTTGATGGTTCCAAATTCTTTGGCCAGGTAGCCAAAGGTCTCTGACCAAGGAAGGATAAACAAAGCCTGCTTGTTGTGGAATAAACAAAGCCTGTTTGTAAGCAATGCCTATATTATTAGTAGGTAAAATAAGAGGGTGACCAAGGTGGGTGAAATTAGCATCAAGATTGGCCACCGGGAAAATAAGCTTAATATCATTGATAATAGTGTGAGAAACATGAGTGCTAAAAAGGATGGCAGATTTGTCCCAATTAGGAGTTTGACCCGAGAGAGCACAAAAATGTTGAATAATACTAGCCATAGTCTGAGCTTCCTGATAAGTAGCCTCCCCACACACCAAGCATCATGTTTCCAGGATTTAAGAGAAAGGGAATGAGCAATTTCTTGAGCAATAATGATATTGTCACTAATACGTTTACCCTCGATAAAAGCCTGTTGAGCTGGATCAATATAGTCTGGGAGGTGAGGCTTGAGCCTATTAGCCAGTGATTTAGGAATGATTTTATAAAGCACATTACAAAGACTAATAGGCCTATAGTCCATGGGCACAAGACGAACAAATTTCTTAGGGATCAGGGCAATATTGGTGTCCTTAATATGAGGAGGAAGGGTAGCGGTAGAATAAAAGTTAGTCACGAGCTAAGTTACCTCATCCTCGATCCAATCCCAAGTAGCTAAATAGAATTCCACATTGAACCCATCCGGCCCTGGAGAAGCATTGAGTTTCATGTCTTTAAGAATCTGTAAAATCTCAGCTTTATCAGGAACAGAGTAAGTAGGGTCATCATTATCATTGATCCATTGAGCAAGAGGAAAAGGTCTGCCCACATTATCATTACGAGAAGAAAAAATGTATCTAAACCAGTTAACACAAGTTTGCTTAATGGCAGCATGTTTGAAATGGACCATATCATGCTCATCTTTGATAGAACAAAAAGTATTCCTTTTTCTGTGCTTAAGAACAGCCCGGTGAAAAAAATTAGTATTATGATCACCTTTAGCTGCCCAAGTCTTCTTACTTCACTTCTTATAGTATTTATTAAGCTTAGAGAGAGTATGCTCATACCTAGCAGTGAGAGAAATTTCCAAATCATGATTTTGCTAGTGAAGAGGAAGCTGCTGCAGCTCATTAATCTTTGACTCCAAGTCTGCAAGGTTCTGCTGGAGGGTTTTTTCTTTTTACACCAAGTTTTTAAAGACCCTGCCAAAGAGGAACACTTTGTTGCAAAAGAAGTGAGAGTACTAGCATTCCAAGTATTTTTAGCAAAAGAATGAAAGTCTTTCTCCATGAGCCACCAATTTTCAAATTTGAAAGTTTGCACTAGATAGAACGGCCACACAAAGCCCAACCCATAGGCCCAAACTAGTTAGCACAACTGCACGAGCACAACACGCACGTACAAGCACTCGCAGAAATATCCCCAAACCCCAATCGAGCCAGGCAGCCAGCAAGGCTGCGAGCGTAACCTAGCCGCCATAGGTTCACCCCCGGGAGCTCCTAACAGGAGCCTTCTACACACGCTGAGGCAACGGGCGCCCATAGCAGCACACTAGCGGGCCGGCCCATGAACACGCTCATAGTGTAAAAAGTATTTACAACGTGAAAACCACCAGCAAAAATTCGATCTCGTGAGGTATCGAACTTGCGGCAATTTGCTTAAGTGCATGGTTGTCTAACCACTAAAGCTATTACACCCCTTGAGAAAGTTTTCAACACGAAACATATTAAACCAAAACTATAGCCGCACTATTTAGGAAAACGTGACTTCTTGAAAAGAAATGTGAACAAATTTTGAAGGGTTAATTTGATAAATGCCACTCCAAATCTGGCGATTCTGAGAAATGCTGCTGCAATTCCCAAACTTTGAAAAATGCCATTTCATGCCATTTCCAGTGGCATTTTTCGAAGTCTGGAGTGGCATTTTTCAAAGTTTGCAAAAATTGCAGTGGCATTTTTCAAAGTTTGGAAATTGCAGTGGCATTTTTATGAATCGCCATAATTGGAGTGGCATTTATCTGATTAACCCAATTTTGAATGTCCACATATTTTAAAAACGTCACGAATTAGAAAAAAGTTCATTGATTTTCAAAAAAGTTCAAAAATTTGAAAAAAAAAATCATCGATTTTGAACAAAAGTTCATCAATTTTCAAAAAAAAGTTCACCGATTCCCTAAAAAAGTTCATCGATTCTCTAAAAATGTTCAGCAATTAGAAAAAAGTTCATCGATTTTGTAAAATGTTCATCAACTTCAAAGTAAGTTCATCAAATATGAAACAAATTTCATCATTTTTTCAAAAAGAATTCATAAATCAACAAAAAGTTCATCTAATTTTGGAACAAAAGTTCACATTTTTTTAAAATTCACTAATTTTGAAAATAGTTCATGAATTTGGAAAAAGTTCATGTATTTGGGAATAAGTTCAACGTTCTTTAAGAAAAAAAGGGTCATCGATTCTTAAAAAAGAACATAAATTACAAGGGCACAAAAAGCTCTCACGACATAGAGAATGAATAGAAGAAGCGAAAGAAACACTTAGGCACATGTTGTTCGTAGTCCAACTGGTAGTTTCATGCTAAGTCGATCGACAGATCCACGGTTCGAACCCCTGAAAGCGCATCCTTTTTTCGCTCGCTTCAGATTGAACGGGGAAAAATGAAGTATAGGCCGGCCCAGCACCACGCGGGGGTGTGCACCTGTTTGTTAGAATCGAAGAAACGGGCGCAACGGACGCCATTTAGGGTTTGCCCTCGCCCCCGCCGGCTCCCCGCCACAGAGCTCCGCCTCGCCAGGCCTCCGGCCACCAGACACCTGATCCAGATCCATGGATGGGGAAACCAAAAGAAGCAGTCCCAGGCAGCGGTGGCAGAGCATCGAGCTCGTGCAAACGCTCAGGAGCTGCAGTTTGCAAAATCAGCAAGCACATGTTTTTAATCTATTTTCTTCTGATGTTGATCCCCAATTTCTGGCCAACTATTGTATATGGTGAGTGCAGAACATGGTGGTGTTATAAACTTGTAATGTAGGGAATCTTCAAAAGAATGAAACCAATTGCTTCCATCACTACAAGATTGAAATATTCAATGAGGTGCTTGATAGAAACATAACTGAGATGAATAACCGGTTCAGTGAAACTTCAACAAGGTATTGATTATATGCATTGCTGGCCTAGAGCCTAGAGACCCATTTAGTAGATTTAATCATGAGAACCTACTTGAGCTTGCATCTATGTACCCAGTCGACTTCGATCCAGAAATTATGTCATCTACTTGTCGAGAATCTCGAACTATTCTGAATCATTAGTTATGTTAATTTTCTAGTGCATCTAGCTTCATATTTGAATTTTATGAGATTTGGTACAGCGTGCTTGCATTTGTCGATCAAAATTTTTATACCTTAAATGTTTCGCTCCGGCTAAGTTTAATTCTTGGATCCACCACTGAAGCCACTTGCATGCGTGCTAGCATGCTAGCGCTGGTCGGCCGAGTAGCGTGCGTGCTCGCGCTGGCCGCCGAGCAGCGTACATCTGACGGAGTGCACGATCTGCGGCCATGCATACGGGCTAGGTGCTGTCACCCATGGGGCGTGCGGGGCGCTGCTGCGCGTGTGTGCAGCAGCTGCCGCATATAACCGCGCGTGGGCGTGCTGGGTACTGTCGCGCGTGCCCATGCTAGGGGCTGCCACCGTGTTGCAGCAAAAAATAGAGGATTGCCCGGATGCTGACCGGGCGCGTCCGTGGGTGCTTGAGTCTCAAAATTAGGTGATCCTTGTTGTAGATGCTCTAACGCATATTTTTTCAAAAATATTTATACTCAGTGGAAACATAATTTTATTTTACAAAACCATTTTCGTAATTGTTCAAAGAGTTGCTCATGTTTTGAAACAGAAAATGTTCACATTGTTTAAATGAACTGTTCTTGTACTTATAATCAAACATGCATAATATTGTTAAAAAAATGTTCATGCTTTTTGCCAAAAAAGATGTTCACACTTTTAAAGATATGTTAACTTACTTTTAATAAATGTTTCATGTTGTTTTAAAAAATTGTTCATGCACATTTCAGATATAGTTCACGCTTATAATATTTTTTGCATATCATAAATAGAATTTTTATGCTAGTAAAAATTGTTTGTGTACTTTGAATAACTGTTCACGGTATTCGAACAAATTGTTCATATATTTTAAATTAAAAATGTGATGTTTGTAAACTTTAAATAAAATTTTCATGCTATTAAAAAAGCTTGGTGTACTCTAACAAAACATTCACGTTGCTAAAAAACTATGTTTTTGAGATGCTCCTGCACTTTAGTAAAAATGTTAACATGTCTAGCTTTTTCTATGGAGAACTAAGAAAATAGTTGTCATTTACCCATAGAAAAAATAAACAATAGTAAATAATAATCAGAAAAGAACATAAAATAGAAAAGGACAAAAACACAACACAAAATACAAATAAAAATACAAATACATAGATAGAAATGCAAAAAAAGGAAATATGAAAAGAAATAAAGCGAAAAACTATCCAAGGAAAAAACATAGAAACTGGACAGAGAAACAACTCCCAATGAATGAATGAAAAAACACTCAAAAATGGTTCCTAGAAAAAGAAATAATGAACAGAAAGAAGAGAGAAAAAACACGCACCCTGGCGCTTCTTTGGCCGACCCGTTATTTTCTTTTGCAGAATCCAGAAATTTTGCTTGCATCCGGTGGCCCAATATGCAAGACCTCTAGGAACACCACGTATTTTGGTCACAATTCAATGAAATCTAGTATAAGTTATGATGGAAACACACACAAATAACAAAAAATTATTCACACCGTGTAAACATGAACGGTGACATTACACATTAGAAAGAAAAAGGCTTAACCAACAGGGATTAGCTCTTTCTTTTTGAAACAGGAGCTCAACTATCAATTTCCATTAGAGAAACCACCATTACATTTCCATTAGAAAAACAACCATTACGGATTTTTACAAACAAGATTAGAACTTGTGGCTAATCTTTTCAATCATAAACAACCAATCCTTGGAAAATAAAAAAACAGAGAACACACCAAGTGGAGAAGGTGTAATGGCTTCTGCTTGAAGAGGATTGAAGTTGGAGGTGCCGAAGTTTGAACCTGAATATTAAGTTCTCCCTGAGAGGAAGGAAGACAAAAGTAGACTCCTACACCTGTCCTCACTTGTCCTTGGGGAAGACCTAGAATTTTTGAAGAAAAGCTGCATCTGAAAATATTTTAGCTCCATTGATCAGCAAATCAGATTTAATAGTTTGCCCTTGCTCAGGAATGTCATGTAAATCATGTTGAGTATTAGCGCAAATTTTGTTGTTAGAAGGGAGCAAAGATTTTTTGCACGAAGCATAATCCATATTAGCAGCAACAATGTGAACTTGATAAGGGAGGTGCGTTTTACGTTCAAACAGGAAATCATGTCTAGCTTTCGAAATGCACCATAAAAAATTCAAAACATTTTGCAAGGTAGCATAGGGATGACCCATCGAAACAAGATGAACGAGAATAGAATGCATTGAGTCATGGCCCTAAATTAGAGTGTTAGATCTAAGAAACCAAGGAGAAGAAAACAAAGCTGCTCTAGCAAAGTCACAAAGGAAAAAGAGGTGAATATCATCCTCCTGCTGAGCACATCTACAACAAATGTGTGACATATGAGCAGAAAAGCGACCTGCTGTCATACCCGTAGGCAAAGCCTTCCTAAGCAGCCTCCAAGCAAAAGTTTGGACTTTGGGCAACAAATTTTTCTGTTTCCAAATGACCTTAAGAAAAAAAAATCCAGAGAAACCGGTGAAGGAGCTGACCGAGGATGGGATTGGATGTCTTGTAAGCAAAGCTTATAAGCAGATTTTGAAGAACAAATCCCATTAGGAGTCAAGGGCAACAAAGCAAATCTTCACTGTCATCCTCAACAATATCAGTGTTAATAATTTGAGATGCAAGAGGCTCCTGAAATAAAGTAAAAATAAGTTGATGGTTAAAAATTCTTTGGCCAGGTAGCCAAAGGTCTCTGACCAAGGAAGGATAAACAAAGCCTGCTTGTTGAGGAATAAGGAATTATGAATAGAATTCCAAAGAGTACACCAAGGCGTGCTCCATAAAGAAATATTTCCTTGTGTGAGTTGGTAGAAAGCATGCTCTTTGAGTTTAGGAAGCATTTTTTAAGACAGAAGCCCAAAAAGCAGATTTAGGAGGGGCAAAAGTGGCCTTCCAAATAGTAGTAGCGGGAAAATATTTTGCTTGAAGAACATGATATAAATGGTAAGAAGGATTTTTAGCTAACCTCCAGGAAGCAGCAAGAATACGACTTTCATTGATCGCTTTTAAGTTTCTGATGCCTAAACCTCCTTCTGCCTTGGAATTGGTAATGTCCTTCCAAGCTCTAAGACAAAGACTCCTCGAATCTGTTTCTCGAACCCCTGTCCACCAAAAATTCCTAATGATAGTAGTGAGTTTAGTAATGAATTTTTTTTAAAACAAAATATTGGCCATGTAGTAAACCGGGATAGCCGAGAAAACAGAATGAATAAGTTCAAGACGAGCAGCATGAGAGAGCATGTTTTCTTTATAGGAGGGAAGCTTATTTAAAAATTTATCTAACGCACAATTGTAAGCAACGCCTCTATTATTAGCAGGCAAAATAAGAGGGTGACCAAGGTGGGTGAAATTAGTATCAAGATTAGCCACTGGAAAAATAAGCTTAATATCATTGATAATAGCGTTAGAAACATGAGAGATAAAAAGGATGGGAGATTTGTCCCAATTAGGAGTTTGACCAGAGAGAGCACAAAAATGTTGAATAATACTAGCCATAGTCCGAGCTTCCTGACAAGTAGCCTGCCCACACACCAAAAGATCATCTGCAAAAAGGAGGGAATGCACAAAGGGGCAATTTGGTCCAAGAGTAATACCTTGTAAATGGTTGGCCTGCAGAGCATCATTAAGCGTGATGGAAAGTTCATTAATAACAAGAACAAGTAAGTAAGGAGACATAGGACAACCTTGTCGAATACCTCGGGAATTTTTAAATTTTTGAGAAGGATGCTCATTAATGAGCATAGAGAACATGGGCGAAGAAATGCATGCATGAACCAAATTAACAAAATGACCATGCAGTCCTTTACGTGACAAAGCAGAAACAATGAAATTCCATTCTAGATGATCAAAAGCTTTAGCAAGGTCAATCTTAAGCATGAACGCATCATGTTTCCAAGATTTAAGAGAAAATGAATGAGCAAATTCTTTAGCAATAATGATATTGTCACTAATATGTCTGCCCTCAATAAAAGCCCGTTGAGCTGGATCAATATAGTCTGGGAGGTGAGGCTTGAGCCTATTAGCCAGGGATTTAGCAATGATTTTATAAAGCACATTAGAAAGACTAATAGGCCTATAGTCCATGGGCACAAGAGGAACCAATTTCTTAGGGATGAGGGCAATATTGGTGTCATTAATATGAGGAGGAAGGGTATAAGTAGAATAAAAGTTAGTCATGAGATGAGTTACCTCATCCCCAATCCAATCCCAAGTAGCTAAATGAATTCCACATTGAACCCATCCGGCCCTGGAGAAGCATTGAGTTTCATGTCTTTAAGAATCTGTAAAATCTTAGCTTTATCAAGAACAAAGGAAGTAGGGTCATCATTATCATTGATCCATTGAGCAAGAGGAAAAGGTTTGCCCACATTATCATTAGGAGAATAAAAAATGTATCTCAAATATTTAACAAAAGTTTGCATGATGGCAGCAGGTTTGAAATGGACCATATCATGCTCATCTTTGATAAAATAAATACTATTCCTTTTTCTCTAATTAAGAACAACCTGGTGAAAATAATTAGTATTACGACCACCTTTAGCTGCCCAAGTCTTCTTACTTCGTTGCTTATAGTATTGATTAAGCTTAGATAGAGTATGCTCATACCTAGAAGTGAGAGAACTTTCCAAATCATGATTTTGCTACTAAAGAGGAAGCTGCTGCAGCTCATTAATCTTTGACTCCAAGTCTACAAGGTTTTGCTGAAGGGTATTTTTTCTTTTTACACCAAGTTTTTAAAGACCCTGCCAAAGAGGAAGACTTTGCTGCAAAAGAAGTGAGAGTACTAGCATTCCAAGTATTTTTAGCAAAAGAATGGAAGTCTTTCTCCATGACCCACCAAGTTTCAAATTTGAAAGTTTGCTTAGGTTTCACAAATTGACTCTCAATAGAAATAAAATAGGAGCATGATCATTGAGAATGATGGGAAGGTTCAACACTTTGGTATTGGAATAATAAGAGCACCATTCAGAGTTAACCAAACAACGATCAAGACGTCTATGAATAGGTTTGGAAGTATTCTGTCTACCACGCCAAGTATAAGCAGGGCCACAGTAACCAATGTCTAACAAGCCACAATTTTTAACAAGCGACCGGAAAGCATGCATACGATAGTACTTGATATTACCATTACAACCATCCTCATTATACAGGATATCATTCAAGTCACCCATACAAACCATGGGTTTACCTAGATTATCATATACAAAAGCAGCAACTTGGTCCCAGATGGCATTAATCTGTCTATGATACGGGTCACCATATATACAAATCAAGCAAAATTTCGATGGCGGCGTAGCACGGCTTCCTTCCGATGCATCCGACGACCTACGAGATGGTAGTGGTGGTAGGCCGTTGGCAGCGGAGACATTGGATCAATATCTACCTCGACGCCGGCAAGTCAGCCAGCGGCGACCGCCCCTCTGTTTTCCTCGCGGCGGCACGAACGGTCATCAAAGACGTTTCCTGGAGCAAAAGTTGAAGAAGGACCAGTGGTATGTTTCCTGGAACTCGGTGACTTCCTCATCATAGACTATGATTTTGACCCGAATTGGTAATTAGCGACCAGTTTTCCTGATTTTTGGCCAATGTCAAACTGATTGTTCTATGTGAATGTGTGGGGAAAGATCACTTATGGGCCAGGTTGTTTTGCTTGCAGGCAAGAGAGAAGGAAGAGAAAAAACTTAAGGCAAGTCAAAAGGAGATGGCTAGGCTCCAGGTTGGAACATTTCACTTTTTAGAACTCATTGATGCAGGATGCTGACGAGCACTACTTTAATGTAACGTGATCACATGATAGGATGATTGAATGTGTAACAAAAAAGGACAACATTGCATATTCACATCTATGATGTGTAAACTAAGCAGAAGGCATTTTAACAAATTAGAAGTAATGAAAGCTAGACACCATATGAAAGATGCAACGAATATCACTCTACCAAGTTAAAATTGTCTCATTATAAGTGCCATTTCAACAAATTAGAAGTAGTACAAGCTAGAAAAGAATGTGAGATGTAACCTATATCACACTCCCAAGTCAAACGTGTCTTATCATAAGTGATTGTTGCAGGTTACACAACATTAGTACTTTGATGTAAGAACGTGGTGCGATAGACAGATATTGTATGTTCTAGAAATAGGAACACGTTTCTTATTCACAAGTATAATGTGTAAAGTAAGCAGATGGAATTCAACAAAATTAGAAGCAATACAAGCTAGACATCATACATAACATGCAACCACATATAACAGTGCCAAGTTAGAGGGAGCACCTGTGATGGTGTACTAGTGGAGACGTGCTCATCATCAACACAGATACGTTAAGTGTCTATGCATGTGTTGTCTTGCAAATCATCTTGGTGGGGGGGTGGAGGAGTAGAATCTGTAGAGGCCCTCCGTTTGGAAGGAGCACCTTTATCCGCCACCTTGCTAACTTCCTTCCGCTTTATTGATTTTGAATTGTCAAGTAAAACTGACAAGAAAAAGCAATAAAATTCACTCTTCAGAACTCATTTGTGCATGATACTGACAATCACTACTTTGATGTAAGGTAAACACATGATACCAGGATGGAATATGTACGAAAAGCAGGACAGCATGGCATATTCACAACTGTTTGTGTAAACTAAGCAAAAGCCATTTCAACAAATAAGTAGCAATGCAAGCTAGACACCACATGAAAGATGCAACCAATATGACTCTGCCAAGTTAAAAGCGTCCCATCATAAATGGCATTTCAACAAATTAGAAGCAGCGCATGCTATAAATCATATGAAAGATGCAACTAATATCGCCCTGCATATACTAAAGGTGTCTCGTCATATTTATTGATGCGGGATACAAAAAAAACAATAGTTATATGTAAGGACATGCTTAATAGATAGATTTACTATGTGCTAAAAACAGGAAGGCATGTCACATTAACAGGTATAATGTATAAACTAAGCAGAATAGCACATGCAATTTAACCAGATTGGAAGAATTACAATCTAGACACCATATGCAACTTGCAACCACATATCACACTGCCAAGTTAGAGCAAGCACCTGCGGTGCTGGTGTAGGGGAAATGCGGTAATCAACAACAGAGCTACATTCACTATCTTCATCTAGCCTTGCCGTTTCTTGAGAATCATGTGGGGAGGCTGATGCTGCATTCTTTAAATGAGGATCTTTACTCATAGTAGTCCAGTGGCCTGACTGCCTCATCATAAGTGATTGATGAGGGATACACAAGAACATTAGTTTGATATAATAACATGGTTAATAGGCAGATGTACTAGTACGTACCAAAAATAGGAAGGCATGTCATATTCAAAGGTATAATGTGTAAGCTAAGCAGATGCAATTTAACCAAATTGGAAGCAATACAAGCTAGACATCTGGCTGGAGTGGTGAGCATAATCATCTAGGACCTGAGAGCCTGGTGGGAGGCGGGCTGCTTCACCACCATCGTGGCTTTTTAGTTGGCTTCCAGGTGATGCCTGTCTGTGCTGGGCTTGTCACTGGCTCGGCCAGTGCCCTGACTAGCTATTTGTCTTTTGGTGCTCCTGGGATGGTGGTTCATGTAAAAAATATCTTTCCTTATCTTAATAAAGACCGACTTCAGCCTTTCGAATACAAGCTAGACACCATATGCAACATGCAATCACATATGACACCGCAAAGTTAAAGCAAGCACCTGTGATGGTGGTTCATGGCGAGCAAGATCATCAACTCTAGAGCTACGTTTACCGTCTCCATCTGCTGACACTGCACCCTTTATAACACTGAAACGTGTCTTGCCTAAGCCCGAAGGAAGCAGGAGCGACTTCTCTCTTTTCTTTTTTGCTTCTGTCAAGGCAGAGTCTGAAATACAATTGCATAAAAACACAATAGTGAGAGTATGGGTGAAGTGTGTGCAGAACTAATGCACTGTAAAAGTAGCAGATAGCAGGTCACTACTAGGGAAAATCCTAGTAGTAGCGCGGGTTTTGATGCTATCAGCAGTGCGGGTAGCCATGCTACTACTATGGCACTACAACTAACAGTTAGTAGTAGCGCGGTCTATACTCGCGCTACTACTATTGATTATATCAGCAATGCTTTTCTGGAACGCGCTACTATTAAGTAGCTATAGAGCTTTTCAGGGCAAACAATAAATGAGCACAGGGATGGCTGGGAAATGCAGATACTCCTCCAGCACACCACCACATGTGGTCCTATCAAAATAACAGTCGACTGAAAATAAATAGGTCAGTCGATTTTTATGAACCGTCCTATCTATAAGGAACGGGCAGATGGCCTTCATCTACCTCCCTCCAGTCACTGTTGATGATCTTTCTCGACCCACCAGCGACCACCGGCCCGGCCCCTACCTCCGCCGCCACGCCCTCCCCTTGACCTCACACCACCGCCGAGCTTGGCAGCGCCCCCCGGCCATCCCTTTAATCCCGACCGACCTCCAGATCGGGCGCCAGCAGCTCCTAGGCCCCACACACCCCTAAGATAAACACCGAGGCGCTGCTTCCCCGGCGTAATATGCGGACTAGCGCCTATTACGCTAGGGAATGCTTCCTTTAATTGGGAATAAACTGACCAGTAATTGAAATCCAGGGGGGCGACGGACCTCTAGCTAATGTGAAATAGTATATGAGGAGAAACCTTGTGCATCACGAGTTACTAGGAACATCTAGTATCAAGAAGAAGCGGTCAAGTGGTGTCTTCTGTGGGATGAATACCGTGCAAGCAGACACATAAGGTTTGCACGAATAAGGGAAGAGGAGTACCGTTTCCGGTTGCCAGTGCTGGGTCCTCCGGATGTCACGGCGATTTTCTTGTTTTTACCTAGGGAACCGATGTTTTGGAGGAGGGTCGAGCCCTGGACGAACCCATGGCCAAATTGTTGACTGTGTTGCGGCGGGCGTCTATCGGCGGAGGGGAAGTAGATCCAAGGCGGCGAAGGACAGTGTAGAGGGAACAACTCCGGTGCGGTGGATGGTGGCGAAGTTGGAGCAGCAGCGTTGAGGCACAGGACGGCGTGGTTGAACTGGATCGGGTACGAACAACTCGGCCTCGGCTTCAACTACTAGCTGAAGAGTCTGTTGCCGTTGCGGTTGCGGTGGACGACGGCGTCGGGGTATCAGCTCTGGCGTGATGGAGGAGGGCGGCGGTTGATGGGTGGGATGGGGTGGCGGGCGGAGGACGCTGGGGTTTCACGGCTGGTGGAGAGGTAGTTTTGGTGCCCACGGAGTATGAATGGGGAATCGGATGGGGGCGGGGCGGGGTGATAACCCACAAGTATAGGGGATCGCAACAACTTTCGAGGGTAAAGTATTCAACCCAAATTTATTGATTCGACACAAGGGGAGCCAAAGAATATTCTTGAGTATTAGCAGTTGAGTTGTCAATTCAACCACACCTGGATAACTTAGTATCTGCAGCAAAGTGTTTAGTAGCAAAAGTGTTATAATAATAAAGGTAACGGTAGCAAAAGTAAAGATAAATGTTTTTGGGTTTTTGTAGTAGTTGTAACAGTAGCAACGGAAAAGTAAATAAGCGAAGAACAATATATGAAAAGCTCGTAGGCACCGGATCAGTGATGGATAATTATTCCGGATGCGATTCCTCATGTAATAGTTATAACATAGGGTGATATAGAACTAGCTCCAATTCATCAATGTAATGTAGGCATGTATTCCGTAAATAGTCATACGTGCTTATGGAAAAGAACTTGCATGACATCTTTTGTCCTACCCTCCCGTGGCAGCGGGGTCCTAGCGGAAACTAAGGGATATTAATTCATCCTTTTAATAGAGAACCGGACCAAAGCATTAACACATAGTGAATACATGAACTCCTCAAACTACGGTCATCACCGAGAAGTATCCCGATTATTGTCACTTCGGGGTTGTCGGATCATAACACATAATGGGTGACTATAGACTTGCAAGATAGGATCAAGAACACACATATATTCATGAAAACATAATAGGTTCAGATCTGAAATCATGGCACTCGGGCCCTAGTGACAAACATTAAGCATAGCAAAGTCATAGCAACATCAATCTCAAAACATAGTGGATACTAGGGATCAAACCCTAACAAAACTAACTTGATTACATGGTGAATCTCATCCAACCCATCACCGTCCAGCAATCCTACGATGGAATTACTCACGCACGGTAGTGAGCATCATGAAATTGGTGATGGAGGATGGTTGATGATGACGACGGCGACGAATCCCCCTCTCCGGAGCTCCGAACGGACTCCAGATCAGCCCTCCCGAGAGAGATTAGGGCTTGGCGGCGGCTCCGTGTTGTGAAACGTGATGAAACTTTCTCTCTGATTTTTTCTCCCCGGGAAGATATATATGGAGTTGGAGTTGATGTCGGAGGAGGTCCAGGGGGCCCACGAGATAGGGGGGCGCACCCTACAGGGGGGCGCGCCACCTGTCTTGTGGACAGGCCCTGGGCCCCCTGGTGTATTTCTTTCGCCCAATATTTTCTATATATTCCAAAAAGTGCCTCCGTTGTTTTCCAGGTCATTCCGAGAACTTTTCTTTTCTACACATAAAACAACATCATGGTAGTTCAGCTGAAAACAGCGTCAGTCCGGGTTAGTTTCATTCAAATCATGCAAGTTAGAGTCCAAAACAAGGGCAAAGGTGTTTGGAAAAGTAGATACGTTGGAGACGTATCAACTCCCCAAGCTTAAACCTTTGCTTGTCCTCAAGCAATTCAGTTGATAAACTGAAAGTGAAAAAGAAAAACTTTTACAAACTCTATTTGCTCTTGTTGTTGTAAACATGAAAAGCCAGCATTCAAGTTTCAGCAAATATTATGAACTAACCATACTCACAATAACACATAGGTCTCACAATTACTCATATCAATGACATAATCAGCTAGCGAGCCATAATAATAAAACTCGGATGACAACACTTTCTCAAAATAATCATAACATGATATAACAAAATGGTATCTCACTAGCCCTTTACGAGACCAAAAACATAAATGCATAGCACCTTTAAAGATCAAGGACTGACTAAACATTGTAATTCATGGTAAAAGAGATCCAATCAAGTCATACCCAATGTAAACTAATAGTAATGAATGCAAACGACAAGCAGTGCTCTCAATGGGTGCTTTTTAATAAGAAGGGATGATGACTCAACATAAAAGTAAATAGATAGGCCCTTCGCAGAGGGAAGCAGGGATTTGTAGAGGTGCCAGAGCTCGCTTTTAAAATAGAGATTGAATAACATTTTGAGCTGCATACTTTCGCTGTCAACGTACCAACTATGAGATGGCAGTATCTTCCATACTACATGCATTATAGGCAGTTCCCAAAAAGAATAATAAAGGTTTATACTCCTCCTCCTCCACAAGCATCAATCCATGGCTTGCTTGAAACAACGAGTGCCTCCAACATTCAACGGGTCCCAGGGGGAGTTTTGTTTGCAATTATTTTGATTTAGTTTTGATCTTTTGGATCATGGGACTGGGCATCCCGGTTACCGGCCCTTTCTCGTGAATGAGGAGCGGAGTCCACTCCTCTCGAGAATAACCCACCTAGCATGGAAGATATAGGCAGCCCTAGTTGTACATGAGCTGCTCGAGCATACAAAACAGAATTTTATTTGAAGGTTTGGAGTTTGGCACATACAAATTTACTTGGAACGGCAGGTATAGTGGAATCATATGGAACAACTTTGGGGTTTAAGGAGTTTGGATGCACAAGCAGTATTCCTGCTTAGTACAAGTGAAGACTAGCAAAAGACTGGAAGCGAATTAAGCGAGAGAGCGACAACAGTCGTAAACATGCATTAAAATTAATTCACACCGAGTACAAGCATGAGTAGGATATAATCTACCATGAACATAAATGTCATTCAGGTTATGTTGATTTGATTCAACTACATGTGTGAACATGTGCCAAGTCTAGTCACTCAATTCATTCAAAGGAGGATACCATCTCATCATACCATATCATAATCATTCTAATAGCATGTTGGCACGCAAAGTAAATCATTATAACTCATAGCTAATCAAGCATGGCACAAGTAACTATAATCTCTAAATGTCATTGCAAATATGTTTACTTCATAATAGCTGACTCATGAACGATGAACTCATCATATTTACAAAAACAAAAGGGGTCGAGTTCATACCAGCTTTTCTCATCCCAATAAGTTCATCATATATCATCATTATTATCTTTCACTCGCACGACCGAACGATGTGTAATAATAATAAGAGTGTACGTGCATTGGACTAAGCTGGAATCTGCAAGCATTCAACTCAAGAGAGAAGACAAGGTAATATGGGCTCTAAGTTAAACAAACATTTATGCATATAAGAGCCACTAAGCATTTTCAATATGATCTTCTCGACCCCCAAAATAAAGAAAAGAAAATAGAAATATTTAGACGGGAAAGCTCCCAACAAGTAAGAAGAAGAACTAGAAATATTTTTGGATTTTCATTTTAATTTCTACTACAAGCATGGAAATTAAACTAACTATTTTTTTTTGGTTTTTCTTAAGGTTTATCAAATAAACAAGATGTCGGTGTACTAGAGTAGGGGTACCCTAGTATCCCGAACTCGTGCACGGACAGTCGCAGCACCCCGCGGCAGGGCTGGCCTGGTGACCGCCAAGGTCCTTAGTGGCCCCTTTTGAGCCATTCAAGAACAAAATAATCAAGGCCCCGGCAAGAGGAGCTTGTCGGGAAGGCCACTCAAGGCACGAAGGAAACAAGACCCCGGCAAGAGGAGCTTGCCGGGAAGGCTTGGCGGGCGATAAGCTCCCGAGCGCGACAAGGACCTTGCCGCGGCAGGTAACCTCTCTTCATCTCCGCTCCAGCTCATCCGCCAACATGTCGCCGTGGGGCTTTCCCAGGCACGCGTGTCAATGGGCTGTGCAGCCAGCGGGGAGCGACGATAAGCGGCGCTGACAAGCTACCATCGTGGCAAATGGAGGCGCACTTGACGGTCCCTGTTGCACTGTTCAGGTGACAGGGACGGACATTTATGGCTCTTGTCCCTTGCCGTCAGAGTTAGGTATAGATTACTGTACACTGTACAAAGCGGTGTACCAACCAATGTTTTTACTATTCTACCCTTGTCTACTTGCCACCTGTGGTGACCCCTTGTGCCTATAAAAGGAAGCCCAAGTGCAACGTAGAAAGGGTTCGGCTCCGGTTCAGTTCATTCGCCACATACGAGACTAGAGACACTCAGGCTAGGTTTTGTAGCTCCCATTGCTCCCTAGCAAGAACACAATACAATCAACCAAGCAGCAGTAGGAGTATTATCTCTCCGGAGAGCTCCGAAGCTGGGTAAATCTGCTCGTGTGCATCGCTTCGATCCACTCTTTGTGCAATCTCCGCCCCCCTCCGAACCACAAGGGACCCGGTCCCATAGGTGTTCGTGGGCCGCGATCAGCTTCCCCGACATCTTTGGCGCGCCAGGTAGGGGGCGTCGAGGCTGTGTGAACCTGATCCAGCGGTCACACGAGCAACTTCATCATCATCTTCATCAACATGGCACCGAAGAAGAAATCTTCGGCAGCAGCAGAGCCGTCCGCGTCGAACCCACCACCACCGGAGCTGACGGGTGGTGGGGAAGACGCTGGCGGAGGAACGGGCGTCGTCGAGAGAGCCCACGACGCCGCCAGGTCCAAGGATAAGGCGGCACAGGCGTCGGCGTCCGAATCTGCACCGCGTCCTTCTCAGGAGGCGCGGGACCGACAGCGTCATGATGCTCGCAACACCATACGCTCGTTGGATCAAGGCCAAGATGGAGGATCCCGAGGCCCTCGAGACCCGCATGCACGCCAGCATGCCGGTACGAGCGGAGTACGGCCGCTTGGGCGGGATGCTGCTCCTCCTAACTTGGTTAGGAGTCCGAGCACATCCCGTTCCTCGCTCCGTACGCCATTTCCACCCACCACTCCAGCAGAAGCCTTGGCGAGAGCTCAGCTATTTCTAGACTACCCTCCAATGGCCGACAAGGTCGACGAATGGAGGGCCACGATCTAGAGTCTCATCGGCTTTGCCAACGGTGACGTTCCGCGGCAACCAACTCCGTCCTTGCCGCGGCGAGGCGACAAGGCACGAGCCGGTGGCGACGAGACCTGCGGGGGTGACACCACCATGCACTTCCCTTCCCGAAGGCCAAGATCACCAGCTCCTCGGATTCACATCGAGAGCGACTCCACAGCGTCGTCGGATCCACGAGCTCGCCGTGATCAGTGCCAAGTTCTTAAGGAACGACAAGAAGAAGATGCTCGAACCCGCATCGAGCGCCGAAGAGAAGCGCGGCGTCAATCCGACCAGCGCGCTGGCCCCACTGTCGATATGCATGCGCCAGGGGAACCGGGCGACTTGCCGTACGCGGTAGGTTGCCCTGCGTTCACCCGTGAGGTGCGGCAAGTCCAGTGGCCCGACAAGAAAAACTTCAAGCCAGATGTGCCAGAGAAGTATGATGGCAGGACACACCCATCGGAGTTCCTCAGCATCTACACCATCGCGGTGCAAGCTGCGGGGGGGCGAGACGACAAGATCCTTGCCAACTACTTCCCTCTGGTGCTCAAGCCAAACGTCAGATCTTGGCTCATGCACTTGCCGGACAGCTCTATATCCTCTTGGGCAGATCTGTGCCATCAGTTTGTTGGTGCCTTCACAGGCGGCCACAAGCCTCATGGCCAGGAGAGTGACCTTCACCTACTTGCCCAGAAGGAAGGAGAGTCCCTGCGCAAATTCATCCAGAGATTCAGTCGTGTGCACTACAACATCCCAGACGTCCACCCTGCCACGGTGATCAGCGCGTTCCATCAGAACGTGCGGAACCGCAGGATGAGGGAGGAGATGGCGATGTGCAAAGTCAAGGACGTCAGTGAACTATATGCCTTGGCCGACAAGTGTGCACGCTACGAGGAGGGAAGAAGACTCCTGAGAGAATGTGGGAGCGGAATCGACAAGGAGGAGACCGCCCGACAAGGAAGAGCCGTGGCGGAACAATGAAGGAAGAAAAACAAAGAGGTGCTGGTTGTCGAACAGTCCGCAACGGAGGTGGCGCCGGCAAGGCTAAGGCTGGTGGCTCCGGCAAGGAGGTTGTTACGACACCGACCGCCAAGCTGTGGCGGCGCCGACAAGCGTGACAGCTCCAACAAGCAATCTTGCAAGATTCACCGCACCAAGGGCCACGACCTCCAGAGCTGCAAGAAAGTCGAGCAGCTTGTTGAACTGCGAAGGCAGAATACGAGCGCGAGACAAGGAGAAGGCCCAGAAGGTGCGGGGCAGCTAGCAAGAAGAGATCCGCCGGGAGGGCGCCGCGGCAAGGCCAAACAGCGGCAAGGAGACAGACCTCCCGCGCCGCGACAAGGACGAAGACGATGATGATGATGATGATATGGAGGAAGACGGTTGATGAGCAGGAGTTTGAAGGCAACAGAGGTTCTGCGTTGACGGAGGTGCTTCTCTACATTCCTCACACCGTCAACTCAAGCGATGGATGCGAGAGGTTAATGCAGCAGTAACCATCCGTGGAGTCGCAAAACCTCCAAGTGGTCCAGACGCCCATCATCTTTGACATTGAGGACCACCCTGATCGCATAACTGCGGTCGGGTGCTTGCCGATGTTGGTCTCACCAACTATCCGCAACCTCAAGGTCACCAAGATGTTGGTTGACGGCGGGGCTGGCCTGAACCTGATCTCCTCTGCAGTGCTCCATAAGCTTCAAATCCCTGACAGCGAGCTTGAAGAGACTGGTACTTTCCAAGGAATCAACCCAGGAAGGAGCAAGCCGAAAGGGAAGATCACATTGCCGGTAACATTCGGCAGTGAGCTAAATTTCAGGACTGAGAGGGTCACATTCGACGTTGCCGATTTCCCATTGCCCTACAATGGCATACTTGGCCGTCCAGCACTCGCCAAGTTCATGGCAGCCTCTCATTATGCTTACAATTTGCTCAAGATGCCCGGCCCGATAAGCGTCATTTCTGTCCATGGCGACAAGAAGGATGCGCTTATCCGCGCCGACAAGATTTACTGGGATGCGGCAGCTGCGACGGATAGCAAACCACTTGCCGCTGAAGCTCCTGGGGAAGAAGAAGACCACCTTGTCCGCAAGAGCTCGATGCCCACTCCGCAAGCGCACCTCTTCGGAGTGCTGCGCTACCGTCGAGAATGCACCATCGAGCTCCACCGGCAAGTGCAAGAAGATGATGGCAGCTCCGCCGAAGACCAAGAAGGTGCCCGCCAAGGAGGACGGCACTGGTGGTACCTTCACCATCAGTGCCACGCTTGACCCTAAATAGGAAGGCGAGCTCATTGCTTTCCTGCGGGCGAATGTCGACGTGTTTGCATGGCAACCATCTGACATCCCCGGTGTTCCCAGGAAAGTAATTGAGCACCACCTAGCTGTCTGTCCTCACGCGCGGACCGTCAAGCAAAAAGTTAGGAAACAGGCAGTGGAGCGCCAAGAATTCATAGCAGAGGAAATCAAGAAGTTGGAAGCAGCAGGCCTTGTCAGAGGAGTGCTCCATCCCACCTGGTTGGCCAATCCGGTAGTTGTACGCAAGGCTAATGGGAAATGGAGTCTTTGTATTGACTTCACAGATGTTAATAAAGCTTGTCCCAAAGACCCATTTCCCTTGCCCCGTATCGACCAGATTGTTGACTCCACGGCTGGATGTGATTTGCTTTCATTTCTTGATGCATATTTAGGATATCATCAGATCTTCATGGCAGAAGAGGATGAAGAGAAAACCGCATTCATTACACCATGTGGCACTTACTGTTTCATACGGATGCCTTTCGGTTTGAAGAATGCTGGTTCAACGTTTGCAAGAGTAGTCCATGATGCCTTTGAGCCACAAATACACAGAAATGTAGAAGCCTACATGGATGACATAGTGGTCAAGAGCAAAGACAAAGCAACTCTGGTTGAAGACTTAGATGAGACTTTTGCAAACCTGTGCAAGATCAACCTTAAGCTCAACCCCGAGAAGTGCGTGTTTGGAGTCCCTTCCGACAAGCTTCTCGGGTTCTTTGTGTCTCAGCGGGGAATTGAAGCCAATCCCGACAAGATCAAGGCCATTGAGTAGATTGAAGCACCGAAGCGCGTCAAGGATGTAAGAAGGCTTGCCGGGTACGTGGCTGCTCTCAGCAGGTTTATCTCTAAGTCTGCTGAGCGCGCCCTGCCATTTTTCAAGATTTTGAAAAAGGCAGGTCCAATGAAATGGACTCCCGAAGCGGAGGCTGCGCTGCAGGACTTGAAGAGGTACCTGTCCTCCACTCCAATACTTGTCACACCTAGGCCACAAGAGAAGATGTTGTTGTATATAGCGGCAACCAATCAAGTGGTTAGTGCTGCGTTAGTAGCGGAGAGGGAGGCGGATGATGAGCCGGCAACCGAGGCAGATGCATCCAAAGACAAGCAGGGGGCTTCGCCGTCAAGCTCTGGTCCCGACAAGGACGGATCTACGCAGGATTGCGACAAGATACAGAAAAGGATGGTGCAGCGCCCGGTCTACTTTGTCAGTTCCCTTCTGCAGGGGGCTAGGTCAAGGTACTCGGTGTGTGTTGTTGCTTCGGCCTCCTCATGGCCTCGAGAAAGCTGCGCCATTACTTCCAAGCACATGAGATAACAGTTGTCACTCGCTTTCCGTTGAAGAGGATATTGCAAAATCCAGAAGCAACAGGCAAGATTGTTGAGTGGGCACTGGAACTGTCAAGCTTTGGCCTCAAGTTTGAAAGCACTTCAACTATCCAAAGCAGAGCATTGGCAGAGTTTATAGCAGAATGGACGCCAACGCAGGACGAAGAAATTCCAGAGATGAGCATCCCCGTCAAGGAAGCAAGTAAAGAGTGGCTGATGTACTTTGATGGTGCCTTCTCGCTGCAAGGCACCGGTGCCGGCGTACTTTGATGGTGCCTTATCGCACCCACCGGAGAGCACCTCAAGTACATAGTCCAGATGCACTGTCCCAAGGAACAAGCAACAAACAATACTGCAGAGTATGAAGGTTTGCTTGCCGGTCTCAGGATCGCGGTAGACCTTGGGATCAAGGAGCTCATTGTCAGGGGCGACTTGCAACTTGTCGTCCGCCAAGTAAACAAAGATTATCAGAGCCCGTTGATGGAAGCCTATGTTGATGAAGTGAGAAAGCTAGAAGAGCACTTTGAAGGCCTGCAAATGGAACATGTTCCAAGAGCTCAGAATGATATTGCTGATGGCCTCTCAAAGTGTGCTGCACTCAAGTTACCTGTGGAACCAGGAATTTTTGTGCTCAAGCTGACTCAACCAACTATAACACCATCAACAGGACAAAGCAAGAAGAGGAAGTTGGTTTCTGGTGACTACTTTCCGGCAGAGCTCCCTGAAGCTGCCGCCAAGAGGGTCCCTAAAATCGACGCAAATATCGCTGAGGAGCAGTCTGCTCCGACAAGCCCTAGGGTTTGTTTCATTGAAGCAGACGCTCCCGACAAGTTGTGCTCCGGCAAGCTTGCCGGGGATCATCAAGCTCCGGCAGAACCACAGGTTCTTCCCATGGAAGCTGATGTTCCCGCAGCGGCAGATGTGCCTTTAGTCCTTGTTGTCGAGCCGCAGGCTCCAATATGGGCACAGCAGATCGTCCATTTCCTTCAGACAGGAGAACTTCCCGAAGAGCAAGAAGAAGCGGAAAGAGTAGCCCGGCAGTCAGCTATGTACCAGTTTGTTGACAACATCCTGTACAGAAGAAGACTCAACGGTGTGAAATTGAAGTGTATTTGCCGGGAAGATGGACATAAGCTATTGGCAGAGATACACGGAGGCATATGTGGTCACCACATTGGCGCAAGAGCACTTGCCGCAAAGCTTTACGGCAAGGTTTCTTACGCCGAAGCCCTCCAGATGCAACCGCACAAGTAACCAAGTGTGAAGCGTGCGGCCCATTCAAAACAGATACACCAGCCAGCTCAAGCTCTCGGGCGATCCCTTTATCCTGGCCATTTTCGTCCGGGGCTCGACATCCTCGGCCCCTTCCCCGAGATGTCGGGGCTTTGAATACTTGTGCGTCGCAATCGACAAGTTCACAAAGTGGCGGAAGTGGAAGCAGTGAGGAAGGTGACAGCACGGTCGGCGATCAAGTTCTTGAGTCAATTGTTTGCCGTTTTGGGATTCCTAACAGGATCATCACCGACAACGGCACACAGTTCACGAGCCGCACCTTCATGCAGTACGCCCAAGATCTTGGCGCCAAGATCTGCTTTGCTTCTGTTGCTCATCCAAGAAGCAATGGTCAAGCAGAGAGAGCAAACGCTGAAGTGCTGCGGGGACTCAAGACCAGAACTTTCGACAGGCTGCACAAGTGCGGAAGAAACTGGATCGAGGAGCTACCGGTGGTTCTTTGGTCGATCAGGACGACGCCAAATCGAGCCACTGGCCAGACACCTTTTGCTCTAGTCTATGGAGCAGAGGCAGTTCTCCCCACGGAACTCGTATACGGGTCACCTCGAGTACTCGCTTATGATGAGCTTGAGCAAGAGCAGCTGCGACAAGATGATGCGCTGCTCCTCGAGGAGGATCGTCTTCAGGCTGCTGTACGAGCTGCTCGTTATCAGCAAGCTTTGTGCCGCTACCATAGCCGCAAAGTTAATGCCAGAAGCTTCGAGGAAGGCGACCTTGTTCTTCGGCGCGTTCAATCCGCCAAGAATTCCAACAAGTTGACGCCGAAGTGGGAAGGCCCTTATCGGGTGAAACGAGTCACTAGGCCTGGCGCTGTCCGCCTTGAGACCGAAGATGGCGTTCCGGTGAGCAACTCCTAGAATATAGAGCATCTTCGTAAGTTTTACCCATAGGGCGCGGTTGCCGGAACCCGTTCCGGCAACCACCCTTTTGTACAAGTCTTGCCGCTGTTGCATGTAATCCTTTGTACAAAGTCGGGTGCAGACCCCGTGCATCAGTAAAGCTCATGTGTTGCGCACAATTTGTCAATACGTGCTTTCATAATCTTATATGCATGTGCTATCTAACATTTTGTGCAGCATCCACACCCGGTAAGCGATAACGAGCCACTAGGCTCCATAACTTTATTTTCTCTTCTTTCTTCTCAAAAGAGGGCAAGGTTCATCCACCCACAAGTTAACCGGGGGGGAAGGAGAAGATAATGGTGTGGGCCACCAAGTGTCGCTCGAGGAAGTATCACCTTGCCGGGAAGCAAACAACAGAAAAGCTAAGTTGTTAAGTTTAAGCAATCAGTTTTTAAATTTTCAAGTTATATTCCTCGAATGACAGTACTTTGTATGGAAAACCCGTGCGCGGAGGAACCAACTCGCGGCTAGCTTGCGCCCTTACGTTGTTTCGAGTCCGCTCAACAACTTAAGCGTGCTGCAACTAGTTGCGACAAGGTTGTTTGTCGAAGGCAGCATCGCCAGCAGGCTGCTGACGTTCCGCACTCAGCGCTCGCAGAAAAGGTGTTTGCACCGACAAGTCCCCTAAAAAGCGTAGGGCACAAACATACAAAGGAAGAAATCAAGTAAAGGAAATAACATTGCATTCGATTACCTAAGATAGAGTATATTACAAAATGACTTGTCGCAGATCTAATAAGTTATTCTAAATATGGTCTGCAGCGACAACGGAAAGATAAACTTGGCGGCCTAGTCCACGCGGTCGCCATCGAGCCTCTTGACTTTGCTCACCCTGTCCACGATGGGTGCGACAAGGGCTTTGAGCGCTTCAACGTCAGCAGTTGGAGGCAGGGACTCGAGGACATTGGTGAAGTTGACGCCCGGATTGCGGAAGGCCACCTTCATCAGCACCTTCTGGAGGGCCCCGGCGCAGACTTGGCGCGACTCCTCGGCTAGCTGCTTTGGGATCTCCTCTCGGGCAGCTGGAGACCCGTCAATCGCCCTTGAAGAATAGGCTGAGCTTGGCGCTGGGTTGGAGGTTCTCGCCGGTGGAGTACCCAAGATCCACCATCCCCAGCTCCATTAGCTCATTATGGATGGCGGCGGTGTCCACAAGAGCTTCATCCGAAGCATTATGCTATCTCTGAGATCATTCAGGCGATCGCGGCATTCGCCAACAGCTCCTCGTTGGCCTTGATCTTCTCAACAGGCCCGCTTCTCGATCCTTGGCGCCGCTCAGCGTCTCCGTCTGGGTGGTGGCCAGCTCCAGATCCGCCTTGGAGTCCTTGGCGGCGTCAAGCTCTTTGATCTTCTCAGCGAAACGACCCTGCAGCTCGCCGAGAGTGTAGGCGTCCTTCTCACGCTCGTGCTTCAGCGCGGTGACCTCCTCGCCGCTCTTCAGGAGGGTGGCCTCCAGCTGAGCCACCCTCGTCTCCAATTCTTTCTTGGCGGTCTCGGCAGCCACGGCGGCGTCCTTTGCCTCCTGGAGTGCCCCGCCAATTGATTGCTCACGCGCGGCAAGATCTTCCTCGTAGCTATCGAGGTTGATCTTCCGCTGCGCCAGCTCACCTTCTTGCGTGGAGAGCTTCTCGCCGGCAAGCCTCTGCTGCTCCTCAACCTCGGCCTTCTCCAAGATGAAGGCCGTGCGCTCCTCAACAAGCTGCTCCCGCGCTTCTGCTATGTCCCGGAGAGTTTCCTTGTTGGCGCACCGGAGCTCTTCTGCGCGTTTCTCCATGTCAGCTCCCGCCCTCGCGACAAGTGCCTCCCTGGACTCCAACTTGGCTTGGCGGGCGCGGTAGAGCGACAGCAGCTTCTTCAGTAGCTGCTCCTCCTCAGGCTCGCCGCTGCTGCTGCTTAGAGCGTCAACCAGCGACAGCCCGGCGGAGGCGAGCAGTTTTGCGTCGAAGGTCTCCCCTTCGGCCGGTGCCCTGGAGCTTGACGCCCACGGAAGCTTGATGAAGACACCTTCGCCGGCCTTCAGATAGGCGCGCGGGCTGGGGCTCTTGAGTCCAGTGCGGCATCGGTGGCGGGGATCGGCGGTCGGTGCAGCGCTGGCGCCCTGCGGCCTCGGGGCCAAGACGATCACCGGACCCTCCCAGCCTCTGCGCCGGCAGCCTTGGCGGCCTCCTCCCCGGCCGGACCCGTCGGCGCCGCCTCCTCCTCCATGTTGGCGGCATCGTCATTGTTGCCGCGAGTGTCCTCCTCGCCGCAACCTCGGTCTCCATCGGCTCTCCGCAGATGGATCGGACGATCGAAAAAGAAAAGAACAAGTCAAGCAAATGTTCAAGGAAAAACAGAAGAGAAAAGACCCAAGGAAATTTTCAGTCAAGAAGATTACCTGCAATGGGATCTGTAGTCATGGTCTCCACCACCGAGGGTCGTCCGGCGCTGCCCCTTGTCGGAGAAGCTCCCCTTGTCGGAGAGGCCTCCCTTGCAAGAGCGCTCCTTGGCGGAGACTTCTCCCTTGGCGGCGAGTTGAAGCAAGCGTAACTTGGGAGTGACCTCCGGTGCTTCCTGATGAGGCTGCTCTGCTCCTACATAATTCAACAAGTCAGATATCAGTGATCAAAGAGCACCCAAGCACACCTAACCGTAAGAAATGAATCAAATACTTATGCTGGGGGCTGTGCTGGGGGCTGCTCTGTTGAAGGGTTGCCGGATCCGGCAAGGGAGTCTCAGACGTGCCTCCTGTCGCCACAGGGGAATCATCTGAGACGACAACCACCGGGGTCTTGGCCCTCTTCGATGCCCTCTGAGCCAGCGTCCTGAAGAAGGAAAGAACTCAGAATGAAGCAAGTCAGATACAAGACAAAAGCAGTAAATTGAAGAATTACAAGTAGCAGCGACAAGAACTTACTCTTCCTCTTCTTCCTCGGAGCTGAGAGCGGAGAAGTCAAATTCCGCTCCAGTGCGACGAGCTGGAGGAGTAGGCTCCCTCGGACGCTTGGCGGGTGCGGAGGCCGTGGCTCCAGAAGGCCCCGCTCCCGTTGCTGTGGCGGCAGGAGGCGCTCCCGCGGCAACAGTGCTTGCCGCGGTGGAGCGCGTCGGGCGGCGAGGCGGCTGTTGAGCCGTCTGCCGCCCCGCCACTTCTCCGGTCTTGCGGAGGCGTCTCCTTGGCGGGGCCGCGGGCTCCTCCTGCGGCAAGCTACTTGACGGCGGAGGGGAGGCACCCCCGGCGGGCTCATTCGGGTCGGTGTCGGGCTCGGCCTGCTCCTCCTCACCGGCGAGCTCTTCTCGGTCGGCAAGGCTTGCCGACTCGGCTGTTTCCGCCTCCTCGACGGTGAACCCAAACACGCCGGCGGCGGCAGCTTCTGCCGCCTCCTCCAACCTTGTGGCGATGCGTGCCATCTCTTGCTCAGTGGTATCGCGGGTGAGCCGCTTCTGCTCGTCGGCACGGATTGGCACTTCTTCCAAGTCGTCGAAGAACTGCTGCACGACGTCGTCGGTGGGCTCCTGCCAAGTTGGAACGATTCCATGGGAATCGCACAACGGCATCATCGCGCGGATGCGGTCAAGCGATGAGTTGTTGCACAAGGGCACGACTCCCCTCGGCAACATAAACCACTCGGGGTGATCTGCATCAGGCTTGAACAGCTCCCGCAGCATGCCGTCCAACTCCAAGACAGTAAAATTCCAGTTCAAACCCGGGCGCAGCCTCATGATGTCCGCCGCGTTTTGGAACTCCCAAGTAGGCCTCCCCCTCTCCTGCAAGGGCGCAATGCAGCGGCGAAGGAAGTCCGCGCCAACTGCTCCTACGGTAAGCCCGGCGTGTCTGAGGCGCAAGATCCTAGTCACGGCAATCTTCAACTTGGCATCCTCCGCGCCAAGTTTCTCCAATCATTGCCACAAGACTATGGGAGTTTGGCGCAGGCAGTAAAAGGCTGTGGCTCCTGCTCTAAGATCCAACACCGTCAGCTCTCCACCTCCCACTTGCTGCGCAGCTCTCCGTCAAGATATGCTTCCTTCTTGCCGATCCCGGAGGTCCATGCAATTCCTCCGACAAGCGGCTCTCTCTCTCTCTGTGGGCGTGAAGTAATGGCGGAAGAGTGCGACATTTGGGTGGACCCCGACAAAGTTCTCGCAGAGGTGTGCGAAAACGGCCATGGTGAGGACGGCGTTGGGGGTGAAATCAAGGAGGCGGAGGCCATATGTGTTCATGACATCGCAAAAGAATTCGGAAAAGGGCGGGCAGAGCCCGTAGTGGAAGAAAAGCGCGAAGAAAGGGTACCCGACGGAAACCTTCTCGGAAGTGGCGGCGGAGATCACCCTCGTGTGCAGGTGCGCCCGCGTCTCCGTCGACCAGAAAAGGTAATACAGCTCCCGCAGCTCCTTCCTGTCAAGCAGGGGATCGAAGAGGGCCCGCTCCTTCCGCAGCGCCGCGAGCCGCTGCGCCTCGGCCTATTACACGCCTTTCCCCTTGTCGGCTTTCGGAGCCATGGGGGGAAGTGGTGGAGGAGGTCGACGGCGTTGGTAGCGCCGGTGGCAATGGGGGGGGGCGTCGCTCTCTTTGGGCTCGAGAAGAAGGGGAGGTGCGGCGGTGGTTTCTGATGTGACAGCAATGGCAAGTGGGCGTCCTGACCCTGTTCCCCCTGCTTATAAAGGGAGAGAAGGGACGGGCGTTCCGGTTTTCCCATTAAAGAAAGCCCCCACGATCTCTCCCACGACGTCACGTCCGGGCGTGCTGCTCGTGGGGGCGTGGTGGGTCCGCGAATATAATCACGCGATCCAGGCCGCGTGCCGTGCGGCAATGTTTTGGGCCTGGCCCAACAGAGCTTAGCGCCGTGTGTGGCCCAGGCCGGGGCTCTGTCGGTGTACTAGAGTAGGGTACCCTAGTATCCCGAACTTCGTGCCGCGACGATCGCAGCACTTCGGCGGCGAGGCTGGCTGGTGACCGCCAAGGTCCTCGATGGCCCCTTTTGAGCCATTCAAGAACAAAATAATCAAGGCCCGGCAAGAGGAGCTTGTCGGAAGGCCACTCAAGGCACGAAGAAACAAGATCCCGGCAAGAGGAGCTTGCCGGGAAGGCTTGGCGGGCGATAAGCTCCCGAAGCGCGACAAGGACCTTGCGCGGCAAGGCGCTTGCCGCGCAGTAACCTCTTCATCTCCGCTCCAGCTCATCCGCCAACGTGTCGCCATGGGGCTTTCCCGAACGCAGCGTGTCAATGGGCTGTGCAGCCAGCGGGGAGCGGCGATAAGCGGTGCCGACAAGCTACCATCATGGCAAGCGGAGGCGCCAGACGGTCCCTGTTGCCTTTAATCGGTGTGAGGGACGGACATTTATGGCTCTTGTCCCTTGCCGTCGAGTTAGGTATAGATTACTTGTACACTTTGTAAAGCGGTGTACCAACCAATGTTTTACTATTCTACCCTTGTCTACTTGCCACTGTGGTGACCCCTTGTGCCTATAAAAGGAGGCCCAAGTGCAACGTGAAAGGGTTCGCCTCAGTTCAGTTCATTCGCCACATACGAGACTAGAGACACTCAGGCTAGGTTTTGTAGCTCCCATTGCTCCCTAGCAAGAACACAATACAATCAACCAAGCAGCAGTAGGAGTTTTATCTCTCCGGAGAGCTCCGAAGCTGGGTAAATCTGCTCGTGTGCATCGCTTCGATCTGCTCTTTGTGCAATCTCCGCCCCCTCCGAACCACAAGGGACCCGGTCCCATAGGTGTTCGTGGGCCGCGATCAGCTTCCCCGACACAAGAAGAAAACTAGAAAAAGAAATTTAAACTAACATGGATAATACAATAAAAGAGTATGAGCACCGAGGACTAGTGTGTGAACATGAATGTAAAGTCGGTGAGAAATACGTACTCCCCCAAGCTTAGGCTTTTGGCCTAAGTTGGTCTAGTACCATGGACCGCCTGGCTGATATCCATAAGTGAAGCTGGGGTTGTACTGAGATGCGGAGGCAATCACCTCCTGAGCGGCAGCATGTTGGTGAGCTGCCTCCATTCCTCTCTCATACTCAGTCGCTTCCTCCCTGGTGACAATGAATCTTCCTCTTGCCTGATAATCAAAAAGGTAGGGGGCAGGAAGAGTAATAGGGACGACATTGCGTCTGTCATAGATTAGTCGATAATGGAGGAATTGTTCATTCCTCTCAAGAAAATGATGATTGAACATAGCTTCTTTATCCAAATAAACAGGAGGTAAAATCATATCCCCCTCTCGTGGAGCTATATTAAGAAAGTTAGCTACACGGGTTGCATAAATTCCTCCAAATAAATCTCCCTTTCTACTATTAATTTGCAAGCTACGTGCAACTATTGCCCCCAAGTTATAACCTTTATAACCTGACACAACACTCTTGAGGACAGAAAGATCAGGAGCACACATGTGACATACCTCGTCCTTACCGTTAATGCATCTACCAATAAAGAGAGCAAAGTAATGTATAGCAGGAAAATGAATGCTCCCTATGGTAGCTTGTGCTACGTCCCTAGATGCTCCCACAGTAATACTAGCAAGAAAATCTCTAAATTCAGATTTAGGAGGATCATTAATATTACCCCACTGCGGGAGTTTGCAAGCAGTTGTGAAATCCTCTAAATCCATGGTATAAGATATATCATAAATATCAAACATGACACTAGGAGAATTACGCGAGCAGTTGTATCTAAACCTCCGCACAAAAGAATTAGTCAACTGATAGTACTGCGGACACTTATTTTGTAAGAAGTCCTCCAGCTCGGAATTACGCACATATGCGTCAAATTCCTCCTTGAAGCCTGCTTCGACTATAAAATCATCGGATGGCCACTCACGAGCCCGTACATTTGCGTCCCTCGGCAATTCAACATCTTGCTCACGTATAGCAATCCTGGGTCCTTTCTTTGATGAGGAACCTCCTTGGTACATTCTTCTAAGCATATTTCTTTTTCTGAAAATTTCTGAAATTTTAGTAACTTCAAAATAAAAATGCATAAAACTAAACAAGATTGATAGCAACTACTCCTACAAGTGCCTAGAGCCTGTATCATGCATTGGAATTGCTTGGGACCTCAAAAATATAACATGCAAGCTCAAGAACATGGTCACCTATGCAGCAAAAATTTGCAATGAATAAAGCACTAGAACAAAAACTAATTGGACCAATGGAGGAGTCACATACCAAGAAACAATCTCCCAAAGCAGTTTTGTGAATGGATCTTTGAGTAAGGAGATCGAAAATCGCAGCAAGAAGAGCTAGAACTCGTGCTTGAGTTGGTTTTTCTGGTTTGTGTGAGACAGAGGAAGAAGATGGGTGCAGGGATAAGTGGAGGGGAGCCACCAGGGGCCCACGAGACAGGGGGCGCGCCCTACAGGGGGGGCACCCTCCTCTCTCGTGGCCTGGTGCTTGGCCCTCCTGCAGTGTTTTCAGTGCCGAAAATCCTCAAATATTCCAAAAAAAAATCATACTAGATTTGCAGGGTATTTGGAGCACTTTTATTTTCGGGCTATTTTTTAATGCACGGATAATTCAGAAAACAGACGGATAATACTATTTTTTCTTTATTTATTCTAATTAGCAGAAAGTAAAAGGAGGGTACAGAAGGTTGTTCCTTCTAGTTTCATCCATCTCGTGATCATCGAAATGAACCCACTAACAAGGTTGATCAAGTCTTGTTAACAAACTCATTCCGAATAACACGGAACTGGAGAAATTTCGAATAACACTAAGTTACCTCAACGGGGATTTGAAAATCCCCAAAAAAAAAGAATATCATACTTTTTCTTGACAGTAGGGAGAGGAAATTCAAAATCTCCAAAAATGATAGTTGGAACTTTTCGAATTGAATTGATGCTATGAACTTGAGATTGTTTCCTAGGAAAGTGTACCGTATGCTCATTACCATTAACATGAAAAGTGACATTGCCTTTGTTGCAATCAATAACAGCCCCTGCAGTATTAAGAAAAGATCTACCAAGAATAATAGACATACTATCGTCCTTAGGAATATCAAGAATAACAAAGTCCGTTAAGATAGTGACATTTGCCACTACAACAGGCACATCCTCACAAATACCGACAGGTATAGCAGTTGATTTATTAGCCATTTGCAAAGATATTTCAGTAGGTGTCAACTTATTCAATTCAAGTCTACGATATAAAGAGAGAGGCATAACACTAACACCTGCTCCAAGATCACATAAATCAGTTCTAACATAATTTCTTTTAATAGAACATGGTATAGTTGGTACACCCAGATCTCTAAGTTTTTTTGGTATTCCACCCTTAAAAGTGTAATTGGCAAGCATGGTGGAAATTTCAGCTTCCGGTATCTTTCTTTTATTTGTGATGATATCCTTCATATACTTAGCATAAGGATTTACTTTAAGCATATCAGTTAAGGGCATACGTAAGAAAATAGGTCTAATCATTTCAGAAAAGCGCTCAAAATCCTCATCATCCTTTGACTTGGATGGTTTAGGAGGAAAGGGCATGGGTTTCTGAACCCATAGTTCTCTTTCTTTTCCGTGCTTCCTAGCAACAAAATCTCTCTTATCATAACATTGATTCTTTGATTGTGGGTTATCAGGATAAACAGCAGGTTCAATCTCTACATCATTGTCTTTGCTAGGTTGAGCATCAACATGAACATTATCATTAACATCATCGCTAGGTTCATGTTCATCACCTAGAAATATTATTGGGATTCTCAGGTGTGTCTAAAGTAGGTTCACTAGAAGCATGCAAAGTTCTATCGTTTTTCTTCTTCTTCTTTTTAGAAGAACTAAGTGCCTCTAAATTATTTCTCTGAGAATCTTGCTCGATTCTCTTAGGGTGGCCTTCAGGATACAAAGGTTCCCGAGTCATTCTACCAGTTCTAGTAGCCACTCTAACAGCAAAGTCATTTTTATTATTTAATTCATCAAGCAAATCATCTTGAGCTTTAAGTACTTGCTCAGCTTGAGTAGCAACCATAGAAGCATATTTGCTAACGCGGTGAAGTTCATCTTTAACTCTAGCTAGATTATCACCTACGCGTCCTATTTCGAAAGCATTGTTATTTAACTCTCTACCAACATAAGCATTAAAACTTTCTTGCCTAGCCATAAAGTCATCAAATTCATGTAAGAATGGGCTATGAAATTTAGTAGAGGGTACTTCAACTTTTTCATATCTATAGAGATAATTTACCTTTACTACCTGTGTCGGGTTATCAAGACAATGTGGTTCTTCAGGCGGTAAATTAAGACCATGTATTTCTTCAATAGGAGGTAAATTCTTAACATCTTCAGCTTTAATACCTTTTTCTTTCATTGATTTCTTTGCCTCTTGCATATCTTCAGATGAGAAATAAAACACCTCTCTTCTTGGAGGGTTTAGGAATAGGCTCAGAGTTGGCTCAATTGGTTCAGGAATTACTTCAGGAACTGGCTCGGGAAGAGTCCAATTATTTTCATTAGTCAACATATTATTCAATAATATTTCAGCTTTGTCGACTGTTCTTTCCCTGAAAACACAACCAACACAACTATCCAAGTAGTCCTTGGAAGCATCGGTTAATCCATTATAAAATATATAAAGTATTTCATTTTTCTTAAGAGGATGATCAGGCAAAGCATTAAGTAACCGGAGAAGCCTCCCCCAAGCGTGTGGGAGACTCTCTTCTTTGATTTGCACAAAATTATATATTTCCCGCAAGGCAACCTGTTTCTTATGAGCAAGGAAATATTTAGCAAAGAAGTAATAAATCATATCCTGGGGACTACGCACACAACCAGGAGCAAGAGAATTATACCAAGTCTTAGCATCACCATTTAGTGAGAACGGAAATATCTTAAGGATATATAAATAGCGAGACTTCTCATCATGAGTAAATAGGGTGGCTATATCATTCAACTTGGTAAGATGTGCCACAACAGTTTCAGATTCAAGGCCATAAAAAGGATTAGATTCAACTAAAGTAATAATGTCAAGATCAACAGAGAATTCATAATCCTTATCAGTAACACAAATAGGTGAAGTAGCAAAAGCAGTATCGGGTTTCATTCTAGCATTAAGAGACTGCTGCTTCCATTTAGCTAGTAATTTCTTAAGATCATTCCTATCATTGCAGGCAAGGATTTCCAGAGCAGCTTTTTCATGCGTAACATAACCCTTAGGAACAACAGGTAAAACATAATCATTGGGGGAACCTTCATCATCACTATCATCAGTAATAGGATCTTCAGTCATTTCATCCCCTCTAACTCTAGCAAGTTGTTCATCTAGAAATTCACCTAATGGCAAAGTAGTATCACACATAGAAGTAGTTTCATCATGCATAGCAGAAGTGGCATCATCGATAACATGCGACATATCAGAACTCATAGCAGTAGCAAGTTTAGGTGTCGCAAGCTTATTAATAACGGAAGGAGAATCTAGTGCAGAGCTAGATGGCAGTTCCTTACCTCCCCTCGTAGTTGAGGGATAAATCTTGGTCTTAGCGTCTTTCAAGTTCTTCATAGTGATCAACAGATATAAATCCCAAGTGACTCAGAGAATAGAGCTATGCTCCCCGGCAATGGCGCCAGAAATTAGTCTTGATAACCCACAAGTATAGGGGATCGCAACAGCTTTCGAGGGTAAAGTATTCAACCCAAATTTATTGATTCGACACAAGGGGAGCCAAAGAATATTCTTGAGTATTAGCAGTTGAGTTTTCAATTCAACCACACCTGGATAACTTAGTATCTGTAGCAAAGTGTTTAGTAGCAAAAGTGGTATAATAATAAAGGTAACGGTAGCAAAAGTAAAGATAAATTTTTGGGGTTTTTGTAGTAGTTGTAACAGTAGCAACGGAAAAGTAAATAAGCGAAGAAAAATATATGAAAAGCTCATAGGCACCGGATCAGTGATGGATAATTATGCCGGATGCGATTCCTCATGTAATAGTTATAACATAGGGTGATATAGAACTAGCTCCAATTTACCAATTTAATGTAGGCATGTATTCCGTAAATAGTCATACGTGCTTATGGAAAAGACTTGCATGACATCTTTTGTCCTACCCTCCCGTGGCAGCGGGGTCCTAGTTGAAACTAAGGGATATCAAGGCCTCCTTTTAATAGAGAACCGGACAAAAGCATTAACACAAGTGAATACATGAACTCCTCACACTACGGTCATCACCGAGAAGTATCCTGATTATTGTCACTTCGGGGTTGCCGGATCATAACACATAATGGGTGACTATAGACTTGCAAGATAGGATCAAGAACAAACATATATTCATGAAAACATAATAGGTTCAGATCTGAAATCATGGCACTCGGGCCCTAGTGACAAGCATTAAGCATAGCAAAGTCATAGCAACATCAATCTTAGAACATAGTGGATACTAGGGATCAAACCCTAACAAAACTAACTAGATTACATGGTGAATCTCATCCAACCCATCACCATCCAGCAAGCCTACGATGGAATTACTCATGCACGGCGGTGAGCATCATGAAATTGGTGATGGAGGATGGTTGATGATGACGACGGCGACGAATCCCCCTCTCCGGAGCCCCGAACGGACTCCAGATCAGCCCTCCCGAGAGAGATTAGGGCTTGGCGGCGGCTCCGTGTCGTGAAACTTTCTCTCTGATTTTTTTCTCCATGAGACGGAATATATGGAGTTGGAATTGAGGTCGGAGGAGGTCCAGTGTCACGCCCTCGATGCGGCTATATCTCCCACGTGTCGAAGCACGACTTAGAGGCATAACCGCATTGAAAGCAATGTCCCAAGTGAGGTAATCTTCACACAACCAATATAATACATAGGGGAAAGAGATACATAGTTGTCTTACAGTCGCCACTTCACACAATACATAAATAAACATCCATCATCCAGATTACACTCAAGGTCCGACTACGGAACCAAAATAAAAGAAGACTACCCCAAATGCTACACAGATCCCCGATCGTCCCAATTGGGCTCCACTACTGATCATCAGGAAAAGACACATAGTAATGACCACGTTCCTCGTCGAACTCCCACTTGAGCTCGGTTGCATCACCTGCACTGGCATCATCGGCACCTGCAACTGTTTTGTTAGAATCTGTGAGTCACGGGAATTAGCAATCTCACACCCGCGAGATCAAGACTATTTAAGCTTATAGGAAGGGTGGTGTAACGAGGTGGAGCTGCAGCAAGCGGCTAGCATATATGGTGGCTACATTCGCAAAAGAGAGCGAGAAGAGAAGCAAGGCACGGTCGTGAAGCTAGTAGCGATCAAGAAGTGATCCTGAACTACTTACGTCAAACATAACTCCAACACCGTGTTCACTTCCCGGACTCCGCCGAGAAGAGACCATCACGGTTACACACGCGGTTGATGTGTTTTAATTAAGGTCAACTTCGAGTTTTCTACAACCGGACATTAACAAATTCCCATCTGCCTCATAACCACGGGCACGGCTTTCGAAAGATAATACCCTGCAGGGGTGTCCCAACTTAGCCCATAATAAGCTCTCACGGTCAACGAAGAATATTCCTTCTACTGGGACGACCCGATCAGCCTCGGAATCCCGGACTACAAGACATTTCGACAATGGTAAAACAAGACCAGCAAAGCCACCCGATTGTGCCGACAAATCCCGATAGGAGCTGCACATATCTCGTTCTCAGGGCACATCCGGATGAGACAGGCTACGAGTAAAACCAGGCTTCGAGTTTCCCCGAGGTGGCCCCGCAGGCGGCTCGGTTCGGACCAACACTCGAAGAGCACTGCCCGGGGGTAAATAAAGATGACCCTCGGGCTCGCGAAAACCCGGGGGGAAAAGGCTTAGGTGGCAAATGGTAAAACCAATGTTGGGCCTTGCTGGAGGAGTCTTATTCAAAGCGAACTTTCAAGGGGGTCCCATAAATCACCCAACCGTGTAAGGAACGCGAAATCAAGGAACATAACACCGGTATGACGGAAACTAAGGCGGCAAGAGTGGAACAAAACACCAGGCATAAGGCCGAGTCTTCCACCCTTTACCAAGTATATAGATGCATTAATTAAACAATAGATATTGTGATATCCCAACAAGTAAACATGTTCCAACAAGGAACAAACTTCATCTTCACCTGCAACTAGCAACGCTATAAGAGGGGCTGAGCAAAGCGGTAACATAGCCAATCAACGGTTTGCTAGGAAAGGATGGTTAGGGCTTGACATGGCAATTTGGGAGGCATGATAAGCAAGTGATAGTCATCGTAGCACAGGCATAGCAAAAGAGCGAGCATCTAGCAAGCAAAGATAGAAGTGATTTCAAGGGTATGGTCATCTTGCCTGCAAAGTTCTCAGAGTTGTCGAAAGCTTGATCCTCGTAAGCGTTCTCAACAGGTTCCTCGTTCACGTACTCGTCTCCCGACTCTACCCAAAGCAAGAACACAAACAATGGAACCACAATAAATCACGGGCGCTGCACGAACAACATGATGCAATACATGGCATGATATGCGAGATGTGAGATGCAATGCATATGCGTGCTCCGGAAGGAAAATGATGAACAAGGCATCAACTTGGCAAACCAAGTATGCCGCTGAAAATGAGATGATTTCGGTTGAAATCAATATAAAGATCACGGAATCGGATGCACGGTTTGCAAATGACAAGCAAAACAAGAATGGCACAAATCTGCCATTAACAAAGATGATGCCACATAGCAAGCAACAAGAAATTAAGCCATCGCACCCAAACGTAGCAACAAAGCATATGGCAGTGATCTACTCAAGATGCTTGACAAAATATGAACACTGATCTACGGCTAATTCACACCATAACAGGTCCAAACAAGCATGGCAAAACGCAAAATATATCAACTTCACAGACTTGGTGAAAATACTAACATGCGAAATTAACATCGAAAGGCATGTTTAGAGCAAGCAAACAACCTGCTACAGGAAAAAGACATAGAAAAATATGGCATGGCATGAATCTACTCAAGGCATTGAACAAACGTCCCTTCTCGACCAAGAGCCACAAGGGATCGGAAAATGTAATAGCACCCATGTCAAAATAGCAAGTTTAGTTATGATTCAGACTTGGTGAAATTTCGGGACATAGCGAAACAGATTCAACATGGCATCTTTACAAGCTTGATTAACTCACTACAAGGCATGTCATGGCATGGAACAAAATCTAGCATGAAGTAGACATGAAAATGAAGCTTTCCATGTGCAAAGAAACCTCATGGCATGGTTGAATTAAATCGCACGAAAATGACAAAACAGCATCATGATGTAAAATGACATGTTCATGAACTTGCTCAAATGCAGAAACTAATGCCACCACTGGGTTGGTGGGATTTTTCTACCCCAAAGACATATATAATATGTTAGGGTTGCTGTGGAAAAATCATCACAAATGCACAAAGATACAACCTGCCCTAAATGGTAAATAACAGAAATGTCATTTTCCATATTTGGAAACGTCCAGAAATGGACTTGCCCGAAAAGGACAGATTCCATATGCCAGAAATGGAATATTCGCTGGGAACTAAAAAATAAAACAAATAATAAAAATAAAATAAATAATAACAACCAACAAACAGGCTAGAGACTATGACAGTGGGGCCACCTGTCATACTCACAAAGGCAAGCAACGGAAAAAGGGGAAGAAAATATGCACCCTGGGATCGAACCCGGGTCTCCCCGGTGTGGCTCTGCATCGGCAACCACTGGTCTAGGCGGGCGTTACTGATAGGAAAAGGGCTTCGGCCCCTTTTAGATAGGCAGCAGATCGCGCAACTCTGTTGCAAACAGAGAAGTCGACGGCGCCGGCGAGGGCAACGGCGGCAACCAGTGGCACAGGGACTCCGGCGGGCGTGCGGAAAGGGGGTACGGATGCATGCGTCTACGAGGGGAGGCAGGGGTGATCGAGCTCGAGCAGTTGCTCGACTCGGGGCCATGGCGTCCGCGGCGAACGGCAGCAGCTACGGCGACAGCGGGGCCTAGGTTGCGGCGGCGGGCATGTGGGATGTGCACGGGAGTGCAGGTGTGGTCATCTTGCATGCGGAGCAGAGCGCGCATGTGGGAACAGGGAGAAGCGCGTTACGCGTGCAGCAGCAAAAACATGCGCCATCTGAAACTACAGAGATCGACAGAGCACCGAGAGCACGGGAAAGACATGGATCAGATGCGATCTACGGGCGCCTACATGCCATGGGAAGGATGGGAGAGGGAGGTGCGTTACCCAGCTCACCCAAGGACGCAAAGTGGTCGACGGAGACGGGCTGGTGGCGACGAAGCGGAGCTCTGAACCTTGGTGCGGTCCTGACCGAGAGGAAGATGGAAGCAGAGGACGTCGAGGAACTTGTCGTCCGGGGCACCGTAGTCGACGTCGTGGAAGGAGACGACGACGAGGAAGAAGAAGGACACGATCGGCGCGATTGGGAGTGGCCGGAGAGCACGCCAGCGACGAGGTGCGCTCGGGACGGAGCGGCTGCGGTGGATCTGGTGGTTCTACTCACCTGGCGGCGGCGACGAGAGGAAGAGGGAAACCCTAGGGGGCGTGAGGACAAGGAGAGGGGATAAGTAGGGGCTAGGGTGACGGTGCGAGCTCATGCGCTCTCGTGCTCGCGGTCCCCATGGCGACGGCGAGAGGAGAGGGAAAAGGTGGGTGCGGGGAACAGGGTAGGCGCTGACGAGCGGGGCCGGGATGGCCACGTGGAGACGAACTAGCGAGGGTGCACGCGCGCGTAGGTGCGAGAAGACAGGGAGGAGGGGAACGAGCGGGCTGACGCGCACGCTACAAGGGCTGCAGGGCTGACTAGCTGGGCCGGCTTGGTGGCCGGAGCCCAGGTGGTTGCCGCTGCTGCTAGGCAGCTCGCCTGCACTCCTTTTCCAAATTTTCTTCAGACAGAAACAAAAGGAAAAGCACGGGGTTAAAAGGAAGGATTTTGAGAAATCTGACAATATTCTAAAGGTCCTGAATTTGTGTAGTATTTGATAATTGATCTGGGTATTTTTAGAGGAAGTAAAATAATTCAAGTTTGAATTGAGTTCAAACTTGAACCATTTTAAAACCCAACCAAAACAACTTATAAAACGGCTGAAATACTACAGGGAGGTAAATGACATGGTGATAGAATATTGAGGCAAAGTTGAACATTAATGGAGGAGGGTAAAATGGCACTTGTCCAAAAGAAAGGAATAGAAGGAGAGGTGGTGATGCCCGGATCACACATAGAACATGCAACAACATATCATGCATGAATAACATGGAAAAGCAAGTTGACATAAGCACAACACAACATAGATATGCACATGATGCAAACAAATGGTGAGGCCATAGTGCAACAATGGATGACGAAAGAAATATTACAACGTAGTGACAAGGTAATGCAAAAACAACCAACAAACCCAAAATGAAAACCCACAAAGAGGAAAACCACTTGGTATTGATGAAGAGCAAAATGAATATATTGCCAAAATGGGAAGTTTTACATCTGGGGTGTTACAACACTCCACCACTACAAGAGGATCTCGTCCCGAGATCTAGGACTGAAGGAACTCCGGATATTCGGAACGGAGGTGATCCTCGCGCTCCCAGGTGGCTTCTCGGTCGGAATGGTGTGACCACTTCACTTTCAGGAATTTGATTGACTTGTTGCGAGTCTTGTGCTCTGTTTCTTCAAGAATAGCAACGGGGTGCTCATGATAAGAGAGGTCTTCTTGGAGGTAAATTTCTTCGAAGTTGATAGTGCGCTCAGGAGTCTTGAAGCACTTGCGAAGCTTTGACACGTGAAACACATCGTGCACGTTCGCGAAGTTGGACGGAAGCTCAAGTTGATAGGCGAGATCGCCTCTTTTGCCAATGATCTTGAAAGGACCCACGTATCTAGGGGCAAGCTTCCCTTTGATACCGGGCGACGAGTGCCTTTCATTGAGAGACGCGAGGTAGACATGGTCTCCGATTTCAAAAGCCACATCACGGTGCTTGTCATCATAATAGCTCTTCCGGCGCGATTATGCTGCTTTGAGATTCTCACGCATGACTTTGCACATTTCTTGACTTCGTGATCAAGTCATTGCCAAGAAGTTGGCGTTCACCTGTCTCGGACCAATTGAGAGGAGTACGACACTTTCGCCATAGAGAATTTCGAATGGGGCCTTGCCGAACTCGCTTGGAAGCTGTTGTTGTAGGAGAACTCGGCATATGGAAGACAATCTTCCCACTTCATACCGAAGAGATGACACAAGCCCTGAGCATGTCTTGAGGATTTGATTGACTCGCTCGACTTGGCCACTTGTTTGAGGATGGAAAGCTGTCTTTGAAACGAATGTTGGTGCCCATGGCCTTCGAAAAGAATCCCAAAACTTGGAGGTAAAGATGCTGCCACGGTCTGAAGAGATCAATTGTGGAATGCCGTGCAAGGAGACAATTCTGGAGGTGTATAGCTCTGCCAACTGAGCTGCTGTGATAGATTCTTTGATTGGAAGAAAATGAGCCACTTTAGTAAGCTTGTCAATGACAATGAAGATAGCATCATTTCCACGCTTGGACTTTGGAAATCCAGTCACGAAATCCATCTCGATATGATCAAACTTCCATTCTGGAATAGCAAGAGGTTGGAGGAGACCAGCTGGTCGTTGGTGTTCTGCTTTCACCCTTCTGCAGACATCACACTCATTCACGAATTGAGCAATTTCTCGCTTCATTCGAGTCCACCAATCGATCGCTTGAGGTCATGGTACATCTTCGTACTTCGGGATGAATGGATAGAAGAGAATTGTGCGCCTCGTTCATAATGACTTTACGTAGATCACCCTTTGGAACCACAATCCTGTCCTCGAAGAAAAGAGTATCTCTGTCGTCAATGTGGAAGCACTTGTATTTGGAAATGCCCTTGTCGATACCACGTTTCACCTTTTTCACCATGGTATCCAGGAGTTGAGCCTCACGAATTTGGTCTTCCAAAGTAGGAGAGACTATGATGTTGGCAAGAAAGCCTTGAGGAACAACTTGAAGATTCAGCTTGCGGAAAGCTTCACAAAGGTCCGGTTGGAAGGGCTTGAGGATTAAGCTGTTGCAATAAGCCTTTCTGCTCAAAGCATCTACAATCACATTAGCCTTGCCGGAGTATATTCAATACTTGGGTTGTACTCTTGAATCATTTCGACCCATCGAGTTTGCCTGAGGTTGAGGTTGGGTTGAGTGAAGATATACTTGAGACTCTTGTGATCGGTGAAAATGTCCACTTTCCTTCCCAACAAGAGATGTCTCCATGTTATCAATGCATGGACAACTGCCGCCAACTCAAGATCGTGAGTGGGGTAGTTCTTTTCGTTGGGCTTCAGCTGACGAGAGGTATAGGCCACAACTTTCTTCTCTTGCATTAACACAGCACCGAGCCCTTGAAGAGAAGCATCACAGAAAACTTCGAATGGCTTGGATTCATCAGGAGGAGTCAAGACAGGAGCGGTGACGAATTTCTCTTTGAGAGTGTTGAAAGCAACGTCACACTCAGGAGACCAGACATACTTCACATGCTTCTGGAGGAGGTTGGAAAGAGGCTTTGCAATCTTAGAGAAATTCTCAACGAATCTTCGGCAATAGCTTGCAAGTCCAAGAAAACTGTGAAGCCGCTTGACATTACGAGGAGGTTCCCAATTCACAACTACAGACACCTTCTCGGGTTAACAGCGATGCCCTTAGCGGAGATGATGTGACCAAGATAAAGAACTTCATCAAGCCAAAACTCACATTTGGAAAACTTCTCATAGAATTGATGCTCTCTGAGCTTGTCGAGCACCAATCGCAAATGTTTGGCATGATCCTTCTTATTCTTGGAGAAGACCAAAATATCATCAAGATAGACCAAGACGAATTCATTGGTATAGGGGTTGAAGATGAAGTTCATCATTCGAGAGAATGTTGGAGGAGCATTGACAAGGCGAAAGACATGACAAGATATTCATAAGAACCAAAGCTTGTTCTGAATGCTGTCTTGGGAATATCTTGTTCACGAATGCGAATTTGATGATAACCCATACGAAGGTCAAGCTTAGAGAACACTTTAGCACCTTTGAGTTGCTCGAAAAGCTCATTGATGTTGGGAAGTGGATACTTGTTCTTGATTGTCTTCTTGTTCAATGGACGGTAATCGGCGCAAAGTCGGTCCGTGCCATCCTTCTTCCGGACAAAAGAACTCCACAACCCCATGGAGATGAACTCGATCCGATCGGACCTAGACGCTCTTGTTCATCAAGCTGTTTCTTCAATTCCTTCAGCTCATTAGGTCCAAGCTTGTATGGGCGCTTGCAAACGGGTTCGTGCCGGGCTCAAGATCGATAACTAATTCAAGCGGCGGTGAGGAGGCATACCCGAAGCTCATCCGAAAGACATCTTGGTACTCACAAACGATTGGAATCGAGAGATAGCATCAATTCTCCTTCTCATTGAGAGAAAACAACCAATGGTTTCATCACGAGCGGCATAGATGATCACATCCTCAGAAGAGTGTGTCAATTGAATTTCCCTGGCAGCACAATCAAGCTGAGCTTTGTGCTGAGAAAGCCAGTCCATCCCAAGAATAAGATCAATATCCGAGTCACCAAAGACAATTGGTTTAGCCAGAAATCTATAGTCACCCATCTTGATACCGACATTCGGAACTAACATGGTAGATCTCAAACGCTTAGCCGGAGAAACAACTTGCAATGATCTAGGTAATGCCTCTGTATCAAAATTGTGCTTCAATGCAAAAGGATATGACATGAAAGAATGCGAAGCACCAGTATCAAATAAGACTTTTGCAGGAATATCATTAACTGGAAGATTACCCATAATCACATCAGAAGAATCCTCTGCTTGCGCTGCATTCATCATGTTCACCTTTGCAGACTTGGGATTATGCTTGACCACCGCATTGCTTGAAGATCTCATAGGAGGAGGAGGCGGAAGGCGCCTTTGGTTGAAGCACTTGTTCGCGTAGTGACCTTTCTGCTAACATTTGTTGCAAGTCACCTCTGAGAGCGGACAGTGATAAGGAGCATTGACCTTGGAGCTTGAGGATTAGACTTGTTCTGATAGCCAGGGTTGGGTGGGTGGGAAGATCCACGACCACCTGAGTTCTTCTGCTGATAAAGGTGATTTAAACGGAGAAGGAGGAAGGTAGAACTTCTGCTGCTTAGCTGCCACTTGAGAGGAAGAAGAAGACTGAACTGCATCCCTGATTCTCTTCTTAGAAGCCTCACATTTGAGCTGGGCAGCTTCTTGCTTCAGTGCCATGTTGTAGAATTCATCATACTTTTTCGGCTCAAAAAGCACGAGAGCTAATTGCAGATCTTCTCTGAGACCACCTCTGAATTGATAGATCATACTCTTTTCATCGTGGACATCTTGCTTAGCGAAGCGGCGAGTTCTCGAACTGGATATTGTATTGATACACGACATGTTGCCTTGCTTGAGATTGCGGAACTCCTCATGCTTGCTCTCAACAACACTTTTCGGAATGTGGTGAGCTTTGAAGTCTCGTGGAACTCATCCTGGTAATTACACGACCTCCTCTGGAATCTTTGTATTGCTGATACCACTCGGCAGCTTGGTCCTTGAGTTGAAACGAGGCAAACTTGACAAAGTCCTCAGGTCTGACATTGCTACATTCAAAATGTTTGCAGATGTCCACAAGCCAATCGTCGGCGTCTGTGGCCTCGGCACAGAAGCTGAAAGACTTCGGCTGATTAGCGAGGAACTGATTGAGGGTAGCAAAGTGCGGCTGGTTGTTGCCTTGGCCTTGATTTTCTAGGTTGCCTTGCCCTTGGGTACGCTCTTGCAAGAGTTGCAAAATAATCTGAGCATTTGCGTTGGTGGCTGCCATGATAGCTTGCCATGCCTCCGGAGGCGGAGGTGGAGGTGGAGGGTTCGACTGACTCCCATCATTGCGTTCCGGATTCAGACGCGTTGGCGGAGCCATCCTGAAGAGGGTGACATCCGTTAGCACTTTGATGGACAGATAGACAAGTTGAATCAACGGATAGAAATTGCAACATATAGTCTTCACAATAAACATTTGAACAAGGATGAACGAATGAATTCCAAAGCTAACATCACACGTCCATTAAGGTGAGAAGCCACTTGATTAAGGGTTGATGAAAAAAACATAACAAGGTACGACTGGAACAAATAAGTGGTAAGGATTACCCAATCACAAACCAAATATCTGCGGGAAGAAATGCTAAGAGCTACTTGAATCCCACCTATAAACTCCTGAAACTTTCTGGTTATGCAATCTGGTGTTGGGGATACAGGGGACACAAAATATATCACCCAAACTAACAATACCTAGATCCAGCTGTATCCATCCGTCAACACATAACCAAGAAACCTTCGGAAATCGTGTACCTCGACCTTCGAAAAGCATCCGTTATACGAGTCATGGCAATACTCCGAGCTCGCCCGATCTTCGGGTTACGGGGTTATCTCACCAACAACTGTACAAAAGATTTTCGATGTCGGCAAAGCTCGGTATTCCGAACTGCAACGATAAAATTGTGACGACAACACCTCGGAGCTCAACTCCCCGGGACACTGCCACAACCCCTAAATGTCAGGAGGCACCAAGAACAATGTTCTCGTCACAAAACCATCGGAACGATTCCAAGATACCCGCGTGATCCTAAAAATTTTTTAGTGAAATTTGAGGAGAGGAGAGTCAAAACTTCTACGTCAGGAGACCTCACCAGAGCGATGAAGGGACTGGGAGTAAAAAGAATCCTACTCTCCGATATATATAATCCTAAGACTCAAAACATTTTGTTCTAGACTCCTAACGCCACAAACAATCAGCGAGGGCTCCTAAGTCGGGATGGCTCGATTACCAACTTGTCACGCCCTCGATGCGGCTATATCTCCCACGTGTCGAGGCACGACTTAGAGGCATAACCGCATTGAAAGCAATGTCGCAAGTGAGGTAATATTCACACAACCCATGTAATGCATAAGGAAAGAGATACATAGTTGGCTTACGATGCCACTTCACACAATACATAAATAAACATCCATCATCCAGATTACACTCAAGGTCCGACTACGGAACCAAAATAAAAGAAGACTACCCCAAATGCTAGACAGATCCCCGATCGTCCCAAGCTGAGCTCCACTCACGATCATCGGGAAAAGACACATAGTAACGACCACGTTCCTCGTCGAACTCCCACTTGAGCTCGGTTCGTCACCTGACCGCATCATCGGCACCTGCAACTGTTTTGGTAGAATCTGCGAGTCACGGGGACTCAGCAATCTCACACCCGTGAGATCAAGACTATTTAAGCTTATAGGAAGGGTGGTGTAACGAGGTGGAGCTGCAGCAAGCGACTAGCATATATGGTGGCTACATTCGCAAAACAGAGCGAGAAGAGAAGCAAGGCACGGTCGTGAAGCTAGTAGCAATCAAGAAGTGATCCTGAACTACTTACGTCAAACATAACTCCAACACCGTGTTCACTTCCCGGACTCTGCCGAGAAGAGACCATCACGGTTACACACGCGGTTGATGTGTTTCAATTAAGGTCAACTTCGGGTTTTCTACAACCGAACATTAACAAATTCCCATCTGCCTCATAACCGCAGGCACGGCTTTCGAAAGATAATACCCTGCAGGGGTGTCCCAACTTAGCCCATAATAAGCTCTCATGGTCAACGAAGGATATTCCTTCTACCGGGAAGACCCGATCAGCCTCGGAATCCCGGACTACAAGACATTTCGACAATGGTAAAACAAGATCAGCAAAGCCACCCGATTGTGCCGACAAATCCCGATAGGAGCTGCACATATCTCGTTCTCAGGGCACATCCGGATGAGACAGGCTACGAGTAAAACCAAGCTTCAAGTTTCCCCGAGGTGGCCCAAGAGCGGCTCGGTTCGGACCAACACTCGAAGGAGCACTGCCCCGGGGTAAATAAAGATGACCCTCGGGCTCGCGAAAACCCGGGGGAAAAAGGCTTAGGTGGCAAATGGTAAAACCAATGTTGGGCCTTGCTGGAGGAGTCTTATTCAAAGCGAACTTTCAAGGGGTCCCATAAATCACCCAACCGTAAGGAACGCTAAATCAAGGAACATAACACCGTATGACGGAAACTAAAGCGGCAAGAGTGGAACAAAACACCGGGCATAAGGCCGAGTCTTCCACCCTTTACCAAGTATATAGATGCATTAATTAAACAATAGATATTGTGATATCCCAACAAGTAAACATGTTCCAACAAGGAACAAACTTCATCTTCACCTGCAACTAGCAACGCTATAAGAGGGGCTGAGCAAAGCGGTAACATAGCCAATCAACGGTTTGCTAGGAAAGGATGGTTAGGGCTTGACATGGCAATTTGGGAGGCATGATAAGCAAGTGATAGTCATCGTAGTACGTACATAGCAAAAGAGCGAGCATCTAGCAAGCAAAGATAGAAGTGATTTCAAGGGTATGGTCATCTTGCCTGCAAAGTTCTCAGAGTTGTCGAAAGCTTGATCCTCGTAAGCGTTCTCAACAGGTTCCTCGTTCACGTACTCGTCTCCCGACTCTACCCAAAGCAAGAACACAAACAATGGAACCACAATAAATCACGGGCGCTGCACGAACAACATGATGCAATACATGGCATGATATGCGAGATGTGAGATGCAATGCATATGCGTGCTCCGGAAGGAAAATGATGAACAAGGCATCAACTTGGCAAACCAAGTATGCCGCTGGAAAGGTGAGATGATTTCGGTTGAAATCAATATAAAGATCACCGGAATCGGATGCACGGTTTGCAAATGACAAGCAAAACAAGAATGGCACAAATCTGCCATTAACAGCATGATGCCACATAGCAAGCAACAAGAAATTAAGCTACTGCACCCAAACGTACCAACAAAGCATATGGCAGTGATCTACTCAAGATGCTTGACAAAAGATGAACACTGATCTACTGCTAATTCACACCATAACAGGTCCAAACAAGCATGGCAAAAGTGCAAAATATATCAGCTTCACAGACTTGGTGAAAATACTAACATGCCAGAAATTAACATCAGGAAGGCATGTTTAGAGCAAGCAAACAACCTGCTACAGGAAAAAGACATAGCAAAATATGGCATGGCATGAATCTACTCAAGGCATTGAACAAACGTCCCTTACTGACCAAGAGCCACAAGGGATCAGAAAATGTAATAGCACCCATGTCAAAATAGCAAGTTTCGTTAACAGATTCAGACTTGGTGAAATTTCAGGACATAGCAGAAACAGATTCAACATGGCATCTTTACAAGCTTGATTAACTCACTACAAGGCATGTCATGGCATGGAACAAAATCTAGCATGAAGTAGACATGAAAATGAAGCTTTCCATGTGCAAAGAAACCTCATGGCATGGTTGAATTAAATCGCACGAAAATGGCAAAACAACATCATGATGTAAAATGACATGTTCATGAACTTGCTCAAATGCAGAAACTAACGCCACCACTGGGTTGGTGGGATTTTTCTACCCCAAAGACATATATAATATGTTAGTGTTGCTGTGGAAAAATCATCACAAATGCACAAAGATACAACCTGCCCTAAATGGTAAATAACAGAAATGTCATTTTCCATATTTGGAAACGTCCAGAAATGGACTTGCCCAAAAAGGACAGATTCCATATGCCAGAAATGGAATATTCGCTGGGAACTAAAAAATAAAACAAATAATAAAAATAAAATAAATAATAACAACCAACAAACAGGCTAAGAGACTATGACAGGTGGGGCCACCCTGTCATACTCACAGTGCAAGAAACGGGAAAAAGGGGGGAAGAAAATATGCAGCCGCGGGGGATCGAACCCGGGTCTCCCCGGTGTGGCTCTGCATCGGCAACCACTGGGCTAGGCGGGCGTTACTGATAGGAAAAGGGCTTCGGCCCCTTTTAGATAGGCAGCAGATCGCGCAACTCTGTTGCAAACAAAGAAGTCGACGGCGCCGGCGAGGGCAACGGCGGCAACCAGTGGCACAGGGACTCCGGCGGGCGTGCGGAAAGGGGGTACGGATGCATGCGTCTACGAGGGGAGGCAGGGGTGCTCGAGCTCGAGCAGTTGCTCGACTCGGGGCCATGGCGTCCGCGGCGAACGGCAGCAGCTACGGCGACAACGGGGCCTAGGTTGCGGCGGCGGGCATGCGGGATGTGCACGGGAGTGCGGGTGTGGTCATCTTGCATGCGGAGCTGAGCGCGCATGTGGGAATAGGGGAGAGCGCGTTGCACGTGCAGCAGCAAAACATGCGCAACTGAAACTACAGAGATCGACAGAGCACCGAGAGCACGGGAAAGACATGGATCAGATGCGATCTACGGGCGCCTACATGCCATGGGAAGGATGGGAGAGGGAGGTGTGTTACCCAGCTCACCCAAGGACGCGAAGTGGTCGACGGAGACGGGTTGGCGGCGACGAAGCGGAGCTCTGAACCTTGGTCCGGTCCTGACTGAGAGGAAGATGGAAGCAGAGGACGTCGAGGAACTTGTCGTCCGGGGCACCGTAGTCGACGTCATGGAAGGAGACGACGACGAGGAAGAAGAAGGACACGATCGGCGCGATTGGGAGTGGCCGGAGAGCACGCCAGCGACGAGGTGCGCTCTCAGGTGCGCTCGGGACGGAGCGGCTGCGGTAGATCTGGTGGTTCTACTCACCTGGCGGCGGTGACGAGAGGAAGAGGGAAACCCTAGGGGGCGTGAGGACAAGGAGAGGGGATAAGTAGGGGCTAGGGTGACGGTGCAAGCTCATGCGCTCTCGTGCTCGCGGTCCCCATGGCGACGGCGAGAGGAGAGGGAAAAGGTGGGTGCGGGGAACAGGGTAGGCGCTGACGAGCGGGGCCGGGATGGCCACGTGGAGAGGAACTAGTGGGGGTGCACGCGCGCGTAGGTGCGAGAAGACAGGGAGGAGGGGAACGAGCGGGTTGGCGCGCACGCTACAAGGGCTGCGGGGTGACTAGCTGGGCCGGCTTGGAGGCCGGAGCCCAGGTGGTTGCCGCTGCTGCTAGGCAGCTCTCCTGCACTCCTTTTCCAAATTTTCTTCAGACAGAAACAAAAGGAAAAGCACAGGGTTAAAAGGAAGGATTTTGAGAAATCTGACAATATTCTCAAGTTCCTGAATTTGTGTAGTATTTGATAAAATTGATCTGGGTATTTTTAGAGGAAGTAAAATAATTCAAGTTTGAATTGAGTTGAAACTTGAACCATTTCAAAACCCAACCAAAACAACTTATAAAACGGCTGAAATACTATAGGGAGGTAAATGACATGGTGATAGAATATTGAGGCAAAGTTGAACATTAATGGAGGAGGGTAAAATGGCACTTGTGCAAAAGAAAGGAATAGAAGGAGAGGTGGTGATGCCTGGATCACACATAGAACATGCAACAACATATCATGCATGAATAACATGGAAAAGCAAGTTGACATAAGCACAACACAACATAGATATGCACATGATGCAAACAAATGGTGAGGCCATAGTGCAACAATGGATGACGAAAGAAATATGACAATGTAATGACAAGGTAATGCAAAAACAACCAACAAACCCAAAATGAAAACCCACAAAGAGGAAAACCACTTGATATTGATGAAGAGCAAAATGAATATATTGCCAAAATGGGAAGTTTTACATCTGGGGTGTTACATCCAGGGGGCCCACGAGATAGAAGCGCGCCCTACTGAGGCGCCCCATGTCTTGTGGTCAGCCCTAGGCCCCCGGTGTATTTCTTTACTTGATATTTTTCTTATAAACTCAAAAAGTGCCTCCATTGATTTCGTGTCATTCCAGAACTTTTCTTTTCTACACATAAAACAACATCATGGTAGTTCTGCTGAAAACAGCGTCAGTCAGGGTTAGTTTCATTCAAATCATGCAAGTTAGAGTCTAAAACAAGGGCAAAAGTTTTTGGAAAAGTAGATACGTTGGAGACGTATCAGGTGGGAGCCAAGGGAGAACCATGTTTAGGTGTGGGACGTGCTTGTTTTTGGTCTTTTTGAACAGAAGGGACGCGCCTGTTTGAAATTTGGGCAAAATTACAAACTTTCACTACAAAAAAAAAGACACATCCGTGACATTTTGGGCCGAACAAATTTTTTTTCTGCCATACATATGACACTTCTATGACGATAATTGTGACAAAACCCGGTATCATCATAGATGTGGTGGGCTCCTACTTCTATGACAAAAAATCATGACAGAAAATGGGCTTTTCATCCTGGGCGGGCCGGAGACGCAGCTGCATGACATTCCTTGGGCCGTCCATGACGGAGAAAACCATGGTAGAAGCGAGGAGGAGGAAAATTTCGGGGAGTTCCCGGTTACGGTGGGAGGTCGGGGGCCGAGCGATGTGCGTTTCTCTCGTACACGTACGCGCGTGTGTGCGAGGCGTTGGCTCTAACTAAACCCGAGCGAGGCGTTGGGATCTAACTGAACCAGAGCGACTGCACTGCAGGCTACGTGTTATTGAACCCAAACGATCGATCGATGGCTGTTAACTGAACCCGATCGAGCGATTCCTTCACTACTGCTGCTAACTGAAGCCGATCGATGTTGCCTCTGGATGAGCAAAGTGGCGTTGCGGGGGTGGGGGATGGGGAGGGGGTTGGATGAACAGTTCCACAGGGGGTGGATGAACAGGACCCGTGGTGTTGCCTCTGGATGAACAGGACCCCGATCGACGAGCGGTTGGGGCGGATGAACAGGACCCGTGGAGGGCTGGATGAACAGGACCACCCGTGGAGGGCAGGATGAGCAGAGACGGTGGAGGGTGCCCGTGGAGGGTGGTTGAACAGGACCCCGTGGTGTCGAGGGCTGGATGAATAGTAGACGGTGGAGGGTGGTTGAGCGAGAGGCGGTGGAGTAGCGCGCGGTGGAGGCTGGATGAACAGGAGCCCGTGGAGGCTGGAGGAGGCCGACGGTGGATGAACCGGGTTCTTTTATCCAGGTTCGGGCCGCGAGATGCGTAAAACCCTACTCCTGCTTTGGTGGTTAGCTTATTTGTGTTCTTCAGCTAGCTATGGGGCGTGGAGAGCTCCAAAAAGCCGAATCCTCCTCCTGGTCGCCTTGGGCCTCCTTTTATAGGGAAAGGGGTTGCCACAGTGGCGTACAGGAGGTGGACAGGGTACAGCTATACGAGTTTATCCCTCGCATTACATGACAAGGCGCCATAAATGCGTCTTGCTTAGGTGTCCTTGCTTTACCGGGGACGGGGGAGAGCCCAGACTCATCCGTCGCCGCTCCCTTCCGTGTTGACACGCGCCCTGGCCAGCGGTGCCCACAATGCCATGTAGGCAGGCAGGCAGCTGAGGTGGCGCAGCAGTGGGTCTCCACGAAGATCCGCTTGCCGCCACGCAGGTGCCTGCCCAACTGGTTGGGTTGGCAGCTGTATGCGAACGGCGGTGAAGGTTTGACTGGCGGCTCGTGGAGGCTGGAGGGGGTCGATGGTGGAGATGAACAGTATCCCGTGGAGTCCCGTTTTGCGGTATGCCACACCCCTCCCGATGAACAGGACCCCCGTTTTGACCGTAGCACTCCAACACAAGTCTTTTTCCTCCGTTTTGCGGTACGCCACACCCCTCCCGATCAACAGGACCCCCGTTTAGACCGTAGGAGGTCCGTTTCCTCCGTTTTGCGGTACGCCAGACCCCTCCCGATGAACAGGATCCCATTTTGAACGTGGCCGGTCGAACACAAGGCCGTTTCCTCCGTTCTGCGGTACGCCAGGCCTCGTTTCCATCGCCTGTCCCGTCCAAGCCCTCCCGATGAACACGACGCATTCCGTTGCCTCCCCATGAACATGACGCATTCCGTTGCCTCCCCATGAACACGACGACGACGCTGTTACTCCGTTCCGACCCAGCCATGTACACGAGCCCTAGCCGTACGTATGCGCGAGTAGGCGTTTGAGACCCCGCCCGTATGTACACATACGTGGCCGTATTTTCTTTCTTGCACCCTGGCCGCCTCTACTACGACACGTGCGTGCCTCTACATCCACCAGTATATATGTACGTACACGTTCGCGACCAGAATGACAATGCTACGTACGCTTCGACCAGGTGGGTCCCGACTGTCGGGCACTTCCTTGCGTGCAAAGATGTAGCTGGTGGGTCCCAGCAGTCAGGGGGCGAAATACGGTGGTCCGTCCGGTGGGTCCCCGCTGTCAGGTGGAGGAATAATTATTTTGCACGTAATAAGGAGGCACTTCCTTGCTGCGGCCGTGGACCCACTATCGACCTCTCCACGCATCACCCACGTCCGATGGAAGTCGTTCCTTTACCACGTTGACCACACCGCGCCGAGAGCACCAGGGCGGTGGACGACGGCGAGGCCTAGGAAGGGGACGACGGGGAGCCGGGGAAGACGCGGCAGTGGAAGCCCGCGCGGAGAGGAGTACGAGGGTTCACTGGTTCGGCTGCGGTGGGAATAGTTGGGGGTGGTGAGGCCTTCGCGGTAGCACAGGCGGCCACGGGAGGCAGGAGCATGCGGCACGACCGGCGCTGCTTTGGGCGGCTGGAGCAAGAAGACCAGAGGTTGAAGAAGCACTATGGCTGTTGGATGGACATTGTACGGTCACTGGAGCTAGAATCGTTCATATTGACTAAAGTTGACAAAGGCCCCCGTCCCAGTCAACCTAGTAGGCCCACAAGTCAGCCTCTCACCATGGTGGGTTCCAGCTAGCAGCGGGAGTATTCATTTTTTTGTGCGTAATAAGAAGGCACTTCTGGTGGGTCCGAGCTGACAGTGGGGGGAACGTTTTTTTCGCGAAATACGCTGGCCTGTCCCGTGGTTCCGAGCAGTCAGGGGGGAAACGTTTTTTTCGCAAAATAAGGTGGCCCGTCCGGTGGGTCCCTGCTGTCAGGTGGAGGAATCATTATTTTCCGCGTAATAAGGAGGCACTTCCTTGCTGCCGCCGTGGACCCAGCTGTCAGCCTCTCCACGTACAGTCCATGTCCGATGGAAGTCGTTCCTTGACCACGTTGACCACGCTGCGCCGAGAGCACCAGGGCGGTGGACGACGTCGAGGCCTAGGAAGGGGACGACGCGGAGCCGGTGAAGACGCGGAAGTGGATGCCCACGCGGAGAGGAGTATGAGGGTTCACTCGTTCGGCTGCGGTGTGAGGCTGCCGTCACCGCAGGGCCTGGCCAGCGGTGGGAATAGTAGGGCGGTGAGGCCTCCAGCGGCAACCTGATCGGCCACGGAGGCGGGAGCAAAGCAGGCGCACGACCGGCGCTGCTTTGGGCAGCTGGAGCAAGAAGACCAGAGGTTGAAGAAGCACTACGGCCATTGGATGGACATCGTACGGTCACTGCAAATAGAATCGTTTATATTGACTAAGTTGACAAAGTCCTTGGTACGTCAACTTAGTAGGCCCACAGGTCAGCTTCCGAAACGGTGCGCCCAGATGTCAGGGGGAGGAATCATTTTTTGGGCAGGTGAAGCTAGAATATCCGAGATTGAAGAAGAAGCACGGCATCCCTTGGATGGACATCCAACGGCCACTGCTGCTAGAACCGTGTGTTGACTATAAGTTGACAAAGCCTTACATACGTGTCAACCTTGTTTTTTTAGGGGACGCGTCAACTTAGTAAGGCCAGAAGTGTGTGGCAGAGAACTTATAGCCCATTTGAGATTTGTAAGAATGTGTAGCCCATTTTTGAATTCTAATGGAATTTACTACAACCCATTTACAGTTTGTTAAAAGTACAGCCCATTTCAACCAACCGTTCAAAACAGAATTCAATAAAATTTCCCACATTTTGATGGGATCCGAAATATTTTTATCCCAAAATTTCTAGTCAAATTAAATACAATTTCAATATAAATTTATATTACGTAAAAATCCAACGAAACATTGCGCTCGCAACAATTAATGAAATTAAAATTTTCAATATCCAAAATAATATTTTATAAAGTAATCATGTGTTTGGTGCATTTTTAATAGTTACTGCCAGTTTTTATAATTACATCCCATTTATTATTTCTTAAATCCCATTTTCTTGTTAAGCCAAATGCATCCCTCCTAGGAAATATTTGCAGCCAATGAAGCAGAGAAATAACAACTTGACCTTGCAGGGTATTCCTAAAAAAGTATAGCTGGGCTAGCCATTTTCAATTTGAAAAAATTAATATCTGGGCTGGATATCCGCCCGGGCTAGACGGACCACAGCTGACTACCCAGCTTAATACCTGCAGCGATGTTTTCGTTGTTGTTCAGAGGAGAAAAATTAATATCTGGGCTAAACATCAAAAAACTCTGCAGTGCTCACACCTCAAAAACACAAATACTGCTCGAGCTGCTTGGTGCTAGCTGTCAGCCGCTTCTTGTGCAATTCTCTCGTTTATTGACTACTACTCCCTCCTTTTTGGTTTATAGGGGTCAATTCAAAAATCTCACCAACCAAGGTAGATGATGAATGGTGGAATACTTTTTGTAGTTTGCAAAAGCACCTAATTAATGCACTTGTTTTCCTCAAAAAATTATGTTTATGTAGGATCTTGAGAAGAGGTGTCTAGAGGGGGGGTGATTAGACACTAAGTACCAAAGTTGCAGTTTTTAACCTTATTAAAGTTTAAGTGGAGTTTAGGCACAAGTTTAACATTCTCAATACATAACAAGCAAGCATGCAATGAGTATATGATCAATGGAAATTAAAGCATGCAACTTGCAAGAAAGTAAAGGGAAGGGTTTGGAGGATTCAAACGCAATTGGAGACACGAATGTTTTTGGCGTGGTTCCGATAGGTGGTGCTATCGTACTTCCACGTTGGTGGAGACTTCAACCCACGTAGGGTAATGGTTGCCGAGTCCACGGAGGGCTCCACCCACGAAGGGTCCACGAAGTAGCAACCTTGTCTATCCCACCATGGCCGTCGCCCAGGAAGGACTTGCCTCACTAGCGGTAGATCTTCACGAAGTAGGTGATCTCCTTGCCCTTACACACTCCTTGGTTCAACTCGACAATCTTGTCGGAGGCTCCCAAGTGACACCTAGCCAATCTAGGAGACACCACTCTCCAAGAAGTAACAAATGGTGTGTTGATGATGAACTCCTTGCTCTTGTGCTTCAAATGATAGTCTCCCCAACACTCAACTCTCTCTCATAGGATTTGAATCTGGTGGAAAGAAGATTTGAGTGGAAAGCAACTTGGGGAAGGCTAGAGATCAAGATTCATATGGTAGGAATGGAATATCTTGGTCTCAACACATGAGTAGGTGGTTCTCTCTCAGAAATGGTAAGTTGGAAGTGTAGGTTTAGTCTGATGGCTCTCTCCACGAATGAAGAGGAGGTGAACGGGTATATATAGCCTCCACACAAAATCTAATTGTTACACACAATTTACCAATCTCGGTGGGACCGAATCAACAAACTCGGTCAGACGGATTTTAGTAAACCTAGTGACCGTTAGGGTTTTCGGTGGGACTAATTTGCCTCTCGGTAGGACCGATATGGTTAGGGTTAGGGCATAACGTAATCTCGGTGAGACCGATTACACAAACTCGGTGAGACCGATTTTGGTAATTATCTAACTAGAGAGTTGGTCAGGCAAACTCGGTTGGACCGATTACTCAAACTCGGTGGGACCGATTTTGGTAATAAGTTAACCAGAAAGTTTGCATTGTAATCTTGGTAGTACCGATTCTCAAACTCGGTGAGACCAACTTTGATAATGGACATACAAAGAGAGATCACAATCCCATCTCGGTGAGACCGAGATCCCTATCGGTAGAACCGATTTTCCTAGGGTTTCTGGCAGTGGCTAAGACATCCAAACTCGGTGGCGCCGGAAAGGAAGAATCAGTGGGGCCGAGTTTGACTTTAGGTTTTAGGACATTTGTGTGGAAGTGGGAAAGTAGCTGAGGGTATTTCGAGCATATCACTAAGCACATGAAGCAAGAGGCTCATTAAGCAACACCTCATCCCTCCTTGATAGTATTGGCTTTTCCTATAGACTCAATGTGATCTTGGATCACTAAAATGTAAAATGAAGAGTCTTGAGCTTGAAGCTTGAGCCAATTCTTTGTCCTTAGCATCTTGAAGGAGTTCCCACATCCTTTAGTCCATGTCACTCCATTGTTGAACTTATCTGAAACATACTAGATGAAAGTGTTAGTCCAACAAGAGATATGTTGACATTAATTACAAAAACCACCTAGGGAGCACTTGTGCTTTCAATCTCCCCCTATTTGGTAATTGATGACAACATACATCAAAGCTTTAGATAAAGATATAAAGACTAGCAAGTAAAGCTTTGGAAAAACATGTAACAGGCATATGCTCCCCCTACATGTATGCAATCATGTGAATATGGAATATAGAAGCATGTGATAGCATAACCATGATAGAGCAGGCAATGTGTTACATGTATCTTGGCCATATGCATCAGAGCAAAGAATATTAAATAAAATACCTTCATGCCCATGAGTCCTTCTTGCAAACAGTATGTACATCAGCAAGAATTCCTCATACACATGATTGTGATGCATATACTTACCTTGTAGTCTTGAGTTGGCTTAGGATGGAATGAACCTGTGTAAACAAGGTTAGATAACACAGATGCACCTACTAGCCAGAGCAAACAAAAGAAACCACAAGAATACCAAGAATGGGTGACATGTAGAGAGTGAGTACTAAGTACTACATTGGATTTGACATGTCCCCAAGAATAAAGATATGCAATGAATTTAGATGATTTCTTTCCCTTAGATGTCTTTCTCCCCCTGAATCTAGCATGGGATACTGGGAGAAGATGGGGAACATAAAATCAGAGCTGAAAGATATAAATGAGCAGAGCTAATGCAAGCTAGTGCAAATAAGCACATATGAACATGTCTTTCCCCTCAAGAAGACATGTGGCATCTCTCCTCTTGAACACCAAGCATCTGGGATCCTTGAGAATTTATCTAGTACTCTCTCCCCTGGAGATCTCTCTCTCCGCCTGAAGGATCTCTCTCTCCTTCTCTGATGTGATCTCTCTAAGTGATAAGCTTTGATGTGATCTCTCTCTCCCCCTTTGACATCAATTTCCAAGAAGGGCTAGCTCTCTCTCCCCCGCTGGAATTTGTCGTGAATGGGTTTGATCCTTGAGTCACAACCTAAAGCAATGATAAAAATTTGATGCTTGTAGAGGACAAGATTCATTGAGTGGAGCTGGATCAAAAGAAACACAGAATAAGTGGCAAACCATTTTTCCTGTTGTGAAATCGATGGCACCGAGTGGTATGCTTCGGTGGTACCGAAAGTTTTTGGTTGGACCAAAAATAACAAATCGGTGTAACCGAGTTCATCGCAGAGAAAACACTTGTTACCTCAGCTCACTTGACTAATAAGATCTCACAAAGATTTGCAAGGAATTCACTGAAAGATTTGCAATGAATTGGAATGCAGAAAATGCAAAGCAAACAAAAAGAAATCTAGATGAAGTTTTTTTTTGAAAGGGGAAACACATATGCATGAGACAAATGCAAAAACAAAGAAAAGAACACAAGAGAACTTCATCTAGAGATGGTCGGCGAAAAAGTCACCTATGTTAGAGTATATTGACTTAGGAGTCAAGTGAGATCACTTGATCATAGGTCATACTCGTCGTTTAAGCTCAAAATGGGGTTGCCATTTTTCGTTTAAGCATCTTGATGTATTCACATCTTGTCGAGTTGCTTTAACTCATGACTTGGAGTAAAGATTCTCTAAGATGGAATAACATACCTTGGTTGGTGGTGTCGTCCATGTAGTTGAACTTGTGTGGCTTGCTCAAGGTTGATCAAGCTCATCAAGAATTTGGAGCACCACTTGGAATTTGACTCCATCTTCCTACACGGGTTAGTTCGTGCAAGGAAAAGCACTTATGTATCCAATAATGACAATCATGAAGCTCAACATAGAATTTGTCAAAGGATATGTTTAAATGGTTTTGTGCTTCCTTGGCTTCAACCACCTTGTATAGAGACTTGGTGATGTAGAGATTTCTCAAGAAATGAGTATGTTACAACCTCATGAAATTTGATTCAACCAAGTACCTACATGAGTTAGATAACATGCAAGATACAAATATATCCAAGACATAAGATTTCCATCATAGGTGAGATATCAAGGATTAGGCTTAAGCTCATGTCTTGCGTGTATCCAATGGAGTTTCTACTCCAAGTTTGAAGCATCAATGATGTTCAATTCTCCTCTTAACCTGCAAAACACTTTCTCATCAAGAGGTTTAGTGAATATATCCGCTAATTGCTTTTCGGTGCGAACATGCTTAAGATCAATGTCACCCTTAGCAACATGATCTCGAATGAAATGATGACGAAATTCAATATGCTTAGTTCGAGAATGTTGCACAGGATTATGACCAATTTTGATAGCACTTTCATTGTCACAAAGCAATGGAACATGTTTCATAGATATCCCATAATCTTTAAGAGTTTGGGTCATCCAAAGTAATTGAGCACAACATGAACCAGCGGCAATGTAGTCCGCTTCGGCAGTAGATAAGGATACCGAGTTTTGTTTCTTGGAGGACCGAGACACAAGAGATCTACCAAGAAATTGACAAGTTCCCGAAGTGGACTTTCTATCAACCTTGTTGCCGGCATAGTCCGAGTCGGAGTAGCCAACAAGATCGAAAGAGGCCCTCTTAGGATACCAAATGCCAAAATTTGGTGTATGGATTAAGTATCTCACTATCCTTTTCACGGCCTTAAGATGACATTCTTTAGGAGCAGCTTGATATCGTGCACACATACACACACTTAGCAAAATATCGGTACGTGAAGCACATAGATATAACAATGTACCAATCATAGAGCGATAAACCTTTTGATCAACTGATTCATCATATTTGGTTAAGTCAAGATGTGCACTAGTAGGCATGGGTGTAGACATACCTTTGCATTCTTGCATATTGAACTTCTTGAATAAGTCCTTAGTGTACTTTGTTTGAGAAACAAAATTACCTTCCTTAGTTTGCTTGATTTGCAACCCAAGAAAGAATTTGAGTTCACTCATCATTGACATCTCAAACTTCTCCGACATTAGCTTTCCAAACTTTTCACTAAAATGAGGGTTAGTTGATCCAAATATGATATCATCAACATAAATTTGGCAAACAAATAATTCTCCATTAACCCTTTTAGTAAAAAGTGTGGAATCAATTTTCCCAATTTCAAAACCTTTTTCAAGAAGAAACTTGGTCAAGCATTTATACCATGCTCTAGGAGCTTGTTTAAGACCATAAAGAGCTTTGTGAAGTTTGTAAACATGATTGGGTTTCTTAGGATTGACAAAGCCGGGAGGTTGCTTAACATAAACTTCCTCCTCTATTTATCCATTTAGAAAAGCACTTTTAATGTCCATTTGGTACAAGGTGATATCATGATGATTAGCATAGGCAAGTAAGATGCGAATGGACTCAAGTCTAGCAACGGGAGCATAAGTCTCACCATAGTCCATACCTTCGACTTGTGTGTAGCCTTGGGCGATTTAGACGTGCTTTGTTGCGAACTACTTGTCCATCTTCATCTTGCTTGTTGCAAAACACCCATTTGGTACCGATGATGTTGTGGTTGTTGTCGGGCTTCTCAACCAATGTCCAAACTTGATTCCTCTCAAAGTTGTGTAGCTCTTCATGCATAGCATTTGTCCAATCCGGATCTTCCAATGCTTCTTCAACCTTCATAGGTTCAATTCTAGAGATGAAAGAATAGTTTTCACAAAAGTTAGCTAAACGAGTTTTAGAGCGAGTGATTCTCCCGGTTTGAATATCATTGTAGATTTGCTCAACGGGATGGTCTTTAGCAATTCTTGCTCGAACTCGTGAAAGCTTTTGCTTGGGTATTCATTGAACATCTTCTTCATCTTGTTCTTCTTCTTGGCCTTCTTCATTGTTGACGTTGTCGTTCTCTTGTCGTGGTGGAGAAGGAGGTCGTTGACGTTCATCTTGATGCACTTCCTCGTTTTCTTAATCTAGGTGTGTCCCACTTGTGGATGCTTCTGTATTAACTCTTGGTTCACCTTGTCGTGAAGTAGAAGCTTCCACTTGAATAGACGAGGTACTCTCCTTCACCTCCGTTGGACGGACCTTGCCAATAGACAAGTCTTGGATTGCTTCCGAAGGGTCTTTGTCTCCTACATCAATTGGGAATTGCTCTATTTGCGAGCCGTTAGATTCATCAAACTTCACATCTACCGTCTCTTCAACCTTTCGGGTGAAATTGTTGTAGACACGGCAAGTGTGAGAGTTTGAGCCATAACCTAGTAGGAAACCTTCATGAGACTTAGGAGCAAATTTAGACCGACGATGCTTATCAAGAATGTAGCACTTTGAGCCGAATACTCGAAAGTATCCAACTTGGGGTTTGTTACCGGTGAGGAGCTCGTATGCCGTCTTGCCGAGTAGCTTGTGAAGATACAAGCGATTTGTTGCATGACAAGCTGTCTCAACCGCTTCTGCCCAAAAGTGCTTCGGTGTCTTGTACTCATCAAGCATCGTTCTTGCCATTTCGATGAGCGTCCGGTTCTTCCTCTCAATAACTCCATTTTGTTGAGGTGTGTACGTAGCCGAGAACTCGTGTGAAATCCCTTCATCGTCAAGAAAGGTGTCCACATTTGCATTCTTGAACTCCGTTCCGTTGTCGCTGCGGACCTTCTTGATCTTCACTTCAAATATATTTTGGGCCTTTCTAGCGAAGTTTTTGAAGATCTTTTGGACCTGCGATTTATCATTGAGAAAGAACACCCACGTAAATCTTGAAAAATCATCAACTATAACTAGACCAAAAGAATTTCCACCGAGACTCTTGTAGGAGTTGGGACCAAAGAGATCCATGTGAAGTAGCTCGAGTGGCCTCTTTGTGGTCATGATGTTCTTCACGGATGCCTTCCTCCAACCTGTTTACACCTTGACAAGCACTTTGCAAAGTCTATCCTTATCAAATATGACATCGTTAACTCCAAGGATATGATTCCCTTTAATAAGCTTGTCAAGGTTTCTCATGCCAACGTGACCTAATCATCTATGCCATAACCAACCTTTTGAGGATTTAGTAATGAAGCAAGTTTTAGGTTGAGCCTTTTTAGTGAAATCAACAATGTATAGATCACCTCTACGCACACCGGTAAAGACCATTTTATGATTGTCTCGATGAAACACTTGGAAATCTACTTCTGTAAATAGGACATTGAAACCGAAATCAGCAAGTCTAGATACTGAAAGTAAGTTGTAGCCAAGAGATTCAACGAGCATGACATTCTGAATGGAGCTATCATGTGAGATGCCCACCTTACCGAGGCCAACCACCTTACCCTTTGAGTTGTCACCGAAAGTGACAAACTTTCGAGGACTATCATTTTCAGCAAGCTCACGAAACATGTCTTTATCTCCGGTCATGTGATCGGTACATCCACTATCAAGAACCCATTCCTTTCCTCCTGACACATATCCCCGAAGATTTGCCATAAGACCAAAATGTCTCATTGCATCATCAAGATCGAAGTCACTATCATCATCCTCATCATAGTATCCATGTTCAACATCGTCATGTGGTGGATCAAGTCCTCGAGAGGGTAATTCGTTAGAGTGAGTTTGACAATGATCTTGCTTATGAATTCTTGTAGCTTCGGAAATAATATCACTAATAATTCCAACATCTCCTTTGGCACGCATAAGGTCCGTAAGTTCAAATAGACGATCACCAAACATAGGATCACTAGTATTCATCTTACTCAAAGCAATAGACTTATAGATAATTTCATCTAGATTTTTCAAGGAATAATTTGGAAAGCATTCCTCAAGAAATTTCCATATAGTGTAGGCACACTCAAAAGTAGGCAAGATTCTAATCAAGTTTCTAGGCAAGCCTCTAGTGATAAGATTAACAGTTCTAAGATTCCTAGTCATGTCAATAGATTCATCAAGGGTAGGATGCATAGGATCAACATGAGGAGCACAAGGACTAGCAATGTACTTGTTCAAATGATATTGATTGAAAATTACAAGCATCTCATTTTCCACTCATGAAAATACTCTCCATCAAGAATAGGCACTCTATGACTAAGACTCCCCGAAGTAAACTCATCCATCTTCCTCCAATGGTGATTAAACCAAGGCAATGGAGACCAAAGCTCTGATACCACTTGTAGGATCTTGAGAAGAGGTGTCTAGAGGGGGGGTGATTAGACACTAAGTACCAAAGTTGCAGTTTTTAACCTTATTAAAGTTTAAGTGGAGTTTAGGCACAAGTTTAACATTCTCAATACATAAGAAGCAAGCATGCAATGAGTATATGAGCAGCGGAAAGTAAAGCATGCAACTTGCAAGAAAGTAAAGGGAAGGGTTTGCAGATTCAAACGCAACTGGAGACACAGATGTTTTTGGCGTGGTTCCGATAGGTGGTGCCATCATACTTCCACGTTGGTGGAGACTTCAACCCACGTAGGGAACGGTTGTGCGAGTCCACGGAGGGCTCCACCCACGAAGGGTCCACGAAGTAGCAACCTTGTCTATCCCACCATGGCCGTCGCCCACGAAGGACTTGCCTCACTAGCGGTAGATCTTCACGAAGTAGGCGATCTCCTTGCCCTTACAAACTCCTTGGTTCAACTCCACAATCTTGTCGGAGGCTCCCAAGTGACACCTAGCCAATCTAGGAGACACCACTCTCCAAGAAGTAAAAAATGGTGTGTTGATGATGAACTCCTTGCTCTTGTGCTTCAAATGATAGTATCCCCAACACTCAACTCTCTATCATAGGATTTGAATCTGGTGGAAAGAAGATTTGAGTGGAAAGCAACTTGGGGAAGGCTAGAGAACAAGATTCATATGGTAGGAATGGAATATCTTGGTCTCAACACATGAGTAGGTGGTTCTCTCTCAGAAATGGTTAGTTGGAAGTGTAGGTTTAGTCTGATGGCTCTCTCCACGAATGAAGAGGAGGTGGAGGGGTATATATAGCCTCCACAAAAAATCTAACCGTTACACACAATTTACCAATCTCGGTGGGACAGAATCAACAAACTCGGTCAGACCGATTTTAGTAAACCTAGTGACCGTTAGGGTTTTCGGTGGGACAGATTTGCATCTCGGTAGGACCGATATGGTTAGGGTTAGGGCATAACGTAATCTCGGTGAGACCAATTACACAAACTCGGTGAGACCGATTTTGGTAATTAGCTAACCAGAGAGTTGGTCAGGCAAACTCGGTTGGACCGATTACTCAAACTTGGTGGGACCGATTTTGGTAATAAGTTAACCAGAAAGTTTGCATTGTAATCTCGGTAGTACCGATTCTCAAACTCGGTGAGACCGACTTTGATAATGGACATACACAGAGAGATTACAATCCCATCTCGGTGAGACCGAGATCCCTATCGGTAGAACCGATTTTCCTAGGGTTTGTGGCCGTGGCTAAGACATCCAAACTCGATGGCGCCGGATAGGAAGAATCAGTGGGGCCGAGTTTGACTTTAGGTTTTAGGACATTTGTGTGGAAGTGGGAAAGTAGCTGAGGGTATTTGGAGCATATCACTAAGCACATGAAGCAAGAGGCTCATTAAGCAACACCTCATCCCTCCTTGATAGTATTGGCTTTTCCTATAGACTCAATGTGATCTTGGATCACTAAAATGTAAAATGAAGAGTCTTGAGCATGAAGCTTCACTACTAGGAAAAAGCTTAGTAGTAGCGCGGGTTAAAAGCTAGTAGTAGCGCGGGTGCCTGCGCTACTACTATGGCGCTACAGCTGACTAGTAGTAGTAGCGCGGTGCGTCCCGCTACTAATATTGTGTTAGTAGTAGTAGCGTGTTCAACCAGCTACTACTATCAATTTCAAAAACCAAAAAAAAATCTCGACCGCATGACGTGCGCACGTTGGCCGGGAGCAGGGAGATCTCGGCCATTACGCGTGCCTCGTGGAAGCCATCGAGGGCAACCGCGGAGGCCAGCCCGGCGTGGGCCGTGAGCTGGAGGACCTGGATCTTGGCATCATGCGTGGGGAGCAGCAACTCGCGGCGGCCGTCGCCGTTGAGGTCGGCGACGAGTGGCGGCGGGAGGCGGTCCGTGTCGTGCTTGATCGGGAACCTGTCGTCCGACAGGTGGTACCACGCCTCCCGGAACAAGTAGTCTCCCTCATGCTGACGGAGGAGGAGGGGGATGGGTCAGCTAGGGTTCCGGATCGAATCGGAGAGGGGGGAGGAGGAGGGCTGACCTGGAGCGAGAATAAGACGGTGAAGACGGCAAGGAGGAGGATGCCAAGGTCGCGCTTCCACATCTTGGTGGCGGTGAGGAGCTCCGATGACTGCCCACCGGAGGGATCTCGGAGAGGGAGGGGGGAAGAAAGCAGAGTGTACCAGCGGCGACCACCGCTGGAGTATGAGGGAGAGACCAGGAAAGTGAGAGAGGGGGAAAGTGAGGGAGAGAGGAGAGATTCGGCCGAGGATACGGGGATTTCACCTACCTCGTACTTATTAGTAGCGAGGGGTATAAAACCGTGCAACTGCAATCAACTTAGTAGTAGCGCGGGTTTGTACCCCTCGCTACTACTATGGCATGTCCCGGGAGGGCACGACAGAGACCGCTTAGTAGTAGCGCGGGTTAAAAACCCGCGCTACTAGTATGAACTTAGTAGTAGCGAGGGGTAAAAACCCGCGCTACTAGTAAGTAGCAGTAGCGAGGGTTATAAACCCTCGCTACTAGTAAGCGTCTGCCTATAAGCTTTTCCCTAGTAGTGCTTGAGCCAATTCTTTGTCCTTAGCATCTTGAAGGAGTTCCCACATCCTCTAGTCCATGCTACTCCATTGTTGAACTTATCTGAAACATACTAGATAAAAGTGTTAGTCCAACAAGAGATATGTTGACATTAATTACCAAAACCACCTAGGGAGCACTTGTGCTTTTAGTTTATCAATGCATAAATTGCAATGCATGCATGCATAAAGTACATGCATTGGTCAATTTTCTCTTAATACTTGCATGCAATGATTTAATGCACCTTGGAATCTGAACATGTGATGGAAAACAACCAAATTGAGCCTTATAAAATGGCAAACTAAAATTTAGAGATAAGCCCTATAAACCGAAAAGGAGGGAGTACATAGGTTGACAATGGTGTGGGACCGTGATGTCAGGAAAGCAGGGGGAAGCAAAATAAATTACTCCAGCGAGCGCTTCCACCTCTGCCTCGTTGTCTCCTATGGAAACCCCTTTCCTCCTTTATTTTTGCTCGAGCAAGGACCAATGCATGCAGCACGTCCATGCGGTTATTAGGCAAGAAATAAAAGCGCTTTGCATGCGAGTATGAATTATGATGGCCTGCATGGGTAGCTAATAAGGCATCCTCTTAACTGCTGTGATTAAATGTTGTGTTTAGAAGAGAGAAATATTCTTCTTTTCCACCAATCTGCTTGCACCTAGGTCGTGATGCACCTTCTAATACGACTTATTCACCTTGTAACATCCCAAAATTCTAAATTTTGGAATGTTATAAATAAATAGATAGATTTGATCGTTTGTTTGATTGTTGTTTGATTGATTGACTGAAAGTGAGTGGAATTCGAAACCTTTTTGAAAGTTAAATGAGAGGGAATAAAAGGACTTTCCCAAACTTTCATTTTGCTTTTATGATCTTGAGAATTCAAATTCTTTTCACCACAAAACCACGAAGAAAGATGACATGACTTCTTCCATTTATTTAAATGACAAGGGGTGTTGAAAATATTTGAATTTCATTTGAAAATATTGCAATTCTGAAACTTTATGCAACTCAATGATTTTCACGAGAGAAGATAAAATGACTTCTTCAAATTATATGAAATATGAGTTGGGAGTTTCAAAGAATTAAATTCAAAGTTCTTTTGAATTTATTTTCAATTGGAGTTAATTGAGTGTTATTCAAATTATTTTTCTCCAAAAATAAAATATATGGAAAATAGGGTAACCTGATTCCCTACATCGAGAAAATTGGAGAGAAATTAATTTGAAGTCATTTTGGTATTTTAAAATGATTTTCGATTGGATTTTATCGAGGCAGCAGCACTGTTTGAATTATTGAATTTTGTTTATTTTATTTGAAGCTAGAATAATGTTCATGTTGTAGAAAATATTTTTCTAAAAATTTTGATATATTATATGCCTATATAAAATTTTTATTTCTTTGGTTTTATTATTTTTATTTGTCTCTGTTTAAAAACAAATGTTAAAAAAGAGGTTTCTCCGATGTTGGGCCAGCCAGCCAAGCCGAGCCAAGGCCCGCTCCGCGCCGCCACCCAGCCCAGCCAGCCAGCGCCAGCGCCCTTGCCCAGCCAATCGGGCAGTCGCAGCCCGGCTGCGCCGCTTCGCCTCCCGTCCCGGCGGGACTCGCTAAAGTCCGCTGCCGCCACGCGCGCCCCCGACCTCGGCAGGCTGTGCCGCCTCGGCCTCCTCTGCCCCCTCCCGCACGCCACCTCGCCGCCCCTCTTCCATAAAACTCGAGGCCCCGGCCCCGTTTCCCTCGAAACCGGAACCACCGGAGTCCGCATCACGCCGCTCGCACTCGCCGGAGTTCGGGAACTCCGACGAGATCCGCCGCCGCCCCGTCGTCGCCGACCACCGCTGTCGCCGCCACCGCACCCACCGCTCCGCGCCGCCTTCCCGACGCTGGAGCCACCGCCCGACCGAGCCGAGTAGCCGCCGCTCTCCGCGTCGCGGAGTTCGCCGCCGCCGCAGAAACCGCGCCCCCTCCCGTCCGTCCGATCTGGATCTAAGGATCGAGATCCTTTATTTTTTTAAACGTTTTTTCCTTATTCGGTGAACGTTCGTTAGTTAGGGTTTGCACCGAATGATTTTACCGTTCGTTAGCGAACGTTCGCTAAATAGCCTTTTCGTTTTATTTTATTTTTCTGCCAGGGACCCGTATGTAATTAGTTTCTTCACAGATTAGTCCCTAATCTTCAACCCTCATAACTTTTCACTCGTTAGTCCAAATCCAACGAAACCAATGCCCACTTCTTCGTTATGATCCCCTCTATCCAGTAATCCAACTCAAACATGTTTTTGAAAGTTTAAAATTTTAATTATATCAGATTTGAATTTGAACTTCGTGTGATCATAACTTCAGTTTCGTAACTCCTAATTAGTTAATTCTTTTTGCAAATCAAAGCTCTTGACCTAAACTTTTTGATAAGGCCAAATCCATATGATTTTGGTACTGTTAGAAATTGTTTTATGTTGCAAGAGTTATTTGCTTGGTTTTATTGTTTTCCGAATCGTCTTCTTCGTTCTTCCCGATCTTTTGAGTGATTGCTTATGTGTGGTTACTATTGCTTGATTACGATATATTGACCGGAGTGTGACGAGTAGAGGTATCAAGAGTTTTGAGTGCGAATCATCTTCATCAACCTTGCAGGCAAGTAACACTTTGATCATATCTTTTCTACTACCCAGTTTTTATGCATTAGTTTCAACCCTCAAACATTGCATGAGTAGGATTGATAACATGTGGGATGGGAAGTAGTTGAGGTAGGAACCTATTGCCCTGTTACTATCAAACGCTTGGGAGCTACTTCTACGCATTGCTTATATTACTATGCTATGCTCGTAGACGTGGTTTGGGTATGAGTGAAATCCATGGCAGATGTGAGATTGTTATTTAATGGCGCAACTTAAGGTGGCAACTCAAATACACATCTGGGTGGATTGCTAGGGGCACCCTGCGGATATACCAGTGGACTTGCCCGGACACCTGGGGATATACTAGTATTGTCCTAGGAGATCCCGGGGATATACCGTGTGATCATCCTACGGTCCGCCACCCAGGCTCAAAGGGATCAAAAGATTATTCATGCTAGAAACTTCCGTGTGCAGCCACAAGCCATTATGGGCTCTGGCATAGTTGATTAAGTTGTGCGAACTCTTATGGGTAGACTAGCAGATGTAGGGGTTGTAGGTTGGTACGGTCTACCCACATGTAAGGTGCTAGCGCTTCTGAAAGACTATGTCTCGGTCATCCGTTTCTCAAACATCATGTAGTGCGAGAAATCCAACGGAGGCGATCGAGTCTTGTGGGGAAAAGTGCGCAAACCTCTGCAGAGTGTATAAACTAATCATGGTTAGCCGTGTCCCCGGTTATGGACAATCTTGAGTATCTAGTTCTTGGATTATCCTGTTGATCTCATCATGTTACTTTAATTAATATTGTTGGGTTTAATGATGATACTTAATTGGGATTGAGAATGCTGTCAACCATTCTCAATGTTTAACAACCACCATGATAGTTAAATAAAATTTATTCCTTTGCAGTAGGGAAAAATTGGCTTTTCGCAAAAACTATAACCATAGAGCTTTCCACCAGCCATATATGCATGTAGTATAGGCTTATTCTTTCATTATTCTCTATGTGTTACTTTGCCAGCATATTCCATGTGCTGACCCATTTTCGGGCTGCAACTTTCCATGTTGCAGACTTTTCAGACGACGAGTAAGTGATACGTTAGGGTTACGATTTCTACACTCAACTTTGCCGTTGGTTTTGATGGGAATCCACAACCTTGTTGCTTCCGCTATATTTTGGATTGAGGTAATAGTATTTACGTTATTTATACATGTGATTTACCTCTGTTATAAATCCTTGAGTCTTGTGTGTGTCAAAGATACCGATCCGAGGATGACACTTAAGCACGAGACTTGATCCATTCGGTCGGGTCACTACAAGATGGTATCGAGCACATGTTGGTATGTAGGACGTGACCCTAGAAACTGGCAAGCCCATAGGAAAGATTTTTCTCTACAACTTCATTTTCAAAAAGATCTTTTACCTCTCTTCTCTTCTGAGCTTATTCAAATATTCCCTTTTAGTGAGACCATACCCCTTTTCCCTTTTGACCACTCGAAGATTCGGCTGATGAGACCACTCCAAGGAGACAAGATATCAGACAACTAAGACCATTTGGAATGAAGAGGATTTTACCGTGTAAATGGAAACTACAACTGTTGAAGACTCCGAAGACTAGGAGATTTTGAAGGCTCTGAAGAATTCCCAGATCTTATGACCTAGGAAGGTTACGCTTATGGAATTTGACGGACCATGGAAGTTATCAATACCCGAGATCAAGGTGTATTGGAGAAAGACCGGAGCATGGAGAGTTAGAAATTCAAAGTTCTGTCAAGGAAAACCCTAAGGCAGGAGATATCAACTATGGAGAGATAGCTCATGGAAATGACAAGAGCAGAAAGACGGCTATCCATGATGTTATCGTCCATTTATGCTATTGTCACCGTGCTGAGTTAAGCATGCATATGCATGGAAGGATTGGATGGTAGAAGGCTGATGGAGCACCTATCAGCAAGAGGTGAAGTTTTAATCTTAGCTGGTGTATCACCAGTATCCGGAGTATTACATCAAGAAGTTAAGATGGACCTACAAGAAGCAATATTTTGACAAGAAGGCAATTGGTGAAGAACTCAGGAACCGGAAGCTGAAGTAACCAAACTGGAGGAACAAAACCTCGAGATCTAGGAGATTTGTCGAGGCGATGGATAGAAGGACATGGTTCATGTCAAGGAGGTTGAAACCGAAGTTTGGAACCCAACTCCAGAAATATTAAAGGATGTCACTAAGAGACTTCGCGACAACAGAGATTTGGCATAAGAACTTGGGAAGGACAAGCATGATCAGAAGGAGCCATCGGAGACATGACCAAGACTTGAAGAGTTTGATGACGTTGAGATCTATAGACCTTTAGAAGACCCAACCCCTGTTATATACCTGCGTTAGATGCGACGATTGTGAGCTGTCATTTGTTTGATTTTTTTTTTTCGACAGCCACAATAAAACCCGTCTTTTCAAAAATATTGTTTGCATTGTGTGTATCCCTCCCTGTCTATCTCTCTTATCTCACCCCAAAACCCATGGACCCAATAGAGGATGAATGGAGATGAGCTCGTATTTTCGGGACCGATGAGTCATTTGGAGACGGACCGATGGATTCAGAACATGGATGATCACATGGAGAATAACCCTATAGCCGGAAAGGATATGGCCCAGCAAGCTCTTCAATGCTTTGAAAGAGGTGCTGCTACTTGGTGGAGGATGTACCAAACCATCAATGGATGGCAAGGAGTAACCAGTTGGAAAGAATTTAAGTTGACTTTGTCAAAGTCTAGGTTCGTATCCCAGAAATTGGAGCCTTATGGAAATGATATGAAGAAACCTTGCGCATGCAAGCTTTGTGGAGAAATAGGACACAACCATATAGAACACAAAGATGAATGCTCTAGTTGTGAAGGAAGTCACCCACCAAGAATGCCCAACTAGGCGATCACTTGTTTTTGTGTGAAGGACTACCCACTACCACGCACATTGTCACATTTACCCCATGGTACAAAGAATCATCCAGCAGAAGAAAGAAGAAATGAAAGGAGCCCTCACGGATGTTCTAGGAGAAGCTGTGATGAAGGAAGAGATGGAGGACACACCCAAAGAGGAACCAATTAAACCCTGCACCAAGTCTTGCTATTCATGTGGAGAAGAAGGACACATCTCCCAGAATTGTATGAATGGGCATCTAGTAGAATTCCTGACAGAGGAAGTAGGGTATGACCCAAAGGAAATAGAAGCCCTGATTGGAATGGAAAAGTCCAGAAAGAGAAGTAGATTGGATTCCAGGAAGGATCTGAGTCATATCACCTGTTATAGGTGCAAGAAGTCGGGCACTACCTCAAAGAACTGCCCAAAAGGAAGCCAAGGACCCAAGGAGGCTATATAATCACAAGGAAACCTCGAAACTTGTCGAAGTAATATGTTTCCGTTGTAATGTAGCAGGCACTTTGCGAGATTGTCCAGAAGGAGAAGGAGACTGTGATAAATAGTTGAATTTATAATGTAAGAAATGCAGTAGTAGAAGTGAGAAATTTTCTTTTATATTGAGGTGTTGAGTTGAGACATGTAATGGAAGCGAGAGATTGTAATAATTTAAGAATCAATAAAGTTAGCAGTGTTGGTACTGCTTTGGATTTTATGAGTTACCCTATGAGGAAAGATGTTGACCAATTTCGAGGATATGAGAAATATGGTCTATGGAATATTGGAACTTTTTAAGGGTGGTAGTACCCTGCAAGAACCATTGACCCCTGGAAAAGATAAGGATACTCCACTGAATGCATTTCAGACAAAATGAATACGAGTTTTGTCTCGATATGTTTGATACCCCAAGAGTGTGTGGGATGACGTTAGAGACCGTCAGTTGTTTGGATCAAATGTGATCAAGGATTCGAAGAGAATGTTAAGTTGATTCGAGATAGATGAAGGTAGCTCAGTCGAGCGTAAGAGATTATCTTGACTCAAGAGCATGAGGAGGTAGTCTATGAAATTGGAGACGGAGCATGTCTTCGTGTGTCCCCTCGTGAGGAGTTAAGCGATTTGGAGTTAAGGGAAAGTTAGCCCGAGATTTGTAGGACCATACCGAGTTTGGAGCGTATGGGAGAATTGGCTAACAAGTTGGAGTCACCGAAGGACTGTCGGGAGTTCATGATGTGTTTCACGTTTCCCGATTGAAGAAGTGCCATGCGAGAGATGGCCAATATTCCCCGTGGGACGCTTGACCTGGAAAAGATAATGAGGTTCCACGAAGTGAAGTATGGACTTCATAAGTATGAGTTTTTATCTCGGTATGTGGGACATCCACGAGGATGAAGATATGAATTACTATTGGATATAAAGGAGGTAGGATGTTGGAAATATGGATCAATGGAAAATTCCATGATGAGTCTGAGTAATCATGTCCTAGTTTAGTGCCAATAGAAGGAAGGAAGACAGTACAATTGGATGGATTTAAGTATGCCAGGAAGTTGGATGTTGGGATAACGATCAGCTGCCCGAGGATGAGTTCAAGGTTTACAAGTGATGAGATGGGCCATAACCCACGGGCCCCGGGACCTGCCAGAAGCAAGCACACTCTTGTGAAGGAAAAACCACGGAAGAAGTTACGATTTTATCGATAGACGATCTTATAGGAGTAACATAAAACACGAGAGTTGTTAAGGAGCGATAGATGTTTGTTTGGCTTGCAGAATCAATGGATTTATCCGAACTTGGTTCGTCGACAAGAGAAATTCTGCAATGCTTGTGAGGATGACCGAGTGTTAGAATGCGAGATTCGCTAAACCATGTACAAGGTAATGATTTGGGTGCGGGATGGATTGATCATCATACCGACTTACTCTTATTATTCGCTTTGCTATATGGGATGGTAAATCTGAGTGACTTACCTATAGTAGAGAGATGACGATCAAAACCTTGTTTGAACCTTAGAATGGTATAAGTATTTTCCCTTGTACAAGGCAGCTTTTGCCAAACCGTAGGTTATACGGTGAGGTTCAACCCAGACCTATTTCCTGCAGGACAAACCATAAATTGTTGACCACCAGGAGATATCGATAGTTGTTTAGTATTGGCGCCAGACCCGTCACCTATGAAGACCCAGTCTCGGAATAACCTTACCAAGATAAAAAGGACAGAAGAGATTGAGGAAAAGGTTATGCCGCTACCGGAAGAGCCCAGAGAAGTAATTATCCAGAGGATCTCAGAAGATTGACACTGCCAACAATAAGGATGGAGTATATGAGTTTTGATGGAACCGTAACCATGCTTTTAAGGGTGGTAGCACCCAGACCCCTTGTGATGATCGATGGATTTTGAGAAGACCCCCAAACCCTAACCTATTTCTTGCTAGCCTCTCCGAATCTCGAGGACGAGATTCATTTTAAGGGTGGTAGTTTGTAACATCCCAAAATTCTAAATTTTGGAATGTTATAAATAAATAGATAGATTTGATTGTTTGTTTGATTGTTGTTTGATTGATTGACTGAAAGTGAGTGGAATTCGAAACCTTTTTGAAAGTTAAATGAGAGGGAATAAAAGGACTTTCCCAAACTTTCATTTTGCTTTTATGATCTTCGGGAATTCAAATTCTTTTCATCACAAAACCCTGGAGAGAAGATGACATGACTACTTCCATTTATTTAAATGACAAGGGGTGTTGAAAATATTTAAATTTCATTTGAGAATATTTTAAATTCTGAAACTTTATGCAACTCAATGATTTTCACGAGAGAAGATAAAATGACTTCTTCAAATTATATGAAATATGAGTTGGGAGTTTCAAAGAATTAAATTCAAAGTTCTTTTGAATTTATTTTCAATTGGAGTTAATTGAGTGTTATTCAAATTATTTTCTCCAAAAATAAAATATATGGAAAATAGGGTAACTTTGATTCCCTATATCGAGAAAATTGGAGAGAAATTAATTTGAAGTCATTTTGGTATTTTTAAAATGATTTTAGTGGATTTTATTAGGGCAGCAGCACTGTTTGGATTAATTGAATTTTTGTGTATTTTATTTGAAGCTAGAATAATGCTCAAGTTGTAGAAAATATTTTTCTGAAAATTTTGATATATTATATGCCTATATAAAAATATTATTTCTTTGGTTTTATTATTTTTATTTGTCTCTATTTAAAAAACAAATGTTTAAAAAAAAGAGGTTTCTCTGCCGACCGGGCGGCCCAGTGAAGCCGAGCCAAGGCCCGCTCCAGCGCCGCCACCCGCCCAGCCAGAGCGGCCAGCGCCAGCCAGCCCAGCCAATCGGGCAGTCGCAGCCAGCCCACGCCGCTCGCCTCCCGTCCCGGCGGGACTCCGCTAGGAGTCCGCCGCCGCCACGCGCCGCCGCCGACCTTGATGGCCGTGCCCGCCTCGGCCTCCTCTGCGCCCTCCCGCACGCCACCTCGCCGCCTCTCCTCCATAAAACCCGAGGCCCCGGCCTCGTTTCCCTCGAAACCGGAGCCACCGGAGTCCGCATCGCCCTGCTCGCACTCGCCGGAGTTCGGGAACTCCGACGAGATCCGCCGCCGCCCCGTCGTCGCCGCCGACCACATTGCCGCCGCCACCACCGCACCCGCGCGCCGCCTCCTGCCGTGCTCCTCGCCGCCTTCCCGACGCCTGAGCCACCGCCTCGCCGAGCCGCCGCCGCCCGACCGAGCCGAGCCGCCGCCGCTCTCCCTTGACGCGGAGTTCGCCGCCGCCGCCCATTGTAACCGCCGCTCCTCCCCGTCCGTCGGATCTGGATCTAAGGATCATGGTCCTTTGGTTTTTTTTTTCTAAACGTTTTTTCCTTATTCGGTGAGCGTTAGTTAGTTAGGGTTTGCACGAATGGTTTTTCCGTTCGTTAGCGAGCGTTAAGCTAAATAGCCTTTTCGTTTTATTTTAGTTTTACGCGGGACCCGTATGTAATTAGTTTCTTCACAGATTAGTCCCTAATCTTCAAACCCACATAACTTTTCACTCGTTAGTCCAAATCCAACGAAACCAACGCCCACTTCTTCGTTATGATCCCCTCTATCCAGTAATCCAACTCAAACATGTTTTTGAAAGTTTAAAATTTGAATTAGATCAGATTTGAATTTGAACTTCGTTTGATCATAACTTGAGTTTCGTAACTCCGAATTAGTTAATTCTTTTTGCAAATCGAAGCTCTTGTCCTAAACTTTCTGATAAGGCCAAATCCATATAATTTTGGTACTGTTAGAAATTGTTTTATGTTGCAAGAGTTATTCGCTTGGTTTTGATGTTTTCCAAATCGTCTTCTTCGTTCTTCTGATCTTTTGAGTGATTGCTTATGTGTGGTTACTATTGCTTGATTACGATAGATTGACCGGAGTGTGACGAGTAGAGCTATCAAGAGTTTTGAGTGCGAATCATCTTCATCAACCTTGCAGGCAAGTAACACTTTGATCATATCTTTTCTACTACCCAGTTTTTATGCATTAGTTTCAACCCTCAAACATTGCATGAGTAGGATTGATAACATGTGGGATGGGAAGTAGTTGAGGTAGGAACCTATTGCCCTGTTACTATCAAACCCTTGGGAGTTACTTCTACGCGTTGCTTATATTACTATGCTATGCTCGTAGACCTGGTTTGGGTATGAGTGAAATCCATGGTAGATGTGAGATTGTTATTTAATGGCGCAACTTAAGGTGGCAACTCAAATACACATCTGGGTGGATTGCTAGGGGCACCCTGCGGATATACCAGTGGACTTGCCCGGACACCTGGGGATATACTAGTATTGTCCTAGGAGATCCCGGGGATATACCGTGTGATCATCCTACGGTCCGCCACCCAGGCTCAAAGGGATCATAAGATTATTCATGCTAGAAACTTCCGTGTGCAGCCACAAGCCATTATGGGCTCTGGCATAGTTGATTAAGTTGTGCGAACTCTTACGGGTAGACTAGCGGATGTAGGGGTTGTAGGTTAGTATGGTCTACCCACATGTAAGGTGCTAGCGCTTACGAAAGACTATGTCTCGGTCATCCGTTTCTCAAACATCATGTAGTCTGAGAAATCCAACGGAGGCGATCGAGTCTTGTGGGGAAAAGTCATAAACCTCTGCAGAGTGTATAAACTAATCATGGTTAGCCGTGTCCCCGGTTATGGACAATCTTGAGTATCTAGTTCTTGGATTATCCTGTTGATCTCATCATGTTACTTTAATTAATATTGTTGGGTTTAATGATGATACTTAATTGGGATTGAGAATGCTGTCAACCATTCTCAATGTTTAACAACCACCATGATAGTTAAATAAAATTTATTACTTTGCAGTAGGGAAAAATTGGCTTTTCGCAAAAACTGTAACCATAGAGCTTTCCACTAGCCATATATGCATGTAGTATAGGCTTATTCTTTCATTATTCTCTATGTGTTACTTTGCCAGCATATTCATGTGCTGACCCATTTTCGGGCTGCAACTTTTCATGTTGCAGACTTTTCAGACGACGAGTAAGTGATACGTTAGGGTTACGATTTCTACACTCAACTTTGCCGTTGGTGTTGATGGGAATCCACAACCTTGTTGCTTCCGCTATAGTTTGGATTGAGGTAATAGTATTTACGTTATTTATACATGTGATTTACCTCTGTTATAAATCCTCGAGTCTTGTGTGTGTCGACATACCGATCGAGGATGACACTTAAGCACGAAGACTTGATCCATTCGGTCGGTCGCTACACACCTAGACGGAGGAGTATAGTTTCATATATATATATATATATATATATATATATATATATATATATATATATATATATATATATATATATATATATATATATATATATATATAATATAATAAGGAGGCACTTGCGTGCGTGAGGCTATGGACTGGTGGGTCCCCATTGTCATCCTCTCTAAGTAAAGTCATCTCCTTGCCCTTGCTTCCGCTCGAAAGTGTCGGCCGCCGCCCTTCCGGTGCAGCGATTGCTCGCCTTCAAACGACACAATTGCCGTCCGTCCGTCCATTTGCCGCCCACATTAATGATCTGCGGTTGCTTGGCGGCTATCCGTGCCACACGTCATCCCTCCGCCCGCCCACCATTGCTATATAAACTGCTGCGCCGCCATAGCCGCGATCATCCGCATCCGTTCCTTTCTCCTGTCCATACCACTACTGCCCACCATGGCTTCCTCGCGCCCAAACGCGCCGGGATGGGCGATGGCGGACCACAAGGAGATGGCAGCCATTCTTGCCGACCGGCTGGCCGCGAGGCAGTACCGGAGGACGACGACGTCCCAATGGAGAACATGGTAGTCGGCGATCCGCGCCAACCCCTCCTCCGTGCCATCCTCGCGGTGCATTGCACCATGACCATCGGCAAGGCCCGTGCGCAATATATGGGCGGTGTGAGGCGATCGTTAGGAGCGATTCCGGGAGGCGCAGCCGACGCCGCCTACAACCACCATCTCCTCCGGGAGCACTGCGGCGGAGGAGCGATCACCGCGAGCGGGCGGAACAGAGGCGCTGCTCAACTCGTGCCCTCCGCCCGCAAGGGCCGCCTCGAGCGCTGGCGGTACCGCATGCGGGTGGCGGAGGCTGCGGCCGCCTATAAAGAGGCTAGCAAAGAGGGCGATGAAGCGGGCGAGGCGCTGTTTGGCAAGACCGAGGATGAGGCAGAGGACAATGCCGGCTCCGACGAGTCCCCACTCCGCTGGCGTCGACGAGGCCCTGCTCTGACGAGGCCCCGCGGTGCCAACAACGAGGCAGAGGACACCGCCGGCTCCGCCGAGACCCCGCCCCGCCAACAACGAGGCAGAGGACGTCGCCGGCTCAGCCAAAGCCCCACCCTGCCGGCAACGCGGGGGAGGATTTCCACCGCTCCGCTAAGGCGCCGCCCGCCGGCAATGAGACAGAGGACATCACCGGCTCCGCCGAGGCCCCGCCCCGCTGCCAACGAGGCAGCGCCACACAGGAAACGAGGAAGAGTAGAACACGGTAGGTCGCCGCCGCTCAGGTCCAAGTAAGGCCACCGCTGCTACCCTCCTGTTGAAGCCAAGCTAGGCGTGTTAACCATTGGCGGCCGGTTAGCTTCTTGGCGGCGACGTGGAGTCGGGGAGTTCTGCTGGAGAATAACACTGCTTCTACTTAACTGCTGGTGCAGTTGGCTGACTGACACATGGGCCCAACAGGCCACATGTCAGTTACACAACTGCACCTGCAGTTTAGTCACTGAAGCTTCTGTTCGGCTCAGCGGGACACAGGTGGGTAGCTTCGGTTAATTATACCTCCTTCGTCACCAAGCTTCCTCCTTCGTGGATCTCATTGGCACTCTTGATGTGGAAGAAATGGCGAGAGCAAAGGACACACATGCTTGAGGAATTAAGGGAGGATCTAGTGCCAATATGGTACAGAAGAACTTCCAGCCCCACAAGTTCAAGAACAAGGGCAAGTTTGATGGTAAAGCAAAGTTTGATGGGAAGAACAAGGCTGTGCAACACACGAACTTCTAGAAGAAGAATGACAAGAAGAAAGGTGTTTGTCATGTGGTGATCCTGATCAATGGGCTCCTAGTTGCCCTAATCGCTATGACAAGCTAGGCGGGTTGACCACTGACGGTCGGTTAGCTTCTTGGCGGCGACGTGGAGTCGAAGAGCTATGTTGGAGAAGGACGTTGTTTCTACTTAACTGCTGGTGCAGTTGGCTGACTGACACGTGGGCCCAACAAGCATCTGGGCCACATGTCAGTTACGCAACCGCACCTGCAGTTAAGTCACTGAAGCTTCTGTTCGGCTCAGCGGGACACAGGTGGGTAACTTCGGTTAATTCATTATACCTCCAGCGCACCCCTTTTTAGTTGAAATGTAATGAAATCCGGCATCTTTATATGAAATCCGACCATGTATGAATGAATTTGTTTTGATTAGTTCGAATTCCTGTATCACTAGCATTGGATGAACATGCAAAACAATACGTACTAGCATTATTCCCAGGGTGATCACCTCGTTTGCAGTAGTTTCACATGTACTCCTCCGGTCCTTTCTAGTCGCATACAAGTTTTATCTGCAGTCAAAGTATCTCTACTTTGACCAATCTTATACAAAAAGTATGCACTTTCACAATGTGTGAAGTAAAAGGAATGAAGGAGTACAAAGAGTTTGAAAGCTTTTTAGCGTTTACAGACATTGCAATCAAACACACAGGCACGGCAATCCATAGAGAACATTCAAAACAATCGATGATTATGCATCTCAAATGACTCACATGTCGAGGCAATATTTACTTCACAACTAAAGAATAAAGAAAAATTGATCGACGCTGCCGACACAAAAGGCGTCCCATTCAAAATATCAAACGCATGTCTTGCTAAAATCAATGAGCAAAATTTGACAAGGTTGTCCCATTCCAAAATATCAAATGCCTGCGATTGTGGAATGGGCAGGGTTTGCCATCAGTTCGGACATTGACATGGCACCTCGTGCTAAATAAACCAGCTGTTCTTTTTGTGCAGTTCCACCAAAATCAACCAAATTCGCGCGTAGCTTGTATGATTTCGCCCTTATATGTTGCAACGCCTTGAACTTATCGGCACCTCCTTTCTTGTGGTGGAAATGAATGATTCGATGTATTCATGAACATTTTGTGTAGTTCCCATTGAAATCAAGCTGAGCACCCCTGTTTGCACAAATACAAAAAAGTGATTAGTATAGAGCAAACTGTACTATGAATTGACAGTTTCAACAGGCACATACATGGTCCATGTAGAGCACACTTTTAGAAAAATGGAACTCACCAGAAAGAATCTTAGAACAACATTGTACTCGCGCATCACAGCAAAAAAATGGAGATTTTGTCAGTCCTTCTGAGCTGAAGTTAGTTTGGTCTTCTGGGGAGTAATGTAACCATCCTTCAACTGCTCCTTCTGATGATAAGATAGACAGGGCTTCTTCATCCTGGCATAATTGGAACTAGTCACTTCACGTACTCCATATTATTCTTCAGATGAAGATGATCCTGTTGTGCAAAGACAAGAGGACTACTAAATGCTAGCATCACTGTTTGCTCGGAAAAAAAGGGAAGGAAATCTTTAAAACAGCACAGATGAAGCACTTCTCAAGGACAATACCACTTTTTCATGACAGTATCTAAACAGTAGCACAACACCAATAGAGATGACAAAGCTCAATCATATGGATGAAATCAGTCGGCGAGTACCAACCTTTGTCAGGAGGCTTATTGTGTAGAGCATACAGATGAAGCATTTCTCCGGAACCATCTGTTGCTATCTACGGTGGTGGCCAAGATTACTATATACTCCTCGATTAGTTTAATGTTTCCAATATCTTCTTGTGTAGTTCCACTAAAATATATGGTATCTTCAAAGAAGATCCCTGTTTGCACAAGTAGAGATAATTACATATTACATTAAGAGTGGCATCAAATCAGTGGCAAAACAATTGCTCGTTCCGACCATAGCAATAAATTAAGATGCAAAACTATAGCATTACTTGTGTCATCACAGTTCCAGTGCTTCATTACAACACCGGGAGTTGATTTTTGTTTTTATTCCCCTTGTTCTTTCCCTTCATCACTTGGTTCAATAACAAACAAGCTTCGCCTTCAATGTAAGATTTGGCATGTCAATTAGGGAGCACAAGTATAGTACTAAACTTAATTTTCTGATGAAAGTGGCAAAATACAGGCCAACCGTTGTGAAATATCCTTATCTTACCTCAATGGGATATTACGATTGCACATCTGATTGGAAGTCTTGTCTCCATTTGTGCAGTTCACTAAAATCAAGCAACATTATCGTACAAGTAGCACAACATATGAATGCACACTGCAGAATCATGTGAAAGAAGGCTAGTACTGACCTCTCATTATGCGGAATTAAAACAACTCACAAGAAGAATATCTAAACCAAATTCGCCTTTACGGATAGGAAGTAAGATCTCCTCTTGTGCAGTTCCACTAAGATCAAGCAATCAAGCAACGTTGTCGGTGTGACATTTTGGTTGAACTAAACAAAACACTCTTAAAACAAAAGTGTTTTGTGCACTGCAACAAAAGGTCACAATGGCAACGAGGTGAAGTAGATAACCCTGTTTACACAGAGGTGCAAAGGAAACAATTAGTGGTCAATAACGGTGGATGACACAGAAGCCAACAAAAAGAAGCATCTACCTTATCTAAATGGGAAAGAAAGCAAGACAGTAGCATTTCTCAAACGGTGGCATTGATTAATATCAACATAGATATTATATTAACAATAAAATTCGTTAAACATGTAATTTGCTTTTAACTGTGGCATTGCATCAATTTTCCAGCGGCATTATTAGAGGGCGTTTGTTACAGGGACATTTTGGTGTAGGGACTAAAAAAACTCCGTGTCAGTCCCTGTTGGTCCCAGTTTTGTTAGCAGACGCCTTTCCCTATGTGAGCGCAGCAAATCTAGTCCTGCTCAAACTCTACAGCCTTGTCCCTTCCTTTCCTTTTTGAACTAGTACTTTCGCCCCTTCCTTTCCTTGTTGAACCACGTCCTAGATTTATGTGATACAACTTTCCCCACTACTTTCCCCCATTCCTTTCCTCTTTGAACCACGTCCTAGATTAATGCTATACAACTTTCCCCCTTCATTTCCTCTTTGAACAACGTCCTAGATTCATGCTATATACAACTTTTCCCACTCCTTTCCTCTTTGAACCACGTCCTAGATTCATGGTATACATGCAGCTAGAGCAATGCATGTCGAGTAAGTAAATTATACCTTAAGGTTCTTGGGGCGTGGTTCAGCGGGCGTCGGGACGGCGGCGAAGAAGCAGGGGTCGGGGGCCCTTCCGCACCGCTACTGGGTGGAAAGTGAACAGCTGCGCCGGTAGTCCCTCGCCGACGGCGACAACGTTAAGCCTCCTTCCCTTCCCGGCGGACGGATCTTGCTGGCTCTTTGAGCAGCAAAGTGAGGGAGAGAGAGGCCAACGAAGTCTTGTTTAGATCTGGAGAGGCCGAGAGAGTGTGAAGAGAGCAACTACAAGTGCTGAGGCTCCAGCGGGAGAGGGCGAGAGAGTGTGAAGAGAGCAACTACAAGCGCTGAGGCTCCAGCATGTACATATATACTGGAGAGAGAGTTTGACACTCCCGAGTGTGAAGCGTGCAAACCCTAGAAAACATTTTGACCAGTCAAAGAATCCTCCTGGCACAAATTATGTTAAAGTGTAGTTATCGAACCCGAGACCTCAAGTTTGATGAGCGAACAGGCTAACCAGCTACACAACCCTCCCGTTATGTTCAATGAGAGGGAAATAACCTTTTATACATTCCTGAATCCTTATTATAACATGCACACAAATTTTGGGCACTTGTATTTGACTTAAGTCAGTGTGCCACCGTATCTCGTATACTTACTACTCCCTCCGTCTAGGTGTAATAAGTCACGTTAGAAGGTGCAACGGGACCAAGGTGCGTCTTGCCATGCTGCAAGCTGTGTGTGTGTGTGTGTGTGTGTGTTAGAGAGCGACAGATCGACCTACTCTTCAGAGAGATGTCGTGTAGTGTATGATTTTAGCCATGAGAGTCGGTGCATCCTCTCGCTTCGGGCGTGTCCGTAGGGACAAAGGACAGCTACCACAATCGCTCTGACCAGCTGGCCCACCCAAAGCCCCTCCATCGCGCCGCTTCCCTCCGAAGCAGTCGGCGCCGCTCAAAGAATCGGTGTCGCATTCATGCCCGGCAGAGCAGATCGACCTCTCACCGGGCGCAAGAGTGATGGTTGCTTCGTCCGTCAACTTCTCACTGGGTCTATGTGATTTGACGGCTAATTGGTCTTTATTACTGAGGTGGTAGGATTGCTGGATGTCCCACGCTTTCGGCGAAAGGAGGTATACTACTACTAGATTACGATTTTCTCCATTCTTACAGCGGAGGCGTGCAAGAGAAGTGAAAACACGCAGGCTCAGTGATTACATGGCCCACCTCACACTATCACCGTGCGACACCTAACTCTTTACATAGTACTCCCTCCGTTCCTAAATATTACTACTAGATGAGTCCCAGCGCGTTGGCGCGGAACAACGGTATATCTCTCTGCGCAAAATTATCGATTTCATAGAACAAAAAACTCTATAACCGCATGACAAATGTGGTAGTCAAACTAAATAAACTCCCATCATCATTTAGATCATCCCACGTAAGGAAAAAAGATCAGCCAACTCCTACTGCATAATGGGATTATATTTTCTTTTTGACATGTTAATGGGACTTAAAAGCTCAGTTACATGCATGCTACCGGTGCATGCTTGCATGCAGACATGTTGATGTGATTTAAAACCCACTCACATGCATGTGGCACGGTATTTCTGCATGCTTGCATGTGGCTTAGTGCGGAGCCTCTCAACGTCTAGATCAGGCGGCTATTATGGACTGATTTACTTCATCTAACGGCTACATCAATTTTCATGACGTGGCTCAAGGAGAGGATAGAGAATTCCTAGTAGTGGGGGCTAGCTATTACTAGTAGATAGTAAGTCTTTGTAGAGATTCCACTACATACGGAACAAAATGAATGAATCTACACTTAAAATGCATCTATATACATCCGCATGTGGTTCATGGTGAAATCTCTACAAAGACTTATATTTAGGAATGGAGGAAGTACTAGTATAGTACGTCTTGTAATTTATCAATGAGATAAATTTGTACAATGCTATGAAGCTTCCACTTCATTACATGTATCTTGCGTCCAAGGTTGCCCGTTGCAACATTTCATCAAATACAAAGGAGACTAACATGCATGCTATTGCATCTCAATGATTGACAGATCATAGCAAATATGTACTCCCTCCATTCCAAAATAAGTTTCTCAACTTTGTGCAAACTTTAGTATACAAAGTTGTACTACTACTAAAGTTGACACTTATTTTGGAACAGAGGCAGCTGAAGAAAAAAACGATCCATGCAGTCCCTAGCCCTTGAACCATGAACCCTGACCAAGCTTCAATTTGCTGGCAACATTCGAGCTTCCTAATAAATGAAGTTTGCAACCTTTTGACCATCGGATCATTTTGTGCAGTTTCACCAAAATCAAGATGAGCATCCCTGTGGCAAAGAAATTGAACAAGCGTGATTAGAATAAGATTACTGGGACTAGTTGATGAGACATAAACTCATCACAAATACAGTACGTAGAAGCTAGTAGAGGTATGTGCGGGGCAAAGAAGTATAGAGAAATATCCACATGGAGTGATGTGGGCAGCTGGAGCAGTGGTGCAAGCAGGCTGTAAAGGGAGTTCTACCTGAGGGACTTAGCTCAACATTGAGGAGGGCGGCGGGAGGCGACAACTGCCCACGTCGCGGAAGTGAGCAAGGGACGAAGGCAACCTCACCGGCTTTGTGAGAGAGAACGGCGGGGACCCCTGATCGGGACGTGCCGACAGTGAGTTTTCACCGTCGGCGACGGCCACCGCATCTACACTAAGCAGCCACCCCTTCCCCAAGCGGACGTGATCCGCCGGGATGTTAGAGATGTGGCCACAGTCGTTTTGTGCGAGAGAGTGTGAAGAGAGCAACCCCAGCAAGCAACCGTGTAGGCTGGCCTGTCCTGACTATGTATATAGTGGAGCGGTTTCCTTTTCTCTCCATATGAACCTATCATATTGCGTACGTGCCACTGAAGAAAAAAAACTTTATTTATAAATGACGCGGCACCTACTACTCGTTCTTATAACCTTGCGCTTGGCATCTCCAAAATATTAACCTTGCGATTAGCTCTTCGCCTCTTCGGGAAGTCGAGCAATAATGGTAGTGCAATATATATTGTTCTGGCTATATGAGACGGAATGAATTGTTGCACGTCCACCACGTGGGCGAGGGTCGAGGGGCGAGGGAGAGTGCTACATACGGAGCAAAATGAGTGAATCTACACTCTAAAATACGTCTATATACATGAGTGTTTGGAGTATGTACTAGTAGTTCATATTGAAATCTCTATAACCAAGGACATATATATTCCAAACAATATGATAGTATAATCTCTATAACCAAGGTAGTAGGGACGAGGAGTAAACGGAGGGAGTAGTAAATTTTTCTTCTCGTCCCCACGAGCCACCACAGCATGGGCGAGGGAGCGGGCGTGGGCGTGGTAAGCAAGCTTCACCTCATCCTGCGAGCCACCGCGCTGTGGGCGGGGAGGCGGCGACTAAGCAAGCTTCTCCTCGCTCATGAGTTGACGGGACACATCAAAAGTACTCCAGTGTATAGAGACTTGCCTCTAAGGTAGGCCCCACATGGTTTGCCTCTTTTTTTAACATAACACGTCAAGTCGCAATTTGTTTGTTCACCCGTGGTAGACGATCCTCCCTCCACCAAGTGGACAACCAGTACACATGCCAAATTACCATGTGGGCTTCCTTTTTCGTACAGAAATGAGCTCCACCGTGTACCCGGCCGCGCAGGTGTGGTTGGGAAAGAGACGGGAGTACGTGCACCGTGCATGCACCTCTTATCTTCGTGCACGTCCCCCACCTACATGGGTGTGTGTGATAGATACAAACTGCGTTCGTGAGTGTTATTTTTTTGGTGTGGGGGTGGGGTGGGGGTTGATTTCGTGAATTATTTGTGGGAATATGTGTCGATGACATCTCAAAAATATTTTTGCATGCAATGTGTGTGAAATGGAGGCCTATCCATATCATACGTAGAGGGTCGGGCAATCCATGAGAAGAGAGGGAGGGGTCATAGCTATCGATAGAGTCGAAGAGAGGATCAAGTGGGTGGGTGCGAGATCGATGAAGTGAGCCATCGAAATTCTGTGTGTGTACAAGTCAAAGATATAGGGCGACTGGCCTACCGGAACGTTAGAGGGCACACATCAAGTTTGTTTGTGGCAGGGAGACATGACTAGAGCGCTCGATGTATCGGTGTGTGTGGGGGGAGGGGTGGTGGGAGGGGTAGGCAGAGGCCTAACTATAGAGGTAGAACGACTCGTATATGTGTTGAGAAGGAGAGACCCAGCTATGTCTTGAGGGAGATCGGTCGACATCCATACATAACTGAAGGACGGGAAATATGATGGGAGAGAGAGAGAGAGGAGAGAGAGAGAGAGGGATGGAGAGGGGTAGACTGCTGGATGGGTGATGGAGTTGCTTCTCGAAGATGGTGGGAGAGGCCTACTAGACAAACTTAGGGTGGAACTGCAATGTTATCAATAAGAGTGGGGATGTGTTTCTGTGTGTGCATGTGCGTGATAGATCCGTCGGGACGCATCCATGGATGATGAAGGGGAACCATGTGTTTGGTAAGCAAACCTAACTAGATCGGTAGATCAATGGTTGTTTGTCGGAGGAAGGGAGATACACAACTAATGAGGTAGATCGATTGACGTGTGGGTAAAAACGAGTTATAAGGACCTAGCTAGCTATATGTATAGCGATAGACGGTCGGTGTACGTCCATTTGTTAGAGGCAAATAAGGCCCAGCGAGATGGATAGACAGAGAGAATGGAGCTAGGAGGTGGTGTTTGAGGCCCAACTACTAGCTAGATAGGGGGAGGAGTGTGCGGTTGTGAGAGCGATGAAAAGAGGGGCGAGAGTTTACACGTGTGTCTGACCGTATGAGAGACACGAGGAAAGGACATATAAAGGAGGAGATTGAAGGTGTGTTTTTATGTTGTAGGTAGGCATTGCTGGAGAGGTTTATCGATCGGTGTGTGTTGGAAAGGAGTTGTGGAGACTCTGGGAGAACGACCTAAAGAAAAAAAATGAATGTGCCCGGTGGATACAATGCCGAGGGAGGGGGAGGGCGAGGAGGGCGTGTGCATACACGAGAGAAAGTTAGTGGTAGCTTCAAAGGTCAGAGGATTGTGTGGGTGTAAAAGACTAACAAAGATCATAATTTGATATGAAAGCGGATTCATATATTTGAATAGGATATCATAGTGTTTTAAACATTTCATGCATGAATATAGCGGTGATACACGTGTTGTGCACATGTTATACCATAATGAGATAATGCGTGGCGTTTGCAACTCACAGCTAAATGCCGAACAATCTAAACCATACTATACATCAAACAATATCACATTTTATTTGAATTTGTGATAATGTGTGGCGTTTGCAGCTTACAACTAAATATCGAACAATCTAAACAATACTTTATATCGAACATTCTCACATTTTATTTGAATTTGTGGTAATGTGGTGGTGTTTGCAACTCACATCTAAATACTTGTAGGCGTAGGGGACGGGGCACCATACATAATGTGATAAACACATTATACATATGAGACATGGTTTAGATTATGAAGATCTATCTAGAGCTAGAAACGTAATGTGATTTGAAATCAAAATAGAGTGGATTCAAAAAATCTAGTTCGAGTTCATATAGTACACATAGTTCATATGTAACTCGAGACTAATCATGTGGTGTGCTGTGAAGATAATACACAAATGATGGTTTAACTTGACAATAATGATGATTGTAGATCTTATTAAAACAGAGAAACAAATTCAAATGCTTTGACTTCACAACAATCATTACTGTAGATCTTATTCAAATAGAGAAACGAATTCAAATTTAGTTCATATTGAAGCAGTAGTATATACGTTTGGGATGCACTAAAACGTTCATTTGAGTAGTAGGTTGCATGCATTATACATGTAGCGAAATATTTTAATTGAACATAACATGAATTCAAAGTTTTGAATGACATTTGTAGGGCGCATTGATTTGGGACAGTACACGTTAGGCTTGTCCGGAAATTTCAACCCGCGCCTTGTTAGCCCGAAATATTTAAGATATATCTTTGTCTCGTTGTTCTCCGACAACTCCCTCCATCTCAACCCGCGCCTTGCTATTCTGAAATTACAACGCGCGCGAAAACTCCCACCTCCTGTGAAATCCCGACAGCGAAATGCCCGTGGTACCCCTGAACCGAAAGACCCGCCTCAAATCGGTGGGGGTACTTTCGAAACTTACCCCACATTTCGGACAAGCGCGTCTCTAAGCCATGGTTCCCCACTACCATCCCATCCGCCCACCCATTCGTACACCGAGGCCGCGAAAACCCGCGACGAAGCCCCACACCCTGCTCCGTCCGCCACCCAGCCGGAGCCTCTTCCCCGACGATGTCATCCACATCAACACCTCGCGTCCCTCATCCACCGTACCGGATGAGGATCCCTCGCGATCTCATCGTCCCGCTGGTTCAGCCACCCCATCCTCCACCTCCAAGGAGCTGCCCCGACGTTCCCCTCGTCTTTCGTGCCACCTCCATTCCCACACCGCCGTCTTCACCTGCACCACCAGAAGAGCATCATCATCACCATTTCCTCGGATGAAGCTGCGGCCTAATCAGCGCCACCAAAGAGGTTGTACACTAATCGCCGCATTTTCTTCTTGATTCGATCTCACGGTGCTGCCGGCGCTCGGTCCCGAGCCGACACGGCGCGGCTCCATCCACGGCTGCGTCGTCGGCCACTTCCTCCACGGCGTCGCTCCCTCGGCGACGACGTCCACATCAGTAGGACCTACTGCTGCTTTAGCTCTCGCTCGCGCTGCTGCTCTGCTCTTGCTCTCGGTCCCCTGCCTGGTCTGCTCTTGCTATTGCTCTTGCTCGCGCTACTTCTCTCGTTCTTGCTCTTGCTTGCGATGCTGCTCCGATTTAGTTACACTTCACTCTGATGCCGCTGGGGTGAAGGAAGAACCAGCCGCAGCGGGGAGGGGGGCTCACCGGAGAGGTACCCCACTATCTATCATAGGGATCGGGATGGGGCGGTGGTCGCCGCGGTGGCGGGCGTTGGTGCGGTGGCGTGGGGATCGCGGAGAAAAAGCTCGCACGGGGGCCTAGAGGGATGGCAGGGCGGCGGACCGCGGTGGGGAGTGTTTTGGGCGGGCGGGCGGCGCGGCCGCCGGCCAGGCGGCGGGGGGGCTGCTATTTGCCCAGCTCAGGGGGGTGGAGGTTGAAGATGAACCGCAGGCCCTTGATTTTGTATCTAACGGCTGCAAAATCGACTGACCAGAGATGAAAAAGTCAGTCGACCGACGTGTAGCCTCACCTTGCTAGTGCGTTCAGTTTCGACAGCAAAATTCAGTTTCGACAGCAAAATTCAGTTTCGACAGTTAAGTTCAATAATGACAGTTAAGTTCAGTTTGGACAGTTAAGTTCAGAGATGAGCGGCTGATGTATTTTACATCTAGCACTTCGTGGTTATGTATTTTACGTCATGTATTGGAGATGCTATTAGAATTCAACTCAGGTTAACATTGTTCGTTGTCTGTCTTGTCCTGCTTCAGCCTCGGCGTCGTACAACTCACCGGAGCTGCTCCAACGACGAAACCCTCCATCACAGCGGAGCCATACCTCGGGCTCCATCTCCAGACGCCTAAGATCTTCTTCCCCTCCTTCGACAGCCAAGTCAGCCGGAGCATCCTCACCGGCCAACCCAATCACGCTGAGATAGACATGGCTTCGCCAAAGAGGTTATACACTTGTTGCATCTCTTTTTTACTCTACATGTTATATATATTGTCCACTGAGCACACGGATTTGTTCCTTTAGTGTCTCCTTGAAAGAAAAAATGTAGGAATTTTAATTTTCACTTGTCCTCCTTTTCAAATTCCTATTCATGAAGCACAAGACTAAGAGATAGTAGCATAATAGCATTATAACCGTACATTTTCTTGTGGTTTGACTTAATCTCACCATGCTTCTTTGCATCGTGGGATCTTCCAATTGTTGTGAATCAAACACCGAGATTGGCAGAAATCCTGTGTTTTTAAATTCTCTGTTTTGCACGTGCATTCCTATCCTATTCCTGTCTATTTCCTATCCCTGCATTGTTGGAATCCTCCAATTCAAACGAGCCCTTACAGACTTACTTCTCTTACAGATAGTTGTCAAAGAAAACCTTGCGTGGTTTGTCCCGCTCCTGCTGCGCCGTCGTCCACCCCAGCTCAGCTGCTCCAACCACAGAAGGGTCCAGCACAGCAGGGATCCGGCCTCCAGACTGTCTTCCGCTGGCTCAGATCTTCTTCCCCTCTGCTGGCAGCCATGAAAACTGCACTACCATCATCAACCGAGCAGATGAGCTCGAGGACTACACGGGTCCGCAAGAGAGGTTGCACTCTTTCGTGTCTACTTACATTATGCATCTCTTAATACTACATGCTACTTTATCGTCCTGTTCACCGGTTAGACTCTGAGTCAGCTCCAAACTAATGGTCAAACTTGAGTTTTTAAATGGTTGTGGGGTACATATCGGGGCCGCTATCTATAGTATCTATATACTATCTCGTTAATCTCCGGTGTCTACTATGAGTTTCATGTTGGGTGGGAAACAAACAGTAAAGAAGCCATTATCTGTATTTTTAATTGAAGCCATTATCTGCCTGCTATTATTGGTTTTGGGTCTATCCACAGGTTGCTACCATCACTCTGGATTTCTGCATGCACTCCTTACATAATCTCACTATGTTTTATTCCTATGCATGACAGTTATTGTAAACAATGGAACTGAACATGTAGAGCAAAAGAGATGAGCCTTGTGTGGCAATAAAATTTCATGCAGACGTTGCTCCATGGTAGGCGCAAAGGCAGCCTCCCCTCCACGCATTTCGGATTGTAATCGAGAGGAAGATATCTGTTCTGAGGGGGATTCAGAAGGAGAAGACAACTCCTATTTACCCCCTGAGGTCTTCGCTCTAACTTGGCATGCTGATGTTGGTTATATCATGCATATGGTGTCTTGCATTGCTTACTTTATACATCAAATATGTCATCTGCTTAGTTTAGACATCCTTTGTGCGAATGCCATCTGTTTAGTTTATTCATTGTTTATGTGAATTATGCAACGCCATCTTGTTTATCCACGCATCATATATGTGAATTTTGCAATGCCATCCTGCTTAGCCAGTCATCTTATATGTAAATTATATCAGGCCATCCTTTTTTCCGTTACATATTACATTTGTCAACAATGTTATTACATTCAACTGCTCTTCATGTGCATCAGCCATTTGACACGGTGATGGCAAATTCTGGAGTGAAAACAAGGTCTTCAGAGCAGACTATGCTATCTGACGAAGCACATATCTCGCTGGTTACGGATAGCTCCTCAGAGGAGGATTCAGACGATGACCAGTCCTATTCCCCGAGGTGTATGCTCTAACTTGGCAGGGTTATGTTGCTCATATCGTGCGTATGGTGTCTCGCATTGCTATGCCATTTGATTAGTTTAGACATGCTTTGTGTGAATGCCACTGCTCAAAGGTGTCTAATTACCATATATGTGAATTATGCATTGCCATCTTGTTGCAAGACATTATATATGTGAATTATACATTGCTATCTTGTTGCAAAGGCATTATATATGTGAATTATGCAATGCCATGCTGTTTAGCCAATCATCATGTATGTGAATTATATCATGCTATCATTTTTTGTATTACGTGTTCCATTTGTCAACAACGTTTGTATATTCAACTACTCTTCCTGTGCATCAGCCATTTGAAGTGGTGATGGAAGTATCTGGAGGAAAACAAGGTATTCAGAGCGAGACAATGCTACTCTTTGAAGCGATATCTTGTTGTTTACAGAGAGCTCCTCGAGGAGGATTCGAGACCGATGACCAGTCCTATTTTCCCCCTGAGGTCTATGCTCAAACTTGGCAGTGTTATATTACCCATGTCATGCATGTTGTCTTGCATTGCTTAGTTTTTACATCATATATGGATTGCCATCTGCTTACTTGCTTACTATATAAATCATATATTTGAATTATATCATGCCATCATGTTTACATAGTATATACACATCATCTATCTGAAATATGGCATGGCAACCCATTTAATAAAGACATCATATAGTTATATCATCTCATCCTGTTTAGTGTTTACAGTCATCATATTTTTAATTATGGCATTCTATCCGTGAATGTATGTGAATTATGGCATGCCAACCTATTTAATAAACACATTATATAGTTATGCCATGTCATCCTGTTTACATACTCTCATATTTTGAACTATGTCTTTCCATCTTTTTTAGTTAGCCATCATACTGTGAAATTGTGTCATGCTATCCTATTTAGTTAGCCATCATATATGTGAAATTGTGTCATGCTATCCTGTTTGGTTAGACAACATAAATATGAATTATTTCATGCCCTTTTTTATTCCCCACTATCCATTGCACCTGTCTATCATACAATGTCTATACTTTAAATTACTTTTCTTGTTTATCAGCCATTTGAATTGGAGAGCATGATGGCAGTATCTAAAGGAGTAACAACACGGTCTTCAGAAAAGATAGTGCTACCAGTTGATGCAGATAGAACCACGGTTGTATTTGCCCAAGGACCAGATCCACCACACATAACCCAGACTCTCATAGATTGTACCCCTACCTAGTTGGACAGAGAACCAGCTACACCCCTTCTAACCCCAACCCCGGCAGATAGTAACCCAGTTCTAGTTGACACAGCATCGTATCCACCACAGAGCACCCAAACACGAGCAGTTAGTAAGGGAACTGCAGTGCCCAAAGCACGAGGACCACCACTCCGAATCCCAACTCAACGCTTAAAGGAGAAGAAGATTTGTTCTCGTGTCAGGTTACAGAGCTATGGTTCATACTCCTTTGCTCTTGCATTACTGTATTTACTCATACCAACTATTTTTCAAATTTGAAGGATGGAATTGAAACTCCAATGGCGCAACAAGTATGTTTTAAACCTGTTTCTTTAACTGATTTGCTGTTGTAACCTGCTCTATGTTGATTTCAATTTCAATTGAATAAACAGTTATGTTCTCATGTCATGCACATTACAAGTGTTGTTATTGCTCTATAGTTACCCACACTTATATTCTGTCTATTCTGCTTTGTCTTGAACAAATATTATTTGAACTGTGTCTCTATCTTGATTTGGCAACAAAAACTAGAATGATATAGACCATAAAGTGACCATGGTACATAGATATATGTTTGTTTCATCCTGTTATCCTGTCCACTTTACTACTGAACTCATTTACCAAAATGAGTTTCATATACAACATGGTAAACATGTGATGTGTCTGCTTGTTTCTCTTTTAGAATGCGGACAAAATATTGGAGAACAGTACCACGTAATCCAATGGTAAAGGAAGTAATCCAGATAAGGTTCAAGATAGTGAGACATCCCTGTTGGTCTCCAAGAAAGCTGATAAAAACTATCTTGACGACGGTGAGGGAACCCAAAAGTCCTGTCTTGATGTAGTGTTCGAAGTTCTCGGCCACTCTCGCTGGCACAAGCTCTTGAACTCGCTGCCTGAATCAGTTCGTCTTCTTGAGTCTCAACTTCAAGTTGAAAGACATCGATCGAGATGTCTTTGCGACGAGAAGTCAAGAACCGAGGAAGTCCTGCAGAATTAAGATGCATATTTTCGGTGCAACAACAAATGCCGGAGGATTTAAGCGCCAAACAAGAGAAAGTTAATAAGCTTGCTAAGCATCTTGCCGACATTATGGGTACCTGTGATATTGTTTCTTGAGATCTTCAAGTGGTTTCAGCCTCTGGATTTGTTTTGCTGCGGCGTTTATTTGTGCTGGTCGCCAACTTTGACAACCAGTGTATATGATATGTTGCTTTGTTCCCTATATTTGCACTGGTGGCGAACTTTGATGCCCAGTGGATGTAATATGTGTAATAGCCGTGATAGCCTAGCGTTAGTTGCTTGCTTATTTATTTCCTTGTTGTCTTGTTTATTTGTTTGCTTGTAGTCATTGCAGTTCTTTTTCTGCGGTTAGCTAGTGGCTGCAATAACCTATTTTTTAAAACTAGGCAGCAATAACCATGGGCTAATATATACTGTAGTGACACTGGACCTCCTACTGGCCGTAGACAGTGGGCCTTCTACGGGCCGTAGAAACAATGGGCCTTCTATGGGTCGTAGAAACAATGGGCTTTCTGCGGGCCGTATTATCAATGGCCTTATACGGGCCGTATAATCGATTGGCCAAACATGGGCCAAACAGACCGCATTATGGTCGTAAACGGGCTAGAGTTGGAATCGTCCGTTCATGGGCCGACCATAACGGGCCATCGTTAATAGGTCGTATTCGATGACGCTATGAAATCAGCCCAACGTATTAATGGACCCCAAACGGGCCGACTGTAACCACGGGCTGAATTTGGCACACAAGCAGAAAATGACAGTAACGGGACGTAAGTAAACCAATGCTGGAAATGAGCCCAAGGATAAATGGGCTCTGAGAAGGCCGAAAGATAACATGGGCTGGAAAGGGCCCAACGGAATAATGGGTCGTTAATGGGTATAAAGTGATACACTGTTCATTACGGGCCAGTTTCACCACGGGCCGTTAATGGGTGTAAAGTGATACACTGTTTATTACGGGCCAGTTTCACCACGGGCCGTTAATGGGTGTAAAGTGATACACTGTTCATTACGGGCCAGTTTCACCACGGGCCGTTAATAGGCCAAGAGTTACATAGGGCCTCATATGGGCCGGAAGACGGCATGGGCCATACATGGGCCAGAAGTGAAAACGGGCTGGAATCATATTGGATGGCCCAGATGATGCTAGTGGGCCTAATTCGAATAGGGCGTAATGGGCCTTGGGTTAGCGGGTTGTAAATGGTCTATATGCGAACAGGCCGTTAACAGGCTTTCCATGGGCCGACCCGCCACCTTTTGACCAAGTCAAACGGGCCGGCCTTTTCACAGGAATGGGCCTCTGTTGGGCCGTGCCACGTGTCGATGTATCATAGGCGCCTATCTGACCCACTAAAGAGTTGACACGTGTTTCATCCGGCCAATAAGAATTTTACACATGGAAATTTCCCATTGGTCGGGGGTGTTAACAGGTTATCGGATCCAAAACCCGACCCGATAGCTTAACGGTGTTCCGTTACGGTGGATGCCACGTGTCGGTCACCCTTGACGAAAGCACTTCTGTGACGCTACGATTTATTGTCATGGAAGTGGACACTTCGTGATGATAATTTTGGCAATGTCATGGAACACTTCTCTGACAAAGACAGTATGACTATCTTGATTCTGTCATAAATTTGTCATGGATGTACATGCATGACAGAAAACGCGACCTACTGTGACAAACACGTATCATCACGGAAGTGTATTTTTTTTGTAGTGTTTGCCCCCATATTAAATTTCAGACCTACTATGGGTCGGGGGTAGGATGGTAATCCTAGGTCTCCCAAATAGTGGGCGGGAGCAATTTCGGCCGCGCGCATGTGTGCTTAGGCGGCCATTGTGTATGAATGTTTTTCGAAGGCGGTTGCATGGCATCTAGATGAAGCTACAAACCTACCCCGGTTTAGACCTTTGGACGTCGGGCCGGTAGGTTTCACGGGTAAGAGTTAGAAAAGTAATTTCCTTCTACCAAATATTGGTCTCATGTGGTTTTGCGTGAGTAGAGGCTCTTTTGGCGTTTGGTTCAAAATTTTGAAACAGATGCATTCACGTTTTGAGTAATCTTCAACTTTGAGGATTGACCTAAATAGACAACGTTAAATTTGACCTTGTATGTTTGAAAACCTCATTAAATTATGCGCTTCTTTTTGAAATCTTGACACTTGAAAATCCTATAACTACGATTATTTGGGAATGGAGGAGGTAAATTAGAATCTAGTTTGTACACGACTATATATGCTATTATTTACAAAAGGAGAGCAAAGATTGGTGCCCCCATAATTTAGGTATGATTTACAAATGCCATGATATCGAATTCAAATTATTGAATGGACTTCATGTTGAATTCGAAATATTTAAACCACCTTAATTTGAATTCAAATGTGTGCTAGTTCATAGCTAGCTATTTATAATGTTCATTGCGTAACTTTCGTATGTATAATGTGCTTTACACACACAACATGAACTATAGTCATGTTTATATTCGATTGCTAAAGTGATGCATTTACTAGAGTTCAAAATACTAACTATGTGGATCAATTATGTCGAATAATAACATAGACATGCTCAAATTTGATAGAATCTAGATGTCTGATGGATCAATGACCGTTCCTTACACGAATTGCAAATATCATGATCCCATCCTAATATTTGGTTACAAATCCTAGCCGGCTTTGTCAATGGACATAGAGTCCTTCACGATTCTGCTATCTTTGTCTTGTACGACTAGTCATCCATGGCTCTCTCTAAATGCGTCATGGGCCGACAAACGTGGCGCAGGACGGAACCGAACCAAGGGCCTCACCTCGGCCCAACAGACCTCACGCGGTGACACACCCTCTGCCCCCAGGTCTCGTTATCTTCTCACACCCACACATACCAACACAGACACCACACAAAAAATATCCTCGTGCCTCTATCCCCTCCCCCCTTGCATATACACACTCAAGGGCATCTCTCGCCGTGACATCATATCCGTCTCTCTCTATCTCTAGGCCTCTCTAATTTCTTGTGCTATCTCTCCCACGCCCGTCGGCCCCTCTATCCATGCCTCTCTCGAAATATGAAATACACACACATACCTCTCTAGGCCCTGCCAAATACATCAACTACACATTCACACATGTTACATCATGTACCCCATTATTCTAAAAAGCCCTCTCTTCACGTTTATTTCGCATAAAACATTCCTTTGAATAAAGTGTGGCCAAAAATTATTTTAGAATTTCTACATATATACAACATTACAAAGTTATATGGAGGAGTATGAACGTTAATATTCATTGCATGGTGCCCACAATGATATTTATTCCGCACTGTGAATTTTTATATTTTTATACTATATATAAAGTTAGTCATAATAAAGAGAAACGAAGAGCATCTATCTCTCCATCGCATACACCCCCTCTACGCCCCTTTCACGTACGCACACAAACTATCTCCAGGTCCTCTAAAAGTATGCCCCCGCACATTCACGCATGTTTCATCTTTCTCTCGTGATATATATAGTGACGATCATTGTATTTGAAGCGAAAGCATGATATGTACATTGGACTTCAGAATCCACTCATTACAGTCACCATTTACTTTTTGTGGTTATTATACACTCACGGGCTCACCGTACAGCTCTGTATTTGCTCAAGACACGACTAGTTGACCAGTTAAACGCTCCATGTGGCACCTCTAGTCTTGCATCCCATTATCTCACTACCATTGGGCCCACCTGTCGGCGTGTATCTACTCTACACTCCTATAAAAAACAGAGTCGGTGATGATGATGTGCTTGTCATCCTGCAATATAGGCTGTCCAATTTATATCTGACGGATAGGAAGGAAACTATGGCAATTTTGCAAAAAGGTACCCATAAACCTCTCCACATTTGCAAATAAGGCCTTCCCTCATTCATCCTTTTCTCTCACAAGATAAACTACTCATACAAATGCATCTTGATGTTACGTGCAACGCACAGGCATCTTTCTAGTAAGAATGAAAACAAACGACAAAAAAATATTTGACGGTGGTTCGAAGTCATGACCCGAGCACAGCGGACAAGGTGGCCTTGTATTGGTATGCTGAGCCGTCTGTTTTGACACACATGAGCTGGTGTGGTGATTATACACACACACATGCATGCACACGAACTGCATGCACGGAACACTGACACGAACACATGCAGCCATGCACGCACGCAACATTCACACGTACACACTCAGCCACGCATGCGCGTAACACTCACGCGCACACATGCATGCATGCATGCACACACCACACGACCAACACACACTCTCATGCTCAAGTGCTCAACCTACAAAGTTCATGCGCACACATCAGGCCCTGACAGACACATACACAACCAGGTGGTTCCCATGCACGGAATGGAGTCTTGTCGTGCCTGTGTAAATTTGTGTTTATCTAACCTTTTTCCTATGTGAACTGACATGTGGGACCCACAAGGAACATGGTCAATTTAACTAGTCAACATAGTTCCACGCAGACTATTTGGCCGGTCAATAGAGTGCAATCCGATGCTGAATGGTGAGCAAGTGACCGTATAATCACTGCAAAATGTATATAGTGACCGTAATGAGCGTATTCTGAAGTCCGGTGACCATATTACGCTTTTCTCTCTGTAGGCCCTCCAAAACTACATCTCTACATGTTATCACATGTTACATCTAATAACTATGCAATACACCACCACTACTACTCCCTCTGTTCCTAAATATCTGTCTTTTAGAGATTTCAAATGGACTACCACATACGGATGTATATAGACATATTTTAGAGTGTAGATTCATTCATTTTGCTCTGTATGTAGTCACTTGTTGAAATCTCTAAAAAGACAAATATTTAGGAATGGAGGGAGTACACTCTAACACAATAAATCGTATGTGATTTTAGTTTTACTAGATCTCATATTTTTACTTAATTATTCAGTTTGCATACATTAAAATTGTCTTTGAAATGTATGGCCAGTATCATCTACCACGCGGAAAAATCCCGCCCTTTCTTGTTTAATCGGGTTTGTATCGATGGATCATGCGAAACAGCAAAACTATAGTAGTACTACAATACAAGTAACAGTTCACTGGGCCGCCGTGTCGTGTACTCCTCCGTCGTAAGAGTGGGGCGCTCGCTTTCATAAATGTTCTAGTCCCTTTCGCTGACATGTGGGACATCAAGCTACCGGGTCCATGTGCCATACCGAAATACAGTGCAGAGCAGCAGGGGTGAAGCACCCTAGTCATGGCGCCGGCGTATTAATGAGTAATGAGGCGTCAAATCACAAAGCTGCACCTTTCCCGCAGTTAAGTTGGAGGGACTAAGTAATAATGCTAAAAAAATAAGTTGCAGGGACGAAGCAACCATCATTTCACTCGTTGTTGAATCCGCTTATCCCTCATCTTCTTCAAGTTAACCACGTGTTGCTTCTGCCGTTGTTCTGCCTCATGTGGGATGCGGATCGGCTTGGTAAAGCACTGACACATGGGACTGCATGTTAGCAAACCGCCAGGACAACGTCCTCTAAAAATAAGAAACCTCCCCCGCCATCCGCGCGACAAAGTCGCCTCCTTTTTACTAATCTTGATACTATAATTTTTTAGATCAATATAATTGAGATTTGCATAGATAGCACACAGGAGCGAAACCAAGTGGTATGGTTGAGAGCATCCACAATGTGTAGCCAAATGTGAAAATAGCTTTTGGCATCGATGGGAACCATTGTGAACGGTGTTGCTAAAGCCAAAAAGATGGAACCGAAGCTCCCTAATTGATTGATTCAAGGAATAGAAAAATGCAACGTCTCTCCTCTTTCTCCCGTGCTTGGACGCATGTAAAGTATAGAGCACAGAGTCTACTCCCCTTTCCCTTCTATCACAAATCACAAAGCAGTGCGGCGTCAAATCACAAAGCACGGACAAAGCAACCATCATTTCACACTTCGCTGACTCCGCTTCTCCATCATCTTCTTCGAGAAACCTATTGGGGAACGCAGTAATTCAAAAAAATTCCTACGATCACACATGATCTATCTAGGAGATGCATAGAAACGAGCGGGGATAGTGTGTCCAGTCGGTTGATGTAGACCGAAAGCGGAAGCGTTAAGTAACGCGGTTGATGTAGTCGAACGTCTTCGCGATCCAACCGATCAAGTACCGAACGCACGGCACCTCCGCGATCTGCACACGTTCAAGTCGGTGACGTCCCACGAACTCTAGGTCCAGCTGAGGCTGAGGGAGACTTTCGTCAGCATGACGGCATGGTGATGGTGATGATGAAGTTACCGACGCAGGGCTTCGCCTAAGCACTACGAAAATATGACTGAGGTGGAAATTTGTGGAGGGGGCACCGCACATGGCTAAGAATCAACTTGTGTGTCTATGGGGTGCCCCCTGCCCCCGTATATAAAGGAGCAAGAGGGAGGCCGGACGGCCCTCATAGGGCGTGCCCAAGGGGGGCAATCCTACTCCAAGTAGGAATTGGACCCCCCCCCTTTCCTAGTCCAACTAGGAGAAGAAGGAAGGAGAGGGGAAAGAGAAGGTAGGAGGGGGCGCCGCCCCTCCCCCTAGTCCAATTCAGACTAGGCCCATGGGGTGGGGGCGCGGCCAGCCCTTGGCTTCCCCTCTCTCTCTCCCCTAGGCCCAACAAGGCCCATTACTTCTTCGGTGGTTCCGATAACCCTTCCGGCACTCCGATATTTATCCGGTGACCCCCGAAACTCATTCGGTGTCCGAATAACATCGTCCAATATATCATTCTTTCTGTCTCGTCCATTTCGAGACTCCTCGTCATGTCTGTGATCACATCCAGGAATCCGAACTATCTTCGGTACATCAAATCACATAACTCATAATACATATCATCATCGAACATTAAGCGTACGGACCCTACGGGTTCGAGAACTATGTAGACATGACCGAGACTCATGTCCGGCAATAACCAATAGCGGAACCTGGATGCTCATATTGGTTCCTACATATTCTATGAAGATCTTTATCGGTCAAACCGCACAACAACATACGCTATTCCCTTTGAAATCGGTATGTTACTTGCCCGAGATTCGGTCATCGGTATCATCATACCTAGTTCAATCTCGTACCGGCAAGTCTCTTTACTCGTTCCGTAATGCGTCATCCCACAACTAACTCATTAGTCACATTGCTTCCAAGGCTTATAGTGATGTGCATTACCGAGAGGGCCCAGAGATACCTCTCCGACAATCAGAGTGACAAATCCTAATCTCGATCAATGCCAACTCAACAAACACCATCAGAGACATCTGTAGAGCATATTTATAATAACCCAATTATATTGTGACATTTGATAGCACACTAAGTGTTCCTCCGGTATTCGGGAGTTGCATAATCTCATAGTCATAGGAACATGTATAAGTCATGAAGAAAAGCAATAGAAACAAACTAAACGATCATAGTGCTAAGCTAACGGATGGGTCTTGTCAATCACATCATTCTCTAATGATGTGATCCCATTCATCAAATGAAAACTCATGTCTATGGCTAGGAAACTTAATCATCTTTGATTAACGGGCTAGTCAAGTAGAGGCATACTAGTGACACTGTGTTTGTCTATTTATTCACACATATACTAAGTTTCCGGTTAATACAATTCTAGATTGAATAGTAAACATTTATCATGATATAGGGAAATATAAATAACAACTTTATTATTGCCACTAGGGCATATTTCCTTCACTCTCCCACTTGCAGTAGAGTCAATAATCTAGATTACATAGTAATCATTCTAACACCCATGGAGTCTTGGTGCTGATCATGTTTTGCTCGTGAGAGAGGCTTAGTCAACGGGTCTGCAACATTCAGATCATTATGTATTTTGCAAATCTCTATGTCTCCTTACTTGGCTTGATCGCGGATGGAATTGAAGCGTCTCTTGATGTGCTTGGTTCTCTTGTGAAATCTGGATTTCTTTGCCAAGGCAATTGCACCAGTATTGTCACAAAAGATTTTCATTGGACCTGATGCACTAGATATGACACCTAGATCGGATATGAACTCCTTCATCCAGACTCCTTCATTTGCTGCTTCCGAAGCAGCTATGTACTCCGCTTCACACGTAGATCCCACCACGACGCTTTGCTTAGAACTGCACCAACTAACAGCTCCACCGTTCAATATAAATACGTATACGGTTTGTGACTTAGAGTCATCTGGATCAGTGTCAAAACTTGCATCGACGTAACCATTTACGACGAGCTCTTTGTCACCCCCATCAACGAGAAACATATCCTTAGTCCTCTTCAGGTATTTCAGGATGTTCTTTACCGCTGTCCAGTGATCCACTCCAGGATTACTTTGGTACCTCTTTGCTAAACTGATAGCAAGGCACACATCAGGTCTCGTACACAACATTGCATACATGATAGAACCTATGGCTGAAGCACAGGGAATGACTTTCATTTTCTCTCTATCTTCTGCAGTGGTCGGGCATTGAGTCCAACTCAACTTCACACCTTGTAACACAGGCAAGAACCCTTTCTTTGCTTGATCCATTTTGAACTTCTTCAAAACTTTATCAAGGTATGTGCTTTGTGAAAGTCCAATTAAGCGTCTTGATCTATCTCTATAGATCTTGATGCCCAATATATAAGCAGCTTCACCGAGGTCTTTCATAGAAAAACTTTTATTCAAATATCCTTTTATGCTATCCAGAAATTCTATATCATTTCCAATCAACAATATGTCATCCACGTATAATATTAGAAATGCTACAGAGCTCCTACTCACTTTCTTGTAAATACATGCTTCTCCAAAAGTCTGTATAAAACCATATGCTTTCATCACACTATCAAAACGTTTATTCCAACTCCGAGATGCTTGCACCAGTCCATAAATGGATCACTGGAGCTTGCACACTTTGTTAGCATCCTTTGGATCGACAAAACCTTCTGGTTACATCGTATGCAACTCTTTTTCCAGAAATCCATTCAGGAATGCAGTTTTGACATCCATTTGCCAAATTTTGTAGTCATAAAATGCGGCAATTGCTAACATGATTCGGACGGACTTAAGCATCACTACAGGTGAGAAGGTCTCATCGTAGTCAACTCCTTGAACTTGTCGAAATCTTTCGCAACAAGTCGAGCTTTGTAGACAGTAACATTACCGTCAGTCTTCTTCTTCACGATCCATTTTTTCTCTATGGCTTGCTGATCATCGGGCAAGTCAATGAAAGTCCACAATTTTTCTCTCATACATGGATCCCATCTCAGATTTAATGGCCTCAAGCCATTTTGCAGAATCTGGGCTCATCGTCGCCTCCTCATAGTTCGTAGGCTCGTCATGGTCAAGTAACATGACCTCCAGAACAGGATTACCGTACCACTCTGGTGTAGATCTTACTCTGGTTGACCTATGAGGTTCGGTAGTAACTTGATCAGAAGTTTCATGATCGTCATCATTAGCTTCCTCACTAATTGGTGTAGGAATCACTGGAACTGTCTTCTATGATGTACTACTTTCCAATTCAGAGAAGGTACAATTACCTCATCAAGTTCTACTTTCCTCCCACTCACTTCTTTCGAGAGAAACTCCTTCTCTAGAAAGGATCCATTCTTAGCAACAAATATCTTGCCTTCGGATCTGTGATAGAAGGTGTACCCAACAATCTCCTTTGGGTATCCTACGAAGACACATTTCTCCGATTTGGGTTCGAGCTTATCAGGTTGAAGCTTTTTCACATAAGCATTGCGACCCCAAACTTTAAGAAACGACAACTTGGGTTTCTTGCCAAACCACAGTTCATAAGGTGCCATCTCAACGGATTTAGATGGTCCCTATTTAACGTGAATGCAGCCGTCTCTAAAGCATAACCCCAAAACAATAGCGGTAAATCAGTAAGAGACATCATAGATCACACCATATCTTATAAAGTGCAGTTATGACGTTCGGACACACCATTAATTACCTGTGGTGTTCCGGGTGGCGTGAGTTGTGAAACTATTCTGCATGTTTCCAAATGAAGATCAAACTCGTAACTCAAATATTCTCCTCCATGATTAGATCGTAGAAACTTTATTTTCTTGTTATGATGATTTTCCACTTCACTCTTGAACTTTTCAAATGTTTGACTTATGTTTCATCAAGTAGATATACCCATATCTACTCAAATCATCTGTGAAAGGTCAGAAAATAACGATACCCGCCGCGAGCATCAACACTCATTGGACCGCATACATCAGCATGTATTATTTCCAACAAGTCTGTTGCTCGCTCCATTGTTCCAGAGAACGGAGTTTTAGTCATCTTGCCCATGAGGCATGGTTCGCACGCATCAAGTGATTCATAATCAAGTGATTTAGAAGTCCATCAACATGGAGTTTCTTCATGCGCTTTACACCAATATGACCCAAACAGCAGTGCCACAAATAATTAAGTTGCACTATCATTATTAAACTTATATCTTTTGGCTTCAATACTATGAATATGTGTATTACTACTATCGAGATTTAGTAAAAAATAGACCACTTATCAAGGGTGCATGACCATAAAAGATATTACTCATATAAATAGAACAACCATGCATTATTCTTTGATTTAAATGAATAACCGTCTCACATCAAACAAGATCCAGATATAATGTTCATGCTTAACGCTGGCACCAAATAACAATTATGCAGGTCTAAAACGAATCCCGAAGGTAGATGTAGAGGTAGCGTGCCGAAGGCGATCACATCAACTTTGGAACCATTTCCCATGCGCATCGTCACCTTGTCCTTAGCCAATCTTCGCTTAAGCCATTGCCCCTGTTTCGAGTTGCAAATATGAGAAACAGAACCAGTATCAAATACCCAAGCGCTACTGTGAGCATTAGTTAAGTACACATCAATAACATGTATATCAAATATACCTTTCACTTTGCCATCCTTCTTATCCGCCAAATACTTGGGGCAGTTCCGCTTCCAGTGACCAGTCCCTTTGCAGTAGAAGAACTCAGTCTCAGGCTTAGGTCCAGACTTGGGTTTCTTCACTTGAGCAGCAGCTTGCTTGCCGTTCTTCTTGAAGTTCCCCTTCTTCCCTTTGCCCTTCTTCTTTAAACTGGTGGTCTTGTTGACCATCAACACTTGACGCTCCTTCTTGATTTCTACCTCCGCATCCTTTAGCATCGCGAAGAGCTCGGGAATTGTCTTATCCATCCCTTTGCATATTATAGTTCATCACAAAGCTTTTGTAGCTTGGTGGCAGTGATTGAAGAACTCTGTCGATGACACTATCATCAGGAAGATTAACTCCCAATTGAGTCAAGTGGTTGTGGTGCCCAGACATTCTGAGTATGTGTTCACTGACAGAACTATTCTCCTCCATTTTGCAGCTATAGAACTTATTGGAGACTTCATATCTCTCAAGCCGGGCATTTGCTTGAAATATTAACTTCAACTCCTGGAACATCTCATATGCTCCATGACGTTCAGAACATCGTTGAAGTCCCGGTTCTAAGCCGTAAAGCATGGCACAGTGAACTATCGAGTAGTCATCAGCTTTACTTTGCCAGACGTTCTTAAACATCATCAGCAGCATCTGCAGCAGGCCTGGCACCTAGCGGTGCTTCCAGGAGGTAATTCTTCTGTGCAGCAATGAGGATAATCCTCAAGTTAGGAACCCATTCCGTGTAGTTGCTACCATCATCTTTCATCTTAGCCTTCTCTAGGAACGCATTAAAATACAAAGGAACAGTAGCAAGGGCCATTGGTCTACAACAACATAGACATGCAAAATATTATCAGGTACTAAGTTCATAATAAATTAAAGTTCAATTAATCGTATTACTTAAGAACTCCCACTTAGATAGACATCCCTCTAATCATCTAAGCGATGACGTGATCGAAATCAACTAAACCATGTCTGATCATCACGTGAGATGGAGTACTTTTCAATGGTGAACATCACTATGTTGATCATATCTATTATATGATTCACACTCGGCCTTTCGGTCTCAGTGTTCCGAGGCTATATCTGCATATCCTAGGATCGTCAAGTTTAACCCGAGTATTCTGCGTGTGCAAAACTGGCTTGCACCCGTTGTATGTGAACGTAGAGCTTATCACACCCGATCATCACGTGGTGTCTCGGCACGACGAAGTATCGCAATGGTGCATACTCAGGGAGAACACTTATACCTTGAAATTTAGTGAGAGATCATCTTATAATGCTACCGCTGAACTAAGCAAAATAAGATGCATAAAAGGATAAACATCACATGCAATCAATATAAGTGATATGATATGGCCATCGTCATCTTGTTCCTTTGATCTCCATCTCCAAAGCACCGTCATGATCACCATCGTCACCGGCTTGACACCTTGATCTCCATCGAAGCATCGTTGTCGTCTCACCAACTATTGCTTCTACGACTATTGCTACCGTTTAGTGATAAAGTAAAGCAATTTACACGGTGATTGCATTTCATACAATAAAGCGACAACCATAAGGCTCCTACCAGTTGCCGGTAACTGTTACAAAACATGACCATCTCATACAACAATTTATATATCATCACGTCTTTACCATATCACATCACAACATGCCCTACAAAAACAAGTTAGACGCCCTCTACTTTGTTGTTGCAAATTTTACGTGGGTGCTACGGGCTTAGCAAGAACCGTTCTTACCTACGCATCAAAACCATAACAATTTTTCATCAAGTGTGTAGTTTTAACCTTCAACAAGGATCAGGCGTAGTCACACTCGATTCAACTAAAGTTGGAGAAACAGACACCCACTAGCCACCTGTGTGCGAAGCATGGCGGTAGAACCAGTCTTATGAACGCGGTCATGTAATGTCAGTCTGGGCCGCTTCTGTAACATCCCAAATTTCCTATTTGGAATGTTTTACAATTATAGCTAAGCATCCTATGCATCCTGTTTGAATTTGAATGCCATTTGAAGTTTCAGAGCTATTTGAGTTTGAATTTGAATTCCAAACTTTGGCATGTGGGAAACAATTCAAAAACTAAGCCTGATAAATACTTGTCAAAAGTATGAGAGGAGCAAACATGACACTCCAAAAATATCAGAGGAAACAATGCCAAAAGTTTTGGAATTCAAATCTGAATTTTATTTGAATTTGAAAAAAAATGGATTTTTATAAAGTTTGGATTTTGTCCTTGGAAAAATGTTCAAATGAAAGGGAATATTCCCCTGATCATTTTGGTATATATATACCCTATATAAATTATTTATACTTTAGGTTTTATTTTTGTTTTGTTTTAATTAAAAAATAAAGAAAAAAAAAAACCTGTGGCGCCACCAGCCACCCAGCCCAGCCAGCGCCGCCTCACCCTCACATTTCCACTTGACCCGGCCAGCCGCCCAATCTGCCAGCCAGAGCCAGCCAGCCAGCCAGCTCACCCGGCGCCCCTGCCGAAACCCCAGGCTTTGTCGACCGCCCGCCCCTCCCCTCTCTCTCTCTCGCTGACTCGTGGGCCCCGCCTGCCTTCTTCCCCTCGCCCACGCCACGCCGCTGGGGAGATCCACCGGATCCCAAGGATCCGGATCCCCGACCACCCGATGCCCTTCCGGCATCCCCGAGGCCCGGCTATAAAAGCCAGAGCCCTCCGCACCCCATTTCCCCCCCTAGCGACGCCGGACCCCTCTCCTCTCCTCCCGAGCTCACCGGAGCACCGAACCCCCCCCGCCAAAGTCGCCGCCGACGCCACCTCGTCCACCCCGACCTCCCAACACCACCGAACCCTCCCGACCTCGTCCTCAGCTCCCGACGACTCGCCGAAGCTCGCCGACGTCCGAACGCCTCGAGCACTCTCGCCGCCCGCCGCCGTCCGGTAAGCCCCCAGCATCCCTCCACCGTTCGATCCTAGATCTAGGGTTAGGATTAGAAGCCCCCGAAGGGGTAGGTTTTAGTTATAAAACCGGCCGGCCCGATCGGTTTTTATTTTAGTTTAGGTTTTATTATTAGGCCGGTTCGTTAGTTTAAACCTAGGGCCCGTTTAGCCTATCTAACGCACAGGGCACATTTTAGGCCCATTAGGCCTTTTTCTTTTTATTTTGATTTTCTGTTTTAGCCGAATTGTTTCAAATTTCAAAAATGTATATCTTTTATTCTGTTTAATATTTTTGAGTGATTCTTTTTTTGTTGGATTGCAAATTTTATGTAGTTTCTGAAAAATATATATTTAGCTATGTTAAAAATATTTAAAAATGCTTTAATATTGTTTTAGTCAGAATAGCAAATCTACTATAACTTTAGTTAGAAAAATTATTTTTGCATGATTCTTTTGCCATCACTTTATTTTGATATTGTCAAACCCTAGAAATTAATTTGGGTATTTTAGGATTAATAAATAATTAATTTTAGACAGAATCCTATTAATCCTAATTAATTGACTAGTTCCTGTTTTCCTAATTAATTAATTAGTAAATTAATTTATTTTTAGCTTGTGATTAGTTATTCTAGGTTAGTTTCTGTCACTCCATTAGATGAACTTTTATTTATAATTAATAAAAGTTTTAAATTAATTTTCTTAATAGAAATTGGATTAGGCCTAAAAGAGTTTTATAATAGCTTTTAATTAATTCTTTTTGCTCCTAGTTATTTAGTGAATCCTTTTCTGTTAAGTTAACCTAAAACCATGATTAGGTTATATTAAGGAATTTGTGTTATATAAAAACTATTTTTGCTATTGTTTGGTGTAGGGAAAACTTTGAATTGGTTTCTTTGAGTTTTCTTTTGGATTTGGTTTTGATTGTTTTGTTGTGCTATGTTACCATTGTTATCTTGTGTGATCCTCTTGCTTTGTGCTTATTGTGTTATTGTTTGTCTCGGTAGAGTTTCCGAGTGCGAAGCTTGCTACTACGACTCTTTAGCTTACGAGGATCATCGGCAAGGCAAGTTTTGATCATGTTATTTCTATACCTATGTTTTTGTGCATTAGTAGTTGTCACCACCCCACCATTGCATGCAGTAGTGAAATCTTGAAGTCATTAAACTTGAGTAGTATCATGTGGTAGGATGAACCAATCCCTTGTTACCATGACCCCGGACGTAGTAGTTATTTTGCTATGCTCGTAGACGGATTTGGGATGAGTGAAATTCATAAGCAAGATGTGAGAGTCAATGATGATGACAACCCATGGACTACAATGATCAAGATGGACTTGGAAAACACTACTGGGTGGAGGATTTGTTGACGGGCACCTGGAGCACCAGTGGTGGCGGGATGCATGGAGAAGCGCCATGACATCCTGCGGAAAGCTTCACCCAGCCACAAAGAGAAGGATGGATGCCCCATGACCGAAGCTTACTGTGCAGCCGCAAGCCATTATGGGCTCTGGTTGGGTTGACCCTAGTAGTGACGCTGGCTGGACGGTACTACGAGAAGTAGACGAACGGTAGGATTGGATGGGTACGGCGGTGGCGTAAGAACTCTTTGGAAGACCTGTTTCATTCGTCCGTCTTCAAACACCATGAAGTGCGAAGACTTTAAAGGAGGGATGATTCTTGCGGGAAAGTGCATAAACCTCTGCAGAGTGTTATAACCTAATCGATTAGCCGTGTCCCGATTCACGGACATTTGAGCCTCTGGACCTTGGAAGTATTCGGATATCTCAACACTTAAAACTAATGAATTAGTTTGAGGGTTGATGACTTAATAATAATTTGGGAACGAGATATTGGTTGGCGGAACCATCTCAATAACTACCAACAATTTGTAGTAATTTGCAAATAAGTCCACTGTAGTAGGATAAAATTGGCTTTTCGCAAAATGATGAAACTTAGAGCTCCACAGCCAAAATGCATATAGTGTTAGTAACTTTATTATTGTTATTCTTCTTGACTTGCCACTTATTCCAAAACCTGACCTACATGGCTGCAACGTATTATGTTGCGTAGATATATTCGATCAGAGTGAGGCTACGCTCCGCGCTTGGCGATTGCCCTTTGGAGTCGGATGGACTCGCTTATCTTCGACGCTTCCGCAGCATTTTAGTTTATTTCTCATGAGTTGGCCTTGAGCGAATTTATTCCCTTGTAATAAAGACTCTATATGAGAATCGTTTAATGATATTCAGGTGTGATTGAACTTTGATTACTTTATCGATGTATTGTGAGTACCAAAGCATGATCTTGGGATGGTATGCATACGTAGATTTGACCGATTTTGGGTCAGGTCGCTTCTGAGATGGTATCGAGCACACGCTGACCGTGGGATCGTAACCCTAGGATCGGAAAGCCTTAAGCGAGACCATTTACTTTGAACCCCTTTTCATTCTATAATTCTTCCTGTTCAATTCTCGACTCTTCTCCCTTTGCAACATTCTAGATGGCCGTCGAGTTCAACCCGCTTTTGCTACGGAGTTCGCCAGCCGATGAGGCGATGCCCTTTGAAGAAAGCTGGTCCAGATGGTGAAGCAGCTGAAGATAGCTCTACCCTCGATCACCGGAAACCCACTAATGCACTTCCGATGACACCCGCTTCTGATTGAAGTGCATATCCCAGGGAGAACCTTTGGAGGACACACGGAGCCTATCAACTTTGAGTTCACCGAGTTCAACTGGATCATCGGAAGAGACGTGGCGATCTATCGAGCACTTGGACATCTCCGAGAGGAGTACAGGGCCGAGCTCGATCACTCGGATCTCGCCATGGTTTCTCGCAGGGCAAGGAATGGAGATATCATCCGAACCATCGAGGACGATTCCACTCTTTCTTACATCCAGGACTTGGAGTGTCTTCTCAGGAAACGGGAGATTCAGGCTCGCCGTAACTCGAAGACACACCGGAAGCTTTTGTTCCGCGAACTGGAACTGGAGGAGAAGGCACGCGCAGATTTCCTTGGCCATGAGGAAGAAATCACGGACTTCATGGAGATAGTCGACGACCTGAAGATGAAGCTTGCCGCGATTGAGGAAAAGATGGACTTGGGAGAGGACCTTTACCCGAGTGGAGATGAAGCACCCTTGTGAGCAATGATCAGGATTTGAAGGAGTACCATCAAGGAAACCCCAAGAGGAGGCGCCATCGATGAAGACTTTTAGTCGACCACCATGTTATCATTTATTTCTTTTTCGTCGATCAGTTAGGCGATGTTTTCCTTCGATTAGTCATGAGCTTTTGTAATCGAGTTTGAACCATGTTTGAGTGGAATGAATAAATGTTTGGTGTGTTATGATTGTGCATTCATATGGGTAGTGTATTTCTCATAGACCATTGTTCTATTCTAATTTTCACACCCACTCCAAAACACCAGATGCCTCCGAGACGTGACATCGGTTTCCGCGGAGCTCACCCAGCTGCTCCAGCAGAGAGAATGCATCGATGCAGCTTCGATCCGAACGAACAACACCGCCAACAATCCACCACCCCACCACCACCCACCGTGGACAACTTGACTCGATTTACGAGGTTGAATCCGCCAGTGTTCACTAGTAGTCCGAGCCGATTGTGGTGACGATAGCTCCGCAAGATCGGAAGAGAGCTAGTCACCGTTGGATGCACTGATGCTGAGAAGGTGCGCTTTGCCGCGCATCAATTGGATGGACCTGCAGCTTCTTGGTGGGAGAATTACACCGCCACTTTTCCCATGGGTGGCATCACTTGGGATCAATTCCAGCAAGCCTTTCGCACTGCTCATGTCTCATCTAGAGCCATGAGTCTGAAGAAGCGTGAGTTCCGCAACTTACGCCAGGGGAACCGTACTGTGGCACAGTACGTGGATGAATTCAGCAAGCTTGCTCGCTATGCCCCTGATGATGTGGCCACAGATGCCGCCAAACAGGAGAAGTTCCTTGAGGGACTCAATGATGAACTGAGCATGCAACTTATTGTGGCTACTTTCAACAACTACCGTGAGCTGGTAGACAAGGCCACCATCCCGGAAGGCAAGCAGCAGCAGATAGAAGCCGCAAGCGGAAGTACAGCCAGGGAAGCACAACTCAGAGCTCAGCAAGCCCCGCTATGCACCGTACTCGGGAGGGCACACCCATCATAACCATGGAGGTCACAACCATGGTGGAAATGGAAACAACCGCAGCCAGGACAACAAGTCGGCCATGGCAATGGCAATGGCAATGGTAATGGCAATCAGCACCGTTCTGCCCGGCTCAAGGATCTGAGCCACATCACCGCTTCAAGTGCCGAAGACAGGGCACTACGCCACCGACTGCCCGGAGGCCAAGCAGAGGAACGGGAATGGCAATGGAGGCTCAGCGAAGAAGCCCAATCCTTTCCCTCGTGCTCAAGTGAATCACATCGACGTGGAGAACGTCTATGATCAGCCGCAACAATCGTGGTTGGTAAGTTTTATTGAATTCACGCTCAGTTTTGGTTCTCTTTGATTCGGTGCAACGATTCATTCATATCAAGGGTAGTTGTGGATAAGTACGGATTACGCACTAGAACCCTTAGAAGCCCCCTCCGCGTCAGTTCCGCAGGAGGAGAAATGATGGCAGGTTTAAGTTGCCCTGCAACCCTCAACATCGGGAACCACAAATTTCCCGTGGAACTCATAGTGTTGGAAACTCAGACCTTGGATGTAATCCTAGGCATGGATTGGTTGTCAAAGTATGAAGGGAACATTGATCGTGCAAGAAGTCTATTCTGCTCACCACCCCGGAGCGTAAGAGGATCAAGTATGTAGCCAGCACAGAAGATGAAGAATCAGTACATTCCCTCACGGAGTTGTTCAGAGGAAGTGCCAGAGTGCAAGAATTTCCCGATGTGTTCCGGAGGAATTACCAGAATGCCACCGACGAGACATTGAGTTTCGATTGAGTTATTGCCGGCACAGCCCCAATATCCAAGAGACCTTATCGGATGCCACCGAATGAGTTGAAAGAGATCAAGGATCAAATAAATGAGTTATTGGAGAAAGGATATATTCGTCCAAGCTCATCACCTTGGGGAGCCCCAGTTCTTTTGGTAGAGAAGAAGGATGGAAGCTTGAGGATGGTTGTGGATTATCGTGCATTGAACGAAGTAACCATCAAGAACAAGTACCCTCTGCCGATGATCAATGACTTGTTTGATCAGCTTGTTGGAGCCAAGGTATTCTCTAAGATCGATCTTCGATCAGGGTATCATCAGTTGAAAATTCGTGAAAAGGATATACCCAAAACAGCTTTCACCACCAGGTATGGTTTATACGAGTATACCGTCATGTCATTTGGATTGACTAATGCTCCTGCATACTTCATGAATTTGATGAACAAGGTGTTCATGGAATATTTGGACAAGTTCGTCGTGGTGTTCATCGATGACATATTGATATTCTCCAAGAGCGAGGAAGAGCATAAGGAACATTTGCGCCTAGTTCGGAGAAACTTCGAGAACATCACCAGTATGCCAAATTCAGCAAATGTGAATTTTGGTTGAAGGAAGTTGGATTCCTCGGACATGTTATTTCAGGAGAAGGAATAGCAGTTGATCCCGCCAAGGTTGAATCACCACCGATTGGCGCCACCCACCTCGACCAAGGAGATCCGCAGTTTTCTCGGACTCGCAGGATATTATCGGAGGTTCATTGAGAACTTCTCGAAGATTGCCAAGCCCATGACTGAGTTGTTGAAGAAGGAAGCCAAGTATGTTTGGACCGAGGAATGTGAAGCCAGTTTTCAGGAATTGAAGAAACGGTTGGTCACAGCCCCAGTGTTGATATTGCGAGACATACACAAGGAATACCAGGTTTATTAGACGCTTCTCGTCAAGGACTCGGAGGAGTATTGATGCAGAAGGCAAGGTTGTAGCTTATGCCTCCGCATAGCTCTGGCCTCATGAGATGAATTATGCCACGCATGATTTGGAGTTAGCAGGTGTAGTGCATGCACTCAAGACTGGAGACATTTCCTCATCGAAATCGCTGTGATGTCTATACGGATCACAAGAGTCTGAAATATATCTTCACGCAGAAGGAATTGAACCTCGAGCAGAGGAGATGGCTAGAGTTGATAAAGGACTACGACATGATATTGCATTACCACCCGGTAAAGCCAATGTTGTAGCAGATGCTTTGAGCCGTAAGAGTTATGTGAACACTCTTACAGCAGGAGGATTACCCGAGAGTTAGTCGATGACCTCGAGACCTCCGATCGGAGATAGTTCCAAAGGATTTGTCGCAACTCGAAGTTCAGTCCACCTTGACCGAAAGGATTCGTGAAGCCCGTAAGTCGGACAAGGAATTGATGAGATTAAGCAAAAGATGGAGGAAGGAAAAGCTAAAGGATTCCGTAAGGATGAACATGGAACTATATGGTTTGAGGATCGATTATGTGCCCAATGATCCCGAGCTCAGAAGCTAATTCTTCAGAAGCTCATGATTCACCATACTCGATCCACCCCGCAACACCAAGATGTACCGGATTTGAAGCAAAGTTTCGTGGACGGTATGAAGAAGGACATTGCCGAGCACGTAGTCAGTATCGATGTTTGCCAACGTAAAGGCAGAACATCGAAGCCAGCAGGTTACTTCAACCTTTGCCGATTCCCGATTGGAAATGGGAGAAACTTGGTATGGATTTCATCACAGATTACCCAGACCCGCTCAGGTTATGATTCTATCCGGGTAGTAGTTGATCGTTTGACTAAGGTAGCTCACTTCATTCCGTGAAGACTACCTATACCAGTGCCAAGTTGGCCAAGATATACATGACCAGGATCGATGTCTGCATGGAGTTCCGAGGAAAATCGTGTCGATAGAGGAACGCAGTTTACCTCAAAGTTTTGGAAGCAATTGCATGAAACTTTGGGTACGAGGCTGGAATTCAAGACAGCTTTTCATCCGCAGATGGATGGACGGACCGAGAGAGTCAATCAGATTCGGAGGACATGTTGAGAGCTTGTGTGCTAGACTATGGGTCTAGCTGGGATGATAATTTGCCGTACCGAGTTCTCGTACAACAACAGTTATCAATCCAGTTTGAAGATGGCCCTTCAAGCTCATACGGAAGGAGGTGTAGAACACCATTGTTGTGGATAGTGTTGGAGATCGATCACTTTTCGGTTCCGATCTTATCAAGGATTCGAAGAGAAAGTCAAGCTGATTCGAGACCGGCTCAAGATAGCACAGATCCGACGATGTAAGAGTTATGCCGACAATGAAGCGCAAGGAGGTGACTTACGAAGTGGGAGACCGAGCATATCTTCGTGTGTCTCACTTCGTGGAATCAAGAGGTTTGGAGTCAAGGAAAGTTAGCACCCGATTCATTGGCCCCTACAAAATCCTCGAACGTCGTGGAGAAGTTGCATACAAGTTGGAATTGCCGGAAGGATTGTCCGGAGTTCATGATGTCTTCCACGTTTCTCAGCTGAAGAAGTGTCATGCCGACATGGCCGATGTTCCGTTGAGAGACACAGTGCCCCTAGAGGCCATACAGCTCGACAGTGATCTAACTTACAAAGAGAAACCCGTCCGCATTCTTGAGACTGCAAGCAGAGTCACCCGCAGCAAGGTTATCAAGTTTTGCAAGGTGCTGTGGAGTCACCACACCGAGGAAGAAGCCACCTGGGAACGCGAAGAAGATCTTCGTCGAGACCTTCCGCACCTATTTGCTAGCCAACCCGAATCTCGAGGGCGAGATTCATCTTAAGGTGGGTAGGTTTGTAACATCCCAAATTTCCTATTTGGAATGTTTTACAATTATAGCTAAGCATCCTATGCATCCTGTTTGAATTTGAATGCCATTTGAAGTTTCAGAGCTATTTGAGTTTGAATTTGAATTCCAAACTTTGGCATGTGGGAAACAATTCAAAAACTAAGCTCGATAAATACTTGTCAAAAGTATGAGAGGAGCAAACATGACACTCCAAAAATATCAGAGGAAACAATGCCAAAAGTTTTGGAATTCAAATCTGAATTTTATTTGAATTTGAAAAAATGGATTTTATAAAGTTTGGATTTTGTCTTTGGAAAAATGTTCAAATGAAAGGAATATTCCCTGATCATTTTGGTATATATATACCCTATATAAATTATTTATAGTTTAGGTTTTATTTTGTTTTGTTTTAATTAAAAAATAAAGAAAAAAAAACCCCAGGCGCCACCAGCCACCCCAGCCCAGCCAGCCCGCCTCACCCCTCACCCAGCCCCGGCCACTGAGCCGGCCCAGCCAGCCAGAGCCAGCCAAAGCAGCCCAGCTCACCCGGCGCCCCCTCGCGAAACCCCTGTGCTTGGTCGACCGCCCACTCCATCCCCCTCTCTCTCTCGCTGACTCGTGGGCCCCGCCCCGTCTTCTTCCCCCTCGCCCACGCCACGCCGCTCATGGAGATCCACCGGATCCCAAGGATCCGGATCCCCGACCACCCGATGCCCTTCCGAAGCATCCCCGAGGCCCGGCTATAAAAGCCAGAGCCCTCCGCACCCCATTTCCCCCCCTAGCGACGCCGGACCCCCTCTCCCTCTCCCTCCCGAGCTCACCGGAGCACCGAACCCCTCCCCGCCGCCAAAGTCGACGCCGACGCCACCCTGGTCCACCCCGACCTCCCAACACCACCGAACCCCTCCCGACCTCGTCTGCAGCTCGACGACGACTCATGGAGCTCGCCGACGTCCGGACGCCTCGAGCACTCTCGCCGCCGCCCGCCGAGTCCGTAAGCCCCCCCGACATCCCCCTCCACCGTTCGATCCTAGATCTAGGGTTAGGATTAGAAGCCCCCGAAGGGGTAGGTTTTAGTTATAAAACCGGCCGGCCCGATCGGTTTTTATTTTAGTTTAGGTTTTATTATTAGGCCGGTTCGTTAGTTTAAACCTAGGGCCCGTTTAGCCTATCTAACGCACAGGGCACAGTTTAGGCCCATTAGGCCTTTTTCTTTTTATTTTGATTTTCTGTTTTAGCCGAATTGTTTCAAATTTCAAAAATGTATATCTTTTATTCTGTTTAATATTTTTGAGTGATTCTTTTTTTTGTTGGATTGCAAATTTTATGTAGTTTCTGAAAAATATATATTTAGCTATGTTAAAATATTTAAAATGCTTTAATATTGTTTTAGTCAGAATAGCAAATCTACTATAACTTTAGTTAGAAAAATTATTTTTGCATGATTCTTTTTGCCATCACTTTATTTTGATATTGTCAAACCCTAGAAATTAATTTGGGTATTTTAGGATTAATAAATAATTAATTTTAGACAGAATCCTATTAATCCTAATTAATTGACTAGTTCTGTTTTCCTAATTAATTAATTAGTAAATTAATTTATTTTTAGCTTGTGATTAGTTATTCTAGGTTAGTTTCATGTCACTCCATTAGATGAACTTTTATTTATAATTAATAAAAGTTTTAAATTAATTTTCTTAATAGAAATTGGATTAGGCCTAAAAGAGTTTTATAATAGCTTTTTAATTAATTCTTTTTGCTCCTAGTTATTTAGTGAATCCTTTACTGTTAAGTTAACCTAAAACCATGATTAGGTTATACTAAGGAATTTGTGTTATATAAAAACTATTTTTGCTATTGTTTGGTGTAGGGAAAAACTTTGAATTGGTTTCTTTGAGTTTTCTTTTGGATTTGGTTTTGATTGTTTTGTTGTGCTATGTTACCATTGTTATCTTGTGTGATCCTCTTGCTTTGTGCTTATTGTGTTATTGTTTGTCTCGGTAGAGTTTCCGGAGTGCGAAGCTTGCTACTACGACTCTTTAGCTTACGAGGATCATCAGCAAGGCAAGTTTTGATCATGTTATTTCTATACCTATGTTTTTGTGCATTAGTAGTTGTCACCACCCCACCATTGCATGCAGTAGTGAAATCTTGAAGTCATTAAACTTGAGTAGTATCATGTGGTAGGATGAACCAATCCCTTGTTACCATGACCCCGGACGTAGTAGTTATTTTGCTATGCTCAGAGACGGATTTGGGATGAGTGAAATTCATAAGCAAGATGTGAGAGTCAATGATGATGACAACCCATGGACTACAATGATCAAGATGGACTTCGGAAAAACACTACTGGGTGGAGAACGGTTGACGGGCACCCTGGAGCACCCAGTGGTGGCCGGGATGCATGGAGAAGCGCCATGACATCCTGCGAAAGCTTCACCCAGCCACAAAGAGAAGGATGGATGCCCCATGACCGAAGCTTACATGTGCAGCCGCAAGCCATTATGGGCTCGCTGGGTTGACCCTAGTAGTGACGCTGGCTGGACGGTACTACGAGAAGTAGACGAACGGTAGGATTGGATGGGTACGGCGGTGGCGGAAGAACTCTTTGGAAGACCCTGTTTCATTCGTCCGCCTTCAAACACCATGAAGTGCGAAGACTTTAAAAGGAGGGAATGATTCTTGCGGGAAAGTCGCAAACCTCTGCAGAGTGTTATAACCTAATCGATTAGCCGTGTCCCGATTACGGACATTTGAGCCTCGGACCTTGGAAGTATTCGGATATCTCAACACTTAAAACTAATGAATTAGTTTGAGGGTTGATGACTTAATAATAATTTGGGAACGAGATATTGGTTGGCGGAACCATCTCAATAACTACCAACAATTTGTAGTAATTTGCAAATAAGTCCACCGTAGTAGGATAAAATTGGCTTTTCGCAAAATGATGAAACTTAGAGCTCCACACCAAAATGCATATAGTGTTAGTAACTTTATTATTGTTATTCTTCTTGACTTGCCGACTTATTCCAAAAGCTGACCTACATGGCTGCAACGTATTATGTTGCGTAGATATATTCGATCGAGGTGAGGCTACGCTCCGCGCTTGGCGATTGCCCTTTGAGTCGGATGGACTCGCTTATCTTCGACGCTCCGCAGCATTTTAGTTTATTTCTCATGAGTTGGCCTTGAGCGAATTTATTCCCTTGTAATAAAGACTCTATATGAGAATCGTTTAATGATATTCAGGTGTGATTGAACTTTGATTACTTTATCGATGTAATCGTGAGTACCAAAGATGATCTTGGGATGGTATGCATACGTAGATTTGACCGATTTTGGGTCAGGTCGCTACAGCTTCATCCAATAATATCAACGAATCAAAGTATGACATGCTGGTAAGAAGTATGACTATTATCGCCCACAACTCTTTGTGTTCTACTCGTGCATATAACATCTACGCATAGACCTGGCTCGGATGCCACTATTGGGGGACGCAGTATTTCAAAAAAAATCCTACGATCGTGCAAGACCTATCTAGGAGATGCATAGCAACGAGCAGGGAGAGTGTGTCCACGTACACTCATAGAACTAAAGCGGAAGCATTAAGTAATGCGGTTGATGTAGTCGAACATCTTCGCGATCCAACCGATCAAGTACCGAACGCACGTCACCTCCGCGATGCACACACGTTCAGCTCGGTGACGTCCCACGACCTCTAGATCCAGCTGAGGCCGAGGGAGAGTTTCGTCAGCACGACGGCGTGGTGACGGTGATGATGAAGTTACTGATGCAGGGCTTTGCCTAAGCACTACGACAATATGACCGAGGTGGAAATCTGTGGAGCGGGGCACCGCACAAGGCTAAGAATCAGCTTGTGTGTCTATGGGGTGCCCCTGCCCCCGTATATAAAGGAGCAAGGGGGAGGCCGGCTGGCCCTCATAGGGCGAGCCCAAGGGGGGCAATCCGACTCCAAGTAGGAGTTGGATCCCCCCTTTCCTAGTCCAACTAGGAGAAGAAGGAAGGAGAGGGGAAAGAGAAGGAAGGAGGGGGCACCGCCCCTCCCCCTAGTCCAATTCGTACTAGGCCCATGGGAGGGCATGTGGCCAGCCCTTGGATGCCCCCCTCTCTCTCCCCTAGGCCCAATAATGCCCATTACTTGTCATGTGGTTCCGATAACCCTTCCGGCACTCCGATATTTATCCGGTGACCCCCGGAACTCATCCGGTGACCCTCGAAACTCATCCGGTGTTCGAATAACATCGTCCAATATATCATTCTTTATGTCTCGACCATTTCGAGACTCCTCATCATGTCCGTGATCACATCTGGGACTCAGAACTATTTTCAGTACATCAAATCACATAACTCATAATACATATCGTCGTTGAACGTTAAGCGTGCGGACCCTACGGGTTCGAGAACTATGTAGACATGACCGAGAATCATCTCCGGTCTATAACCAATAGCGGAACCTGGATGCTCATATTGGTTCCTACATATTCTATGAAGATCTTTATCAGTCAAACCGCACAACAACATACGCTGTTCCCTTTGTCATCGGTATGTTACTTGCCCAAGATTCGATCGTCGGTATCATCATACCTAGTTCAATCTCGTTACCGGCAAGTCTCTTTACTCATTCTGTAATGCGTCATCCCCCAACTAACTCATTAGTCACGTTGCTTGCAAGGATTATAGTGATGTGCATTACCGAGAGGGCCCAGAGATACCTCTCCGACAATCGGAGTGACAAATCCTAATCTCGATCTATGCCAATGATACGTCTCCAACGTATCTATAATTTTTGATTGCTCCATGCTACTTTATCTACTGTTTTAGGCAATATTGGGCTTTATTATCCACTTTTATATTATTTTTTGGACTAACCTATTAACTGGAGGCCCAGCCCAGATTTGCTGTTTTATGCCTATTTCAGTGTTTCGAGGAAAAGGAATATCAGACAGAGTCAAAACGGAACGAAATCAACTGGAGAAGTTATTTTTGGAAGGAAACCCACCTGATGGACTTGGACCCCACGACAGAAGATACAGGAGGTGCTCACGAGGGTGGGGGCGCACCCTCCCCCCTGGGCGCGCCCCCTGCCTCGTGGGGCCCCCGTAGCTCCACCGACGTACTCCTTTCACCCATATATACCGTCGTACCCTAAAACTTCAAGAACAGAAGATAGATCGGGAGTTCCGTCGCCGCAAGCCTCTAGATCCACGAAAAACCAATCGGGACCCCTTTCCAGTACCCTGCCGGAGGGGGGATCCATCTCCGGTGGCCATCTTCATCATCCCGGCACTCTCCATGACGAGGAGGGAGTAGTTCACCCTCGGGGCTGAGGGTATGTACCAGTATCTATGTGTTTGATCTCTCTCTCGTGTTCCAATCTATGGCACGATCTTGATGTATCCCGAGCTTTGCTATTGTAGTTGGATCTTATGATCTTTCTCCCCCTCTACTCTCTTGTGATGAATTGAGTTTCCCCTTTGAAGTTATCTTATCGGATTGAGTCTTTTATGAGAACACTTGATGTATGTCTTGGTGATCAACTTGCGGGTTTCGTGACATTGGGAACCTATGCATAGGGGTTGGCACACGTTCTTGATTCTCCGGTGGAAACTTTGGGGCACTCTTTGAAGTACTTTTATGTTGGTTGGATAAATCTGAGATTGTGTGATGCATATCGTACAATCATGCCCACGGATACTTGAGGTGACAATGGAGTATCTAGGTGACATTAGGGTTTTGGCTGATTTGTGTCTTAAGGTGTTATTCTAGTACAAACTCTTTTATAGATTGATCCAAAAGAATAGCTTTGAGGTGGTTTCGTACCCTACCATAATCTCTGCATTTGTTCTCCGCTATTAGTGGCTTTGGAGTGACTCTTTTTTGCATGTTGAGGGATTGTTATATTATCTATCTATGTTATTATTGTTGAGAGAACTTGCACTACTGAAAGTATGAACCCTAGGCCTTGTTTCCTATCGTTGCAATACCGTTTACGCTCACGTTTACCACTAGTTATCTTGCTGTTTTTATATTTTCAGTTTACAAAAACCTATATCTACCATCCATATTGCACTTGTATCACCATCTCTTCGCCGAACTAGTGCACCTATACGATTTGCTATTGTATTGGGTGTGTTGGGGACACAAGAGACTTTTTGTTATTTGGTTGCAGGGTTGTTTGAGAGAGACCATCTTCCTCCTACGCCTCTTGCGGATTGATAAACCTTAGGTCATCCACTTGAGGGAAATTTGCTACTGTCCTACAAACCTATGCACTTGCAGGCCCAACAACGTCTACAAGAAGAAGGTTGCGTAGTAGACATCAAGCTCTTTTCTGGCGCCGTTGCCGGGGAGGCTAGGTAAGTGAAGGTATATCTTTAGATCTTGCAATCTAATCTTTTTGTTTCTTGTTTTAACACTAGTCTAGTTTATAAAAGAAAACTACAAAAAAATGGAATTGAGTTTGTCTCATACGCTTCACATTTTTAATATCTTTCGTGAGTATGATGGAAAGGAAAATTGTGCCAAAGTGTTAGAAGAAGAATGCATTAAATTGTTTGGCATAAAATATGTGAATGATGAGCATGATTGCAATGTTGTTACTATGAATTCCTTGAATGTCCATGATGCTAATGATATGCAAAGCCACAAGCTTGGGGAAGCTATGTTTGATGAAGATGATATTTTTTGTCCCCCAAGCTTTGATGAGCAAATTTACTATGATGAAAGCATGCCTCCTATCTATGATGATTATTGTGATGACACGTATGCTTTAAAGAATAATTATAACCATGAAACTTGTCATCTTGATCTTAATTTTCAATCACATGATAGTTATTTTGTTGAGTTTGCTTCCACTACTATTCATGAGAAGAATTTTGCTTATGAGGAGAGTAGTAAATTTTCTATGCTTGTAGATCATGAAAAGAATGCTTTAGGTGCTGGTTATATTGTTGAATTCATTCATGATGCTACTGAAAATTATTATGAGGGAGGAACATATGCTTGTAGGAATCGCAATAATGTCAAGTTTCCCCTCCATGTGCTTAAATTCTTGAAGCTATGCTTGTGTTACCTTCCTATGCTAGTTGATTATCGTTCCCATTAGTTGTTTGCTCACAAAATCCCTATGCATAGGAAGTGGGTTAGACTTAAAAGTGCTAGTCATATTCTTCATGATGCTCTCTTTATGTTTCAATTCTTATCTCTTATGTGAGCATCATTGAAATCATCATGCCTAGCTAGGGCCGTTAAACGATAGCGCTGGTTGGGAGGCAACCCAATTTTATTTTAGTTTCTTACTTTTTGGTTCTGTTTAGTAATAAATAATCCATCTAGCCTCTCGTTAGATGTGGTTTATGTTTTAATTAGTGTTTGTGCCAAGTAGAACCTTTGGGAAGACTCGGGTGAAGTATTTATGATCATGCTGTAGAACACAGAAAGTTTAGCGCTCACGAAATTAGCTAGAACGTTTTACTAGAGAGTGCTATTTAGTTGATTATTTTTGCAGATGATTACTAGAAAAATTCCTCAGATCCAACAGTTTATTTTAGAATTTTAGGAGTTCCAGAAGTTTACGTTAGTTACCGATTACTACAGACTGTTCTGTTTTTGACAGATTCTGTTTTCATTGTGTTGTTTGCTTATTTTGATGAATCTATGGCTAGTAAAATAGGTTATAAACCATAGAGAAGTTGGAATACAGTAGGTTTAACACCAATATAAATAAAGAATGTGTTCATTATAGTACCTTGAAGTGGTGTTTTGTTTTCTTTCGCTAACGGAGCTTACGAGTTTTCTGTTAAGTTTTGTGTGGTTGAAGTTTTCAAGTTTTGGGTAAAGATTCGATGGACTATGGAATAAGGAGTGGAAAGAGACTAAGCTTGGGGATTCCCAAGGCACCCCAAGGTAATATTCAAGGATAACCAAGAGCCTAAGCTTGGGGATGCCCCAGATGGCATCCCCTCTTTCATCTTCGTTCATCGGTAACTTTACTTGGAGCTATATTTTTATTCACCACATGATATGTGTTTTTCTTGGAGTGTCTTGTATTATTTGAGTCTTTGCTTGTTAGTTTACCACAATCATCCTTGCTGTACACACCTTTTGTGAGAGCCATACATGATTTGAAATTTGTTAGAATACTCTATGTGCTTCACTTATATCTTTTGAGCTTGATAGTTTTGCTCTAGTACTTCACTTAGATCTTTTAGAGCACCGTGGTGGATTTGTTTTAAAGAAACTTGATCTCTCATGCTTCACTTATATCATTTTGAGAGTCGTTAATAGCATGGTAATTTGCTTAATGTTAATATACTTGGTGTTCAAGATATGTGAAACTTTCTTTTGAGTGAATTGAGTACTAAGATAAATTTAATGCTTAATAATTGTTTTGAGATATGGAGGTAATAATATCAAAGTCGTGCTAGTTGATAATTGTGAATTTGAGAAATACTTGTGTTGAAGTTTGCAAGTCCCGTATCATGCACGTATGGGTAAAGTTGTGTAACAAATTTGAAACATGAAGTGTACCTGGCTTGTGCATCCTTATGAGTGGCGGTCGGGGACGAGCGATGGTCTTTTCCTACCAATCTATCCCCCTAGGAGCATGCGCGTAGCACTTGATTTTTGATGACTTCTAAATTTTTGCAATAAGTATATGAGTTCTTTTGACTAATGTTGAGTCCATGTATTATACGCACTTTTACCTTTCCGCCTTTGCTAGCCTCTTCGGTACCGTGCATTGCCCTTTCTCACCTCGAGAGTTGGTGCAAACTTTGCCGGTGCATCCAAACCCCGTGATATGATACGCTCTTCCACACATAAACCTCCTTATATCTTCCTCAAAACAGCCACCATACCTACCTATTATGGCATTTCCATAGCCATTCCGAGATATATTGCCATGCAACTTTCCACCGTTCCGTTCATCATCATCATGACATACTTTACTTTTGTCATATTGCCATTGCATGATCATGTAGTTGACATCGTATTTGTGGCAAAACCACCATGCATTATTTTTCATACATGTCACTCTTGATTCATTTCACCATCCCGGTACACCGCCGGAGGCATTCATATAGAGTCATATCTTGTTCTAGTTTCGAGTTGTAATCCTTATGTTGTAATCAATAGAAGTGTGATGATCCTCATTATTAGAGAATTGCCCAAAAAAAAGAGAGAAAGGCAAAAAAAAGAGAAAGGCCAAAAAAAAGAAAGGCCCAAAAAAATAAAAAATAATAATAAATAAAAAGGGCAATGCTACTATCTCTTTCCCACACTTGTGCTTCAAAGTAGCACCTTGTTCTTCATGTAGTGAGTCTCATATATTGTGCTTCAAAGTAGCACCAAGTTTTTCATATAGTGAGTCTCATAAGTTGTCTTTTTCATACTAGTGGAAATTTTTCATTATAGAACTTGGCTTGTATATTCCTACGATGGGCTTCCTCAAATGCCCTAGGTCTTCATGAGCAAGCAAAGTTGGATGCACACCCACTAGTTTTCTTTTGTTGAGCATTCATAGCTCTAGTGCATCCGTTGCATGGCAATCCCTACTCCTCATGTTGACATCAATTGATGGGCACCTCCATAGCCCGTTGATTAGCCTCGTCAATGTTAGACTTTCTCCTTTTTTGTCTTCTCCACACAATCCCCATCATCATATTCTATTCCACCCATGTATTGCGTGAAGGTTGAAAAAGTTTGAGATTATTTAAGTATGAAACAATTGCTTGGCTTGTCATTGGGGGTATAGAAGTTGGGAACATCTTTGTGTGACGAAAATGAAGCATAGCCTAACTATATGATTTTGTAGGGATGAACTTTCTTTTGCCATGCTATTTTGAGAAGACATGATTGCTTTGATTAGTATGCTTGAAGTATTATTAGTTTTATGTCAATATGAACTTTTGTCTTGAATCTTTCGGATCTGAATATTCATAATATCACAAGTAAGAAGAACTACATTGAAATTATGCCAAGTATCACTCCGCATCAGCCAACTCAACAAACACCACCGGAGACACCTGTAGATCATCTTTATAATTACCCAGTTACGTTGTGATGTTTGATAGCACACTAAGTGTTCCTCCGGTATTCGGGAGTTGCATAATCTCATATATAGTCATAGGAACATGTATAAGTCATGAAGAAAAGCAATAGCAACAAACTAAACGATCATAGTGCTAAGCTAACGGATGGGTCTTGTCAATCACATCATTCTCTAATGATGTGATCCCGTTCATCAAATGACATCTCACGTCTACGGATAGGAAACTTAACCATCTTTGATTAACGGGCTAGTCAAGTAGAGGCATACTAGTGACACTGTGTTTGTCTATTTATTCACACATGTACTATGTTTCTGGTTAATACAATTCTAGCATGAATAATAAACATTTATCATGATATAAGGAAATATAAATTACAACTTTATTATTGCCTCTAGGGCATATTTCCTTCAAAACCACCTCACCGCACTAAGCTGGACGGACGACGCTATTGTGTAGTACTAGTACATTTACGCGTCCTTTGGTTCAACGGACTTCCTGGATGCAAATAAGGCAGTTGTCTCGGCTTGCAGGCGGCACATGCGAATGACTTACCGTGGTCTCCTTCAATGGTGTTCTCCGTCGAACGCACTTCACCAAACCACAACGTTCGAGATATCGTCCACGTCACCGCAATGGGGAAGGAAGTCAAATAGTTACTACCTCCACTTTTTTGTACACAAGGCCAGTATATCAAAATTACAATTTGCAGAAGGCCACTAACACTAATTGAGGCAAAATTGATGGGGTTTGCCTCGTACTAGCAACCAAGGACATTAATATACCCTTGCATGCATGTGGAAGTGAGAAGGTTGGTTTGCATGGCGCTGCATTAATCAAGAGATGAGGAGTGAGATGGTTAGCTCTTTGGGGTTTGGAGAATAAAGTATGCATTAATTGACATGTCAAACGAGGATTTGTATCGATTAATCCCGCGAAGGAAAACCCCGCCTTTCTTTTTTTTTTACACTAGTACTCCTACGTACGTACTTGTATCCTGTTTGGGTATAGGCCTTGCATTGCTATACTTCGCCACACATTTTTGCCAAGATTGCCTAAAGTCTTCAAAATGAAAAGGAGGTACACTTGCGCATGGCTGTCGCGGTCGCACCGCACCCTCACACAGTCGCTCCTGAACGTCGTGGTCGCACCGCACCCTCACACAGTCGCTCCTGCATGCCGCAAACCCAACCAAGGGAACGCACCCTCACTGACACGTGCTACTGCATGTGATCAAACCAAACTCAGGCATCCTACCGCTGACACATAATTTTCGTTCATATAGTATGTTTATCCAACGGCATGTTGGGGAAGATCCGTACAGCTCGTGCAGTGGTCTGTTGGGGAAGAAGAAGAGGTGATGAAGAAGGGTTAGGAGACGTAGGATATTCATCCAACCGCCTGAAATGGTCGACTGACCCAAATGATGAAAGTCAGGCGACTTGCATAAATATATGTTTTTACACAGCAAAAGATCCCTAAAAACAACAACATTAAGAAAAACTATCACTACTCGTGGAACAAGACGGCCTCGTCGTCTTTGGCTACCAGCGCGAACCAGCCGTAGCTCCCGACGTGTGTCTCCACACCGTGGTTGTCCTCGGCCTCTAGCTACTCGTTCACGCGGAGTGCGGGCGCTCTGCACGGACGAGAGCACCGCCTGGTTCATGTCCAGGACGTCCAGTTCCACCTGCAGGAGGGCCGCGATGGCAGTGGCATCCGCGTGCTGCGCGTCGAGTTGAGCCTCTGCCGCCCGGTTCAAGTCCAGGACGTTCTGTTCCGCCTGCAGGAAGGCCTCGATGGCAGCGGCATCCGCGCGCTCTGCGTCAAGTTGACCCTCCACCACCCGTTCACATCCACGACATCCGGTTCCGCCTGCAGGAGTGCCTCGATGGCAGCGGCATGCGCGCTCTCCGCGTCGATTGAGCCTCCACCTCTCAGTCCTCCTTTAGTATCGCCAGGTTGAACCGCTGGTCCGCCTACACCATGGGGGACCTGAAAGCCGACACGAAGTCGACGTCCATTGTCTCATACGCATCAGGGCCTTCTGCGCCGCGACCTCCACCATGAACATCGATCGACTCCCTCCTCCTCATAGCTTGGCTCCAGAGAACTCGGGGATTGTCCCGCCGCAAAGCGAGCTTGGGAACGGAGGTTTGTGGCACCGACCATCGCCATGACTTCTGCTGGGCACTCCGGCGTTAGCATCTTGTAGTACGTGATCTTGCGGCACACCATGGCTTTCTGGCGAACTAGGGGACACTTGATGCGGGCTAGGGGATCAAAAGGTGGGGGAATGGGCTGGAGAGGAGGTGTGGTTTTGGCGATGGTGGCGAGGCCGAGCAGCGAAGGTTCCGTGTGAATAGTGGTTCCAGTGACGACCGGTCAATCGGTTTTGACTGTACATTGCTCTTGTCACGTTTGCGTTGCACCCCGGCACGCTGGACCCTCCATGTTGCTCACCGAATGGAACATGCTTTGTCTTGCGTTTTCACTCGCTTGTGGGACCACAGTTGAGAGCAAACCGACGCCCCCCCTCCCCTGCCCGCGTCATCTATACTACTACTCCCTCCGTTTGATGCAGAGTAAATAAAAACATCACAACGGCCAAGGACGCCCGCTCTAAAATCAGAGCGGCGAAGGAGGAGCTGCGTTAAGCCGGGGATATTGCGGCTGGGAAGCCCTTTTTGTTGCGGACGAAGTTCGGAGATCCTAAGTATGCCCCTCTTGATCAACTATGAAGTTCTGCAGACACATACGTGGATTTGGCAGCGAGTGCTGCTGATGCGGCCGAGTAATTCAAAGATCAAAAAGATCGTGAAGTGGAAAAGCTGTTCTGGTCATAGTTCAATGTTCCAGTGCGTCCGCTGCTGTTGAATGAGCGAATGGCCGAGTGGGCCGAGCTCCATAGGTTGTCCGGGCTTGCCATGAGGTTTGTTGTGGATCATCTGTGGCCAGAAGGGCCAAGGCCGAATATTTATTTTAGTTTAGTGCAAAAGTTCCTTGGTGCCGTGCCGCGCGTCGACGCTATAAAGAGGTCGGCGTGCATAGGGGGTGCGCGGATGGATCTTGCCCGTGTCAAGACATACTGGGAAGAGATGGAGGCTGAGTGCTACTTTGAAGAAGTCCTTGAAGGCGCTCGTTTAATAGAGGCTCAGTGCTCGAAGAATATTATGTTCTAGTGACATGTATTCCCATTGTATGAACAATGTTTATTAAATTATAAAGGTTGCGTTTATACTTTTGCCTGAAAGTATTATGATGCCTCTTGTGCGGCCGTTTATGTTTATATGTATATAACCTGAAAGTTTGCAGTCGTCGGCTTCAGCCCCCACGCATATAATGCGGGGGTGTTCGCAAAAAACGCATATTCACACTTGATCCAACGTCTTGGTCCATTAAGGAGGTGATAGCGCAGCGAACGAGGCAATCGGACTATATTGCTTTAACACTTTCACTTAGCCATAGGAGTTTGACGGTGGGACTACTATATAGCCCCTGGTGCCTCAGCGCTCGTCTGAATAAGGGGCACGTACATACATGACCGGGAAATGGCCCTTCATTAATGTGGAGGAATCCCGAAGATTCCGCTAAGTCATCGAGTGGTTGAACAGTCTCGTGCTTTATCATGACAGACAGTTTTCGGGTTTCTCCACTGAGGTGCTCATCCGGATGAACCAGGGCACAATCGCAGTAGTTCTCCCGGTGCCACCTTGGCCGATAGAGCAGGACGTAAGGTAGCAAAACACGGGAGCCGGGCAAACCCAACATTTGACCAAAGACATGATTCGGAGCTGATGCATAGAAGGCCAAACTCGCGACACCGAACACTCCCTAAGGTATTCGGTCTTTATAACATATGCCGGGCTGAGCAATGCTCTTGATAATGAACCCCGAGTGTCCAGGTACATGCAATGTTCTGACGTGGCGAAATACCAATAACGCCAACATCCTTCCCGGTTGTACTGAGTATCCGGAGGATGTGAACAACAAGATATAGTAAAAAAGGTTTACATAGGGTCTTAATCTAAAAAGAAACCTTTGAGCAGGTCCCTACTGCACGTCTGCGCCTCTGTCTCCGTTGTGCCGTATCCTGGAAGGGTGTAGCACGATTATCATCTGTAAAAGAGAAGAACTTAGGTGAAAGTTGTCGTGCGAAAAATTGGTTGTTCTCAGTAAATCATTAAAATTCAAGATAAGTAAAGTTGAGCTGAACTAGCCCTGTTTACACGCGGGAAGCCCCTGGTACCGTCTATGGGGGTATAACCATCAAACCGATCTCGGGTTTATCCAAGCTGTTATAGCTAGTAATGCACCGGACTCGTCTAGCTGTTTCTGTGGTCTTGAGGACCGATCATTTATTCTGGTTGGAGGGGCGGTTTAGTGTTCGGCTGTTAAAGCCGTCGCACATTCTTCCGCGCGTAAGGAACGTTCAATATTTCTGCTAATTGTGATGATGCCACGTGAATCGGGCATCTTAAGCTTGAGAGAAGCGTAATGCGGTACTGCATTAAAACGAGCAAAAGCTACTCTTCCGAGTAGTGCTTGATAGCCACTTCAGAATGGAGCGATGTCGAAGGTTAACTTTTCGCTTCGGAAGTTGTCGGGAGAACCGAATACAACCTCTAGTATTAGAGAGCCCATGTTGCGGGCCTCTGGGCCTGGTATTACTCCCTTGAAGGTAGTATTACTGTGGCTGATTTTTGTCTGGTCTATCCCCATTTTGCGGACTGTGTCCTGATATATCAGGTTAAGACTACTGCGGCCATCCATAAGGACTCGTGTGAGATGGTATCCGTTTATTATTGGGTCTAACATCAAGGCAGCCAATCCTCCGTGCCGGATACTTGTCAGGTGATCCCTGCGATCAAAAGTGATCGGGCAGGCCAACCAGGGGTTGAACTTAGGGGTTACGGGCTCTACGGCGCGTGTGTCTCGGAGTGCATGTTTGCTTCTCTTCTTCGTCACGTGGATCATTTTCACTGTCTTGACCTCTGGTGGGAATTTTTTCTGTCCCCCAGTGCTTTGTTGGCGAGGCTTGTCCTCGTCTTCACTTGGTGTCTCCCTCCCCTTGTGTTCGGCGTTTAGCTTACCGGCCTGCTTGAAGACCCAACATTCTCTGTGGGTGTGATTTGCAGGTTTATTGGGGGTGCCATGAATCTGATATAGTTTGTCTAGAATCTTGTTTAGGCTGGACGGTCCATCTCTACTGCCTTTGAAAGGCTTTTTCCGCTGACCCGGTCGAGAGCCCCTGAATCCGGCGTTTACCGCCGTGTTATCTGGGTTGTCTTCTTTATTTCAACGCTTGCTTTTACTACATCGTGGTTTTCCATTGCCATCCCTGACTTCGGATGTGCCTAGGTCGCTGGTGCTACTACGGGCTAGCCAGCTATCTTCGCCCACGCAAAAGCGAGTCATGAGGCTTGTCAGGGCTGCCATTGTTCTCGGTTTTTCTTGGCCGAGGTGTCTGGCAAGCCATTCGTCTCGAACGCTGTGTTTGAAAGCTGCTAAGGCTTCGGCGACTGGGCAGTCAACAATTTGGTTCTTCTTAGTGAGAAATCTGTTCCAAAGCTGTCGGGCTGACTCTCCGGGCTGATGAATTAAATGACTTAAATCGTCTGCATCCGGAGGTCGGACATAGGTCCCTTGAAAATTAGCCCGAAAAGCATCGTCAAGCTCCTCGCAACTTCGAATTGAGTTTTCGGGGAGGCTTTTCAGCCAGTGCCGAGCTGGTCCTTTCAGCTTGAGGGGCAAGTACTTGATGGCGTGGAGATCGTCTCCGCGAGCCATATTGATATGGAGGATAAAGTCCTCAATCCAGACCCCAGGGTCTGTGGTTCCGTCGTACGCCTCTATGTTCACGGGTTTGAATCCTTCTGGAAATTCATGGTCCAGCACCTCATCGGTGAAACATAGGGGGTGTGCAGCACCCCTGTATTTGGATGTGTCATGGTGTTCTGACGGTTGTAGTGTTCGGTTTTGGTTGTGCGCTGGAGCGCGTTTCCTTGATCCCTAGATGGATCTGGTCACTCCGGTCTTCTGATGCAAGTCCTCACGTGAATTGTGTGCTGACTTATGTGCGGCCTTGTTAGACGCTCTATCGCGGCACGAGGTGGTCGATCCGACCGCTCGGCCGTTTTATTTTTTGGCTGTGTGGGCTCTAAGGCGTCGTCATCAAATTTAGGCAACAGTTTGCGCTTTGGATAGCTCTTTGTGTGGTAACTACCACCATACTTTTCTTCGTTGTCGAGCACTTTGTTCCATCTACTGTTGAGCGTATTCTGAGCGGCTTAAGCCTTTGCTTCTGCTTTTTCAAGCTTCTCGCGGTGGCAATAAGCCTTCTGCGAAGGTTCTCTTGCTCCAAGTGCCTTTCCGGGATGGTGTGTGCATCTTCGTCCGGATTGTTTTCCTCTCCGGAGGGAGGTTGATGAGCTTTATCCTCGGCGTCTCCGTGTTTGGACAGCGGATCCGTACTATGTTCGTTGTTTGCTGGTTCATCCTGCTCTATCGCTGGGTCAATGTGGTCGCCGTTTCCTCTGGAGTCGACTGGGGTGTTATTTTCTCTTGCGTTGTTATCGCTGTTTTTGCCGAGGCGGGATTTGGAGCGGCGCCTACGCCGACGCTTTGTTTGCTTCTCGACGGAGCTATCCTTCGCTGCATCCTTCCGTTCCTCGTCATTGTTTTCTTTGGGTGTATGCACCATGTATATGTCATGTGATGAAGTGGCTGTCCAGCGCCCTATGGGCGATGATTCCTGTTCCTCTCCTGCATCGTCGTCCATGCTGTCGATGTCTTCGGAGTCGAAATCGAGCATGTCGGTTAAATCATCGACAGTGGCAACTAAGTGGTTGGTGGGTGGGGAGCGAATTTCTTCGTCGTTCGCATCCCATTCTAGCCGGACATAGTTCGTCCAAGGTTATCCTGACAGGGAGAGAGACCTTAATGAATTTAGCACATCGCCAAAAGGCGAGTGCTGAAAGATATCCGCGGAGGTAAACTCCATGATCGGTGCCCAATTAGATTCGATGGGCGCGGACACAAGCGGCTCGGAGTCTGTGGCTGGGGACGAATCCAACAGTTCGGCAACACGGGTCTTGTAGGAGGTAAGGTCGGTATTCAGCGTTATCGCTACTGAGTGTGCAGCCTCCATGGCGGGGTCCATCCACTTGTCAACAGATGGCACAATTTGTTCCGGATTGAGTGCCGGAGTAGTTGCAGGTGTGACCTCCCGAACACAGTCCGACGGTAGAGCTAAATCATGCTCGTCGTGATTGTGCAGCGCACCTGACATGGGCTCGAATCCGTCGAAGATCAAGTCTCCATGGATGTCGGCAGTATAGTTCAAGTTTCCAAACCTGACCTGACGGCCAGGGGCGTAGCTATCGATCTGCTCCAGATGGCCAAGCGAGTTAGCCCGCAGTACGAAGCCACCGAATACGAAGATCTGTCCGGGGAGGAAAACCTCACCCTGGATCGCATCGTTGTCATTGAGTTGTCCGATGATCGAATGAGCCATCAAGCCTTACGGTGACGGCTCAGTGGAACTCCCAATGAAAGCACCAATGTCGGTGTCAAAACCGGCAGATCTCGGGTAGGGGGTCCCGAACTATGCGTCTAAGGCGGATGGTAATAGGAGGCGGGGGACACACTGTTGACCCAGGTTCGGGCCCTCTCGACGGAGGTAATGCCCTACTTCCTGCTTGATTGATCTTGATGATATGAGTATTACAAGAGTTGATCTACCACGAGATCGTAGAGGCTAAACCCTAGAAGCTAGTCTATGGTATGATTGTTGTTTTTCTACGGACTAAACCCTCCGGTTTATATAGACACCGAAGGGGGCTAGGGTTACACAGAGTCAGTTACAAGGGAGGAGATCTACATATCCGTATCACCAAGCTTGCCTTCCACGCCAAGGAGAGTCCCATCTGGACACGGGACGAAGTCTTCAATCTTGTATCTTCATAGTCCAACAGTCCGGCCGAAGGATATAGTCCGGTTGTCCGAGGACCTCCTAATCCGGGACTCCTTCAAAAGGAGCTTCCAATGATATAATTTTCACATTATACATCTCATGTACTATTAATCTTGTCAATAGTCAAAGGCGGTTTTGAAAAACACAGTAGAGCATAGTTAATAATGTAGTCGGCTGTTGGCTATAAAGAGATGCCACCTCACTTAGAGCCATCATAAAAAATACTCATATAAGAATTTAATATTTGCATGGTTAAGTAATAGGTTGGCTCTTAGAATGGCTATTAGGTTGGCTCTAAGAATTTAATATTTGCACGAGCAAGGTATATGATTGCAAGTGAGTTGCATGCATACTATTTTTTCTTGATCTATGTATTATAGCTGTTCTATAGAATAAGAGCCCGCTCCACTCTCTCTCCCCTCTTCTCACTCCTCCAAGTAGGATGTTAATGACATGGCAAGTCTGATAGCCTGCTGACTAGGCCTTATTAGACTTGCTCTTAGGCCCTATATAAATGGAAGGAGAGAGTACTATGAGCATTGCATACTCTACTACAGATATTATCAGTACTCCACTAGTACTATGCGACGCAAGATCGAGCGGTCGCAGTTTCAGGAATGTTATCATGCGAATGAGCCTCGTTTTTCTTTTCTTCCTATATATAAAAAAGTATGCTACTTGGTGTCGACTTAGTCAACAAATGATTGTGCGAACCTTGATCGTTGGATTAACATTCAACGCCTATCATGTTTCTTCAGTCTCTTTGTCCTCCAGCCGCCAAAGCCAAACCAGCGCCGACGGGACCGCCTGCTCCTGCCTCCCACGGATGGCTGTGCTACTGCGCATGCATCATGGCCACATCGCACCCTAAGACTCTGCGCATCTTCCGCGGCTCCTGTTCGTTCCCGTCTGAGGCCTCACCATCGTCCTCCGCCTTGGTTCGCTCGCCGCGGCGCCGCCCTCCGGTGTTGTCAACATGGTCAACAACCGAGAGGAATAAGGAGATGACTGTACATGGTGAGAATGACAGTAAGGACCCAGCAACGCGCGCAGTTTTTTTCTCAAGACGGATAAGGGTATCAACTGGGTTTGTGCGGGAGCTGTGGCCCGTCTAGCCTAACCTTTTATTTCATATGTTTACCACGTGACCCGCCCAATTTGTTTTTTTCCTTTCAGAAAATGGCTAGCCCAGCTATTTTGTTTTTTGTAGAATAACCAACGTAGGCCTACTTGATTTTCTACGCCCTGCTGGGCCGGAAATCTTTCAAGACGAGGAGGGATGCATTCGGGCTTGCCCAGAAAATGGACTATAAGTAATAAGAAATGGGCTATAAGTAATAAGAAATGGGCTGTAAAATGAAAAAATACAGCAAACAAGCAATTAGTTCCAAAATACTTTTTTCTTTCGGATTTTGATATTTCAAATTTCATTGTTTTTGTGCGGGTAAATTTCATTGGATTTAAATTAAGGTATGTTTAGTTTTTAAATTAATTTGAATCTGGCTAGAAATTTGGAGTTGTATGCTGTTTGGGACATATTTGGAGGCTGACTTTTGGGTCTACTAGGTTGACTAGTCCACAAACGATCCTAGAAATAGTGACCGTTGGATGTTAATCCAACGGCGGTGCTGCTTCTTCAATATCTGATCTTCTTGCTCCAGCCGCCCAAACCAGCGCCGGTGGGACTGCCTCCTCCCGCCTCCCGTGGCTGGCTGTGCTGCCGCACAGGCTGCACTGCCCCACCCTACTCCATCGTTGGCCAGGCCATTCCTCTACTCACCCACACCTACTGTTATTTTCTGGTGACGGCAGCCAAACCAGTAAACCCTCGTACTCCCCACCGCATGGGCAACCACTGCCGAGTGTTCACCAGCTCCGTTTCTTTCCCTTCCTAGGCCTCGCCGTCGTCCACCGTGATACGTCTCCAACGTATCTATAATTTATCAAGTATTCATGCCATGTTTACAATAGTTTTATATGATTCTGATATGATTTGATTAGAACTAACCCAGACTGACGATGTTTTCGGCAGAACTACCATGGTGTTGTCTTTGTGCAGAAATAAAAGTTCTCGGAATGCGATGAAAATCAACAGAGAATTTTTCTAGAAAATATAAAAAATACTGGAAAGAAGAGTTACCGGAGGGGAGGCCTGTGGGCCACATGAGGGTGAAGGGCGCGCGCCCCTGTGCCTTGTGCACTCCCCGTGGGGCCACCTGACTTGTTCTCGACGCCAACCTCTCCTATAAATGCCCAAACCTCCAGAAAATAACCTAGATTGGAAGTTCCACGGCCGCAAGCCTCTGTAGCCATGATAAAATCAATCTAGGCCCTCTCTGGCACCCTTCCGGAGGGGGCCATCATCACCGGAGGCCATGGAGGAGGATCCTGGAGGGGCCATCATCGCCATGAAGGCCAAGATCCAGAGGGAGAACCTCTCCCCATCCAGGGGGAGGCCATGGAGGAGGAAGCACAAGCGGGATAACCTCTCCTCCTCTCTCTCGGTGGCGCCGGAGTGCCATCGGGACGGGAATCATCATCGCGGTGATCGTCTTCATCAACATCACCATCCTCATCTATTTTACGCGGTCCACTCTCCCGCACCCCGCTGTAATATCTACTTGAACATGGTGCTTTATGCCACATATTATGATCCAATGATGTGTTGCCATCCTATGATGTTTTGAGTAGATATCCTTTGTCTTTGGGCTGATTGATGATCTAGATTGGTATGAGTTGTATGTTTTATTTTGGTGCTGTCCTATTGTGCCTTCCGTGTCGCACAAGCGTGAGGGATTCCCGCCGTAGGGTGTTGCAATACGTTCATGATTCTCTTATAGTGGGTTGCTTGAGTGACAGAAGCATAAACTCGAGTAAGGGGGTTTTTGCGTATGGGATAAAGGGGACTTGATGCTTTAATGCTATGGTTGGGTTTTACCTTAATAATCTTTAGTAGTTGTGGATGCTTGCTAGAGTTCCAATCATAAGTGCATATGATCCAAGAAGAGAAAGTATGTTAGCTTATGCCTCTCCCTCATATGAAATTGCAATAGGGATTACCGGTCTTGTTAACAATTGCCTAGGATAATTCCGCACACCGACCGATCATTAGTCCACACTCGCTATTTATAATATTTAGTAATATATTCTAACTTTATGATAACACAACCTACTTTTATGTTTTAGCTCTCCGATATCATGCAAAGTTATCCTCTTCATACCCACAACGTAGTTTTATTTCTCGTTTCTAGTTGGAAGCAAACGTTCGGTGTACGTAGAGTCGTATCAGTGGTAGATATGACTTGAGAGAATATTGATCTTACCTTTAGCTCCTTGTGGGTTCGACACTCCATACTTATCACTTCCACCATTGGGAATTTTATGATGATTCCCTGCACTTGGGGATTATCAAGCTCTTTTGTGGCGCCGTTGCCGGGGAGCAATAGCGTGGGGTTGGTATTCTCGTGTGTGCTTGTTTGCTTTCTTCACTAAGTAGATTTTGTTTTTCCTTTTTTTTTGTTTAGTTTTGGTTGAAACATACAAAAAAATTAAAAAGAATGAAAATACAAAAAAATTACTTGCCTCTCATGCCTAAAAAGTTTTTCAATAAGAGAAGTGATTAGAAGCTTATGCATTGGAGAAGTGAGGGTCGACCTTGAACACTTATGTTCATGCTCATGGAAAAAATGTAAAAATTTTCATGGAAGCTTCTGTGAAAATAATTATCCCCTTGTATATTTCCATTGTATTATAAAAATAATGTGCCAAGCTTTGGTTTTAGGATGATTAGATTGCTTGTTTACTATGTGGAGTACAAAAATAGAAACTTTGGCTGTAGTGCGTGAATTTACATTTTTTACTGGAAAGTCAAATGGGTCTGAAACTTTCTGCACATTACTTATGTACAAATGTTTTAAATTTTCATATTTGTTTATAATTTTTTGGAGTTACAGAAGTTTACTATACTTCCTGATTACTACAGACTGTCCTGTTTTTGACAGATTCTGTTTTCTATGTGTTGTTCGCTTATTTTGATGAATCTATGGGTAGTATAGGGGGATATGAACCATGATGAAGTTGGAATACAGTAGATATAGTTCTAATATGAAATTGGAATAAGTTTGCAACAGTACCTAAAGGTAGTGATTTGCTTTATTATACTAACGGATCTCACAAAGTTTTTGTTAAAGTTTTGTGTGGATGAAGTGTTCGAAGATCGAGGAGCTATCAATATGAGAAGAATAAAGAGAGGCAAGAGTTAAAGCTTGGGTATACCCAAGGAACCCCAAGTAAATATTCCAAGGATACTCAAGCATCTAAGCTTGGGGATGCCCCGGTTGGCATCCCATCTTTCTTCTTCAACAATTATCGGTATACCTCGGTTTTTGTTTGGTTCACATGATTTGTGTCCTTTGTGTTTTTATTTTTATTTAATAACCATGCTAGTATGAGATGTACCTTCATTGATTTATAGAATGATTCATGTGCTTAACTTATATCTTTTGAGTATGACCTTATAGAATGCTCTTTGTGCTTCACTTAAATCTTTTGAGTATGGTTTTATAGAATGCTTCGTGTGGTTCACTTATATATTTTGAGCTTGGATATTGGTTAGTGTATATTCATTTTATAATGCTCCATGAAATTCACTTATATATTTTGGAGTATGAATAATACTATCATCTAAAGCGGGGTTGGAAGAGTGTCAACTTTAGGAATTAGTGATCCCACTATTCCGAATGAGAAGAATTTTGCTTATGTGGAGAGTAGAAAAATTTCTATGCTTGTAGATCATGAAAAGAATGATTTATGTGATGGTTATATTGTTGAATTCATTCATGATTCTACTGAAAATTATTATGAGGGAGGAATATATGCTTGTAGGAGTTGCAATAATATCAAGTTTCCTCTCTATGTGCTTAAAGTTTTGAAGTTATGCTTGTTTTGCCTTCCTATGCTAGTTGATTCTTGTTCCTATAAATTATGTGCTCACAAAATCCCTAGGCATAGGAAGTGGGTTAGATTCGAATGTGCTAGTCATATTCTTCATGATGCTCTCTTTATGTTTCAATTCTTTTCTTTTATGTGAGCATCATTGAAATCATCATGCCTAGCTAAAAGGCATTAAAGAAAAGCGCTTGTTGGGAGACAACCCAATATTTAACATTATTGTTTTTGTGTGTTTACATGATTAAGCTACTGTAGTAATCATATTTTATAGATTTTGTTTCAATAAAGTGCCAAGTAAGACATTTGGTAAAACTTGGGTGAAAGTTAATGCGATCTTGCTGTAAAAATAGAAACTTTGCGCTCACGAGATTAGCTGTCATTTTTTTTACGGAGGAGTACTTTTGAGTTGATTTTTTTGCAGAATATTAATAGACAAATTCCTCATGTCCACCAATTTATTTCATAATTGTTGGAGTAGCAGAAGTATGATTGCTGTTCAGATCATTACAGACTTTTCTGTTTATGATAGATTTTGTTTTCATTGCATAGTTTGCTTGTTTTCTTGTTTCTATGGCTTATATTTCTCAATATAAATTGTAGAAATGGTATGGTACAGTAGGGATTGTGTGATAACAATTATGAACCTTGTATTTGACAGTACCAAAGTGAATAGTTTACTCTTTATCATACTAACCTATCTCACGAAGTTCCATTAAGTTTTGTGTGATTGAAGTTTTCAAGCTTTGGGTGAGATATCGATATAAGGAGAATAAGGAGTGGAAATACCCTAAGCTTGGGGATGCCCAAGGCACCCCAAGGTAATATTCAAGGAAGACTCAAGCACCTAATCTTGGGGATGCCCCAAAAGGCATCCCCTCCTCCGTCTTCAAAACTATCGATATACCTTACTCGGAGCTATATTTTTATTCGTCACATGATATGTGTTTTGCTTGGAGAGTATTTTCAATTTTACTTGTTGTTTGAATAAAATCATTGGATCTGAAATCTTGAATGAAAAATAATCCTCCCGTGGCTAGTTAATTATTTTACTACTCAGTGTTCTTCACTTATATCTTTCTGGAGTAGTTTGTCATTTACTCTTCACGTATATCCTATGAGTAAATGGTTGAATGAATTGAATATCATAAATCTGAATTTATATACGTTTCATATTCTTATAACATGGGGAGTAATGACTTCACACATAATAAGTATAAGTAGTAAACTTATTGAAAGTTACCAAACACAGAAATGGTCAGTTGAACAATTCATGAAAGAATATTGAAGAAAGAGAGATTTCACATATAAATATACTATCTTGGACATCTTTTGTAATTGTGAGCACTCATTAAAATATGACATGCTAAAAGGTTGATGTTGGACAAGGAAGACAACTTAATGGGTTATGTTTTCCTATATCTGAAACGTTATATTGTCTTGGATCATCCAACATGTTGAGCTTGCCTTTCCCTCTCATGCTGGCCAAATTCTTTAAACCAAGTAGAGATACTACACTAGTAGAAAAAGGGTCAAATGTGAGACACATTAGTCCCGGTTTGTAACAGAACCGGCACTAATGTGGCCATTAGTGCCGGTTCCAACGGCTAGCCGGGAGGAGCTCTTTAGTACCGGTTCGTGGCAAACCTTTAGCACCGGTTCGTGCCACGAACCGGTACTAATGAGAGTGGTGGCAGGATGTTGTCAGAATGGGGCCCTTCCAGCACCTTTAGTACCGGTTCGTGGCACGAACCGGTACTAAATGTCGTCCTATATAAATCCTTCATCCACCCGCACTCTGTTCTTCCCCCTTTCCCCTCTCCCTCTCCTCTGTTCTTCCCTTCTTCTTCTCGAGTTCATCACAAAATTTGCCCCAAATTTGTCAAGATTTGCAGGCCCTCATCCATTCAAATGATCACCAAGGTTAGCAACTTTGTCCTTTCATCTCTCATTGCTATATTAGCTCTTGCATTGGTTTATATAGTGATTAATTGTGGGTTTTAGTAATTTGGGAGGAATTATATGTGGTAGTATTTGATTTATATGCAATTTGAGGTCAAAATAACACTTAGTTTGCATATGTAGGTGTGGTTTACTTAGTGCCTTCTAAATCTCTGTCAGAATTCACCGCCGATCGCTCAAGACTGTCTCTGTCAGCTGCACCACCTTGTGGTGAGCCTCTTGTTCATGAAATTTTATATAAAAATTGATGTTTGTGTGATTTGGATATATAGTTACTCGTATAATAATTATCTTACCCAGACGTTGTTTGTTATACATAGTGCCATGGTTTTGATATCCGTCCCGCCGGCCCTCGCCCTTGTTATGATTCGGATGTGGTATATTCTCTTTTAAAACTATTTGTTGCATTTCGTGTTTATGACAAATTATGCCCATCAAGTTCACATAGATATTTTTATCTAGGAGGTATGTGAACCGAAATTCCAACCGACCCTATTGTCGAGAGGTTAAATTTAGTTGAAAGAGAAAACGAGTACTTGAAAGAAAAATTGAAAATAATTGAGGGGGAGAAGATGGAATTGAGTTGCATGTTGCCGATGTCGTCGATGATCACAAGATCAAGATGGAGAAAATGCGCTTGAAGATTAGAAAGATTAGGAAATATGCCATCGATAGTGAGGCTTGGTATCATTATGCTGTTGGATCAATTGTTACCTTAGTTGCGATCTTGATCGCATTTGTTGTTGCATTTAAATGCTTTAGCTAGAGAGTTATTTGTTTGTTGCATTTAAGTGTTGTATGAACTTTATGTATGAACTTGTATTAATTTGGTCTATTCGGTGTTGTGTAATGAAGATGAGCCGCAATGGATGTACGATGACCGATGCTCTCCCAGCCTCGTTGAGGGCGCATACTTTTCTCTTGCTATGGCCGAGGCAAACAAGCGGGCGGATGGTTTTATGCCTTGTCCATGTGCTAGCTGTAAGAATGGTCGCAATTACTCTACGTCAAGAACCATTCACTGTAACATCCCAAATTTCCTATTTGGAATGTTTTACAATTATAGCTAAGCATCCTATGCATCCTGTTTGAATTTGAATGCCATTTGAAGTTTCAGAGAATTTTGAGTTTTGAATTTGAATTTCAAACTTTGGCATGTGGGAAACATTTCAAAAACTAAGCCTGATAAATACTTGATCAAAAGTATGAGAGGAGCAAACATGACACTCCAAAAATATCAGAGGAAACAATGCCAAAAGATTTGGATTCAAATCTGAATTTTATTTGAATTTGAAAAAATGGATTTTTATAATGTTTGATTTTGCCTTTGGAAAATGTTCAAATGAAAGGGAATATTCCCCTGATCATTTTGGTATATATATACCCTATATAAAATATTTACAGATATTGTTTTATTTCTGTTTTTGTTTTATTTAAAAAAAATAAAATTTTAAAAAGAAAAACCCCAGGGGCGCCAGCTAGGCCACCCCAGGCCCAGCCAGCCAAGACCCACCCGCCTGCCCAGCCAGCCCACCCCCACTGCCAGCCAGCCGAGCCGAGCCGCCCACTCACCCCCAAGACTGAACCCTGTTGGCCTCGGCCACCCGATCGCCTCGCCTCTCTCTCTCTAACCCGTGGGCCCGCCCATCTTCTTCCCCCTCGCCGATCGCCAAGACGCTGAGATCGCGGATCCCGGGATCCGGATCCCGACGCCCGATCCCCGAAGCGAGGACGACCCCCTGGCTATAAAAGCCGGAGCCCCCGCACCCCATTCCTCCCCGAGACCTCGCTGACCCCTCTCCTCCCGCTCGACCTCACTGGAGACCCGAGCTCCCTCGCGCCATTGTCGCCGCCGCCGACGCCCCTAGCCCTCCCGACCACCCCGACCCCACCAAACCCCTCACCGACCTCCCCAGACCAAGACGGCGACTCCCGGACCTCCCGACGCTTGAAGCCCCGACGACTCTCGCCACCGCCGCCGTCGCCGGACTCCGACGTCGTCGAAAACACTTCCCCCGTCCGATCCTAAACGAGTGGCCACGATTAGATCCCCCGAAGGGGTAAGTTTTATTTAGAAAACCGCCGGTTCAATCAGTTTATTTATTAGTTAGGTTTATTTTTTAGCCCGTTCGCTTTAGTTTAAACCTAGGCCCAATTAGACTATTTGACGATTGTAGGCAAAGATAGGCCCATTAGGCCTTTTTCTTTTATTTTGATTTTCTGTTTTAGCGTAATAGTTTCTGCTTTCAAAATTGATATCTTTTATTCTGTTTATTATTTTTAGATGATTCTTTTTTGTTGGGTTGCAAATTTTATGTAGTTTCTGTATAATATATATTTAGCTATGTTAAAATTAATTAAAATTGCTTTAATTTAGTTTTAGCCAGAATAGTAAATCTGCTATAACTTGAGTTAGAAAAATTATTTTTGCATGATTCTTTTGTCCCAACTTTGTTTTAACATTGCCAAACCCTAGAAATTAACTTGGGTATTTTAGGATTAATAAATAATTAGTTTTAAGCAGAATCCTATTAATCCTAATTAATTAACTAGCTCCTGTTTTCCTAATATTTTAATTAGTAAATGAATTTATTTTTAACTTGTGATTAGTTATTCTAGGTTAGTTTCTGTCACTCTAGTAGATGAACATTTATTTATAATTAATAAAAGTTTTAATTTATTTTTCTTAATAGAAATTGGATTAGGCCTAAAATGAGTTTTATAATAGCTTTTTAATTAATTCTTTTTGCTCCTAGTTGCTTAGTGAAACCTTTTCTGTTAAGTTAACTTAAAACCATGATTAGGTTATATTAAGGAATTTTTGTTATATAAAAACTATTTTAGTTATTGTTTGGAGTAGGGAAAACTTTGATTGGTTTCTTTGAGTTTTCCTTTTTGGATTTGGTTTTGGTTGTTTTGTTGTGCTATGTTACTTTTGTTATGTTGTGTGATCCTATTGCTTTGTGCTTATTGTGTTATTGTTTGTCTCGGTAGAGTTTCCGGAGTGCGAAGCTTGCTACTACGACTCTTTAGCTTACGAGGATCATCAGCAAGGCAAGTTTTGATCATGTTATTTCTATACCTATGTTTTTGTGCATTAGTAATTGTCACCACCCCACCATGCATGCAGTAGTGAAATCTTGAAGTCATTAAACTTGAGTAGTATCATGTGGTAGGATGAACCAACCCCTTTGTTACCATGACCCCGGGACGTAGTAGTTACTTTGCTATGCTCAGAGACGGTTTTGGGATGAGTGAAATTCATAAGCAAGATGTGAGAGTCAATGATGATGACAACCCCATGAACTACAATGATCAAGATGGACTTCGAAAATCACTACTGGGTGGAGGATTTGTTGACGGGCACCTGGAGCACCCAAGGTGGCCGGGATGCATGGAGAAGCGCCATGACATCTTGCGGAAAGCTTCACCCAGCCACGAAGAGAAGGATGGATGCCCCATGACCGAAGCTTACTCTGCAGCCGCAAGCCATTATGGGCTCGCTGGGTTGACCCTAGTAGTGACGCTGGCTGGACGGTACTACGAGAAGTAGAAGAACGGTAGGATTGATGGGTACCGCAAAGGCGTAAGAACTCTTTGAAGACCTGTTTATCTGGTCCCGCCTTCAAACACCATGAAGTGCGAAGACTTAAAAGGAGGGAATGATTCTTGCGGGAAAGTGCGCAACCCTCTGCAGAGTTAAAGATCTAATCGATTAGCCGTGTCCCCGGTTACGGACATTTGAGCCTCTGAACTTGGAAGTATTCGGATATCTCAACACTAAAACTAATGAATTAATTTGAGGGTTTTATGACTTAATAATTTGGGAATGAGATATTGGTTGGCGGAACCATCTCAATAACTACCAACAATTGTAGTAATTTGCAAGCAAGTCCACTGTAGTAGGATAAAATTTGCTTTTCGCAAAATGATGAAACTTAGAGCTCCACACCAAAATGCATATAGAGTTAGTAACTTTATTATTGTTATTCTTCATGACTTGCCACTTATTCCAAAAGCTGACCTACATGGCTGCAACGTATTATGTTGCGTAGATATATTCCGATCAGAGTGAGGCTACGCCCGCTTGGCGATTGCCCTTTGAGTCGGATGGACTCGCTTATCTTCGACGCTCCGCATTGTTATTAGTTTTATTTCTCATGAGTTGGCCTTGAGCCAAATTTATTCCCTTGTAATAAAGACTCTATATGAGAATCGCTTAATGATATTCAGGTGTGATTGAACTTTGATTACTTTATCGATGTAATCGTGAGTACCAAAGATGATCTTGGGATGGTATGCATACGTAGATTTGACCGATTTTGGGTCAGGTCGCCACAGAGATGGTATCGAGCACACGCTGACCGTAGGATCATAACCCCTAGGATCGGAAAGCCATAGGAAGAGACCATTTACTTTGAATTCTTTTCATTCCATAATTCTCCCTGCTCAATTCTCGACTCTTTCCCATTTGCAACATTCTAGATGGCCGCGAGTTCACCCCAGCTTTGCTACCGGAGTTCTCCACACCGATGAGACGATGCCCTTCGGAAGAAAGCTGGTCCAGATGGTGAAGCAGCTGAAGATTGCTCTGCCCTCGATCACCGGGAAGCCAACTAATGCACTTCCGACGGACACCCGCTACAGGATTGAAGTGCATATCCCAGGGAGAACCTTTGGAGGACACACGGAGCCTATCAACTTTGAGTTCACCGAGTTCAACTGGATCATCGGAAGGGACGTGGCGATCTATCGAGCACTTGGACATCTCCGAGAGGAGTACAGGGCCGAGCTCGATCACTCAGACTCGCCATGGTTTCTCGCAGGCAAGGAATGGAGATATCATCCGTACCATTGAGGACGATTCCACTCTCTCGTACATCCAGACTTGGAGTGTCTTCTCGAAACGGAGATTCGCACTCGCCAGAACTCAAGACACACGGAAGCTTTTGTTCCGCGAATCGAACTGGAGGAGAAGGCACGCGACTTCCTTGGCTATGAGGAAGAAATCACGGACTTCATGGAGATAGTCGACGACCAAGATGAAGCTTGCCGCGATAGAAGAAAAGATGGACTTGGGAGAGGACCTTACCCGAGTGGAGATGAAGCACCCTCGTGAGCAATGATCAGGATTTCAAGGAGTACCATCAAGGAAACCCCAAGAGGAGGCGCCATCGATGAAGACTTTTAGTCGACCACCATGTTATCTTTTACTTTTTCGTCGATCAGTTAGGCCGATGTTTTCCTTCGATTAGTCATGAGCTTTTGTAATCGAGTTTGAACCATGTTTGAGTGGAATGAATAAATGATTGATGTGTTATGATTGTGCATTCATATGGGTAGTGCTATTCCTCATAGACCATTGTTCTATTCTAATTTTCTCATCCACTCCAAAACACCAGATGCCTCCGAGACGTGACATCGGTTTCCCGCCGAGCTCACCCAGCTGCTCCAAAGCAGTAATGCATTGATGCAGCTACTTATTCGTAATCGTAACAACAACGCCAACAATCCACCGCCACCGCCACCACCCATCGTGGACAACTTGACTCGATTTACGAGGTTGAATCCGCCAGTGTTCTCTAGTAGCACCGAGCCGATTGTGGCTGATGATTGGCTCCGCAAGATCGGAAGAGAGCTAGTCACCGTTGGATGCACCGATGTTTGAGAAGGTGCGCTTTGCAAGATCAACCGGATGGACCTGCAGCTTCTTGGTGGGAGAATTACACCGCCACTTTTCCCATTGGTGCCATCACTTGGGATCAATTCCAGCAGGTTTTCCGACGCTCATGTCTCAGCTGGAGCCATGAGTCTCAAGAAGCGTGAGTTCCGCAACTTGCGCCAGGGAACCGTCTTGTGGCACAAGACGTGGATGAATTCAGCAAGCTCGCCGCTATGCCCCGATGATGTGGCCACAGATGCCGCCAAGCGTGAGAAGTTCCTTGAGGGACTCAATGATGAACTGAGCATGCAGCTTATTGTGGCTACTTTCAACAACTACCAGAGCTGGTAGACAAGGCCACCATTTTGAAGGCAAGCAGCAGCAGATAGAAAGCCGCAAGCGGAAGTACAGCCAGGGGAAGCACAACTCAGGAGCTCAGCAGAAGCCCCGCTATGCACCATACTCAGGAGGGCACACCCATCATAACCATGGAGGTCATAACCATGGAGGAAATGGGAACAACCGCAGCCAGGACAACAAGTCAGGCCATGGCAATGGCAATGGCAATGGTAATGGCAATCAGCACCGTTCTGCCCCGGCTCCGAAGGATCTGAGCCACATCACCTGCTTCAAGTGCCAGAAGACAGGCACTACGCCACCGACGCCCGGAGGCCAAGCAGAGGAATGGAAATGGCAATGGAGGCTCAAATAAGAAGCCAAATCTGCTCCCTCGTGCTCGGTGAACCACATCGACGTGGAGGACGCCTATGATCAGCCGACATCGTGTGGTTGGTAAGTTTTATTGAATTCACGCTCAGTTTTGGTTCTCTTTGATTCGGTGCAACGATTCATTCATATCAAGGGTAGTTGTGGAAAAGTACGGGTTGCGCACTAGAACCCTTAGAAGCCCCTTCGCCGGGCCCAGGGAGGAGAAATGATGGCGGTGTAGGCTGTCCTGCAACCCTCAACATCGGGAACCACAAATTTCCGTGGACCTCATAGTGTTGGAAACCCAGACCTTGGATGTAATCCTAGGCATGGATTGGTTGTCAAAGTTTGAAGGAACATTGATCGTGCTCAAGAAGTCTATTCTGCTCACCACCCCGAGCGTAAGAGGATCAAGTATGTAGCCAGCACAGCCAGATGAAGAATCAGTGCATTCCCTCACGGAGTTGTTCAGAGGAAGTGCCAGAGTGCAAGACTTTCCCGATGTGTTCCGGAGGAATTACCAGAATGCCATCGGACAGGACATTGAATTTCTGATTGAGCTATTGCCCAAGCACAGCCCCAATATCCAAGAGACCTTATCGGATGCCACCGAATGAGTTGAAAGAGATCAAGGATCAAATAAATGAGTTATTGGAGAAAGGATATATTCGCCCAAGCTCATCACCTTGGGGAGCCCCAGCTTTTTGGTAGAGAAGAAGGATGGAAGCTTGAGGATGGTTGTGGATTATCGTGCATTGAACGAAGTAACCATCAAGAACAAGTACCTCTGCCGATGATCAATGACTTGTTTGATCAGCTTGTTGGAGCCAAGGTATTCTCTAAGATCGATCTTCGATCGGGTATCATCGATTGAAAATTCGTGAAAAGGATATACCCAAAACAGCATTCACTACTGTATGGTTTATATGAGTATACCGTCATGTCATTTGATTGACTAATGCTCCTGCATACTTCATGAATTTGATGAACAAGGTGTTCATGGAATATCTGGACAAGTTTGTCGTGGTGTTCATCGATGATATATTGATTTTCCAAGAGCGAGGAAGAGCATAAGGAACATTTGCGCCTAGTTCGAGAAACTTCGAGAACATCGCTTGTATGCCAAGTTCAGCAAATGTGAATTTTGGTTGAAGGAAGTTGGATTCCTCGACATGTTATTTCAGGAGAAGGAATAGCAGTTGATCCCGCCAAGGTTGAATCACCACCGATTGGCAGCCACCCACCTCACCAAGGAGATCCGCAGCTTTCTCGACTCGCAGGATATTATCGGAGGTTCATTGAGAACTTCTCAAGATTGCCAAGCCCATGACTGAGCTGTTGAAGAAGGAAGCCAAGTATGTTTGGACCGAGGAATGTGAAGCCAGTTTTCAGGAATTGAAGAAACGGTTGGTCACAGCCCCAAAGTTGATTTTGCGGACATACACAAGGAATACCAGGTTTATTGTGACGCTTCTCGCCAAGGACTCGGAGGAGTATTGATGCAGGAAGGTAAGGTTGTAGCTTATGCCTCCGCATAGCTACGGCCTCATGAGATGAATTATGCCACGATGATTTGGAGTTAGCAGTCAGAGTGCATGCACTCAAGACTGGAGACATTTCCTCATCGGAAAACGCTGTGATGTCTACACAGATCACAAGAGTTTGAAGTATATCTTCACGCAGAAGGAATTGAACCTCGTGCAGGGAGATGGCTAGAGTTGATAAAGGACTACGACATGAGATTGCATTACCACCCGGTAAAGCTAATGTTGTAGCAGATGCTTTGAGCCGTAAGAGTTATGTGAATACTCTTACAGCAGGAGGATTACCCCAGAGTTAGTCGATGACCTCGTAGATCTCCGATCGAGATAGTTCCAAAGGATTTGTTGCAACTCGAAGTTCAGTCCACCTTGACCGAAAGGATTCGTGAAGCCCGTAAGTCGGACAAGGAAATTGATGAGATTAAGCAAAAGATGGATGAAGGAAAAGCTAAAGGATTCCGTAAGGATGAACATGGAACTATATGGTTTGAGGATCGATTTATGTGCCCAATGATCCCGAGCTCAGAAGCTAATTCTTCAGAGGCTCATGATTCACCGATTCGATTCACCCCGTAACACCAAGATGTACCTGGATTTGAAGCAAAGTTTCGTGGACAGGTATGAAGAAGGATATTGCCGAGTACGTAGCAAGATGCGATGTTTGCCAACGTAAAGGCGTAACATCGAAGCCAGCAGGTTACTTCAACCTTTGCCGATTCCCGATTGGAAATGGGAGAAACTTGGTATGGATTTCATCACAGGATTACCCAGACCCGCTCAGTTATGATTCTATCTGGGTAGTGGTTGATCGCTTGACTAAGGTAGCTCACTTCATTCCCGTGAAGACTACCTATACCAGTGCCAAGTTGGCAAAGATATACATGACCAGGATCGATGTCTGCATGGAGTTCCGAGGAAAATCGTGTCGATAGAGGAACGCAGTTTACCTCAAAGTTTTGGAAGCAGCTTGCATGAAACTTTGGGTACGAGGCTGGAATTCAAGACAGCTTTTCATCCGCAGATGATGGATGCACCGAGAGAGTCAACCAGATTCTCGGAGGACATGTTGAGAGCTTGTGTGCTAGACTATGGGTCTAGCTGGGATGATAATTTGCCATACAGAGTTCTCATACAACAACAGTTATCAATCCAAATTGAAGATGGCCCCTTCAAGCTCTATACGGAAGGAGGTGCGAACACCATTGTTGTGGATAGTGTTGAGATCGATCACTTTTCGTTCCGATCTTATCAAGGATTCCAAGAGAAAGTCAAGCTGATTCGAGACAGGCTCAAGATAGCCCAATGAGATGTAAGAGTTATGCCGACAAGAAGCGCAAGGAAGTGACTTACGAAGTGGGAGACCGAGCATATCTTCGTGTGTCTCACTTCGTGGAATCAAGAGGTTTGGTGTCAAGGAAAGTTAGCACCCGATTCATTGGCCCCTACAAAATCCTCGAACGCCGTGGAGAGGTTGCTTACAAGTTGGAATTGCGGAAGGATTGTCCGGAGTTCATGATGTCTTTCACGCTTCTCGCTTGAAGAAGTGCCATGCCGACATGGCCGATGTTCCGTTGAGAGACACAAGGCCCCTAGAGGCCATACGACTTGACAAAGGATCTGACTTACAAGGAGAAACTCGTCCAATTCTCGAGACTGCAAGCAGAGTCACCCGCAGCAAGGTCATCAATTTTGCAAAGTGCTGTGGAGTCACCACACCGAGGAAGAAGCCACTGGGAACGCCAAGAAGATCTTCTTCGAGACCACCCGCACCTATTTGTTAGTTAACCCAATCTCGAGGGCTAGATTCATCTTAAGGTGGTAGGTTTGTAACATCCCAAATTTCCTATTTGGAATGTTTTACAATTATAGCTAAGCATCCTATGCATCCTGCTTGAATTTGAATGCCATTTGAAGTTTCAGAGAATTTTGAGTTTTGAATTTGAATTTCAAACTTTGGCATGTGGGAAACATTTCAAAACTAAGCCTCGATAAATACTTGATCAAAAGTATGAGAGGAGCAAACATGACACTCCAAAAATATCGAGGAAACAATGCTAAAAGATTTGGATTCAAATCTGAATTTTATTTGAATTTGAAAAAATGGATTTTTATAAAGTTTGATTTTGCCTTTGGAAAAATGTTCAAATGAAAGGAATATTCCCTGATCATTTTGGTATATATATACCCTATATAAAATATTTATAGATATTGTTTTATTTCTGTTTTGTTTTATTTAAAAGATAAATTTTTTTTTAAAAAAAAACCCCGGGCGCCAAATTAGGCCACCCCAGTGCCCAAATGCCACACAAGACCCACCACAGGTGGCTCAGCCAAATGCCCACCACTGGCCAGCCAGCCGAGCCGAGCCGCCCAGCTCACCCCCCTCAAGACCTGAACCCCGCTGGCCTCGGCCACCCGATCGCCTCGCCCTCTCTCTCTTTCGACCCGGGCCCCGCCCCATCTTCTTCCCCGCCCACGCCTCGACCCCACCAAACCCTCACCGACCTCCCCACTTTCCCTGGCGACTCCGACCTCCCGACGCTCGAAGCCCCCGACGACTCTACTTTCGCCGCGCCGCCCGTCACGGACTCGAGACGTCGTCGAAAACACTTCGTCCGATCCTAAACGAGTGGCCACGATTAGATCCCCAAGGGGTAAGTTTTATTTAGAAAACCGCCGGTTCAATCGGTTTATTTATTAGTTAGGTTTATTTTTTATCCCGGTTTGTTTAGTTTAAACCTAGGCCCAATTAGACTATTTGACGACAGTATACGATATAGGCCCATTAGGCCTTTTTCTTTTATTTTGATTTTCTGTTTTAGCGTAATAGTTTCTGCTTTCAAAATTGATATCTTTTATTCTGTTTATTATTTTTAGATGATTCTTTTTTTTGGGTTGCAAATTTTATGTAGTTTCTGTAGAATATATATTTAGCTATGTTAAAATTAATTAAAATTGCTTTAATTTAGTTTTAGCCAGAATAGTAAATCTGCTATAACTTGAGTTAGAAAAATTATTTTTGCATGATTCTTTTGTCCCAACTTTATTTTAACATTGCCAAACCCTAGAAATTAACTTGGGTATTTTAGGATTAATAAATAATTAGTTTTAAGCAGAATCCTATTAATCCTAATTAATTAACTAGCTCCTGCTTTTCCTAATATTTTAATTAGTAAATGAATTTATTTTTAACTTGTGATTAGTTATTCTAGGTTAGTTTCTGTCACTCTAGTAGATGAACTTTTATTTATAATTAATAAAAGTTTTAATTTATTTTTCTTAATAGAAATTGGATTAGGCCTAAAATGAGTTTTATAATAGCTTTTTAATTAATTCTTTTTGCTCCTAGTTGCTTAGTGAAACCTTTTCTGTTAAGTTAACTTAAAACCATGATTAGGTTATATTAAGGAATTTTTGTTATATAAAACTATTTTAGTTATTGTTTGGAGTAGGGAAAACTTTGATTGGTTTCTTTGAGTTTTCCTTTTGGATTTGGTTTTGGTTGTTTTGTTGTGTTATGTTACTTTTGTTATGTTGTGTGATCCTATTGCTTTGTGCTTATTGTGTTATTGTTTGTCTCGGTAGAGTTTCCGGAGTGCGAAGCTTGCTACTACGACTCTTTAGCTTACGAGGATCATCAAGAAGGCAAGTTTTGATCATGTTATTTCTATACCTATGTTTTTGTGCATTAGTAATTGTCACCACCCCACCATGCATGCAGTAGTGAAATCTTGAAGTCATTAAACTTGAGTAGTATCATGTGGTAGGATGAACCAACCCCTTTGTTACCATGACCCCGGGACGTAGTAGTTACTTTGCTATGCTCAGAGACGGTTTTGGGATGAGTGAAATTCATAAGCAAGATGTGAGAGTCAATGATGATGACAACCCCATGAACTACAATGATCAAGATGGACTTCGAAAATCACTACTTTGGGTGGAGGATTTGCCGACGGGCACCTGGAGCACCAGTGGTGGCGGGATGCATGGAGAAGCGCCATGACATCTTGCGGAAAGCTTCACCCAGCCACGAAGAGAAGGATGGATGCCCCATGACCGAAGCTTACTCAGCAGCCGCAAGCCATTATGGGCTTTGGCTGGGTTGACCCTAGTAGTGACGCTGGCTGGACGGTACTACGAGAAGTAGAAGAACGGTAGGATTGATGGGTACCGCAAGGCGCCAAGAACTCTTTGGAAGACCCTGTTTATCGTCCCGCCTTCAAACACCATGAAGTGCTAAGACTTAAAAGGAGGGAATGATTCTTATGGGAAAGTCGCAACCCTCTCGCAGAGTTAAAGATCTAATCGATTAGCCGTGTCCCCGTTACGGACATTTGAGCCTCGAACTTGGAAGTATTCGGATATCTCAACACTAAAACTAATGAATTAATTTGAGGGTTTTATGACTTAATAATTTGGGAATGAGATATTGGTTGGCGGAACCATCTCAATAACTACCAACAATTGTAGTAATTTGCAAGCAAGTCCATCGTAGTAGGATAAAATTTGCTTTTCGCAAAATGATGAAACTTAGAGCTCCACAGCCAAAATGCATATAGAGTTAGTAACTTTATTATTGTTATTCTTCATGACTTGCCAGCTTATTCCAAAAGCTGACCTACATGGCTGCAACGTATTATGTTGCGTAGATATATTCGATCAGAGTGAGGCTACGCCCGCCGCGCTTGGCGATTGCCCTTTGAGTCGGATGGACTCGCTTATCTTCGACGCTTCCGCAGTGTTATTAGTTTTATTTCTCATGAGTTGGCCTTGAGCCAAATTTATTCCCTTGTAATAAAGACTCTATATGAGAATCGTTTAATGATATTCAGGTGTGATTGAACTTTGATTACTTTATCGATGTACCGTGAGTACCAAAGATGATCTTGGGATGGTATGCATACGTAGATTTGACCGATTTTGGGTCAGGTCGCTACATTCACGTCCACCTGTTTGAGTCCGGTTTCATGCCCCACTATAATGTTTGGACCAAGCATGGAGAAAGAGGGGTTATGATGGAAGACAATGAAGAAGAAGAGGACGACGATAGCTATCCTGGCCATGGGTTCCCCGAATACGATGATACAACAATGGGGAAGAAGCTGAGCCGTAATGCGGAAGAAGCTGGGCCGGCAATGCGGAAGAAGCTGAAGAAGAGGTATCGATGAGCCCGTTGATGATCTAGGTCGGGCCATTGCCGATGCAAAGACAAACTGCAAGTGATTTGGAGAAGAAGAAGTTGCAGCGCATGTTAGAGGATCACAAAAAATTGTTGTACCCGAATTGCGTGGGTGACAAGAAAAAGCTGGGCACCACACTCGGAATTGCTGCAATGGAAGGCGTAGAATGGTGTATCCGACAAGGATCCGGAAAGTTGCTGGTAATGATAAAGGATATGCTTCCAAAGGACAACGAATTGCCCGAGAGTACGTCTGACGGGTTAAAGAAGGCTGTCTGCCCTCTAGGGTTAGAGGTGCGTAAGATACATGCATGCCCTAATGATTGCATCCTCTACCGCGGTGAGTACGAGGATTTGAACGCTGTTCGGTATGTGGTGCATTGCGCTATAAGATCAGCCGCGATGAGCATGGTGATGTCGAGGGCGAGCGCCCCAGGAAGAAGATTCCTGCCAAGGTGATGTGGTATTCTCCTATAATACCACGGTTGAAACGTTTGTTCCAAAACAAAGAACATGCCAAGGCGATGCGATGGCACAAAGAAGACCGTAATAAAGACGGAAAGTTGAGAGTACCAGCTGTCGGTGTACTAGAGTAGGGGTACCCTAGTATCCCGAACTCGTGCACGGGCAGTCGCAACACCCCGTGGCAAGGCTTGCCTGGTGACCGCCAAGGTCCTCCGCGGCTCCATTAGAGCCATTCAAGAACAAAGTATTCAAGCCAAGGAGACAAGGCCCCGGCAAGAGGAGTTTGCCGGGAAGGCCAACCAAGGCATTTAGAAGACAAGGCCCCGGCAAGAGGAGCTTGCCGGGAAGGCCCGATGAGCAACAAGCTTCCGGGCGCGACAAGGCAATGACCGCGGCAAGGCGCTTGCCGCGGCAGACTACCACTCCGTTCCTCCGCTCCAGCTCATCCACCAATGTGTCGCCATGGGACCATTCCAGGCGCGCGTGGCAAGAGGTTGTGCGGCTAGCGGAGCGCGGTGGTAAGCGGCGCTGACAAGATCGCCATCGTGGCGAGCGGTGGCGCCCCTGACAGTCCTTTTCTTCACTGTTTAGTCGACTTAGACGGGCATTTAATGCCTTTGTCCCCTGCCGTCAGGGTTAGGTAGGGTGCACTGTACAAGTAGCTGTACCAACCATGACTCCTTTTACGCTTCTGCCCTTGTCACGTTGCCACCGTCGGAGACCCTTGAGCATATAAAAGGAGGCCCATGCGCAACGTAGAAGGGGTTCGATTCATTCAAACCAGAGAACACTTACGCTTAGGTCTTGTAGCTCTCAAGACTCCTAGCAAGAACACAATACAATCGCATAAGCAGCAGAGGGAGTATTATCTCCGAGAGCTCCGGCTGGGTAAACTGCTCGTGTGCCGCCCGATCTGCTCTTCGTCGACCTCCGCCCCCCACCGAACCGAAGGGGCTCGGTCCGCCGTCCCATAGGTGTTCGTGGCCCGATCAGCTTCCCCGACATCTTTGGCGCGCCCGTAGGGCGCGTCGAGGCTGTGTGGACCTGATCCGGCGTTCACACGAGCTACATCTTCATCATCTTCATCGACATGCCACCGAAGAAGAAGGCTTCGGCGGCAGCGGAGCCGTCCACATCGATCCCACCACCACCGGAGCAAATGGGTGGTGGGGTAGACACCGGCGGAAGAACGGGCGCCGGTGAGGGAGCTCATGATGCTGCCAAGTCCAAGGACAAGGCTGCACAAACCTCGCGTCCGTACACGCACCGCGCCCATCTCAGGAGGCGCGGGACCGACAGCGTCATGCTATTCACAGTACCATACGCTCGTTGGATCAAGATCGAGCTGGTGGATCCCGAGGCCCTCAAGACCAGCGTACACGCCAACATGCTGGCACGAGCGAGGCACGGTCGCCTGGACGGGATACTGCTCCTTCTAACATAGTTAGAAGTCCGAGCATATCCGCCTCGCGCCGCTCGCCATCGCCACCCACCACCCAGCGAAGCTTTGGCGAGAGCTCAATCGCTTCCTAGATTACCCTCCAACAGCCGACAAGGTCGGCGAATGGAGGGCCACCATCCGTAGTCTCATCGGCTTTGCTAACGGCGACACTCCGCGGCAACCGACTACATCGCTGCCGCGGCAAGGCGACAAGGCACGAGCCGGTGGCGACGAAACCTGTGGGGGTGCAACCACCATGCACTCTCCACCCCGAAGGCCAAGATCGCCGACTCGCCGGATCCACCTCGACAGTGACTCCACCGCGTCATCGGACCCACGAGCTCGTCGCGATCAGCGCCAAGTTCTTCACGAACGACAGCAAGAAGACGCTCGAACTCGCATTGAGCGCCGAAGAGAAGCGCGACGTCAATCCGACCAGTGCGCTGGGCCCTCTGTCGACATGCATGCGCCAGGGGAACCAGGCGACTTACCGTACGCGGTAGGATGCCCTGCGTTCACTCGTGAGCTGCGGCAAGTCCAGTGGCCCAGCTAGAAGAATTTCAAGCCAGACGTGCCAAAGAAGTACGACGGCAAGACGCATCCGTCGGAGTTCCTTAGCATCTACAGCATTGCGGTGCAAGCTGCCGGGGGGCGAGACGACAAGATCCTGGCCAACTACTTCCTGCTGGTACTCAAGCCCAATGTCAGGTCCTGGCTCATGCACTTGCCGGACAACTCCATATCCTCTTGGGCGGATCTATGCTATCAGTTTGTTGGCGCCTTCACAGGCGTTCACAAACCCCATGGCCAAGAGAGCGACCTTCATCTGCTTGCCCAGAAGGAGGGAGAGCCCCAAGCAAGTTCATTCGTAGATTCAGCCGTGTACAAACAACATCCCAAATGTCCACCCCGCCGCGAATCAGCGCGCTCCATCGAGCGTCGCGGAACCGCAAGATGCGGAGGAGATGGCGATGTGCAAGATCAAGGACGCCGATGAGCTATATGCCCTGGCCGACAAGTGTGCACGTCTTTGAGGAAGGAGGAGACTCCGGAGAGAATGTAGAAGCGTAAGTAGGATCTGATAGTGAGGAGGCTGCCCGGCAAAGAAAGGCCGGGCGAAGCAATAGAAAGAAGAAAGGCAGAGATGTGCTAGTTGTCGAGCAGTCCGCAACGGAGGTGGCGCCAAGAAAGCCAAAGTTGGTAGCTCCGCAAGGAGGTTGCCGCGGCACCAACTGCCAGTTGTGGCGGTCGCCGACAAGCGTGACGGCTCCAACAAACAGATTGCAAGATCCACCGCACCAAGGGCCATGACCTCCGAGCTGCAAGAAGGTCGAGCAGCTTGTCGAACAGCAGAAGGCTGAATACGAGCGGCACGACAAGGAGAAGGCTCAGGAAGGTGCTGGAGGACCTAGCAAGAAACGCCCCGGCCGGGGAGGACGCCGCGGCAAGGCCAAGCAGCGGCAAGGAGACAGACCTCGCGGCCGCGACAAGGATGAAGATGACGACGACGATGAAGACACGGAAGATGATGAGACCGACGAGCAGGAGTTCCAGAAAGCCACGAGGTCATGTGCGTTGACGGTGTTGCTTCTCCAGATACTTCACACCGCCAACTCAAGCAAGGATGCGGAAGTCAATGCGCGTAACCATCCATCGAGTCACGCAAGCCTCGAAATGGTCCAAGACGCCTATCATCTTTGATATTGAGGACCACCCCGATCGCATCATCAAGGGTCGGTGCTTGCCGATGTTGGTTTCACCAACTATCCGCAACCTCAAGGTCACTAAGATGCTAGTTGACGGCGGGCCGGCTTGAACCTGATCTCCTCCGCGGTACTCCGTAAGCTTCGATCCCCGATGGCGCAGCTCAAGAGACAGCACATTCCAAGGAATCAATCCGGAAGGAGCAAGTCAAGGAAAAATCACGCTGTTCGTGACGCTTGGCAGCGAAGTTGAACTTCAGGATCGAGAGGGTCACTTTTGACGTTGTCGACTTCCCATTGCCTTACAATGGGATACTTGGTCGCCCAGCACTCGCCAAGTTCATGGCAGCCTCTCATTATGCATACAATTTGCTCAAGATGCCAGGCCCGATAAGTGTCATTTCTGTCCTCGGCGACAAGAAGGATGCTCTTATCTGCGCCGACAAGATCTACCGGGAAGCAGCAGCTGCAACAGATAGCAAGTCACTTGTCATGAAGCTCCGGGGAAGAAGAAGACCAAGTCCGCAAGAGCTCTTATGCCCACTCCGGCAAGCGCACCTCTTCGGAGTGCTGCGCTACCGTCGAGGACGCACCGTCGAGCTCCACCGGCAAATGTAAGAAGACGATGGCAGCTCCACCAAAAACCAAGAAGGTGTCCGCCAAGGAGGACGGCACTGGTCGTACCTTCACCATCAGTGCCGCTCTTGACCCTAAATAGGAAGGCGCGCTCATTGCTTTCCTGCGGGCGAACGTCGACGTGTTTGCGTGGCAACCGCCGACATCCCCGTGTTCCCGTGAAAGTAATTGAGCACCATCTTGCCGCTCTGTCCTCACGCTGCGCCCGCCAAGCGTAAAGTCGAAAAGCAAGCAGTGGAGCGCCAAGAGTTCATTGCAGAAGAGATCAAGAAATTGGAAGCAGCAAGCCTTGTCAGAGGAGTGCTCCATCCTACGTGGTTGGCTCCACGGCCGGATGTGATTTGCTTTCATTTCTTGATGCATACTCAGGGTACCATCAGATCTTCATGGCAGAAGAGGATGAGGAGAAAACCGCATTCATCACCCCATGTGGCACATATTGTTTCGTACGGATGCCTTTCGGTTTAAAGAATGCTGGTTCAACATTTGCAAGAGTAGTCCATGACGCTTTTGAGCCGCAAATACACAGAAATGTAGAAGCCTACATGGATGACATAGTGGTCAAGAGCAAGGACAAAGCAACTCTGATTCAAGATCTAGACGAAACCTTTGCAAATCTGTGCAAGATCAACCTCAAGCTCAACCCCGAGAAGTGCGTGTTTGGAGTCCCCTCCGGCAAGCTTCTCGGGTTCTTCGTGTCTCAGCGGGGAATTGAAGCCAATCCCGACAAGATCAAGGCCATTGAGCAGATTAAAGCACCAAGGCGCGTCAAGGATGTACGAAGACTTGCCGGTTGCGTGGCTGCTCTCAGCAGGTTTATCTCTAAGTCTGCTGAGCGCGCCCTGCCATTTTTCAAAATTTTGAAAAAGGCCGGTCCAATGAAATGGACTCCGGAAGCGGAGGCTGCGCTACAGGACTTAAAGAGATATCTGTCCTCCACTCCAATACTTGTCGCACCTAAGCCACAAGAGAAGTTGCTGCTATATATAGCGGCAACCAATCAAGTGGTTAGTGCTGCGTTAGTAGCGGAGAGGGAGGCGGATGATGAGCCGGCAACCATGGCAGAGGCATCCAGCGACAAGCAAGGCACTTCACCGGCAAGCTCTGGTCCCGACAAAGATAGATCTGCGCAGGAGTGTGAGAAAGTGCAGAAAAGGATGGTGCAGCGCCCAGTTTACTTTGTCAGTTCCCTTCTGCAGGGGGCTAGGTCAAGGTACTATAGTGTGCAGAAATTGCTTTTCGGCCTTCTCATGGCCTCGAGAAAGCTGCGCCATTACTTTCAAGCACATGAGATCACAATGTCACTCGCTTTCATCTGAAGAGGATACTTGCAAAATCCGTAGCAACAGGCAGGATTGTCGAGTGGGCACTGGAACTGTCAAGCTTTGGTCTCAAGTTTGAGAGCACCTCAACTATCCAAAGCATAGCGTTGGCGGAGTTCATAGCAGAATGGACGCCAACACAAGATGAAGAAATTCCAGAAATGAGCATCCCCGTCAAGGAAGCGAGCAAAGAGTGGCTGATGTACTTTGATGGTGCCTTCTCGCTACAAGGCGCCGGTGCTGGCGTGCTGCTTATCGCACCCACCGGAGAGCACCTCAAGTACATAGTCCAGATGCACTTTCCCAAGGAGCAAGCAACAAACAATACTACAGAGTATGAAGGTTTGCTTGCCGGTCTCAGGATCGCGGTAGACCTTGGGATCAAGAAGCTCATTGTCAGGGGTGACTCACAGCTTGTCATCCGCCAAGTGAACAAAGATTATCAGAGTCCGTTGATGGAATCCTATGTTGATGAAGTGAGAAAGCTAGAAGAGCATTTTGACGGCCTACAGATGGAACATGTTCCAAGAGCTCGAAACGATATTGCCGATGGCTCGTCAAAGTGCGCCAAGACTCAAGTTACTCGTGGAACCAGGGATTTTTGTGCTCAAGCTGACTCAACCGACTGTAATGCCATCAACTGGACAGAACAAGAAGAGGAAGTTGATTTCTGGTGACTATTTTCCGGCAGAGCTTCCAGAAGCCGCCGCCAAGAAGGTCCCCAAGATCAACACTAAGAGTGCTGAGGAGCAGTCTTCTCCGACAAGCCCTAGGGTTTGTTTCGTTGAAGCAGACGCTCCCGACAAGTTTTGCTCCGGCAAGCTTGTCGGGCAACATCAAGCTCCGGTTGAGCCGCAGGTTCTTGCCGTAGAAGCGGATGTTCCCGCAGCAGCAGATGTGCCTTTAGTCCTTGTTGTCGAGCCGCAAGCTCCAGCATGGGCGCAGCAGATTGTCCATTTCCTTCAGACAGGAGAACTTCCCGAAGAGCAAGAAGAAGCGGAAAGAGTAGCCCGGCAGTCAAGTATGTACCAGTTTGTCGACAACACACTGTACAGAAGAAGACTCAACGGTGTGAAATTGAAGTGTATTCACCGGGAAGATGGACAGAAGCTGTTGGCAGAGATACACGGAGGCATATGTGGTCACCACATTGGCGCAAGAGCACTTGCCGGCAAGGCGTTCCGGCAAGGTTTCTTTTGGCCGACAGCCCTCCAGGATGCAACTGCACAAGTAACCAAGTGTGAAGCGTGCGGCCCATTCCAAGCAGATACACCAGCCAGCTCAAGCTCTCCAGACGATCCCTTTATCCCGGCCATTTTCATCAGGGGCTCGACATCCTCGGCCCCTTTCCCGAAAGCGGTCGGGGCTTTGAGTACTTGTATGTTGCAATCGACAAGTTCACAAAGTGGACGGAAGTGGAAGCATGAGGAAGGTGACAAGACAACAAGCAATCAAGTTCTTCAGGTCGATTGTTTGCCGCTTCGGATTCCTAACAGGATCATCACCGACAACGGCACACAATTCACGAAGTCGCACCTTCATGCAATACGTCCAAGATCTTGGCGCCAAGGTCTGCTTTGCTTCATTGCTCATCCAAGGAGTAACGGTCAAGCGGAGAGGGCAAATGCTGAAGTGCTGCATGGGCTCAAGACCAGAACTTTCGACAGGCTGCACAAGTGCGGAAGAAACTGGATTGAGGAGCTGCCGGTGGTTCTTTGGTCGATCAGACGACGCCAAATCGAGCCAACGGCGGACACCTTCGCCTAGTCTATGGAGCAGAGGCAGTTCTCCCCACGGAACTCGTGTTCGATCACCTCGAGTGCTCGCTATGATGAGCTTGAGCAAGAGCAGCTGCGACAAGATGACGCGCTGCTCCTTGAGGAGGACCGTCTTCAGGCCGCTGTACGAGCTACTCGATATCAGCAAACTTTGCGCCGCTACCATAGCCGCAAAGTTAATGCCATAAGTCTCGAGGAAGGCGACCTTGTTCTTCGGCGCGTTCAGTCCGCCAAGAATTCCAACAAGTTGACGCCAAAGTGGGAAGGCCCTTATCGGGTGAAACGAGTCACTAGGCCTGGTGCTGTCCGCTTTGAGACCAAGATGGCGTTCGGTGAGCAACTCTGGAACATCGAGCATCTTCGTAAGTTTTACCCGTGAAGCGCGGTTGCCGGAACCTGTTCCGGCAACCACCTTTTGTACAAGTCTTGCCGATGTTGCATGTAATCCTTTGTACAAAGCCGGGCGCAGATCCCGTGCATAAGTAAAGCTCATGTGCTTCGCACAACTTGTCAATTTCATGCTTTCATCATTTTATTGCATGCATTATCTGACACCTTGTGCAACACCTTCCCCGGTAAGCAATAACGGGCCGCAAGGCTCCATAATTTTATTTTCTCTTCTTTCTCTTTCTCAAAGAAAGGAAGGCTCCCTCGCACACAAGTTTGCCGGGGGGGAAGGAGAAGATAATGGTGTGGACCAAGCGTCGCTCAAGGAAGTTTCGCCTTACCGGGAAGCAAAGGACAGAAAAGCTAAGTTGCTAAATTTTGAGCAATCAACTTTTAAATTTTTAAGTTATCTTCCTCAAACGACCGTGCTTTGTATGTAAAACCTGTGCGCGGAGGAACCAACTCGTAGCTAGTCGCGCTTACTTTGTTTCGAGTCCGCTCAACAACTTAAGTGAGCTGCAACTAGTTGCGACAAGGTTGCTTGTCGGAAGCGGCACCGCCAGCAGAAGTCCGACGTTTAGCACTCAGCCATGCAAAGGTGCTCATACCGACAAGTTCCCTAAAAGCGTAGGGCAAAAACATACAAAGGAAGGAATCAAGTAAAGGAAATAACATTGCAATCATTGCCCGAGATAAAGTTATATTACAAAATAACTTGTCGCAGCTCAATAGATTGTTCTCCTAACATGACCAGTAGCGACAAGGAAAAGATAAAATTGGAAGCCTAATCTACGCGGTCACCATCAACCCTCTTGATCTTGCCCACCTTGTCCACAATGGGTGCGACAAGGGCCTTGAGTGCCTCCATGTCAGCATCCGGCGGCAAGGACTTGAGGAAGCCGGTGAGGTTGAGGCCTGGATTGCGGAAGGCCACCTTCATCAGCACCTTCTGGAGAGCTCCCGCGCAGATCTGGCGCGACTCCTCGGCCAGCTGCTTTGGAATCTCTTCCCGGAGTCGCTGGAGAGCCGTCACCACGCCCTTGAAGAACAAGCTGAGCTTGGCGCTGGGTTGGAGGTGCTCATCGGAGGAATATCCAAGATCCACCATCCCCAGCTCCATCAGCTCCCTGTCGATGGCGGCGGCAACATTCACGAGACCCTCGGTCCAGTGCTCCACATTCTCTCTGAAGGTGTTCTGGGCGGCAACAGCACCCGCCAGCAGCGCCTCGTCGGTTTTGATCTTCTCCAACAAGGCCACCTCCCGCTCCCTGGCGCCCTCCAGCGTCTGAGTCAAGGTGATCAGCTTCAACTCGTGATCTGCTTTGGAGTCCTTGGCGGCGCTGAGCTCCTTGATCCTCTCAGCGAGACGGCCCTGCAGCTCGCCAAGAGTGTAGGCGTCCTTCTCTCGCTCATGCTTGAGCGCAGCAAGCTCTTCACCACCCTTCTTCGTGACCGGCCTCCAGCTGCGCCACCTTCGCCTCCAGCTCCTTCTTGGCGGCCTCGGTAGCTGCGGCGGCATCCTTTGCTTCCTTGATAGCCCGCCAAATGTTTGCTTTCATAGCCTTGAGCTCCTCCTCATGGCTGTCAAGATTGATCTTCCGCTCGCCAGCCGCCTTCTTCTTGAGACATCCTCTCGGCGGCAAGCCGTTGTTGTTTTTCAACCTCAGCCTTCTCAAGGATGAAGGCTTTGCGCGCCGACGATTTGCTCCCGCCTCTCTGCCAAGGCCCGAGAGCTTCTCGATTGATGCCCCGAGCTCCTCCGCTTTCTCTATGTCTGCTCCCGCCTTCGCGACAAGCGCTTCCCGGGATTCCAGCTTGGCTTGTCGGGTGCGGTAGAGCGACAACAGCTTCCGCAACAGCTGCTCCTCCTCAGACTCGCCGCTGCTGCTGCTTGGCGCGTCGACCAGCGTCAGCCCGGCGGAGGTGAGCAGCTCTTCGTCAAAGGTTTCTCCTTTGACCGGCGCCCTGGAGCTCGACGCCCAGGGAAGCTTGATGAAGACGCCATCGCCGGCCTTCAAGTAGGCGCCGGGCTGGGGCTCTTTGGAGCCTGGCGCAGTGGCAGCGGCGGAGGGATCGGCGGTCGGTGTAGCGCCAGGCGCTCCTGCGGCCTCGGGGCCGTCAGTGCGATCGCCGGACCCCTCGCCAGCTTCTGCGGTGGCAGCCTTGGCGGCCTCCTCGCCGGCGGGCTCGCCAGCGCCGGCTTCTTCCTCGGCGACGGCAGCGTCGTCAACATTGCCGCGCGCGTCCTCCTCGCCGGCGACCTCAGTCTCCATCGGCTCTGCGGCGGATGGATCTGACGACCAGAAAAAGAAAGAACAGTCAAGCAAATGTTCAAAAAGAAAATAAGAAGAAAAAGAACCCAAGGGAAATTTTCAGGCAAGAGGATTACCTGCGATGGGATCTGCAGCCGTGGTCTCAACCACCGGAGGGTCGCTGGCGCTATCCCTTGCCGGAGAACTGCCCCTTGCCGGAGAAGACTCCCTTGCCGGAGAACGCTCCCTTGCCGGGGGATCCTCCCTTGGCGGTGTAGTCGACGCAGATGGCATGTCCGGAGCGGCTCCCGGGCACTCTTGGTGAGGCTGCTCTGCTCCTACACAAACCAACAGTCAGATATCAGTCAGGAAAGAGCACCCATGCACGCCCAACAGTAAAGAGTAAACCATATACTTACGCTGGGGGCTGCTTTGAGGAAGAGTTGCCGCGTCCGGCAAGGTGGTCTCGACGCCGCCTCCTGCGCTGGGGATCGCCTCGATGACAACCACCGGGTCTTGGTTCTCTTCGACGCTCTCGAGCCAAAGCGTCCCGAAAAGGGAAGAGTTCGAATGAAGCAAATCAGATACAAGACAAAGCAACAAAATTGAAGAAATACAAGTACAACATAGAAGCTTACTCTTCTTCTTCCTCGCCGGAGCTGAGCGGAGAGATCAAATCTGCTCGCCTCGTGCGACGAGGCGGAGGAGTGGGTTCCTTGATCGCTTGGCGGGAGTAGCAGCGGTGGCACAGGAGGCCCGCTCTAGTTGCTGCAGCGGGCGTGAGGTGCTCCTGCAACAAGTGCTTGCCGCGGTGGAGCCGCGTCAGCGCGGGCGGGCGGCTGCTGGTCCGCTCTGCCGCCCGCTTGCCTCCAGCCTTGGAGATGCCTTCTTAGTGGAGCTGGGGGCTCCGTTCGCATGCAAGCTGCTAGGTGGTGGGGAGGAAGCGCCGGCGGGCTCGCTTGACTCGGCTTTAGGTTCGCAAGCTCCTCCTGCCGCAAACTCCTTCGCCGACAAGGCTTGCCGCCTCTGCTGCCTCTGCCTCCTCCACGGTGAACCCGACCGCCGCCCGGCAGCAGCTCGTCGCCTCCTCCAGCTGGTGGCGTCGCGCTGCATCTCGTCGTCAGTGGTGTTGCGGGTGAGGACCTTCTGCTCATCGGGGCGGATCGGCACTTCTTCCAAGCTGTCAAAAAACACCCGCACGACGTCATCTGCAGGCTCTTGCCAGGTTGGAACAATTCCATGCAAGTTGCACAACGGCATCATTGCACGGATGCGGTCGAGCGAGGAATTGTTGCACAATGGAATGACTCCCCTCGGCAACCTGAACCATTCGGGATGATCAGCGTCGTGCTTGAACAGCTCAGAGCATCGCATCCAACTCCAAGACGGTGAAGTTGAAGTTGAGGCCCGGCGCAGCCTCATGATATCCGCCGCGTTCGAACTCCCAAGCAGGTCTTCTCCTCTCCTGCAAAGAAGCGTCTGGCGGCGAAGGAAATCTGCATACAACGGCGCCACAAAGTGAGTCCGCAAGCTCGAGGCGCAGGATCCGGTGACGGCAATCTTCAATCTAGCATCTTCGCGCCAAGTTGCTCCAATCGTTGTCGCGCACTATTGGGGTTTGGCGCTGAGCGGTAAAGGGCTGCGGGTTCTCCTCTACAATCCAACACCAATCTGCCCTCCATTCCTCCCACTTGCTGCGGAGCTCTCCTCCGATAGGCTTCCTTCTTGTCGATCCTTGAGATCCAAGCGATTCCTCCCAAAAGAGGCTCTCCTCTCTCTACTCGAGGCATGAAGAAATGGCGGAAGAGGGCTACGTTGGGATGGACTCCGACAAAGTTTTCGCAGAGATGTGCGAAAACTGCCATGGTCAGGACAGCGTTGGGGGTGAAATCAAGGAGGCGGAACCCGTAGGTGTTCATGATATCGCAGAAAAATTCAGAGAAGGGCGGGCAGAGCCCGCAATAGAAGAACAGTGCGAAGAAAGGGTACCCAGTTGGGGCTAGTTCCGAAGCAGCGGCTGGGAGTACCTTCGTGTGCGGATGCGCACGCGTCTCCGTTGACCAAAAGAGGTAGTAGTTCTCCCTCAGCTCCCTTGCGGCGAGCTGGGTGGGGGGATGGCCCGCTCCTTCCGCAGCGCCGCGAGCCACTGCGCCTCGGCCGACTTCACGCCCTTGCCCTTATCGGCTTTCGGAGCCATGGCGGAGGCGGTGGGGGAGACCGACGGCGTTGGTGGTACTGGTGGCGATGGGGGACGGAGCGCTGCTCTCTTCAGACTTGAGAAGAAGGGGGGAGCAGCGATGGTTTTTCTCGAGATTGGACAGCAAATGGCGAGGTGGGCGAACTGCCCCTGCTCCCTCTGCTTATAAAGAGGGAGGGGGCGGACGTTCCGCTTTTCCTAATAAAGAAACCCCCCACGATCTCTCCCACGACGCCGCAATCGATGTGTGCCGTTCGTGGGGGACGTGGTGGTACCGGAGTGAGTTATGGCGTAACCAAGGCCGCGCGTGCCCGTGCACTATTTTGGGCCTGGCCCAACAACGCTCGGTACCGTGTGTGGCCCAGGCCCGGGGGCTCCTGTCGGTGTACTAGAGTAGGGGTACCCTAGTATCCCGAACTCGTGCACGGGCAGTCGCAGCACCCCGCGGCAAGGCTTGCCTGGTGACCGCCAAGGTCCTCCGCGGCTCCATTAGAGCCATTCAAGAACAAAGTATTCAAGCCAAGGAGACAAGGCCCCGGCAAGAGGAGTTTGTCGGGAAGGCTAACCAAGGCATTTAGAAGACAAGGCCCCGGCAAGAGGAGCTTGCCGGGAAGGCCCGGTGAGCAACAAGCTTCCGGGCGCGACAAGGCAACGACAAGGTAAGGCGCTTGTCATGCAGAGACTACTCTCCGTTCCTCCGCTCCAGCTCATCCACCAACGTGTCGCCATGGGACCATTCCAGGCGCGCGTGGCAAGAGGTTGTGCGGCTAGCGGAGCGCGGTGGTAAGCGGCGCGCGACAAGATCGCCATCGTGGCGGCGGTGGCGCCCACAGACGATCCTTTTTCGCCTTGTTTAGTCGACTTAGACGGCATTTAATGCCTTTGTCCCCTGGCGTCGAGGGTTAGGTAGGGTGCACTGTACAAGTAGTTGTACCAACCACGACTCCTTTTACGTTTCTGCCCTTGTCTACGTTGCCACCTATCGGAGACCCCTTGAGCATATAAAAGGGGTTCGGTTCATTCGAAACCAGAGAACACTTACGCTAGGTCTTGTAGCTCTCAAAGACTCCCTAGCAAGAACACAATACAATCGGACAAGCAGCGGTAGGAGTATTATCTCTCGGAGAGCTCGAAGCTGGGTAAACTGCTCGTGTGCTTCACCTCGATCTCTGCTCTTCGTGCGACCTCCGCCCCGAACCGAAAGGGGCTCGTCCGCCGTCCCATAGGTGTTCGTGGGCCCGATCAGCTTCCCCGACACCAGCTGACGGGTCGCAGTGGAGAAAAATCGAAAGAAAGTACGGGAAGGAGTTTGCAGATGACGCAAGGAGCGTATGGTTTGGTCTAAGCGCAGATGGCATTAATCCTTTTGGGGAGCGAGAGCAGCAACCATAGCACCTGGCCTGTGACTCTATGTTTGTATAACCTTCCTCCTTGGTTGTGCATGAAGCGGAAGTTCATTATGATGCGGTGCTCATCCAAGGCCCTAAGCAACCCGACAACGACATTGATGTGTACCTAAGGCCATTAGTTGAAGAACTCTTACAACTGTGGAATGGAACAGTGTACGTGCGTGGGATGAGCACATGGGGAAGAATTTGACCTAAAGGCGTTGTTGTTCGTGACCATCAATGATTGGCCTGCTCTCAAGAACCTTTCGTGACAGACAAACAAGGGATACCGCGGATGCACGCACTGTTTGGATGATACCGACGATATATATTTGAATAGATGTAAGAAGAATGTGTACAGGACATCCTCGATTTCTTCCGAGCAGGCATCCCGTAAGAAAGAAAGGCAAGCATTTCAAAGGTGAGGCGGATCACGGACGAAGCCTCGCCACCGTCTCGGGTGCTGATGTACATGACATGGTCAAGGATTTGAAGGTGATATTTGGAAAGGGTCCTAGCGGACAACCTGTTCCAAAGGACGCTGACGGACGCGCACCCATGTGGAAGAAGAAATCTATATTTTGGGACCTGCCATACTGGAAAGACCTAGAGGTCCGCTCCGCAATTGATGTGATGCACGTGACGAAGAATCTTTGTGTGACCCTGCTTGGCTTCTTGGGCGTGTATGGGAAGACAAAAGATACACCTGAGGCACGGGAGGACCAGCAACGTATGCACGGAGAAGACGGCATACATCAGGGTCATGCAAGCTACGCTCTTACCAAAGAAGAGAAGGAAATCTTCTTTGAATGCCTGCTCGGTATTAAGGTACCGTCGGCTTCGTCGAATATAAAGGGAATAATAAACATGGCAGAGAAAAGTTCCGAACCTAAAGTCTCATGACTGCCACGTGATTATGACGCAACCGCTTCGGTTGATTGAGGGGCTTCTACGGAAAACGCTCGATTAGCCATTGTGAAGCTATCTGCATTTCTCAATGCAATCTCTCGAAGGTAATCGATCCAGAAATCATACCAAGGTTACAGAATGATTTGGTGCAATGTCTTGTCAGTTTCGAGTTGGTGCTCCCACCATCCTTCTTCAACATCATGACGCACGCCCTAGTTCACCTATCTTGAAGAGATTAACGTTTTGGGTCCTGTATTTCTACATAATATGTTCCCTTTGAGAGGTTCATGGGAGTCTTAAAGAAATATGTTCATAACCGTGCTAAGCCGAAGGAAGCATCTCCAAGGGCCATCAAAATGAGGAGGTCATTGAGTTTTGTATTGACTTTATTCCTGACCTTAAGCCGATTGGTGTTCCTGAATCATGCATAAGGGCAGACTAGATGGAAAAGGCACGCTAGGAGGAACAAATAATATGTATGGACGGACATTCTCTCACCGAAGCACACTACACGGTTCTACATAATTCCGCCTTGGTGGCTCCGTATATGGATGAACACAAGAATTTGCTACGCTCCAAACACCCGGAGCGGTCTCGATGACCGGATTACACGTGAACAAACCAGGGAGTTTCGCCACTGGTTGCGGATACACGCACCATGCATGACACCTCTATTGAAGATGACCTGTACTTGTTGTCCCGGTTACCATCTTCGAATATAATGACTTTCAAAGGGTACGAGATAAATGGTAATACATTTTACATGATCGCCCAAGATAAGAAGAGCACCAACCAAAACAGTGGTGTCCGCTTTGATGTAGAAACCAAGACGGGAAAGGAAACATATTATGGTTATATACAGGACATATGGGAACTTGACTATCGATGTGGTTTAAAGGTCCCTTTGTTTCGGTGCAAATGGGTCAATATGACACGAGGCGGGGTAACGGAAGACCCGCAGTACGTAATGACAACAGTGGATCTCAACAATCTTGCGTGTGCAGATTTAACCATTCGTCCTAGCCAATGATGTGGCACAGGTTTTCTATGTGAAGGACATGTCTACCAAGCCAAGAAAAAGAAAACATAAGGAAGCGAATGCATCGTACGATGAGCCAAAGCGGCACATAGTTCTTTCGGGAAGAGAAACATCGTGGGAGTGGATGACAAGACAGACAAGTCGAAAGATTATGAAAAGTTTGATGAAATTGCTCCATTCACGGTGAATATTGACCCGAGCATCCCGTTAAATGATGAAGATTTTCCATTGTTACGGCGCAAAGGGACACACGCGAAGAAAAAGTTTCACACCCAAAGATCTGGGATGTGATCGGCTTCACTAGCTATCATCACTTTCTTCTGTGTTTCGCACCGAGAGGGGAATCTCTGTAATAGTTAGGGTAGTTATGTGTTTTGGCATTTGAAACGCGAAGAAATTTTATGTGCAAACAAATTCACACTAATTTCAAATAATTCAAAATTTGAACTATTCAAATTTGAAAACTATGGGCACTAACAGAAAGTTTGTAATCTTTTGTACCTAAAGAGGCTGTGTCAGCCTCCGGTCAGGCTATGGCCCCACCATCACCATTTAGTGTCGGTTCGTACCACGACCGGTACTAATGAGGTTGTGTCGTAAGGTCAGGGGCCACGAGCACCTTTTTAGTACCGGTTCATGGATGAACCAGACGTAAGCTGTTTTTAGTCCCACCTCGCAAAGTGAGAGGGACTAGGAGCGATTTATAAGCCCCGAGTGCGAGAGACGATGAAGAGGAGGATCAATGCTCACGTTGTTTAGCTTCAAGCCTTCAGAATACGGTAGACTGCACGCGAGCTATGCGCAGGTCAGCTTACACTATTCGAAAGGCTTGAAGCAAATTAACGAGCATTGCACCTCTTTTTATTTTTAATAACTTATTACAACTCCGGACTTCTTCATTATGGCAAAAACTAATTGCACGTCGACATTTCTTTTTTTAAGTTATAACTCCGGACTTTGACCATCAAGTTTTGCGAGAAAAGAAAAAATAGCAGAAAAGAAAGAAAAACTATAGCTGAAAAGAAAAAACTATATAAAAACTACTCAAAAATAAATAGAAGAAAATAAATATAGCAGAAAAGAAAAAACTACTCAGAAATAAATAGAAGAAAAATAAAGCGAAAAAAGAAAAAATTATATTTGCTATTTTTCAATCGTTTACAAAATGACCGTGAAATTGAAAATCACTACAAAATGAACTCAAAATGTTGAATTTTGGCAAACTAGATGAAAAACTACTCACAAATAAATAGAAGAAAATAAATATAAAAGAAAAGAAAAACTATACAAAAACTACGCAAAAATAAATAGAAGAAAATAAAGCGAGAAAAGAAAAAACTATAAAAAAATTAGGCGCTGCCTGTGGGCTGATAGGCCACGTGTGTGTAATTACAGGCCTTAAAGGCCCAGAGACTCACAGAGGCAGCAGCTGCAGAGTTTAGGCCCACAAGCCTGCTATACAGAGGAGTTCGAAGTGGTAGCCGCGGCTGGGTTTATAAACCAGTGCGGCTGCCCTTCGCCCGGCGAGGTGGGACTAAACTTTGGGTGGCAGCGCGAGGCCTTTAGTACCGGTTGGAGCCACCAACCGGTACTAAAGGGGGGCCTTTAGTACCGGTTTGTGCCACCACCCGGTACTAAAGGGGGTCGCTTCCCGCCGCTTGGGCTGGCCAAAACTGGCCTTTAGTACCGGTTGGTGGCTCCAACCGGTACTAAAGGTGCCTTCTATATATACAACACTTGAAAATTTCATTCCCCTCTGCTTTCTTCCTCTGTTTCGTCGTCTCCAACGCTGCCGCCGCCTTCGCCCCGTCGCCGCCCTCGTCTCCGCCGCCGCTTCGTCCCTCGCCGCCTCGCCTCCGCCGCCGCCTCGTCCCTCGCCGCCGCTTCCCCCTCGCCGCCGCTCGTCTCCGCTGCCGCCTGGCCCGTCCCGTCGCCTGCCCTCCCAGCCGCCGCCCGCCCGTCACCGCCCTCGCCGCCTCGCCGCCGCCGTCGCCGCCCCACTGTGAGCTCTCCCCTCTAACCCCTCTCCTCGCCCGGCAGCCACCATGGGGCCGCCCTCCCGAGCCCATACACACACACACAAGCATGATGAACACACACACACACACATGTATGAATTAATGCATGTATATATTAGTATATACGTATTTTGTATGTTTAATTAGTTTAGATTATTTAGATTATTATTTTTCACTATTATATATGTATGAATGCATGTTAGATGGATATAATTAGTGTTTAATTAGTATGGAAATTTTTATATAATGTTGTTTTTCAGTTTTTAATGGATGTATAGAAGTTGTGTTTTCTGTTTTTAGTGTTAGATGCTTAATTAGTATGAAATAGTATATAGATTTTTGAAATAGTAGAAATGTTAGAAATTTTAGTTATCAAAATCCAATCATTAAAAAATATTACTTTTTATGGGCATATAGCTAGTATTTGTTCTCGACGATGCCCGCCCGCATCCTCGCCGTCGACCCGTCCGCATGACGACGCCCAGCCGACCCATGTCGGGGACTGGCTCCGCTGGCTGGCACCGGAGGTGCTGCTCGAGGGGCGCCGCTTGATGAGGAACCCGGCCCGGGTCCCGTCGTCGACCCCGATCTCATTTGGTGGCGTTCACGTGGGCGATTTGGTGCGGAGGGACCCGCCCCGCGGGAGGAGGTACGTCGCCGTGTCGGGGAGGAGGACGAGCACGTCCATCGCTACATGGTTGCGTTAGAGGGCGGCAGGTTCTCCAATACCGGCAAGATCTTGAGGATCTCACTTCAGCTATGATCCTGTGAGGTTCCTTCTCTTTGGGTGTCCACCGCCTTGCCGCCGTAGGAACCGCGAGTGTCCTAGATTCTTCTCAGTAGTATTGATCTTTAATTAGCTAGCCAGTGATGTACTATTCAATATTATATATTATTCGAGGCGATGTATTCTAGATTATATCTATTATTCTAGACGAAGTATTCGAGATTATATCTATTATTCAAGACGATGTAATTTGAATACTAAATTGTTTTATATTTCTTTTGAATTAGTTAAATAAAAGCTATGGCGGATAATACCGACAGAGAGGAGAATAGACCATGTTCGATATGATACGCGGGCGGATGATGATCGAATGAAGAAGATTATGACGGCTCAATTTCTAAACAACACCGAGAGGGTGATATGATATTCGATCGCGACGATCGAATTGATGAAGTCATGAACTACGATTATGACGATGACGAAGAACATGTTGATCCTGAAACAACAAAGACCGGCGAGGTATATATATTTATATAAGCAGGTATCTGGTGATCATCACATGTTTTAAATGACTTGAAGATAAGGACGAAACGAGGCCCGAACAAAAAGTTGAAGGAGGGCGTAAAGTACAATATCGAGGCAGTCAGACCTAATGGCGAACCATTAGCGCCTAAGAAGATTGCGGACAAGTTCGTTCGTCGGTCACGGAGTTCTTGTGAAGGACCAACTCGATCTCCCTTCAAGAATGGAGAGAGCCAGCAAAAGACAAAGGACAAAAAGGCAAAGAGGACGCTGCTCCACGTCCGGATGTTACTTTTGTCGACAAGAATCAAAAAGATCTGCTTTGGGATACTCTCATGGAACATTTCACCCTACCAGATCATTTCACAGAAGCAGATGTGCAGAAAGTCAAGGACGCTGCTCTTAGGAAGATGGCGGTTGCATTCAAGAACCACAAGAATCGTGAATGGGACAAGTACGTCAAGGGAGGAAGGAAGACTCAGATTCGAGGGAACACTAGAGAACCAACGTGCTCATTGGGAAGATTTCGTGAAATTCAAGGATTCGGAATTAGCTAAGGAACGGTCGAGAATAAACAAGAAGAATGCGAAAAAAGGATAAGTTCCATAAGTCAGGGCCGGTGGCTGCGCGGTGGCAATGCCTAAGTGGGATAAGTCGAGAAAGAGATGGAGGATGGAGGTGCCACTCCGGTTACTAAGAGCTGCCCCCCTGGTCGACTTGGTTCTATGCGCATGGGGGAGTTGGACCCAAGACGTGCAATGTTTGACGAGGGAAAGTCTGAAGGGAGCCGACGATGCGATACTTGTTGCAATAGAAGAGGCACGATCGGGGTGTTCCAGCCCAACAGAGAGAACGACGAGCTTCTGCGTGCTCGGGAAATCCTGAACACCGGGAAGAACACGAGGCAAGGGCGCTATTCCGTGGTATGAGGGTTTTCAGACTAGAACACCGACTACGAACCCGTGCGAGAAAGAAGATTGCGGAGGAGAAGAAGAGGAAGATGGAGGAGGAGCAGAGGAAGCGGGACTATGAACGCCTTCAAGGCCTAGAAGCAAGTCAAGCGGAATTGGTAGTCAAATTCCAGCGGCAGCAGAGCAGATCGACTCACTTACCCAGCAAAGGGGTCTCAAAGAGCTGCAGCAGCTAGCGAATGATCCAGCATTGGATAGCACCGCCCCATCCATGCCGAGAAGCAGCTGGGTTCCGCCCAGACGACGCAATGCTGGGTAGATACCCGTGGATGACATCACGGAGAACACTAGCTGCGAGCTACACGTCAAAATGAAGAACATATCCATGAAGGTGGCGGACGGCGTTGCTTTTCCAGTTACCCCCAAAGCAACCTACCATTGCATCCCGATTCCAGAGGGCTATGCTCGTGTCATGGTTGACGAGGTGGTGCACCCATATTCGGGGCTAGAGGTTGACATTCCTGGAGGTGACGACGAGCGCTTTCTCGGAGACGCCGACCATCGAATCATCCTATGGAAAAAGGATTGCATCATCTTTCGAAGGCCACTGACACCGCGTCATCCGACTCCTCGTCAAGTCCGCCACCGAGTCAGCAGCCTCCGCTCCTGCAAGTCCACCAAGTCCGGCAAAGTGTCGCCACCCTCCTCCAAGTCCGGCAAAGTGTCGAGCCACTCCTCCTCCTCCAAGTCCGCCACAGCGTCACGCCCACCTCCTCCAAGTCCAGCACAACCTCAGGCCACTCCTCCTCCAAGTCCGACATAGCTTCAGGCGACCATTCCTCCTCGTCCAACTCAGCCCCGTCAGCCGGCGTCTCCGCCGCCTCAGCAATCGCAGAAGAGACACCCCGCAGCTATGGTGTGTAGCGGTACGAGTCGAGGTAGTACAGAAGTACAAAGGAGGCAAGCGATATAAATATGGTCCAAGCCTCACGCCTCTTCCGCAGAGGTCTTATGACAGGTCCGAGGAGGAAATCGCAGCCATATCGAAGTCCGAGGTGGAAGCCCATTTTGCACCGAAACCGCCACCGCCGCCAAGGGAGAAAGTGCACGAGAAACGATTGACCACTTCATTTGTATGGCTCAACCACCAGCTGCCAAGCCTGTTGACACAGACTATGAGCGCCACATCGGAAGTTAAATCGATCACGCTCACGTAAGGAGGCGAGCTCGGGATCGAGCAAACAAGAAGCGGCTGTCAAAAATGCGGAAAACCATTCCCAGTGGGAGAACAGCGGCGAATCGATCCCTCGCTTGTTGTGCCAACAACACGTGATAAAGACTGTGCCCCAATATTATTGTGGGCAAACAGTTTACGTTCTGAGGTGGGCAAGGTGGTAATAACGGAGGACCATATAATGCAGCTGAAGTTCTCAAAATCACTGTTGGACAACTCCTCGAGATCGAGCCCATGCCTGTGCTTAGAGAGGATGAAATAAAACGGAAATATGTCCGGGCCAACCTTTGGTCGAGCTGACAAGGTCAAGAACCTCCCAACGAGAATGTATGAATTGCATCAATGGTACATGAACATTACCAAGATTTCCGATCGATTGTCCCTCATGGTGAATGTCAAGGAGGAGCATTACTTCCATGAGAAAGTTGTGTCCGTTGAGTATTCGAAATGTTTCAGTTATACAATCAAGGCGCTTTCGACAAATCTATCGTCGATTGCTATTGTCGTAAGTGATTTCTTTCGTAATTTAAGTCTCAAGCTAGCTGTAGTGATCCTTTTGATCAATCATTACCTGTAATTATCCTCACTATATTCTTTTACGTGGTATTATATGCAGGATGAAGATGTATGAAATGAGAAAAGGTGGGCGCTTTGGCATTGGGTTCATTGACCCAAACACCGTTAATGAATACACATGGAAAATAAATCCACATCATCAAAAGGCCGTGAGGACAACATGCTAGAGTTCTTGAAGCGCCTCAAATACAATGAAGATATACTACTTCCTTACAACTTCGGTGAGTCACACTGTCTTGTACTACAAATTCTCTTTTTGCCTACTAGCTAGCTACATGTTTTTGCTTACATATGCCCGCTTAATTAAGACATGCAAACGTGTGTGCATGCAGATTTCACTGGGTCTTGTGTATCATTAAAGTTGGCGCGGAACAGTTGAAATCTCGGACTCACTACTCAAAGAAAAACTGACTATAACATCTTGTTTGGGATAGTCAACAGGTAATTTCAATCATTATTAACTATATATCTCGGCCTATTTAGTTCGTCATTTTCATGATATGAACTATTTAATAACCCCTTTATTCATTTTCTTTGTCGGTTGGGCAGGGCTTGGGCAAGGTTCATCAACGTGACCCGTGAGAATGAAAAAAAGCTTAAATGGTTTCACCCAAGGTAAGTAATTAAGTAGTACTAGCTAGCTAGCTAGCTGCCATCTCTTTAATTATCATGCTTGATTAATTATTATCTGATCAAATTCCATTCTCGTAAAGGCCTTGAAGCGGTAGCGGGACTGATCTGTGCATTCTGCGTTTGCGAGAACATTCGCATGATGGCGTCCAAAGGAGCAGATCTCAAAGACAGGAATGGGTACGCTTGTCAAAACACTATTCACAATTTTACACCATTATCGATATCTAGTCACACAACTAATACACATGCATATTGATCTCCTTCTTAATAGTTCACAGAGGTGCGGAGAAGCTCCTAGAAACGGAGCGCGTAGAAGCACTTCAAGAGGAAATAGCGGGACTTTTGCTCGACCAGGTCATAAATCCAAGGAGAATACTATTACCGCTACCGCCCCATGAAAACCACTTCCAATTGTCATCGTGCTCAAGGCACCAATTAGGCTAATGCCACTGGCTCAAGGCAACATGCATATGTAGGAGAAATTGTATATAGCTATACATGTGTGTATGTGTGAATTAATTAATATGATGGTTTGTGAGACATCGATGATATATATATATATATATATATATATATATATATATATATATATATATATATATATATATATATATATATATATATATATATATATATATATGCATAACGTGTACAATGTGTAGTATCGTAAAAATACCAGCAAGCGAAAAACAATTAAAATGGAAACACAAAATTAAATGAAAAGAAACCATAAAACTAAAAACCCCAAACCTTATAGTACGGTTGGTCTTACCAACCGGTACTAAAGGGCTCCAGGCCCCTGGAGCTGGCTCGTGCCACGTGGTTTCCCTTTAGCACCGGTTCATGTTGAACCGGTACTAAAGGGGGGGGGGGCTTTAGTGCCCACACTTTAGTGCCGGTTATGGAACCGGCACTAAAGGGCCTTACGAACCGGTGCTATTGCCCGGTTCTGCACTAGTGCTACTTGTGCTTCCAAACATTCCTTAACCCAGTTTTGCCATGAGAGTCCACCATACCTACCTATGGATTGAGTAAGATCCTTCAAGTAAGTTGTCATCGGTGCATGCAATAAAAATTGCTCTCTAAATATGTATGATCTATTAGTGAGAAGAAAATAAGCTTTATACGAACTTGTGATAGGGAAGAAATAAAAGCGACGGACTGCATAATAAAGGTCTTTATCACAAGCGGCAATATAAAGTGACGTTCTTTTGCATTAAGATTTTGTGCATCCAACCATAAAAGCGCATGACAACCTCTGCTTCCCTCTACAAAGGGTCTATCTTTTACTTTTATCTTCTACCCTTATACAAGAGTCATGGTGATCATCACCTTTCCTTTTTACAATTTTTCCTTTGGCAAGCACTTTGTGTTGGAGCTATCCGGATATATATATCCACTTGGATGTAGGTTTTCATGAATTATTATTGTTGACATTACCCTTGAGGTAAAAAGTTGGGAGGCGAAACTATAAGCCCCTTTCTTTCTCTCTGTCTAATTAAAACTTTGAACCCATAAATATCACATGAGTGTTAGCAATTGTGAAAGATTAAATGATAGTTGGGTATGTGGAGTTTGCTGAATCAAAGCTCTTACATAGACCCTTCCCGAAAATAAGATTAATTGCAATTGTTTGATGACTAAGAGCATGGTTTGTTAGTTTTCAAGAAAGTTTATGATCTATACTTTAACATGTGAATAGCTTGTTACTTGATCATGAGAAGTTTCATGAGTTGCTCTACTGTTATGATATATAATGATGCTAGAAAAAGTGATTGGAACTATCATTAATCAAACTTATGCACTTGCTAGCATTCACACTTCATAAATTATTTCTTTTATCATTTACCTACTCGAGGGCGAGCAGGAATTAAGCTTGGGGATGCTGATACATCTCCAACGTATGTGTAATTTATGAAGTATTCATGCCATGTTTACAATAGTTTTATATGATTTTGGTATGATTTGATTAGAACTAACCCGGACTGACGCTGTTTTCAGCAGAACTACCGTGGTGTTGTTTTTGTGCAGAAATAAAAGTTCTTGGAATGCGATGAAAATCAATGGAGAATTTTTCTGGAAACTATAAAAAATACTGGAACGAAGAGTTACCGGAGGGGAGGCCCGTGGGCCCCATGAGGGTGGAGGGCACGCCCACCCCCTAGGGTGTGCCCCTATGCCTCGTGGACTCCCCGTGGGGCCCCCTGACTTGTTCTCGACGCCAACCTCTCCTATAAATGCCCAAACCTCCAGAAAATAACCTAGATCAGAAGTTCCACCGCCGCAAGCCTCTGTAGCCACGAGAAATCAATCTATTCCCTCTCTGGCACCCTGCCGGAGGGGGCCATCATCACCGGAGGCCATGGAGGAGGATCCCGGAGGGGCCATCATCGCCATGAAGGCCAAGATCCAGAGGGAGAACCTCTCCCCATCCAGGGGGAGGCCATCGAGGAGGAAGCACAAGGGGGAGAACCTCTCCTCCTCTTTCTCGGTGGCGCCGGAGTGCCATCGGGAGGGGAATCATCGCCGCGGTGATCGTCTTAATCAAAATCACCATCATAATCACCATGCTCATCTATTTTACGCGGTCCACTCTCCCGCACCCCGCTGTAATACCTACTTGAACATGGTGCTTTATGCCACATATTATGATCCAATGATGTGTTGCCATCCTATGATGTTTTGAGTAGATATCCTCTGTCTTTGGGCTGATTGATGATCTAGATTGGTATGAGTTGTATGTTTTATTTTGGTGCTGTCCTATTGTGCCCTCTGTGTCGCGCAAGCGTGAGGGATTCCCGCTGTAGGTTGTTGCAATACATTCATGATTCGCTTATAGTAGGTTGCTTGAGTGATAGAAGCATAAACCCGAGTAAGGGGGTTGTTGCGTATGGGATAAAGAGGACTTGATGCTTTAATGCTATGGTTGGGTTTTACCTTAATGATCTTTAGTAGTTGCGGATGCTTGCTAGATTTCCAATCATAAGTGCATATGATCCAAGAAGAGAAAGTATGTTAGCTTATGTCTCTCCCTCATATTAAATTGTAATAGTGATTACCGGTCTTGTTAACAATTGCCTAGGATAATTCGGCACACCGACCCATCATTATTCCACACTCGCTATTTATAATATTTAGTAATATATTCTAACTTTATGATAACAACACCTACTTTTATGTTTTAGCTCTCCGATATCATGCAAAGTTATCCTCTTCATACACACAACGTAGTTTTATTTCTCGTTTCTAGTTGGAAGCAAACGTACGGTGTACGTAGAGTCGTATCAGTGGCAGATAGGACTTGCGAGAATATTGATCTTACCTTTAGCTCCTTGTGGGTTCGACACTACATAGTTATCACTTCCACCATTGGGAATTTCTACGATGATTCCCTGCACTTGGGGATTATCACACCGCCCTGGTGCTTTCGGCGCGGCGTGGTCAACGTGGTCGACGAACACATCCATCGGAAGTGGACTGTACATGGAGAGGCTGACAGCTGGGTCCACGGTCGTACACAAGGAAATGCCTCCTTATTAGGCGCAAAATAATGATTCCTCCACCTGACAGCTGGGCCCCACCAGAAGGGCCTCTATATTTCGTGAAAAAAACATTCCCCCCGCTATCAGCTCGGACGCACCAGCTATATATTCGCATGCAAGGAAGTGCCTCCTTATTACGCGCAAAAAAATGAATACTCCCCCTGCTAGCTGGGACCCACCATAGTGGGAGGCTGACTTGTGGGCCTACTAAGTTGACGTGGATGGAGGGCTTTGTCAACTTAGTCAATATGAACGATTCTAGCTCCAGTGACCATACGATGTCCATCCAGCGGTCATAGTGCTTCTTCAACCTCTGGTCTTCTTGCTCCTGCCACCCAAACCAGCGCCGGTCGTGCCGCTTGCTCCTGCCTCCCGTGGCCGGCTATGCTGCCGCTGAGGCCTCACCGCCCCCTACTACTCCCACCGCTGCACATGCCATCCCTCCACTCACACACACCCCCTGTTATACTACAGCGACGACAACCTCACACCACAGCCGAATCAGTGAAGCCTCGTACTCCTCTCTGCGTGGGCATCCACTGCCGCGTCTTCCCCGGCTTCGTGTCGTCCCCTTCCTAGGCCTCGCCGTCGTCCACCGCCTTGGTGCTCTCGGTGCGGCGTGGTCAATGTGGTCAAGGAACGACTTCCATCGGAAGAGTACTTACGTGGAGAGGCTGACAACAGAGTCCACGGCCGCAGCAAGGAAGTGCCTCCTTATTACACGCAAAATAATGATTCCTCCACCTAACAGCAGGGACCCACCAGATGGGCCACCGTATTTCGTGAAAAAAACATTTCCCCCTAACTGCTGGGACCCACCGGCTACATCTTCGCACGCAAGGAAGTGCCTCCTTATCCTCCCCGACAGTCTGGACCCACCTTGTCGAAGCGTACGTAGCGTTGTCATTCTGGTTGCGAACGTGTACATACATACTGGTCGATCGGTCTGTTTGCAGGCTGTAGTGGTGAACCGTGGCCAAGTAAGGAAGGGCACGTGTCTTAGTAGAGGCGTGCACGTGTAGTAGTAGAGGCGCGCATGTAGCATGTACACGTACGTGCAACCAGGGTGCAAGAAAGTAAATACGGCCACGTACGTTCATACGGGCGGGGTCTCGAATGCCTACTCGCGCATACGTACGGCTAGAGCTCGTGAACATGGAGAAGCAGTGATGGTGTCCTGTTCATCGGCAGCCAACCGGTTGGCTCGGAAGGGTATGCGTCGCGTTCATCAGGAGCCAACCGTCTTGGACGAAACAGCCGATCGAAACAACGCCTGGCGTACCGCAGAACGGAGGAAGCAACCTTCTGTTCAACCGGCCACGGTCGAAACGGGATAGGGTCCTGGTGACCGGGAGGGGTGTGGCGTACCACAAAATGGAGGAAACAGACTTGTGTTGGGGTGCTATGGTCAAAACGGGGGTCCTGTTCATCAGGAGGGGTGTGGCATACTGCAAAACGGGACTCCACGGACTACTGTTCTTTTCCACCGTCGACCTCCTCCAACCTCCACGGGCTACTGTTCATTCACCGTCGACCTCCTCCAGCCTCCACCTACGACTGTTCATCCACGGGCTCCTATTCCTCTAGACTCCACCGCTCCTCGACCGGCTACTGTTCAACCAGCACTCTCCATCCTGTTCAACCACCCCTCCACGGGCTACTATTCATCCAGCCTCCACTGGCTACTGTTCAACCAGCCCTAAACGGGGTCGTCCTGTTCATACAGCCCTCCACGGGGTTCTATTGACCCACCCCAACCGGCTCAATCAATCGGGGTCCTGTTCATTGATGAACCACTAGTATAGGGGACAATTGTAACTCTTTTCGGTAAGTAAGACTGTCGAACCCAACGAGATGCAGAAGGAAATGACAAGTAGTTTTCAGTAAGGTAATGTCTGCAAGTGCTGAAATTGTAAGTAGCGAGTAGTTTGATAGCAAGATAATTTGTAACGAGCAAGTAACGATAATAGTAACAAGTATGCAGCTAGGTAGCCCAGTACTTTTGAGGCAAAGGACATGCCAAAATGGTCTCTTGTGATAAGCAAAGCGTTCTTGAGGGTACACGGGAATTTCATCTAGTCACTTTCATCATGTTGGTTTGATTTGTGTTCACTACTTTGACAAGTTGATATGTGGGTGGACCGGCGCTTAGGTGCTATTATTACTTGAACAAACCTCCTACTTATGATTAACCCTCCCGCAAGCATCCGCAACTACGAGAAAAGTATTAAGAATAAATTCTAACCATAGCATTAAACTTTAGGATCCAATCGGTCCTTTACGGAATAGCGCATAAACTGGGGTTTAAGTTTCTGCCACTCGCTACCCACCATCTAATTGCTACTCCACAATGCATTCCCTTAGGCCCAAATATGGTGAAGTGTCATGTAGTCGACGTTCGCATGACACCACAAAGGGAATCACAACATACATACTATCAAAATATCAAACATATATCAAGTTCACATGATTACTTGCAACATGATTTCTCCCGTGACCTCAAGAAAAAAAGTAACTACTCACAAATAATAAACATGCTCATGATAAGAGGGGTATTAAAATAGCATAATGGATCTGAACATATAATCTTCCACCAAATAAACCATATAGTAATCGACTACAAGATGTAATCAACACTACTAGTCACCCACAAGCACAAATATATAGTTCTGGTAACGAGATTGAATACAAGAGATGAACTAGGGTTTGAGATGAGATGGTGCTATTGATGGAGATTGCCCTCCCCAAGATGGGAGAGTTGTTGGTGATGATGATGATGATGATTTCCTCCTCCGGGACGGAAGTTCCGCCGGCGGAATCACTCCGCCGGAGGGCAAAAGTGCTCTTGCCCAAGTTTCGTATCGATACGGCGGCGCTCCTTCCTGAAAGCCTTCTCCTTATTTTTTCTAGGTCAAAAATATACCAGAAGATGGGCACCGGAGGTGGGCCGAGGAGGCCACACCCACCAGGGCGCGCTTGGGGGGCCTGGCGCGCCCAGTTTGGTTGTGCCCACCTGGTGGCCCCCTCTGTTGTTTATTGGCTCCAGTATTTCTTATATATTACATAAAAAATCTCCGTCAAGTTTCAGCTCATTTGGAGTCATGCATAATAGGTAGCCTAACGTATCTTCTTTAGGTCCAGATTTCCAGCTACCGGAATTCTCCCTCTTTGTGTGTGCCTTGCAAATTATGAGAGAAAAGGCATTAGAATCTGTAGCAACCTGACCTCAAACGGTCAAGTCTCTGTGCTTTGAAAGTGCGTTATATCAACTAGAGGGGGGGTGAATAGGCGATTTTTATGAATTCTTCAATGAGGAATTTGCCGGTGAGGAAATTCCTAAGTGAAGAACTACTTGCAGCGGAATAAGTACTCAGAAGTAAGCATACCAGAATGCGGGCATGGTCATCATGATGAAATGAAGACAATCAAAGAGTACAGAAAGCGTAAACACAGGATAACACAAGATGAAGACAACCAGACTGAAGAAATTGAACTGAGGAAATTGAGAAAGTCTTCAGTCAAAGTCTTCAAAAATAGATATGAACAAACACTCAACACAGTAATGAGGAAATGAAAGAGTTGAGGAAATAGAACCAGTTAGGTTGGTGAAGGCAATGATTTGGTAGACCAGTTCCAACTGCTGTCTCAGTTGTATGTCTGGTTGGAGCGGCTGGGTATTTAAACTCGAGGACACACAGTCCCGGACACCTAGTCGCTGAGCACGCAGCTCAGGACACCAAGTCCTCACTGTATTCTCCTTGAACTAATGTCACAGAGACCTCGTCCAATCACTTGTGGTAAGTCTTCAGGCGACTTCCAAACCTTCACAGACTCGGTCACTCGGCGATCCACAATTCCTCTTGGATGCTCTAGACCATGACGCCTAACCGTCTGGAAGAAGCACAGTCTTCAAAGGTAACAAGCATCGGAGCCACGCAGGATCAATCTCTTCAATGATGCTCAATCACTTTGGGTTTGTAGGGGTTTGGTTTTGGGTTTTTCCTCACTCGATGATTTTAGCTCAAAGTCCTCGGAGGATGGGTTGCTCTCAAATGACAAGTGTCAAGTTCTCTCGGAGCAGCCAACCAGCTAGTGGTTGTAGGGGGCGGCTCTTTATAGCCTAGGGAGCAGCCCGACATGATTAGACATAAATGCCCTTCAATGATATGACCGTTAGGTGGATAAGATATTTTGCGACAGCTGGCGCGTAGCACAGCAATGGTCGGAAATTTGACTCTCAAATTCGTCAGGGCTATCATGTTCCTCCTTTGTGTAGGCAATCCGCCTTTGGCGAATTCCTAACTCCTCGGTCAAAACAAATTCCTCGTGACCGTAAGAACTTCGCCTCATCCTTCAAGAAATTGACTGAACTGTATGAGATTTCCAAAGGCTTCACTCGAAGGGATTGGTAGGTGTAGGATTTTGAGTTGAGCATCACATGGAAATTTTCCTTAGTATTTCCTCGACCCCCTTTAACAGTACGGTGTTTCCTATGACTCAAGAAAGAGAAAACGAAACTACGAAAACAAAAGTCTTCATGCTTCATGTTCCTCAAATGAATACCAAGTCTTCAAGGTCACACCAATTTCTTCACTTTCAAAGTCTTCAGAAAGTCTTCAGAATATCAAAGTCTTCAGTCAAAGAACTTCATTTTTATGGGTCGACTTTCTCTGTAAATATCAAACTCCTCATAGTCCTATAGACCTGTGTACACTCATAAACACATTAGTCCCTTAACCTATAAGTCTTCAATACACCAAAATCACTAAGGGGCACTAGATGCACTTACAGTCTCCCCCTTTTTGGTGATTGATGACAATATAGGTTAAGTTTTCAATGGGGATAAACATATGAAGTGTAAATACTGATATTGAGGAATTTGCTTGCAAGATATAGAAGAACTCCCCCTGAAGATGTGCATAGTGAGGAATTTGCTTTTGAGGCAATGCACATTTGAAGAGTTGAATCATGGAGATCTCCCCCTATATCTTGTAATTCATACATGCATTTGACATATAATATGAAGAATTTGAAATGCATGATGAAATATGGTGACTGATGTAATTCAGCATGCATATATTAATACATAACGAAGAATAAGCATGCAGAGGAACACATCAAAAGTATCAGAGCACCATCGGGTTTAAGATTACAACTTGATCCAATAAAAGTTTCAGAAGAATGAGAGTTGTAACTTAGCAAAAAAACGCCCATATAATAGACCCGCTTGAAGACTAACTCAAATTTCTCCCCCTTTGTCATCGAATGACCAAAAGGATCAAAACTGAGGACTAACGCCCCTGAAGAATATCAAGTTGATGGAGGAGCGCCAGGCGTTGTCGGGTCGGTTGTCGTAGTAGGGCCTGCCGCATGTCGTCCAAGTCTTCATTTTCATCGATGTCGCGCGATGAAGAATAGGAGCTGGCCACCAAGGAAGGAACCTTGACCTTCTTGAATTTCTTCGGCGGAGGTGCAGACCAGTCAAATTCTTCCTTGAGACCCATAGTCTTCAGTTTGTCTGCGTTGTAGACTTGAGAAAGAATAGCCCAGGTGCGATTGAAGGTTTCATGGAGGTAGTATTGGTTTTTCTTCACTGCATTATGTGTTGAGGTCATGTTGTGAAGAATTGAACCAAACTGACGCTTGACCCATTTATGATTGCGATCAACCTTCTGATGAAGACTGAGGAGTAACTCACGATCAGTCATCACCCTGGGTGATGTGGCTTGAGGATTTTGCTTGGCTGAGGTATTGGCGGCAGAGTCATGTGTGGCAGAGTCATCATTGGTGGATTAGGATGCAGCCTTGCGAAATTGATTATCCAATGGACGAATGCCTTCATCTATCACAGCAGTTGCCTTGCCTTTGTCATCAGCTGAGGAAATGTCAGTTTGAGGACTTCAATTGGAGGCAAGTAGCTGTAGTGGTTCAGAGTATCAGCCTTGTAATTGAGCAAAGACCTTGTCCTGATGAACCTCATAATCCATGGTGCATAAGGCTTCAGCTCAAAAGGTGACATAGCAATATTTGCCAGAGTCCTCATGAAGAAATCATGGAAGTTGATGGGAACGCCATGAATGATATTGAAAAGCATATTATTCATGATGCCATCGACTTCTTCATCATTTGAGTGGTGGCCTTTGATAGGACTCATTGTCTTCGTCAGAATGCGATAGACAGTCCGAGGCACATAGAGTAATTCCTTGACGAAGAATTTGGTTCGAGGTGCCTGCCCTGGCTTCAAAGGCTTCATAAGCACTTGCATGTAGTGATTTGTAAGCTCAGGTTCGCTGTAGATGCAACGAGCACCATCTAGGGGAGGACTGAGTGGGAGGGCACGAAGCAATTCAGTTGTTGGTGCCTTGTAGTGAGTATTTTCTGTCATCCAGTCCAGCACCCATGAGTTCACATCTTCAGAATCTCCGGTGATGTGCAGCGTCACATAGAATTGAAGAATGAGTTCTTCATTCCAATCACAGATGTCAGTGCAGAAATTCAACAAACCAGCATCGTGACACTAAGGACTGGCTCGAAGCCTGGCAGAGATTCCATGTCCATGTGAGGAATATGCGCATGATCGAAGACTTTGTCTTTGTTGAATAGCACAGAGGAATAGAAGTTGGCTTGACTAGCAGTCCAGAAATGCCTCTTACTTATGCGAGCAGAGTCATATGGGTTGTAGTCAGTGAAGAATACATGCTCGCCGAAGAAATCTTCAGCCTTGAACTTTTGCTTCGTTGAGAATGGATTCTTTGGCTTTGGCAGTGGAGTGTCAGTGAGTTGCATCACTACCTCAGGAATCGCGATCTCAGGTTCTTCAGGCTGAGGATTTTCTGGTTCCTCTTCATTTGCAGTCTGCGTGTTCAAAGGATCAGCAGCAGCAGGTTCTTCAGCACTAGTGGCTGGAATTTCTTCATGCATGGATGAGGTGGGATGAGTTTCTTGAGAGCCCATTTGAACTGTTGGTGCGGGGGACTGAGGAATTTGTTGGAATGGGGTGAAGAGTGGAGAATTGGGATGCTGACTTTCCCAAAAGTCATCATTCATCACAGGCGTGGTGCATCCAATATCCACGTCTTCGTCTTCAATTTCCTCAACACCAGCCTCTTCAGCTGTGAACTGAGGCATAGGCGAGGAAATGATTGGGGTTGAAGGTATTGCATCCACTTCAATTTCTTCATCAATCTGCTCTGACGAAGCAGCAGAATGATTTTCTTCATCAGATCCGCTTGGGATCTCATATTCTTCACCAAAAGGAACAAGGTCCTTTGATGGCATGGAGGAAATCGGAACAACATCAATGGGATTTTCAAATGAGCTGGTCATTGTCTTCATCTTCTTCGGGGCTGACGAATTTGAAGCAGCTGATGCTTTCCTTTTCTTCACTGCAGCTCGCTCTGTAGCTTTGGTCTTCGTCACATCTGATGTAGATGGAAGGATAGGAGTTGGTGTAGGCACAGGTTGAGGCTGAGGAATCTGTTTGAATTTCCTCGGTAGCAATCGATGCAGATTACTGACTTCTTCGGTTTCTTGAGCGCACCACTAGTGGATGCCACAGCAATTTCTTCGGTGGTGGAATGGAGTCATCAGCCTGGAACTAGCGTTGTCTTGAGCAGGCTGAAAATCATCGCCGATCTTGGCATGTTCTTCAAAGAGGCTGAGCGGAGGCTCCATCCTGAGGAATTTCTTGTTGCGTTGGGGCTGCAACATTTGTGAACTTCTTTGTCAGATTGACAAATCTGACTTTGGCTCCTTGCCAATCAGCATAACAGGCATCAAAGTTATCACTGAGGGCTTTGATTTCAGAATGAATCTTGAGGAGTTCCTCAGTTGTCATTCTGATAATGTTTTTCTTCAGGAACTTCTCTTTCCTGAACTGAGCTTTCTTGATCTGCCTAGCCTTTTCAAATTTCCATTTCTCTTCATAGATGAAATGGGTCAGCATGTGACTTTGTCCAGGAGTCAAATGAAAATCAGGCATAGGTGTCTCTGGATCCTTGTGCCAGAGATCAATGTACTCGAGGATCGCCCTTGGATCTAATAGCAGTGGCACAGGTGTGCCTTTGGCTCTAGCGGCCCTAACTTGTCGGACTCTGATGATTTCTGCAAGTTCATCATCATCAGCTTCATCATCAGATGGCACTTGGAAGGCAACCAGTTTCTTCTTCGGACTTGGCCGAGGACCTCGTCCAGCAGTTGCCTTTTTCTTCAGCAGAGTGGGGCCTGATGAAGAATTTGGTGTAGCTGAGGAACTTGCTGAGACACCAGAGGCAATAGAGATGCCTGCAGTCCTTTGACACGTGGCCAAATGCACAGGTGCTGAGGACTTTGGAGGAGCTGCTGAGGACTTTGGAGGAGGAGCTGACGTTTTTGGAGGAGCAGGTGCAGCATGAGGAACTGGCCGTGAGGGCATTGAAGATTCTGGTCATGAGGGCATTGCTGAGGATTTTGGCCGTGAGGGCACTGTTGGTGAAGCACTTGGCTTGTGCGCTAGCTTCTTTGCCATTGATTTTCTGGGCTGAACAGGGCCTCGGTGGCAGCAGCGATGTGAGTCTTCATTGAATTTCCTCACTGCTTCTTTGGCTTGTCTTGCCAACTTGGCTTGGCGCTTGGCCCATTCTTTAGGAAAGTCCTCACCATGCTTGATGCTGGTGGGATCAGCTTCTTGGCCAGGTGCCAATGGAGCTCTTCGGCATGGAGGATTCAGTGCGAATTTCTTCATGTACTTTGGAGTAACATACCTGTACTCCCTCCATTCCCTTGCCCATCTCCTTTCAATCCTCTGAATGCGCACCTTGCGCTGATTTTTGTTTTCCTTGCCAAACTTGGCTTCATCAGGTGTGCAATGGTCAGCATATATGTCCTCAGGTATTTCAAAAGCAGTCATGACCTCGGGCCTCTTTCCTCCTTTCTGGGGCTTCTTTCCTTCTGCCATATTCTTCAGCTGAGGAATTTGAACAATCGAATTCTCTGAAGAAGTATGCAACTTTTCTTCGAGGAACGCTGCAAATGAGTTAAGTTGATGAGAACCTAGTGATTCAGCGGCGGACATGAGTACCGTGAGCAGTATAGTTGCGAGGAATTTGGAGAGGTCATATCGCTCTCGAAGGTTTTCAAAAGAACAAGTTTGAGGAATTTGACTAGATGAGCCTTGAAGAATTTCACTAAGTGATCTTTGTCTTAGGTTCCAGAGTTGTATAGATCGAACATCCACACAATTGAGGAATCTTGAAGAAAAAAGATGCTTAGAGAAACGAATCAAGAGCATATTACGTTTGAGGTGTTCATATGTGTGAAGATTTGAAGAATAAACACCTTTGAAGATTTTCAGGAAGGTTTGAGAATCAAAGCGACTAATAAAAGTAACTTTTAATTACCCGAACTGAAGAACACAACGAACTGAAAAGTGTAGATTAGAAGTTCGTCAGTTCAGATCTCCCACGCCCTAACTCGGCGGAGGAAGACAGCTACGGCGGCGGCGGAGTGAAGATTTCCGCGGTCGGCACGAGTACGATGGCGACAAGGTCGAGGCAGTGAAGCTATTCCTCACCGGCGATGATGGAGTAGCGGCGGCGCCAGGGTTTGAGAAGCTCGAGCGAGAGAGAGAGCGGTCGAGCGGAGTAAAGGAAGTGAGGAAGGGGAGAGGGAGTATATATAGCCACGGTGAAAAACTGTTCGCCCGAAGATTTTGGACGAACGTGCCCCTGACCCTTCTCATTCGCTTGACATGTGTCACCCACGTACTGAAAAGTGGAGATCGTGTTAGATCGTGGGTGAATAGATAAGTCTAACGTAGGAAGTGGAACGGATTGAGCGGCAAAGCCGAAAATTTGGATAAGATAAGTTAAAAGTTCTGTTCGCAATTTCTTCAGCTGACAAGGACACAGTGAAGATTTTGAACGAGTTTCAAATAGAACGCACATGAAGAATTTGTGAATAGATTGGGTTGAGTATAGCATAGAGGGGGAAGGGTCCGATCACATTCACTTAGCAGAAAATGCAACTTGGAGAATTAGCCATAAGTGAATGATGTAGAGGACATAAACTATATATATATATATATATATATATATATATATATATATATATATATATATATATATATATATATATATATATATATATATATATATATATATATATAGCCAATGAATAAAAAGCGACGAAATAGTGAAGATTTTGCAAAGTTGAAGAATTTGAAAACTGAAGAATTTCAAAAGCGAGGAAAAACTCAAATTGAAGATTTTCAACTTTGGTGGTGGCGTGACCCACCAGATAAGAATGATGATTTCAGACACAGCATACAATTGTCGTAGGGTTACGAGAATCAAATTATTCATTAATTTCTTCACACTTAGAGTGTTATTCTTCATTGATTGAAGAAAAAAATTTCTTCTTGTGTTGCACATCTAAGTCATCAATTTTGCATAATTGTCAGGATGTGTGTCCTTTTCAAAGAACATTCGAAGATTCTAAGATATTTAGCTCACACCGCAACTTGCTAAATCTCTTCTCATCCAAGGGCTTTGTGAAGATATCGGCTAGCTGTTCTTCAGTCTTCACATGCTCGATGGAGATGTCGCCCTTCAACACATGATCACGAAGAAAATGATGACGAATCTGAATGTGCTTTGTCTTCGAGTGCTGAACTGGGTTGTGAGAAATGTTGATGGCACTCTCATTGTCATAGTAGAGAGGCACATTCTTCACGTTGATGCCGTAGTCCTTGAGAGTTTGCTTCCTCCACAGCAATTGAGCACGACAAGAACCAGCAGCAATGTACTCAGCTTCATGATGAAGCGGTGATCTGCAGTTCTGTTTCTTGAGGACCAACAGACCAAAGATCGTCCGAGGAAATGACAAGTACCAGATGTTGACTTGTGGTCCACACGATCACCAGCATAGTCGAGTCGAATATCCAATGAGATCAAAAGTAGAACCCTTGGGGTACCATAATCCTAGTGTTGGTGTGTGAGCTAGATATCGAAGAATATGCTTCACACCTTATGGTGTGATTCCTTGGTGTAGCTTGAAATCGGGCACACATGCAAACACTAAGCATTATATTTGTCCTAGATGCACATAAGTACAATAAAGAACCAATCATGGGCGGTATACCTTGTGATCAAGTCAATACCATTTTCATCGATGCATAGATGGCCATTTGTGGGCATAGGAATTTTAGCGCCTTTGCAATCTTGCATGCCGAATTTCTTGAACATCTTTGAGGTATTTCTCCCGAGATATGAATATGCCATTGTGTTGTTGATTTAATTTGAAGACCTAAGAAGAATTTCAATTCTCCCATCATAGACATTTGATATTATTCACTCATCATATAGGCAAATTCATCACTATAACGTTGGTCAAGACAACCAAAGATAATATCATCAACATATATTTGGCACACAAACAGTTCACCATCATATGATTTAGTAAAGAGAGTAGGATCGAGTGAACCGGTGTGAAGCCATTCTTCACGAAGAATTCCTTCAATGTATCATACCACGCCTGGGGAGAACTGTTTGAGGCCATAGAGGGCCTTGTTGAGTCTGAAGACTTTGTTGGGATTCTTTGGATCTTCAAAACCTGGGGGTTGAGCAACATATACTTCTTCCTCAAGCTTACCATTGAGGAATGCACTTTTCACATCCATTTGATATAAAGTGATATTATGATGGTTAGCATAAGCAAGTAATATGCGAATAGCCTCAAGTCTAGCAACAGGTGCAAAAGTTTCATCGAAATCAATTCCTTCAACCTGTGTGCCTTATTCCTCAATGGTGGAAAGCTCTATGGTTATAGTTTTTGTGAAAAGCCAATTTTTCCCTATGACAAAGGAATAAATTTTATTTTAACTATCATGGTGGTTGAAACATCATTGAGAAGGTTCCTCCAACTCAATCCCAATTAAATTAATTAACAACCCAACAATATTAAATTAGAGTGATGAGATACTCAGGATACTCCAAGTACTAGATACTCAAGATTGTCTATAACCGGGGACACGGCTAATCATGATCAGTTTGTACACTCTGCAGAGGTTTGCGCACTTTTCCCCACAAGACTCGATCTCCTCTGTTGGATTTTCTTGCACTACAGGGTGTTTGAGAAACGGATGATCGAGACACAGTCTTTCAGAAACATTAACTCTTTAGTCCGGGCAGACCATACCAACCTACATCCCTCTACCTGCTGATCCACCTCTTTAAGAGCTCATGCAACTTACTCAACTATGCTAGAGCCCAGAATAGCTTGTGGCTGCACACGGAAGTTTATAGCATGAAAATATCTCAGTTCCCTTTGAGCCTGGGTGGCGGACCTTAGGATGATCACACGGGTACTCCGGGATATCCTAGGACAACACTGGATTCTACAGGTGCCCGACAAGCAATCCACCCAGATGTATATTTATGTTGCCACCTTAAGTTGAACCATTAATTAACAATCTCACATCTGTCATGGATACACTCAAACCCAATCCACGTATACGAGCATAGCATAGCAATATAAGCAATACGTCGAAGTAACTCCCAAGGTTTGAATATAAGTGGTCAATAGGTTCTACATCATCAACTACTTCCCAACCCACATGTTAATTACATCCTAATCATGCAATGTTTGAGGATTGAAACTAATGCATAAAAACTGGGTATGGAAAGAGTATGATCAATGTGTTACTTGCCTTGCTGACGATCCGCAAAACCTAGGGACTCGTAGTAGCACGCTTCACACTCCGGGAATTCTATCGCAAACGAACAATGGCATACATAAGCATTCAAGCAAAGAAACACGGGTAAATCTCAAATAAGAAGATCTAACCAGAAAGTTCAACTTAAGAACTCCTGTTTGCAAAAAGAATCAAATCAAACTCAAACTGCGAAAGAAACAAGATCCGTTTACTAATCTGGACTAAAGTCAAATTTTACTGTACCAAAATCTTGTTCAAGTTGACTAAACAGAAAGAGGGTTTCGAGACGAAGATCTAGGCACTTGAATCGCTTGATTCCGATAAACGAGCGAAAAGATAAACTGAAACGAAAATTGGATCAGAAATCGCGATCGAAAATAATCACAGAAAATCCGAGAAAAAGAAAACTGACGAACAGGCTAACAAATGAACGTTCGTTGTCTGTAACTAACGAGCGAAAACTGTTCGTTAAAACGAACGTACGAACGAACGTCCGCTATAAAAACTAAACCGAGAAAACCGGCAAACAGATCTAAAAAAACGAACTAGGGTTTCTAAAAAGCGAGATCGGTTTTAAAAAAAGTGAACGGCGGCGAGGCGTATACCTCCGGCGAGGTCCGGCGAGGCGGGGCGGCGGCTCCTGCAAGGCAGGCTCTTGGCGGGTGCACGGGCGACGACGAAGCGGCGGCGCGCGCTACCAAGGCGATGGCGCAAAAGGCAAAGGCGGCGTCGGCGATGCAAAGTGGGCGGGCAAAGCGGGGTTGGTGGTGGTGGGGGTCCGGTGGCGGGGTATTTAAGGAGGGGCTTCTTGGGGAGGGCAAGCGGCGCTGGGAGGCGGAGTCCCGGCGGACTCGGGGTCGGGGCGGCGGCGGCCTCTCGGTCTCTGGAGGAGACAATGGCCTGGGCTAGCAGTCAGCTCGGTGAGCTTGCCCAGGTCGAGTGCCGAGAGTTTTTTAAATAATTTCACCGGAACTTAAATAAATCCTGGAAAATAAAATAAAAAACTAAAAATGCCAAAACAAATTTTCACCGTCAAAATAAAATATTTAGAACGAGATGAACATTTTCTTGGCCCTAAAATGCAATTTTGAAAAACGTGCAATTTTTCTAATGCAAATAAAATAACAATAAAATCCGAATAAAATCAAATATTTGATTTTAATATTTTTCCTCCAATATTTCAATTATTTTGGAGAAGTCATATTATCTCCTCTCATATATTTTAATATGAAATATTTTCGGAGAAAAAAATAAATAAAATCAATAATCCTCATTTCAATATTTGATAAAATTCAAATATGAGAACAATGAAATTCCCAATTCTCTCCGAGGGTCCTTGAGTTGCTTAGGATTTTGAGGATCGCGCAACGAAATGCAATGAAATATGATATGCATGAATGATCTATGTATAACATTCCAAATTGAATCTTTGGGATGTTACAGAATCACTACTGCAGGATGCTGCTAACGCGACAGTACGATCAGAGACCCTTCGGCGAAACTGTGTGCGATGCAATATTCGCAAACGGTGGTGTAAAAAACACGTAAAAAAAGGTGCAAAGTGTTTGCGATGGAGGATGCATCAAACACGGTTTAGATTTTAGTTGCATGTGCAATGCAGGGCATACGGTTCAGTTCAATTAACTGTTTGCGATGAGGAGGAACAAAAGAAACGGGCAGCTAGATGGAGGTGTGTGCGATATACATCATACGGTTCACTCGGATGAACTGTTTGTGATTAGGCAACACAAAAGAAACAGTCAGCCCGATCAAGGTGTGTGCGATGTACAGCATACGGTTCACTCGGATTAACTGTTTGTTATTTCGCAAGAGAATAGAAACAGTTCAATATAACAAGATGTGTGTGATACACGGAAAATAGGTATGTAATCAGAAATGTGTTCGAAGACCGATAATAACACAGACGATTGCTTCTAATAAGACGTATGTGATATGCTCTGTCTACACAACATCTACTGGCCATTGTGGACGGGCGGTCATCCGGATACGCCATAAGGATGCGAAGAGGCATTCCTATCAGCAAGGACTAGCTAATCCACCAGTAGCTCATGTAAGAAAACTATCAAGTTAAGTGTGCTCAGGCTGGAGCAGCCATCAGATGCGTGACCGGATGGGAAGTTGTGTTGATGTTAAATTAACTGATAGGATGGGTCATTTCGGTCAAATGACCGAAATGACCCATTCCCTCAGCTAATTTAACATCGAGGTCCTTGTTTTTTATTTTTATTTTTATTTTTTAACACATGTTAAAGAAGGTCTAGCGCATTACTTTTTGACAATGTGCGATATGTGGCATACAGTTGATCCATCCAACCTGTTTGTGATGGAATAGGACGTGTGTGTTGTGGGCAAACGCTTGCTAGTATTCAACCGTTTGGGATTGATGAATTCATCACCGACGGGTTCCCTAGTGTGGTCCGTGTTCATCTGATCTTGATCTACTTCTAGTGCTAGCTCGATGTTCCTTCTATGCTAAGTTTCCATTAATTGATGGCGTTTTATGAATATGCAACCATTTCCCGCCATTTCCTCACCTGTTTCCCGCCACCCTGCTATGTTGCGCATAGGGGGCGCGCGACGCACGGAGGCGACAAGTGCAGCCTGTAGCACATCCATCTTTTCCAAGCATGCCAACCCACCAAAGCGCCGCCTGTGCCATCAGCCTCGTCGACGAGGAAAGCGGCGCCGCCACGGCTGTCAAGGCGCGCTCCGCAACGCGATGGACGACGCCGTGATGCGCGTCATCGCCAGGGTTGAGCAGACCTTGGGCGCATGGCGCTTGAGCGCTGCGGATCAAGATAGGCATGTCAGCGCCGATAGGCTGCAGCTCGCCGCACAACATGATCGATGGCGTGCCGCAGAGCAAGCTAGGCGCGTCCGCGCTGATATGCCGCAGTTCGCTGCATGGCGAGACCGTTGGAGCGCCGCAGAGCGAGAGGCGCGGCACGCCGCATAGCAAGAGCGGATCCGTCGGCGCTTGCCTGCTGTCGACACGGCGTCACAGCTGTGTACACGTCCCGTCAGTACCCCCATTCCTCGCCAGGAGTGGGAAGAGGCCCTCAGCGTCGTACTTGCACCAGAGGCCGGCCGCGCCATACTTGCACCAAACGCCTGTCGTGCTGTTCGCATAGGTGCCTCCGTTCGCCTTGTCTGTGGCCCGCTGGATGCCAACGTGCTGGTCCGTAGGCTCGACCGCCTCCTTGGCCCAGGTGTCCACCTAGGCGCAGTAGAGGAACATGTATGTCGCATCCTCGAGCTGGTGATCTCCGATGAAATAGCCAACTTGGAGCTCGAGATCGCGCTCCAGATGTACCGTGAGTGTGTCGACCTCTTGGACGAACGCCTGCACGAGTTCAGGCAGAGCCAAGGGATACCTTAGGCAAGGGCTGCTGGTCATCATCTCATGGACGCATTTTATTTTGAAAATTCGTTTCGACGTGGATAGCTATGTATTCACAACAATCATAGTATTGTTCTGTTTATTGCTCTGTTTCAATGTGTGTACTCTATTTTCCATTCTTATATGTTCTGTTTCAATGTGTATATATACGCTTTCAATTTTGTATATGTGGATGATAACAGCTAGATTCAAATTAGTATAGAAAACAAATAGAAAATGGAATTCATAATATATATATATATATATATATATATATATATATATATATATATATAATATCATCACATATACGTGATGATACTTAACTACTAGGTAAAATGCATAAAATTGAAAACGAACAATACTAAAACTAATAATCCCTCATGGGGCCAGTATTCCGGCAGCCCCTCTCTAGCAGCTCCCTAGTGCGCGGCATCTTCCCAGTGCGGAGGCAGTACTCCGACTCCTCCGCCTCGCAGCGCTTGACGTATCGATCTGCCTCTTGCTGGCGGACGCGTGTGGCCGATCTTGCCATTTCGTTGGGCGCCCATTGAAGCTCCTCGTCGGTGGCACGCTAGAGCTTATCGGCCCACCTCCATGCAGCGATGAGGCGCCCAGCACCTATGACCTTCCTCGTGAAGTACCCGTCTTCGTACACCTCCTCGGCACGACGACATGCCCACCCCCAAATCTCCACCACCTCCTTTTTCCAGGCGGCATCACGGGCTTCACAGGCCGCTTGGTACCTAGCTTCCTCCTCCGCCATCTCCTTCTTGAACGCCACTTTCCTGGCTTTCTCAGCCGGCGGCAACGACTTCCACAGACAAAGATTGTACTGGTCCCAAAACCAATCGAAAGTTGGGGGGGTCTGGCGCAACCTCATCAGGCGGCGCGTAGGGGTCTGTGTCGCTGCTAATCAAGAGAGCATCCTCGGGGGGCGGCGACTCCTCGTCGGTGCATGGGCAGACCGGCAGCACCATGGCAGATATTTGATAGAGAGAGAGAGAGGGCGAGCGAGGGGAGGATGTAGATGAGAATGCATGCGGGATGACGTGAGCAAGGTTGTATTTATTGGCGGCCGGAATCTGGATCGACGGGGACAGTACACACGGCGGTCGCCGGAATTTATGAGTACTGTAGTTTGAAATACCCATGATTCCCGCAACAAAATCTGTGTGTGAACATAATAGCTGATGGTTTCCAATACAGAACCGCGTCTGATTAATGATCCCCCAAACACCTACCAAACCTCGAGCCGCGAGATAGAGTGCCAATCGTGTGGGGGCCGGTTGTCTTGCCAGATCTTTACATTTTCTTTTTTGAACACCAGATATTTACATTGTTTGATGATTTTTAACTCGCACACAAGTACACAAAAATATGATTTTTCAAACCATTTTGGTTAGGCGATGCATGTAGATGTAGTTCAAATTTGAATTACGGTCATTAAATGGTTAGAAAATCAATTAAATGTCTTTAAAAGGTCAAATGACCCCTGAAATTTTCCAAATTTTCACATGAAAGTTGTATTAATGCACGTTAAACTTAGGAAAAAATTTCAAGGCCGTAAGAGGAAGCTATCTCCCATTCATCATCAAACATGCATTGTTCCCTCTCAGAACCACGAACCTTCTAGCAAGTTGCTCCGGTTTGTGAGGGGTGTGTGTCCAAACGTTTGTCAAACATGCCAATTTCCTTACCACATCATCTTGGTTGCATGACATTAAATCAAGCAAGGTTTCATGTTTTTCTGATCATTTTTTAATTTTTTGGAACTAAAATGCCATGGCACTCCATGCATGTACCCATGCCTTGAGACCAATATGTTTGAAAATTCCTTCTAATTTACTGCACATGGAATTAACTCGCACACAAGTACACAAAAATATGATTTTTCAAACCGTTATGTTTAGGCTTTGCATGTAGATGTAGGTGGAATTTGAATTATGATCATCAAATTGTTAGAAAATCACTTAAATGTCTTTAAAAGGTCAAATGACCCCTGAAATTTTCCAAATTTTCACATGACAGTTGTATTAGTGCACGTTAAACGTAAGAAAAAATTTGAAGGCCATAAGAGGAAGCTATCTCCCGTTCATCATCAAACATGCATTGTTCCCTCTCGGAACCACGAACCTTCCAGCGAGTTGCTCCGGTTTGTGAGGGGTGTGTGTCCGAACGTTCGTCAAACATGCCAATTTCTTTACCACATCATCTTGGTGGCATGACATTAAATCAAGCAAGGTTTCATGTTTTTTTGATTGTTTTTTTATTTTTGGAATTAAAATGCCATGGCACTCCATGCATGTGCCCATGCCTTGAGACCAATATGTTTGAAAATTCCTTCTAATTTACTGCACACGGAATTATCTCGCATACAAGTACACAAAAATATGATTTTTCAAACCGTTATGGTTAGGCGTTGCATGTAGATGTAGTTCAAATTTGGATTATGGTCATTAAATGGTTACAAAATCACTTAAATTTCTTTAAAAGGTCAAATGACCCCTGAAATTTTCCAAATTTTCACATGACAATTGTATTAGTGCATGTTAAACATAGGAAAAAATTTGAAGGCCGTAAGAGGAAGCTATCTCTTGTTTGTCATCAAACATGCATTGTTCCCTCTCGGAACCACGAACCTTCTAGCGAGTTTCTCCGGTTTGTGAGGGGTGTGTGTCCAAACGTTCGTCAAACATGCCAATTTCTTTACCACATCATCTTGGTGGCATGACATTAAATCAAGCAAGGTTTCATGTTTTTCTGATCATTTTTTATTTTTTGAAATTAAAATGCCATGTCACTCCATGCATACGTATGCATGTGTCTATGTCGTGAGACCAATATGTTTGACAATTCCTTCTAATTTACTGCACATGGAATTAACTCGCACATAAGTACACAGATATGATTTTTCAAATCGTTTTGGTTAGGCGTTGCATGTAGATGCAGTTCAAATATGAATTACGGTCATTAAATTGCTAGAAAATCACTTAAATGTCTTACAAGGTCAAATGATCCCTGAAATATTCCAAAATTTGACATGACAGTTGTATTCGTACTACAAAATTTCTCGTTCATTTAAAACACCATCTGTTGGCCCTTTACTCCAAATTCGTCTTTCACAGCTAATAAAAAATATCTACAACATCATGCACAATTGTTTTCAAGGAACCGTTTGCGATGAAAATATCTGGGTCTATTTAAGACTCCCTCCTTAAGCTTCGCCGGCTCGTCTGCTCTAGTGCCGGAACCCCCGAATCCACGAATCTCGATCCCCATTCCCGCACCCCCTTCTTGCAAAGATGATGCCGTGGAAACGCTTCATGAAGGCTCGTATGATGGTCGCGTCCCCCCCCAAGCGCCCCCGCCTGCGCTGAGAGCGCGGCCGCCTACGCCGAGAGTGTCGCCGCAACCACATTGGCGCGGCCGCTTCCGCTGAGAGAGCATCTGCGGCAGCCGACAGGGCAGCTGCAGCAGCCGAGGCGGCTGCAGCTGCTGCTGCGACGGCGGCTGCAAACACCGAGATCGCTCGAGCTGCCGTCCGTGCCGCTGATGTCGCCCTGGCCCGGGTCAAGGCCATCCACGCCAAGATCGAAGATGCACGGGCCAAGATAATCCAGGCCACCTCGGACTCCAACATGTAACCCATGTCTGAAAAAGGCGGCGGTGGCCATGAAGCAGCTGCTTCGTCATGAGGTCGCCGAGCGGGAGCTGGAGATGCAGGAGGCGGCGGAGATCAAGAATCGCCGGGAGGAGGAGTTGCGCAAGGCCGAGGTCGAGGTAGAGAAGAGTCTACCGTCAAGGAATCGGTGGTGGAGTACCAACGCGAGCTCTTGCACACCTTGAGGGTGGCGCTGAGGACGAGGACGAGGATGCGGTCGACTTCAGCAGGGGGGACGCGGAGTCCACCAACGGCGGCATGTCGCCAGGACAAGTCATCGACGTCTCATCTGACATCGGCGATGCATAGGCCGGCGCGGCGCAGGATTTGTTAAAATTATGCATACTTTGGCTTTGTTTTCAATGCTGGTCTTTTGTTAGAGCAATGTTTATGTCAACGTGCTCTGTGTAATTACTAAAATTGCTCGATTCAATAAGTGTGGTCTGTCTGTTGTACGCTCTTTTGTGTGCCCAAATTAGCAAGCGATGTTAAATTATGCAATAACGTACCCGGGGAAATTTCCACCAAAATTTGAATTATCAAACTCATCCCATGCGCGTAAAGCAGAAGAATCATTTGTGATGCACACAATCATTCAAAGTGAATGGTCCGGCGGCACCGCGCGCAAAGTTTCCCTCCACATTTCCAAAAATTTGGCCTACCGCCAAAATATCTACCCCCGCCCCCTCCCCCTTCCCCACCCCCGTTTCTCCAAGACCACAAGTCACATTTCCCATGTTTCTCCTTCCTTCCTTCCTTCCTTCCTTGCTAAGCTATAGCCGCTACCTCGCTCTCGCCGTCTCGCATCCTAGCACCGGGGTCGCCATGGTCTTCTTCAAAGACCTCTCTAGCGGTTCCTCCTCCTCCGACTACTCCTTCACCACCCGGGTATGCCTCTCTTCTCTCTCTCGGGCTATGACTTGGAATGAAGGATTTTTACCCAGCGGTCAATATGAGTCATTTCCTCTTGTAGCTCCCTAGGACCATCAGTGGCAACGAATGGAGCGGGCTGGCTGAAGATCTATCTACTCGTTGTCACCATCAATCTCCATGCGTGAAGCTAGTTGCGTTTGATTCTATGGACAGTTGGAGGAAGTTTCTGGCATGTGCAGAGAAGGTTAGACCCTCTTTCGTTGTTAAAAATCATTTCTTAGATGTGATTCAGAAACTGTCAAGGTCCCAACCCATTCATACCACACCTTCAACCAAACACATCCTAAGACAGTGTCACAATTTGTACCTAGTATCTTAAATTGTTGCCATCTCATCAGCGGTGCCATTAGAAAATTATTTGGCATTGCTTCAGCAGTTTGTGCAGCCAACTTTGGTCCACACATCCGAGCAGCCAAGCAGTAAAATACTAAATCTTTATGGCACGAAGGAACTGGGTATCGGAGCAACTACGTGCTCCGGAGTCCGGGTCCCTGATTTTTTTTCTGCTGCATTGCCTCGCCAGTGCAGGGCACCGGTGCGAGATGTAGCAACAGTTGTGTTTACCCCAGTTTTGGCATACATAGTGGACGGCCTTAGTGCTATTAGTTCTATGTTACTGAATTTGTGCATGTACATACCTGTTAGTATCAATTTTCTGTCATCCAAACACTGTCGTAATGCTATTGTAGTTATATTTACCTTCCTCATAAAATGTTCAATTTGTTATTTATTGTACATGAGTAAGAACTTGTAGCGCCATTGTAGTTAATTATAGCTTCTGATGTTCCAGAATTTGGTTGTTGTCTCAGTACCAATTATTTCATTTGCACATTGATCTTTTTGAGAATATATGTCATAATTAACATGTTTCTTCAGTTTTTCAAAATAAGCATTGGTGATTTTCTATGTTGCTATAAACCCATTTCCCCTACAATTGTTACTGATCTATTTTTAAATATTATAGGATGAATGGAAGTGTTCTACTTGGAGTGGGTTGATCAAGAGTAGCCATAGTCTTTGAAGATGTGCCTAGCGAAGCTCTGGAGCATCTATGAGGAAGAGAACACACGTAGGCTTAGAGAAAGTCTTGTCAACGCTCAAGCATATTTCAAGATGCGGGATAAAAAGTTGAAGGTGGAGAATAAGCTCAGATTTTTTTAATCAGACGTTGCTAAGATGGTGTTGGCGAAGGAGGAGGCACTTGCCCAGCTGGCCCGTGCAAAACGGGTTCTTACTGAACTGAAAGCAGAGGTGGATAAGACGAGCCTTGATGATCTCGATTAGGGAAATGAATATATTGTTCTTATGAAGTTGAACTAGCTATATGTTGTATTGTGCTGTGTTTATGTAGCTACCGTACTGTGATGTTATAATATATTTATGTGCCTGATATGAAATTGGCAAACAGCTGTTCGATATGAAATTTGAATTTGCGTAATACTGTAATTATTAATTTTAAACTAATAAATCTGCTAAATGTGTCATGGACCTTTGCAAACAGTTCTAGCAGTAAAAGCACTTGCGATGGATAGCCCAATGCCACACAGTTTTCTTCATCAAATCGTGTTTGATATAGTTGATAAAAGCAAAAAGTTAATCATGGCAGACCGTGTGTGATAGTTACACCTTTCACACACGAGCCTACACATAAAATTGTGTGGGATGTACATCCGAACGGAAATGTTTTCCCTGGATTGACTGTGTGGGATGTACATAAGAACGGAAACGTATTCCTTGGATTGACTGTGTGTGATACACATACCTATGGAAATTATTTTCTGGGATTCACCGTGTGGGATGTACGTACCTATGGAAATGTTTTCCTTGGATTACTGTGTGGGATGTACATACCTACAGAAATGATTGGGTTTTGATGCCTCGCCCGGTCGCACACGGCCCCAGCCTGGGTCCCAGGAGGGCCTATCCCTGACGATTTCTAGGTCGTGTGGGAAGGCCCCCCTATCGCCCACACTAACTTGGCGACGGTTCCAAATGCCGTCGCGGAAAGGGGTTAAAAACTGTTTGTTTAGGACCGACACGTACCAGTGAATTACTCCAAAAAGCATTATTATGGATACAAATATTATAAATAACAGTAAGAAAACATGATGCAAAATGGACGTATGAACACCCCCAAGCTTAGACCTCGCTTGTCCTCAAGCGAAAACCAAAATCAAAAAACATTTCCACATGCTTTGAGATTGAGGTGTCGATAAAAACAAAATATGGACATAGAAGCATCATGTTGATTATTATAACAACAACAAAATTAAACGTAGCACTACTATCATAAAACTTGCATCATATACTTCCTATGAATAAGTAACAGTTCATCACATAATCGAAGTATAAAGAAAAAACTCTATTAGAAACCAACAAACTATGTTCTCAGTCAACTATGCAACTACAATTCGTCATCTTTTCAGGAAGAGTCACGTGTCAGAGCCTTTTAAGCAAGTGCACATACTCAACCATCATATAGTCTTCTATGATTGCTAACACTCACCTCGTACCCATGAGAAAAACGTTTCAACCGGACACATAGAAAGATAGGGGCTTATAGTTTCACCTCCCAACATACTCACCTCAAGGGTGATGTCAACAATAATAACTCATGCTATCTATATTCAACTGGACATATGTGCCTAGATCTTTCCTCACCACATGATGCTTGCCAAAAGAGAAAATAAAAAGGAATAGAAGGAAAACTTTGACTATTTGCATAAACGTAAATACATAAAAGTAAAAGATAGGCCCTTCGCAGAGGAAGCAGAGGTTTCCATGCACTTATTTGTTTGCATGCTAAATACCTTAATGCAAGAGAACGTCACATTGTATTGCCCCTTAAGATGACAACCTTTATTATGCAGTCTGTCACTTTTATTCTTTATCATCCAAGTTTGTACAACGCTCAATTGTCTCTTACACTAAATGATCTCACATATTTAGAAGCAATTTTTATTTCCCTTTTGCACCGATGACAACATACTTGAGGGATCTTGCTCTATCCATAGGTAGGCATGGTGAACACTTGAAAAAGATTTGGCTTTAACGGTTTTTGGATGCACAAGTAGTATCTCTACTTAGTGTGGAATTTTTGGCTAGCAAAGATAGGGGGCAAGCACCACATGTTGAAGGATCTATGACAATATGACTTCTATGTGAATATAAACAAACATGAACCATTAAGTTGTCTTCCTTGTCCAACGTCAACAATTTTGGCATATAAAATTTTGATGAGGGCTCACAATCACAAAAGATTTCTAGGATAGTATATTTATATGTGAATCTTCTCTTCCCTTATTAATTCTTTCATGAGTTGCATCATTGACTAATGCTATGTTTGTCAATCCCTAATAAAATTTTCTTACATGTACTTTTCCTTATGTGGTGCTATAACCTACCATAGGATTAGTATATGATCTTATTGATTTATTTCCTTTTTTCTTTCTTTCTTATTTATTTTCTTTATTTGCAACATGAAAGTAAAGAAAGCAAAAATTCAAACTAAACTTTATTATGTAACTTGCACACGATTACGATGATAGATCACTAAGCAAACTCACAAAGAAGAAAGGATCGAACTAAACTTTATTTCATCTAAAGCAAAAAGATCGAACTAAGATAAGTAAAAGCAAAAAGATAGTTGGATGATACGATACCGGGGCACCTCCCCCAAGCTTGGCGGAAGCCAAGGGGGGTGCCCATACCCGATACTCAGTTCTCCTTTGGTGTTTAAGAAGATCGTGGTGGTGAAGAAGCAATCCTATCCTTGAGGATCAAGAGATTCTCCAACCGACGGATGACGCTCCGGAGATAGGTTATATGCTCTTGATTATGCGAACTATTTCAATGATGCGAAAAGCTTCAATCTCAGCAGGAGTAAGGTGAGTAAGGTAGGGTTTGAGGATAGCTTCCTCCTCCTCCTCGGCCAGCAGTGCGTGTGTTGCCAACGGGGATGGATCTACGGTAGCTTCCTTGCCCTTGTCTTCCTTGATGGCGTCCGTAGATTCCTCCCTCTTCGTATCGATCTTCATCAGCCAAGCATCTTCTTCCATGTGGTTGGAGTAGCAGGAAGACATGGTGCCTAGCTTGATAAATCTGACCGGAAACAGCAAGAAAAGAGAACAGAGGATTTTCTTCGCGATACGGTGGTTAACAGGTTTGGGAAGTATATATAGATTTTTTTTTAATCTTGGAGGACAAGTACATGGAAGAAAATTGGAGTATGGGAGGTGTCCCAGGTGGGCACAACCCACCTGGGCGCGCCAGGCTTGCCTGGCATGCCCTGGTGTCTTGTGCCCACCAGGGGACGCTTCCTGGAAGTTTCTTTATTTCCAAAATTCTAAAATATTCCAAAATTGATAAAAAATATTTTTGCAGGTTTTTCAGAGTCCGTTTACTTACCGTATCATGTACCTCCATATTTTCATGATTCTGGAGTGTTTCGGAAAGACTATTTTATGTGTTCTTTCGGTGTCAAAGTTTGGATAATATCACTTTCAATATTAATGGGCGTACCTGAGATATAATGCTTTATTTGTTGCCCATTGACAACCTTCGGGTTAGTACCTCCAGAATTATTTATTTTGATGGCACCTGACCTGTAAACTTCCTCGATGACATATGGGCCTTCCCATTTCAAGACGAGCTTCCCTGCAAAAAATCTAAAATGAGAGTTGTACAAAAGAACATATTCTCCGACCTTAAACACATGCTTTTGGATTCTTTTTTCATGCCATCTTTTAACTTTTTCTTTGAATAACTTTGCATTTTCATAACACTACTAGGGAAAACGTTATACACAGAACATTAGCAGTAGCGCTTGTTAAAAAAGCTCGCTACTGATAGACAGCAGTAGCGAGTGCAAAATAAGCGTGATGCAGATGCATATATATCAGTAGCGCGTCTCAGCGAAAACTCGCTACTACTAAAATTCGAACCACTAAGACGATGGGCTACACATAGTAGTAGTGATCTTTAATAAACAGCGCAATCGCTAATATTCTTATAGCAGCACGTTTATGTGTAAAGCGCTACTGCTAACGAAAATAAAATAAAATGAAAAACAAATAGAAAAGTAAATGAAAATGAAAGAAATAGAAAAAGGAGAAAGGAAAAATATATAACTTAAAGAAAAATAAACAAAAAACGGAAAAAAAGATGAAGGCATAGTAGTAGCATGTTTGCTAAAACGCGCTATAGCTAACTTAGCTATAGAGCGTTTTCCCTAACGCGCTACCGTTATTTTTGACTTAACACAAAAACGGTTTCCCCCCGGCCACCACTTCTCCCCCAAATCCCTCGCCCCACCACTTTGTCGCCGTCTCCCCCACTTCGCCGTCGCCCCCACTTCGCCGCCGTCTCCTGCCGGCGTCGACGCCGCGCTCAACCTCACCGCCGCCGCCCGAGGCCGCCCAGCCTCACCGCCGCCGCTGCCTCTTGGGCCGCCCTTGACCTCACTGTCGCTGCCCTCGACCTCACCGCCGCCACCCTTGACCTCACCGCCCCCGAGCCCGACCAGGACCGCCGCCTTACGATCCCGAGCCCGCCCTCGCCGCCCCTACCTCCATCGTCGAGCACCTCCCCGCCACCGTCTCTCCCCTCTCTGTAAGCCGCCCACCCGTCCCCCACCCCCTCTCTCTCTGCTTTTTCTTCCTCTGCCATGTTAATTAGCAGTAGTAGTTGATGTTAATTAGTACCAGGGTTCATACATAATGATTTTTAGTAGTAGTAGTAGTAGTAGTAGTAGTAGTAGTAGTAGTAGTAGTAGTAGTAGTAGTAGTAGTAGTAGTAGTAGTAGTAGTAGTAGTAGTATATGTTAATTAGTAGTAGTGATGGTACTAGTTAACTAGGGCGTATGGTTAATAGTAGATGTTTTTTAATTAGTTAGGGTAATAATAGATGTTAAGTAGTAGATAAAGTAGATGTTAATTAGTTCAGTAGGGTTTAGTTTTTGAATTGAGTTTGTTTAACTAGATGTTAATTAGGGCAGTAGGGTTTAGTTTAGAGTAAAGTTTAGTTCAGTAGTTAACTAAATATAATCTATATTTGGTTTTTGAATTGAGTTTGAGAGAGCATGAGATTTGTGTAGATTTTCTTCAAGTGTGAAACGCTAGGACATGCAAATTTGAAGTGGTCAGGATATATGCAAATTCCTCAATTGTGTTTGCCCATGTTTCGATTGTGCCCAAGTGGCCTTTAATTTGTTGTTTCTAGCGAATGAAGCTGAGTGGCCTATGTTTTGCCGGAATGTTGATTCATTTCCGTTCCGGCAAATTTCAGGTTCTCGATTTGTCCACTTTTTAGCAAAGGTCATGCCGAATTTTTCCGTCAATTTCGGCATGACTTGTGCTACAAACTAGGACATATCGAGTGCCCGGGATTTGCCGCACCGTGAAGGAGTCAACGTTCCTGCAAAACATAGGCCTTTTTTATGTCATTATTCATTTTATTAGGTCTAGAATTAATTGACTAGATTTCATCTTAGGAAACATGGCTAGCAATGATGAAGGACAGGGTTCTGGTTATTGCAACGACGTCTACCTGGCGGCAGACGAATTTTTGAGCCTTGCCGACGATCAATGGATGTTGTTGCTGGGCCCACCAGTAACATCGGGGACTAAGACTGACACGTAGATCGGTGCTGAGACTGAGACCGGCGCTGAGACTGAGGCCGGCGCTGAGACTCGAACCGGCATCAAGACTGGCGCTGAGACTGAGGCCGGTGCTGCCTCGGGGAGCGGAGCCAGTGTAGAACCGAAAGCAAAGAGGCAATGACTTCCTAACAAACTCAGGACTACAAGGCTGGTGGTCACGGCGGTGGACGACAGCAATTTTGAGCCAACCGCGCCCGAGGAAGCGCGCGCCTGCTACGGCAATCAAATAGGCTGCATCATACGGACAACCACCACCATCAACGATGAGAAACTACAGAAAATATATAATATGAGGCCCTCCCTCCTAAAGAAGCTGCACCAGATATTCTTGTTCCCGGGCCGGAATGAAAAGGATTATAAAGATCCAGATAATGAACCGGCAATGAAGAAGATAAAAAACACGCCATGTCCAAGTTTAGCGACACGTTGGCCGCCTGGAAAACAAGGGTGAAAGCAAAGATCGACAAAAGGAACCCTACTCCGAGATTGTAAAGGATAATCCGACAATCACAGCAGATCACTTTGAAATATTCAAGGCAGCTTGCGAGGCCGAAGATGCCAAAAAAAGTCGAAGTACATGAAGGGGCTTCAACAGAGGAACATTGGGTGCCACCACCTCGGAAGTCGTGGTTACGGCGGGAAGAGGTCCATATGGGCCAAGGAGGACGCGGAAGCCGCGAGTCTGGGCATCCCAGACCCCTTAGATGAGTTCCCCGTCCCGCAGGAGCGTGACGTCCTCAGGGCCCGGCACCGTTGGGACCTAGTGAAGAAGTTTTTCGAGACGAACGCGGTCACGTAGGAATTTATGAGACTGCTGGTAATTTTAGTTTTTGATCAATTCGACTACACGTTAGTCATATTTGTAAACAATCCTTGTGCCTTTTGTAGAGAGAGCAGCACAGGATTGCGGCCGAAAGCGACTCGCCGTCTGAGGCGTTGGCGAGGCCCAAGTGGAAAACTCCATTCAACCAGGCGTTGAACATATTGAAACGACTCCCGGTGGAGACTCAACCGTCGTGTGTACACGTGCACGGTGTCGGAGACGGCGCCATGTGGAAGAAGTACTACCGTGAGACCACGGAGGAGAGAAAGGAAAGACAGAGGTTAAATGAAGAAAACATCGACAAGAAGGTTGAGATTGTGGTTGAGAAGAAATCATCTCAGATAGTCGCAATAGCAGTAGCTGCCGCAAAACAGGTGGTTGTAGATATGTCTACTTCTTTGGTTTCGGCCGTTTTCAATTGGACGATGCAAATTCCAGAAAATATGCAGCGGGCTTTCCCCTTGCTGACTTCTTGGGGAGCAGCTCGACTAGCGTTGCACCAGCACCTGCACCTGCTCCCGCACCGGCTCCCGCACCGGACATGCTCGGCGGTGCTTCGTCTTCGGCTGAGCTCGACGCCCTCATGGTATCTGTCACACCGGCCCCCTTCATAAATGTATAATCTCCCATTTTCGTTGCCTTTCGGATGTCTCACGTCGTAGACTTTTCTTTGCAGGTTGACGAAACCCCGTGCACCATATTGTACACCATCGGCGACCAGAAGGTGCACGTGGGGAAGGCGACGATAATGAAGCCGAAGGAACCATTGTTCCACAGCCGACCGATCCCCCCGAACGTCTTCAAGGTTTCCGTGGCCAGTGTCAAACAGGGCCACGAGAATTTTCCTCCTCTGGTACTAGTGGGGGATGACGACGAGACCCCGCGGCGGCTTGGTGTTTCTTGCAATGGGTGGGTCCTGTTGTGGCCAAAGAGTCTGCTTCGTGTGGTGGCGGCCGGGAGCACACCCACGAGCACGCAGCCTCAGCAAGGTATGAACATCAACACCCCACCTACCCAATTAGCGTCGGGTGTCGGGTTGGGTGATAGCAGACGGGGTAAGGAAGAGGCTCCATTAGTCGCTGATGACGTCGCCATGGATGAGGATGAGGATGACGATGGCACTCAACAGTATGTCTATACGGGCGCCTACTCAGGGTTTGAGCGTCATGAGTCGGTGCCTGAATTGCTGTCTCCGGAGGCTGAAAATATTATGGACGACCTTCCGGTAGTAAAGAAGTCTAGGAAGAGAGCGAGGAAAGGCAAAAAAGCTGATTCTATGATCCAGCCGCCTTAGCAGCCTCGGGTTCAAGACCGTATAGATATCCCCGGTGCGGATAAATGGCATATCCCTGGTCAACCAATCCTACCTGCAACAGCGCTAGGGGCCAGATTCAGCGATATAAGGAGACTTCATGACGATGTGCTGCAGATAGAGAAAGGCCTCATCACCTCGAAAGATCCAGGATACCCACTCTACGTGGTTAACGTTCCGCGGCAATTGCTGCACGTCGACTTCTAACCCGCGGATATGGTCTTCCTTCGATTCGATTTCATATTAGACATGTTTCACGTGAAGAAGCTGGATTTTACGTTTGTCCGCCTTTATGCCTTGCACATGAACTACATCATCGGGGTTGAGCAGATACCTCATATCTGTGTCGCTGACCCGTACTTCATGCACGAGGGCTTCTTGGGAGTCTGCGCAAAGCACCGTGAATACGCGAGGGAATACATCATCAATTTCATGCCTGCCAATAAGGACAAGGAGGCGATTCTCGTGCCTTATCATACACTGTAAGTCATCCGCGCGGATATCCTTCCTTCGATTTCAATCATTCATTTGCACGGTGGAGGCTAATTAATTTGAGGTGTACTTATTTTGCGCAGCGACGGGCGCGTCGTCCTCATCATCCTCTACCCCAGATACTCTCACGCTCTTTACTTGGACTTGTCGAAGAACATTCACAAAAAGGATTACACCCACATCAAGGATGTTCTCGACAGTGCTATGTTTTACTACGAAGCACGGGGTGGAGAGGTCAAGGACAAGAAGAGAAGGGGCGGCAGGCTCTCCTTCGGCCATAAGACCGACTTCTGCTGCATCCAGCAACCGAGTGATTCTCTTAATGATGGATTCTATGTCCTACACCACATGCTAGAGTACAGACGAGATCACCAGAACCTTCGCATGTCTCCTACATCCGGCGATGCCCATATTATGCAATGGGCAAAGAACGTAGGAGATATCGAGGATCATCGACTTCAAGCTGAGTTCTATCACATCCAGCGCGAACTTGCCCAAATCATCATGAAGGAGGTCATCGGAAAAACAGGGACGTTCTACGAAGAAGGACAAATGTCGCGGGAAGACGTCCGAACATGGGTAGCCTCTCAGCGTCTCGACCTGAAGCCTTTCACTAGGCTCGGGGACTATCTCCCTGACTTGGATGGATGCCACGACATGTTGGAGTGATTGTCGATATATGACAATGTGTCCGTTTAGTCCATACTTTCTGTATGACGAAACTTTGAGTTATGCACGACGAAACTTTATTTGTGATGTAATTAAACCGTCCTCCTCGACTAGCGATGATCACTCTAGTTAGGGCATTTTGGGTACACTCAACTTTGTTATTTATCCTTATGATATGTTGCTTCTATTTTTGCCAAGTCTGTCTCTTTCTATTGCTCAACTATATATGTTGCATATCATCGACTCATGTGACGATGCAGGTGCATAGATCATCGATGGCGAAGAAGTGCTACACCAGGAGTATATATACGACGAGTGGCCGAAGTGTCAGGCCCGGGTGTACCGGTTTCCGGTTTCCGAGCGACAGGCAGTAGTTAGTTTAGGTTCACGCTAATGCGAGAGAGGGATACGAACTCATCTCTTCGTGATAGTTCCGCTCTCACTCAAAGTGATAGCTCTTCTCGCGTATATCATTGTTTAGATAGATGACGATGTAGTTGCAAGTAATCGAGACTTGTATCGCTATTTTCGAGATTATGACGAGAGACCACTTTGTGTTGGATGATGATTATGATGATGACATGATTTGATGAGACTAGTTGTATGTGTATGCTATGATTACACGTATCTCTAATTTTTGTTTGCTCCATGCTATATTATCTTCTGTTTTGGACATTACTGGGCTTTATTATTCACTTTTATATTATTTTTGGGACTAACCTATTAACCGGAGGCCCAACCCAGAATTGTTGTTTTTTCCCTATTTCAGAGTTTCGCAGAAAAAGAATATCAAACGGAATGAAACCTTCAGAAATGTGATTTTTGGAACGAACGTGATCCAGAGGACTTCGACCCTACGTCAAGAAAGCTACCAGGAAGCCACGAGGTAGGGGGCCGCGACTACTCCCCTGGGCGCGCCCTCCACCCTCGTGGGCCCCATGTTGCTCCACCGACGTACTCCTTCCTCCTATATATACCTACGTACCCCCAAACTACCAGATACGGAGCCAAAAACCTAATTCCATCGCCTCAACCTTTTGTACCCGTGAGATCCCATCTTGGGGCCTGTTCTGGAGCTCCGCCGGAGGGGGCATCGATCACGGAGGGCTTCTACATCAACACTATAGCCACTCCGATGAAGTGTGAGCAGTTTACCTCAGACCTTCGGGTCCATAGTTATTAGCTAGATGGATTCTTCTCTCTTTTTGGATCTCAATACAATGTTCTCCCCCTCTCTTGTGGAGATCCATTCGATGTAATCTTCTTTTGCGGTGTGTTTGTTGAGACCGATGAATTGTGGATTTATGATCAAGTTTATCTATGAACAATATTTGAATCTTCTGAATTCTTTTATGTATGATTGGTTATCTTTGCAAGTCTCTTCGAATTATCAGTTTGGTTTGGCCTACTAGACTGACCTTTCTTGCAATGGGAGAAGTGCTTAGCTTTGGGTTCAATCTTGCGGTGTCCTTTCCCAGTGACAGTAGGGGCAGCAAGGCACGTATAGTATTGTTGCCATCAAGGATAAGAAGATGGGGTTTATTATCTTATTGCATGAGTTTATCCCTCTACATCATGTCATCATGCTTAAGGCGTTACTCTGTTCTTATGAACTTAATACTCTAGATGCATGCTAGATAGCGGTCGATGTGTGGAGTAATAGTAGTAGATGCAGGCAGGAGTCGGTCTACATGTCTCGGACGTGATGCCTATATACATGATCATACCTAGATATTCTCATAACTATGCTCAATTATGTCAATTGCTCAACAGTAATTTGTTCACCCACCGTAAAATACTTATGCTCTTGAGAGAAGAAACTAGTGAAACCTATGGCCCCCGGGTCTATTTTCCATCATATTAATCTTCCAACAACAAGCTATTTCTTTTGCCATTTTTATTCTGTTTTCTTTACTTTGCATCTTTATTACAAAAATGCCAAAAATATTATCTTATCATATCTATCAGATCTCACTCTCGTAAGTGACCGTGTAGGGATTGACAACCCCTTATCGCGTTGGTTGCAAGGATTTATTTGTTTGTGTAGGTCACGAGGGACTCAGCGTAGCCACCTCTTGGATTGATACCTTGGTTCTCAAAACTGAGGGAAATACTTACGCTACTTTGCTGCATCACCCTTTCCTCTTCAAGGGAAAACCAATGCAGTGCTCAAGAGGTAGCAAGAAGGATTTCTGGCGTCGTTGCCGGGGAGGCTTACGCAGGGTCAAGTCAAGATTTGGACTCCCGACACTACAAAAAAAGACACATCCGTGACATTTTGGGCCGAACGAATTTTTTTCTGTCATGCATATGACACTTCTATGACGATAATTGTGACAAAACCCGGTATCGTCATAGATGTGGTGGGCTCCTACTTCTATGACAAAAAATCATGATAGAAAATGGGCTTTTCGTCACAGGCGGGCCGGGACGAATCGCATGACATTCTTTGGGCCGTCCATGACGGAAAAACCATGGTAGAAGCGAGGGGAGGAAAATTTGGGGAGTTCCTGCCACGGTGGTAGGTCGGGGCGGCGATCGCGTTTCTCGTGATACGCGTCGCTGCGTGTGTGCGAGGTGTTGGCTCTAACTAAACCCGAAGCGAGGCGTTGGGCTCTAATCGAACCCGAAGCGATTACACCGCAGCTCTGCGTTATTAAACCCGAGTGGTCGATCGATGGTGTTAATCGAACCCGATCGAGCGATTCCTTCGCCATCTCTGCTAATCAAGCCGATCGATGCTGCCTCTGGATGAGCAGTGAGTGTTGCCGGGGCGGGGTTGGATGAACAGTTCCGGTGGGGTGGATGAACAGGACCCGTGGTGTTGCCTCTGGATGAACAGGACCCCGATCGATCGAGCTGTTGGGGCTGGATGAACAGGACCCGTGGAGGGATGGATGAACAGGACCACCCGTGGAGGGCGGGATGAGCGATGAGACGATGGAGGCGGGATGAACAGAGCCCGTGGAGGGTGGTTGAACAGAGCCCGTGGAGAGGGCTGGTTGAACGATGGCCGGTGGAGTAGCGCGCGGTGGAGGCTGGATGAGCAGGAGCCCGTGGATGAGCGATCGCGGTGGAGGCTGGAGGAGCTTGACGGTGGATGAGCGATGGCTCGTGGAGGCCGGAGGGGTCGACGGTGGAGATGAACAGATCCGTGGAGTCCGTTTTGCGGTATGCCACACCCTCCCGATGAACAGGACCCCGTTTGACCGTGGCGCTCCAACACAAGTCCGTTTCCTCCGTTTTGCGGTACGCCACACCCCTCCCGATCAACAGGACCCCCGTTTCACCGTAGGAGGTCTGTTTCCTCTGTTTTGCGGTACGCCACACCCCTCTCGATCAACAGGACCCCGTTCCGAACTTAGGAGGTCTGTTTCCTCCGTTGTGCAGTATGCCAGGCCTCGTTTCCATCGTCTGTTCCGTCCAAGCCCTCCCGATGAACACGACCACGCATTCCGTTCCGACCCAGCTGGTTGGCTCCCACGCGTTCCGTTGCCTCCCGATAAACACGACGCATTCCGTTGCTCCCCATGAAAACGACGCATTTCGTTGCCTCCCCATGAACACGACGCATTCCGTTGCCTCCCCATGAACACGACGACGATGCTGTTTCTCCGTTCCGACCCAGCCATGTACACGAGCCCTCACCGTACGTATGCGCGAGTAGGCGTTCGAGACCCCCGCCCGTATGTACACATACGTGGCCGTATTTTCTTTCTTGCACCCTGGCCGCTGTACGTACGTGTACATGCTACGTGTGCGCCTCTACTACGACACGTGCGCGCCTCTACATCGACCAGTATATATGTACGTACACGTTCGCGACAAGAATGACAACGCTATGTACGGTTCGACAAGGTGGGTCCCGACTGTCAGGCACTTCTTTACGTGCGAAGATGTAGCTGGTGGGTCCCAACAGTCAGGGGGCGGAATACGGTGGCCCGTCCGGTGGGTCCCCGCTGTTAGGTGGAGGAATAATTATTTTGCACGTAATAAGGAGGCACTTCCTTGCTGCGGCCGTGGACCCAGCTGTCAGCCTCTCCACGTCATATCCACGTCCGATGGAAGCCGCTCCTTGACCACGCTGACCACGCCGGGCCGAGAGCACCAAGGCGGTGGGCGACAATGAGGCCTAGGAAGGGACGACGCGAGCCGGGAAGACGCGCATGGATTCCCACGCCGTGAGGAGTACGAGGTTCACCGGTTCGCTGCGGTGTGAGGTTGTCGCCGCCGCAGAATAACGAGGGTGTGTGGGTAGAGGGATGGCCTGGCCAGCGGTGGGAGTAGTAGGGGTGGTGAGGCCTCCACGCATCACAGCCGCCACGGAGGCGAGGAGCACGAGGCACGACCGGCGCTGGTTTGGGAGGCTGGAGCAAGAAGACCAGAGGTTGAAGAAGCACTACGATCGTTGGATGGACATCGTGCGGTCCTTTGGAGCTGGAATCGTGCATATTGACTAAGTTGACAAAGCCCTCCGTCCTGTCAACTTAGTAGGCCCACAAGTCAGCTGCCACTATCTTTGGGTCCCAGCTAACGGGGGAGTATTCATTTTTTTGTGCGTAATAAGGAGGCACTTCCTTGCGTGCGAAGATATAGCTGGTGGGTCCGAGCCGTCGGCCGGTGGTAACGTTTTTTGTGAAATACAAAGGCCCTTTTCGGTCGGTCCACGAGGTCGGCGGAGGAATCATTATTTTGCACGAAGGAGGCATTTCCTTGCGTGCGGCCGTGGACCAGTATCGGCCTCTCCACGTCTGATCCACTTAAGATGCATGTCAGCCGTTGACCACGTTGACCAGAGCTGCGCCGAGAGCACCAGGCGGTGGACGACGGCGAGGCCTAGGAAGGAACGACACGGAGGCAGGAAGACTCGGCGCTTGTTTCCCACGCGGAGGGGAGTACGACAGTATGAGGGTTTATGGTTAAATCTACCGTCCAAATGATGGGAGTACGGTAGGGCGGTGAGGCTCACAAGGCAAAACACGGCCGGCCGTGAGAAGGAGGGAGCAGCAGTCCCTTGGCGCTTGTTTGAGTGGTCGGAGCAGAAGAGCAGAGATTGAAGAAGACGACGGCCGTTGGATGGACATCCAACGATCATTGCTTGTCGTCCAACCTTTTTTAGGAAAGCCTCAAATCTGTGGAAAACAGACATACAGCCCATCTGCCATTATTTATAATAATTTTCAGCCCATTTGCTAATTCTTAAGGTTTTTTGAGCCCGTATTCTTTTTGTTAGCATTACAGCCCAAATTGTAGCCACGGTTAAAAATTATACGAAATTTTGCATATTTCAAAAGCGGTCCGAACTGTTTTAATCCCGAAATTTGACTCACATTCAAACTGATTTTAAAAATAAATGTATATCAATATAAAATCCAACAAATTCTCCACGATAAAATTAATGTAATTTCAAATCTCGAAATGAAAAAAGATATTTGAAACTAATTGCCGGTTTGATGTGTTTTAAAATGTACAGCCCATTTCTCATTCTTGATGGGCCATTTTCTCGCCAGCCAATGAAAGCTCTCCTCGTCTTGAAAGATTTGCAGCCCAACAGGCACGACAAAGCGACTTACTTGGCAAATCACAAAAAACTGGGTTGTGGCCGTGGACCCAGCTATCAGCCTCTCCACGTACAGTACTCTTCCGATGGATTGTCATTGACCACGTTGACCACGCCACGCTGAGAGCACCAAGGCAGTGGACGACGGCAAGGCCTAGGAAGGGAACAACGCAGAGCCGGGGAAGACGCGGCAATGGATGCCCACGCGGAGAGGAGTACGAGGGTTCACTGGTTCGGCTGCGGTGTGAGGCTGTCGTCGCTGCAGGACCTGGCTAGCGGTGGGAGTAGTAGGGGCGATGAGGCCTCATCGGCAGACCCGACCGCCACCGGAGGCAGGAGCAGTGGTCTCCCGGCGCTGGTTTGGGCGGCTGGTGCAAGAAGAGCAGCGATTGAAGAAGCGGCGGACCGTTCGATTCAAATCCAACGTTCTTGCTGCTAGAATCGTTGTTGACTAAGTTGACAAGCTCTGACGTCTGCGTCAACTTAGTAGGCCCATAGGTCAGCCTCCCAACCGTGCGCCCGGATGTTAGTGGGAGGAATCATTTTTTTGCGTAATAAGGAGGCAGTTGATTGCGTCTGGCCAGGCCAGCGGAGGGAGTAGGGTGGGCCGGGGAAGCCTTCGCGGCATCACAGCGGGCCACAAGAGAAGGGAGCAGGCAGGCCCGCCGGCGCTAGTTTAGGCGGCTGGAGCAGGAATATCAGAGATTAAAGAAGCATGTCGGCCGTTGGATGGACATCCAACACTAACTGCTGCTAGAATCGTGTGTTCACTAACAAAGCCTTGCGTAAATAAATCAGCCTCGAAATCTGTGGCATGTACATCCCATTTTCTATTATTTTTATAATTTTTACTCATTTTCTAATTCAGATGGAATTTATTGCAGCCCGTTTTCCATTTTTAGAATTGTTGGCCATTTTACGTCAAGATGCGAGTCAAAAAGTTAACTAAATATGTGGGAAATTTTGAAAATTCGCAAATTTTTGCTTTGAGGAACGAAATATTCTTAATCCAAAATGAATAGCCATAGTAAAACAAATTTAAAAATAAATTAGTACTATGTCATGTTAAATCCATTGAAATACGATAAGATATCGATGAAGAACAAAAACAAAAAAAAAACTTATATCCCATTTGCTATAAATTTTTGGAATTTTCAATTCTTTTGATATTACTTTTAATGACATTGACCATACTCTTAAGCCAGGCCGAATGCATCCCTCCTCGTCTTGAAAGATTTGCAGCCCATGAATTGGAGAAAACAAATAGGCCTAGCTTGGGTATTCTTCAAAAAGAAATACCGGGCTACTTATTTTCCCAAAGAACTGGTGCATGAGCATTTAGCTTTATTTATTTATTTACTTATTTATGTTTAGGGGACCATGAGCATGTACCGGGCGGATTCATGTGAGAGCCTCCCTTCCAGCTTAATTATGGGCTTCTATTGGGCCTTCATCGGTGGGCTACATGTTATCAACAAGTGGAAAATGTGTTACGAGTTTCAAAAAATGTGTTCCGTCACGATAAATAGTATGCGCTACGTGCAGTGCAGGGGCACTAAAGGATCGAACCGTGCAAAGACTTCCAAAACATTGTGTTTGTCGTTCTAACAACACATTTATTCAACCAATGTATCGAAATATACTACTGATTGTACATTGAAAACAGCGAAGCAGCAACCAGGGCTGGGGTGCAATGTATAGCGAAGGCGAGCCGGAAGAGTGAAGACGCAGCTATCTCTTCCAAACCAAACATCAGCCATCATTACAAAAGGGCTACCAAAAAAGAACAAGTGTATGCATCAAACTAAATAAAGATACTACTACACCAAGTGTACGCATCTAACTAACTGGCTCAGTTAGACATTACTATTTATTAAGATGCGGTGGAGTTGCGAGATGGAGACGAGTGGGAAACTTCATTGGTTGGTCTTGTGGCAAGACAGCCAGCAGTGCATACGGGAGACAGGAGCAAGAACAGAGGTTGAAGAAGGAGCACGGCTGCTGGATTAACATCCAACGGTCCAGCTACTAGAATCATTTGTTGATTAAGTTGACAAAGCCGTGCGTACACGTCCGCTTAGTAGGCCCACAAGTCAGTCACCAAATCTGATGGGTCCCAGCTGTCAACGGGATGAATAATTTTTTTTGCAAAACAAGGAGGCACTTCCTTCCATGCAAAGATACAGCCGGTGGGTCCCAGCTGTCAGGTGGAGGAAACATTTTTTTCAGCTTAATAAGGAGGAACTTTCCTTGCGTGTGACCATGGACCTCGTGGGTCCCAGCCGTCAGGCTCTCCACGTAAAGTCCTCTTCCGATGACTCTCGTTTGTTGACCACGCCGCACCGAACGCAGCGAGGCGGTGGACGACGGCGAGGCCCCGGACGGGAACGACTCGGAGAAGGGAAAATGCAGCAGTGGAGTCGCAGATTGAGAGGAGGAGAAGGGTTATAACTGGTTCTGTTGCGGCGTGGGGCTGTAGTCTATGGAGAATAACAGGAGGTGTCGAGGGGTGGAGGGATAGCCTGGCCGGCGTGGGGTAGCGCTTCGCAGCGATGCGTGCTAAGCAGAGCCGCTAGCCGCCGGAGGCCGGACCAAGCGGTCCCGGCGACGCTGGAGGAAGAATACGGGAGATTGAAGGTGCATGCCCGCCGTTGGATATAAATCCAATGGCTGTGGATGACACAATCATTTGTTGACCAAGTTGACAATGCCCTGCGTAGGCTTCGACCTATTGGCTCACATGTCAGCCTGCAAAAATGTGGCATATATTTAACCCATGTTTTCTAGAATGTACAGTCCATTTGCTAGGCTGGGTGAACAAATAATTTCGCGTCAATCAGGCCCATTTATATTTTCTAAGGAATCCTAGCCCATTTGCACTTCCTTGAAATACACGTATTAGGTGGGCTCGTTATATATACGTATAATGTTATGTTAGAAGGAGCAATTAATATCAAAGAATAAACCGGAGAGGCACATTTTTTATATATATAATTAATAAATTAGCGAGTTATTGCTCAAAATAAAAATGAGCGCATTATTATTAAATTGGTCCTTAAAATCTTCGCAATCACCAGGATTTTCCTTGCCTGTGAGTCAAAAACAACCAGGATTTTCCTTGCCTGTGAGTCAAAAACAACCAGGATTTTCCTTGCCTGTGAGTAAAAAAACCAGGATTTTCCTTGCCAACTTCCGTTAAAAATTTACTTTTATAAGTTGGGATGTTTTTATAATGTATATATAAGTCTCTATAAAATATACGATAATAGTAATAATATAAATATATATAATGTGGTTAGAAGGAAAAACATAAATTAGACACAGCATTACTTTTATAAGAGACCTGCGTTTTATACCCCACAGTAGGCATACTAACAAGTTCACACACAAATACAACAGAAAAGGTAAACATTCATATCAAACTCAGGTTCACAGGACACGTTCATATCCATAGCCAACATTCACAATCAAGAACTCAAAAGATTCATATATACACAAGCTCAGCATATCTATGCATCCAAATGATTGATAGATCACACGACAATATTCATACATAATTTACAAAAAGATTCAGATATACACATGTTCAATATGTTTATGCATACAAATGATTGAGATCACAACCAATATGATCCATGGACGAACTTTAATTACCTAGGGTACAGACTGGTAAATGGTGTTCAATCGGAGGTACTTCTTGCTAAAATTAGTTCTTGTACGAGTAAACTTTCGAGTACATAAGAGGCAGCACAGACAATCTGAACTTTGCTTGGAGGTTTATCCTCAAATAGTGGCCTCGTGCCGAGGGAGGTTTGAGCAACTTGGCCACTACTTTCATCCAACCAGTTTACTGGCTCATCTTTGTCTTGTATCTCGCCAAAATTCTACATTGCAGACGAGAAAGGAGGCGGTTGAGAAAATGAACCATCCAAATTTTTTGTGCAGTTCAACTGAAATGGAGCATCCTTGGTGTGCAGACTTATTAAGTGCCAGATGAATATACGCGTCAACCAAATTGTCTGGAATCTTTAGACTCCATGCCGTATAGGTCGCTACCATATGTGCCGCTAACCAAAAGGCACAAGTTGGGACCAAAGACTGGAGTGCGTTTTTCTGGGCTATGCACCAAGCAATATTTTTGGCGTTCACTCTCCTAACACTTGGAGTTTGACAATTGGTTGACGCAGGTTGATACTCTAATGAATATAGGCACTTCTTGTCAACATCGATGCTTGTCTGAGTGAACTTTGGAGTACATAGCAGCAGCATAAGTACCTATCCATCTGATCATTTTGTGCAGTTCTACTGAAATCACCCGATGTAATGATTTGCCTGCGAGTTCAGGCTCCAAATTACCCCTTTATGAAATCGGCAAACAGTAGCACAATACCAAATTACCAATACATATGACAGGCAAAATAATCAGGATAAAGACCAGTACCAACCTGTGTGAGGTAGCATATCAATTACTATTTCCTTTGACTGGAAGCCGAGATAAGCCAAGCGACTGACAACAAAGGAAGAAAGCATGCGGAGTATAGCGACTGACAACAAAGGATGGAAGCTGTCGAGGCAATGAAGCACCCAATGTTTTTGTGCAGTTCCACCAAAATCGAGCATCCCTGTTGGCACATATATTGAGAGAGTGAGATTACTGTAATAGTGGGACTAGTTTATGAAACATACACTAACAAATAGAAGCACCCTCATTATCTTAATGGGTGAAGTTAGCCACATAGTAGTCTTGCTTAAAGAGAGGTATTAGTTTATTTAATCAGTGCCAATTAGCTCAACTCAACACTCAAAGCATTGCCATTTATCATAGGTTGCAAAACTTTAACGTGCAAAGATAAAGGAGTTTCTCATGACAGTAGCACGATACAAATAGAGATGACAGCAAACTACTATGGATGAAGGCCTTAGGCCCGTACCAACCTGAGAAAAAAAAACTTATTCATGTAGTCCCATAAGAGCTGATAAAGCACTCACTGGAATCACACAATAGTATATATTTTTGTGCACTTCAAATGTATGGTTGAAATCACTCTTGTTTACCAGTGCTGAGATTATATCGAAAGATTATCAAGAGCTTCCAGCAGAGTTAAAGCACTGGCTAGGATATAGTTCATTGTTTTGTCTTGTGTAGTTCCATTTAATGTATGATTGGCACAACATGATCCCTGTTTGCACAAGTAGGAACAAGGTGAAACCTTCATTAGCTTAGTGAGAAAGGATAGGAAGACATTAGCATATTACTCAACCAGTAGCATCAAATTCATGATGGACAATACGCAAAACATTGCCTCATTGAACCAATGGCAATAAATTGACATGCAAAACAATAGCACTATTATGTCATGACACTAATAATATCCCCTCCCTGCTCCACCACATGATTCACCTCCATAGACAATCATACACACGTACATGATTCAGCATAGGGTCCTACTAAAGATTTGTTTAACTCCAACAGGAAAATTAGGCAGTAATAAATTAGTGGTACTTAAGTACTCCTAATTAATTAAGTGACACAGCAGAAGTGGAAGGGCTCCCTGGAGGATCGCCTCACATGTAAGGTAGTCGCTGCGGAGCCCTTGAATGGCCTCGATCGAGGCCTCTCAGCTTCAGCAAGATCGCCTTGGCACTGCTTATTCTTCTTCTTCTTCCTCTTCATGCTTTGTTTCTCTTTCTCCTCACCAGTTCGTGAAACCAAGTACATGATTGGCCTTCTAATTCAGAATTGGTTTTGTCAGTGAGGGAGTACAAGTGTACTAGTAAAAAACATCATTATTTTCTCATGGCAGTCGGAAAATAGAGATGAACACATGCATTAAATATCATGATGAGGATTGGAACACATATCTCCCTTTATGCAGTTCCACCAAAATGAACCAACTGTTCCATTCTGACATCCCAGTTAAACAGCACAAAAGTCACTTCTTTTAAGAAGAGTGTTGTGCAGTGCACCAAAAGGTCACAACAGCAACCATGTGAATTGGATATCCCTGTTTGCACAAAAAGGCACAGAGAAACAGTCAGAGTCTCAAACAATTACAGGCAAAAACATTTGGCTAAACTTGTCATGGCTTATAACAGTGGCATGGCTTCATTTTTACCAGGGACATTAGATTAAGAACAACTAATATTTGGTATAAGGGCATGGGACAGTGGGTGCACCAGCAATCCAGCACCATGTACGTAAACAGGGGCATAAAGTGGTGATTCATAGTTTGTTGCCCCGAGAAACAAACATCCAAGAAACATATTTGGGTTGGTCCCATTTTTGTTCACACTAGCCACCTACTCCTATGTGTGGATAGCAAATCTAGTCCTGGTCATACCACTTTGTACAGCGTTACCCCTGTATTTCCCTTTTCGACCAAGAGACCTGTTGGATAACTAGTCTGTACTACTTTCACCCCCTTTCCTTCCTGTTTGTACTAAGTCCGATGTACATACTAAATTCCCCCACCCCCACTTTATTTCTTGTTTGAACCAAGTAGTACAAGATTCGGCTCCATGAAGTAGCTTTGCCTCTAACAATAGAAGAAAAAAATATGTGATGTTGGACCATCCGATCGAGAGGGGCCGAGAGGTAGAAAATGATGCACATGCAGTGACGTAGCGAGCTGGGGAAGTAGAGCTAAGGCGGTCTCGAACGAAGATATACTAGAAGCTCGTCGGGAGGCCGGATCCGCCCATAGGCAATGACGAAGGGATCGGAGGACCTCCCGCACCGGCGCTCGGCCAGATATAATGGTGCGGCCGACAGTGGGTCTCCTCCCTCACTGTCGACGACGGCCCAAACACTGCCCCTCCTCCCCTTCACCGGCAGAGGGGGATACGTCCGGATCTGTAACCAGCTGTGAGGATAGAAAGCCAGTGTTTTTTGAAGGGAGAAAGACAGTGTTACTACCCCTATCTTGTTTAGATCTGGAGAGGATGAGAGTGTGTGAATAGAGCAACCCTAGCAAGCAAGCGCGGAGGCTCCGGCCTATATATACGTAGTGAGCAACCCTAGCAAGCAAGCGCGGAGGCTCCGGCCTATATATACGTAGTGAGCAACCCTAGAAAGCAACCCCTATCTTCATCAACTCGTACAAGACCGAGAAATTTGATTACTACAACACCCTCTCCCTCGCGGACTGAGCTCCGGTGCCTTAACTGCACCTGCCTTTGGCTGCATGACAGGAGGGCCAACCACCTGTTAGGCCCACCTGTCATAGACGCAAAGGCAGGAGCAGTAAGTAGAAGCTTTCGCTACACGCTATCCCTCCCGCACGAGGTGGACGGACATGCAGCAGTGGATTCAATACTGTAGAAGTAGGAGTAACATCATTGTTCGTCTTCTCGAAGAGGCGAAGAGCCAAGCGCAACCCGAACATGGCAGTTGCGAACGCTCGCGTGGTGCGGTTCCTTGGAGTACTAGCCAGGCTCTTGCATGAGACAAAATTGCTATTGTTTAACAATTAAACTCCATTATCCATTGGTTGATACTCATTCTACATAGGTCCACGCGCTTACCACAGTTTCCTCCTGGGGTCACCAATGTTTATTTGCTAATTAATAGCATTGCATGCAATAAACTAGCTATTGCAAGTCATTAAAAGCATGCACACCTCTCATCTGACATCGCCCCAAAAATCGATTCCCATGCCGCTGTCCGTGCTGTGGGTCATTGCCCGAGGATCGATGACAAGAAATAGTTGGTCGCGCTTAATCCTTCGGGTAGTTTGCATTGCCCGTGTTTAATTACCAGAACGATGCGTGTTATCAAACCATCTTAGGGCTAGTGCACTGTCTTGTGTGGGCGGATCTTGCTACTTTTGTTTGATAGTGAATCATGCGAACCTCTCCGAGTTATGGAAACAGATGTATCCCCACCAGCCCTTGATGTAATATATGGCATGATTAGATGTAAGTTTGAACTGTTTATCATATCAGCAGGGCTTGTTTGATGATTCTTGGTGTTAGTAGGCTAGCTACCGTGCGAGCTATAGTACTTGCAAAACACTCGCCGAAGAGAAACGTTGGGGATGATGAGCTCGTGGTACGCTTATACTTATCCCTCGTCGATCGACCAATAGCCCTAGCTCCTAAAATTGTAGGCTTAGCGATCGATGACCTAGGCGGGTAGTTTGGCCTAGTTGGTTTCAGTGATATGACGTGCAACACAAAATCATAGCAGTGCAGAGACGTACTCCCTCCGTTCCAAAATAGATGACCTAGGCGGGCTAGTTTGGCCTAGTGGGTTTCAAAGATATGACGTGAGTACAGTCGCCCAAAGATTCGCGGTGGTAGCAGTATTGCGGGTACAGTAAGTTTTCTTGAAGAAGTGGAATTCAACGAAGTCATGATGGTTCCTTCGTCCAAACAACTTACAGTGGGAAAGGTTGGGCCTGCGATATGACGGGGGTAGACCAGGATAATTTTGTGCATGGCAGGTGGACCAGGATGGTCGACGTCCCACATGTCGGCGAATGAAAGTATTCTTTCATATATAGAGGACGAGCAACCAGTATTCATTGTTTATTTTTTATGAAAGCTATTGTCTCCACTGTTACGACGGAGGAGTGTGAAACACGGCAGCCCAGTGAACTTGGCATGTGCACCACTCCCTCCTTCCTCATGTAATGCCCAGGTTACAGCTTTTTCTCACTTTCTCTCTATCTATTTCCTCTCAAATGTTTTTTACCTTTCTTTTTTAAGACACAATTGTTTTTATGCCTTTTTTTAGAATTTTTTTTACCTAGGAGGACGTGTAGAGACGGGCTCTTGCAGAGCCCACTCCTTGACTTTGTCAATGCCTCTCTCTCCTCCACATAAGGAGTACTAGTACTTGCTATGCATGCATGCGGCGGGTAGCTGGCGTCTTGAGAGGCCAGGGCGGTGAGAGCAGGCTCCGGAAGCGGTCCGGACTCTAGCATAATTTTGGTTTTTAAAGTATTTCTTTCTCCATTGACAGGTAGGCCCGTGTAGATAGATAAAGAACACGAGCTGATGAGGCGCATGCGGACTGTTTGACTGGTCAACCAGACAAATACGGAGCTATACGCTGAGCCAGTGACCGTATAATCACCATATCTCGTATACAATGATCAAAGTGAGCTATCAAGACAAGTTCGATGACCGCCAATGCATTTTACTCGGTAATAAATGACCAGGATTGAAGCGGAATCCAAATTTGCTTCGTCTTCTGTCCTTGAGCTCTTGACAAACCAATGCACTATACGGTTGTCCGGCCACTCCACCCCAGAGCTCTCACCAAGCGTCGTTCATGCCACCGCGCCGCATACTAACCGGTAAGGCAGCGATGGCATCCCGCCGCGCCGAGTTCCTCGCCACCCATGACCGCACACAAAATGGTAGGGAAGCGATGGCATCCCGCCATGCCGAGTTCATCGCCGCTCGCGACCTCACAACTATGTGGGAGGAATTTGAAGATGCCAAGGCCGATTGGGCGGTAGAGCAAGAGGCGGCCAAAGCTGCACACAGGGAGCGGAAAAGTCAGAAAGCACTCAAGAAAAGAGAGGCCCGCCGCCGCAAGAAAGAAAAGGACGCACGCGCTGCTGCGGAGAGGTCGGCGGAGATCCAAGCACGATGGGGTGTTGCCGACAAAGCCGGGAAGGAGAACGACGGCGTCTGGCCAGCATGTGAGAAGTAGTAGTACTAGTAGTTAGTGTGTGTGTGTGTCTGAGCACGAGCATGTACCAGTACTTCTAGTTACTACTGTAGTTTTCAGAGCAAATTACCAGTACATTAGCCTAGACTAAATGGAAAAATTCCTATCCTAAGCATCAAATGGCATCTCTTTCTCTATAGGAATTGAGATGCATGTCATCTCACTTCCTATGATTTTCATATTCCTATCCTATGAACGAAAGGAGGCCTCTGTTGTAGTAACTCATGTAGCTAGCGATCTCTTTGATACAGTAGTTTTCTTCAAGAAGTGGAATTCAACGAAGTCATGATGGTTCCTTCGTCCAAGCAACTTCAAAGTGGGAAGTGGGCCTGTGATTTGACAGCTCATTAGTCATTGTTACTGCGGCGCGACGACCTGGGCGACTCCCTTGGAGTTCTGCGTGCATGGCAAGTGGACCAGGATGGTCGATGTCCCACATGTTGGAGAACGGAAGTATTCTTTCCGATATCGAGGAGCAAGGAAACCGCGTGGTATAGTATCACTGCTGATTGGTTCGCAAAAAAATAGTATCACTGCCGATTTATAATTATTTTTTATTTCTGATGAATGCTAGCGTTTCAACTTTTACGACGAAGGGTGCCAAACACGACATGTGCTGGATGTCCCACATGTCAGCGAAAGGAGTGGAACATGAACAGCGTGGTAGAGCCCAGCGTAAAAAAACAGCGTGGTAGAGCGTCTCCACTTCTTCCACTTCTGGGTCGGAGACCACACGTAGTAGTACTTAGTGGTATGAACGATACAAAGTGCGACCTGGAGACAAAGACACGTCTAGTTGGAAGGTCTCGGGGCATACACGATACAAAGTAGAGTACTTAGGCACGTACTCCATAACATCACCGTGCATTGCACGTACAACATTTAGTGGTAGTATGTAGTAAGAGAAAAATGCCGCCCAAGAGTTCCCTTCTCGACCTACTTTTGGGTGTTTGGTAGAGTGTATGGAGTGTGCATGAGTCCACACTAGTTTAGCACAAATACACTAGAAGCATGCCTGAAGAGAGCATGCATGAAGAGGGGTGTTGAGTTGAGCATGCATGAAGAGGGAACAACTATCTTTGAGGCGAGAACGCAACCAAACACACCCTATATGCCACGCATGTTCATACCATTTGTGCCTTTCTACTTCACTTACAGCGCTACATTACTCAGGTTCGTACGTCCACTCCTGGGTACATGTTCGTCTCGTAGTTCCAGTCCCACATGTTCTTCATATAGATGGAACGATCCTTGCATAACACGTGCACCTTGATGCTAGATGTCTCGCGTGTTGGCAAAAGGGTGAACAAAGCTCACATAAAAAAATAGAGTGGAAGAACATAGACTCCGGACGACCGAGAAGGAGCAAGGAACCTCGTGGTGGAGCATCTGCACTCATAATATTTAATATTATTCAGCGATATAAAATTAACCAATCATCTCCACAGTGGACTGGAAGAGTACGAAACACGGCAGCCCAGTGTAGTACTATCATACTAGTACATGGCTAACCCACGCTATCACCATATTTCTTGGCTTCCGTGCGATCACCTATCTCTAGTAATTCAGCAGCCTGTATCGCTTCTCCCTCCTCGTCTCTATCAAAGTGCGGCGGGCGGGCGTTTCTGCCGTCTATTGAGGTCGGTTAACTATCACATGTTAGCGACATGCCAAGAGCATTCTAAAAAAAAATCCTTTCACGTTTCGTTTTCAAAAAGAAAAAAATCCTTTCACGTACGAATTTGCATGTATGCTTTGAGCAACTTGCATGTCCTATACTGCTCCTGTTTGATACTCTAACTTAGCTAGAGGTTAGACCAACTCATGACTAACCATGAACTAACTATAGCCAAAGAGGTGTTTGGGTGACAGGGTTAGATTGACAATAAATGCACTTCATGGAGATATAAAAGTGATTTTTCAGTGGTCCCAATGAGAACTATCTCCAGTTACCACCTCTTGGGTGGGATAGTTTTTTTGGTGGGTTCGGTGCAACTTGCTCCAATTTAAAGCCTCATGCTTGGATAGTTTAGGGCTATTTGAGCCCCAACTAGCTCAAACTAACTCTAACCCATGGATCCAAACAGGGCCTATGGCGATCTCGACGCCTGAGCGATCGCGTGCACCGAAGCGGCGCTCTCTCGGCCGTCGCACCACTTCAAAGCCGGCGCCGGTGAGAGGTCGCCTCCGCTCTGGCCGGGCATTAATGCGCATCGACGCTCTGTATGACGCTGACTGTTTCACGCGGAAGCGCTACCGGCAAGGGAGTATATGTTTTGAACCGTTTGGTAGTAATCTTGGTAGTTTGCAAAACTACTCAATTATTGCACTCAGTTTCCTAGGAAATTGTGGTAAAGAACGTTACTCCACAGCCCGCTTCCCTTCTCCTTCCTCTTCCATCGACTGCGCACGTCCGCGGGAAGCGACCGGTCAACCCTTATATAGGAGTGCTAGCACAAAAATATGCATGCATGACCACTAAAATTTCCATATTAAAGCGCCGCTCCGGCGGGAGTATGGCGTATGTTGTTACCTTCGGCCGGCCCATGGCTATCGCGCGACAGTGACCAGAGAAGAGGCGGCGGGAGGGGAATGAATGCAGCTACTATTTGGGTTCACCTTCCGGCTTAAATAAATGCGCAGCATCACGTGTACACGCGGGTGCACAAATTGTAACATACGTGTTCCGCTTAAGTGGGCGTCCGTGAATCGTGTGTGTGTGAGAGATTCGAGAGACAGTGCATGTGCGACTCTACTCTTCGGACATGTACTCAACCTTTTGCATCGGGATATAAGTATAATGGTATTTACTTTAGCTAGTGATTTACGTGGCCATGTTAACGTGGTTGTGTCAAAAAAATGTCACTTCCTGCTCGTGATTTGCGTTATATAATTACAAGCAAGATTCTCGTGCATTGCACGGAACATCAATATGCATTTTTTACAGAACACCTATTGTGATTGACCCATGCAGGAGTAATCCCATGTGTAAAAACTAATGATATCTCGAGAATTTTATCAGAAAACTGGTATCTTGAGAATGTCATCGAAAAAATGAAAGATGAGAGATAAGGCGAGGAGGAGTGGGCGTGGTGGTGACTTGTGGTGGAATGGGCGGAGGCATGGGATGGATTTGCGCCGGCAGCGCAGCGCCACCATGCATGCTAGATTGTTCGAGACTTATTCCTTTTTAATTGCTGAGCAATGAGGTTGCGGAGATAATGATGTGGAGAGAGGTGCGGGTATCTTTTGTAAAATTATCATAGTTTGCTTTCTATCCTCAGATATAGATCATACGGTCTGTATTACAAGATGGCAGGCACACCATCACCACGAACTCGTTTTTTATAAGGGTACAGATGATAAGTTTGCTGACTACTAAAGTAAAGTGGAATTTGTCCATGTTATGCAAGTAAATAAAGGTGATTTTTTATCATACGGGTAAGGTTGGGTGAAGGGTGGTAGGAAAAAATGCTTCGCCTAGAGCATGTGTGTGTGAGATGGAGTCTTAGTGTGTGTGGGGTGTGTGTGTGTGTGTGTGTGTGTGTGTGTGTGTGTGTGTGTGTGTGTGTGTGAGAGAGAGAGAGAGAGAGAGAGAGAGATGGAGTCTTAGTTTGTGTGTGTGTGAGAGAGAGGGAGAGAGATGGAGTCTTAGTGTGTGTGGGGGGGCATGCGTGCTTGCGTGTGTGTGTATGTGTGTGTGTGTGTTTGTGTGTGTGAGAGAGAGAGATGGAGTCTTAGTGTGTGTGTGTGTGTGTTGGGGGGGTGCGTGCGTGTGTGTGTGTGTCGCGGGGTCCTCTGTGGCGGATGTAATTTAAGTGTCCATGGCTTTCATCATAGAGAGGTGATGTGTATGGCAGAGGCCACCAACGATGGGGTGCGAGAGAGTAAAAATGCCCGTAGAGAGGGAAGAGAAGGTGTGTGCGCATGAGAGGAGTCGACTTCGAGAGAACGTGTTTGTTCGAGAGACACCGAGGAACACTACTATATATCGATGGTGCATGTAGGCGGGAATTAAGCTAAGGGATGGTCTTATTGGTTTGGGGATATAGGGGAAGAGTGAGAGGCGGGGGGTAGCTAGAAGGAGATTGTTAAGTGTGAGTGTGTGTTTTACCCATCCAGTGAAGTTATGTGCACAAAAGAGGAGAACGATTCGATGTGGCGTTAGGATTGAGGGTAATTAACTACGTATGGAGACATAGAGACCTTGAACGTGCATGTGTGAGAGGTATACATGTATCGTGGGATGTGTGTGTGTGTGTGTGCATGATCGAGATAAAAGAAAGAAGACATAAGTCACAAGATCAACGACATGGGAGAGACGGATCGGTATGACAATATGCATGCATGTGAGAATGCATGGAAGAAGTCCCGACAATTGAGCATGTGTTTTTGTCTTTAAGAGATAGTGGCGTGGGCTAGAGCATGCATCTATGGCGGCGAGAGGGAGTGAGGCGCAACGATTGTGCAAAGAGACCAACCTATAAATGCATATGTATGGAGAGACATATATAGTGTGGGTGATAGGAAGCAAGACTCCGTGCGAGAAAGAAATGTTGACGGAGAAACTACAGATAGATACAGAGATGGAGATGCTAGCTAGAGGGACATCCGCTAGTTTGGGTGTTGGAGATGACCGTCGGGTGGTTCAAAGGGTGAAGTTATATATGTGTGTGAGAGGGCACTTGGCTGCATGTAGAGAGAAAAATATGTAGTGTGCGTGATAGGAATCAAGAGTGAGGGCGAGAAAGAAGGTTGATGGAGAAACAGATAAATAGAAAGATAAAGTTGCTAGCTTGTGTGCGTTAGAGATAGTAGTCTAGTGGATCAGAAGGCTGGGTTATGTGTGTGGGTGTGAGAGAGATAGAGAGAGGGTGCGTGCGAGTCACATACAAACAGATATCAGAGAGAAATGAGATCCAGTGAGACTGAGTTTTGTGTCTGCGAGAGAGAAAGATATTTCACAACGAGAGTGATAGCTAGAGAGACATACGAGGGAACGCAAGATATCTCTAGGGAGACAGGGTGTGTGTGAGCGACATACAAGAGAACAATGGAGAAATATGAGACCCTGGGAGACAGAGTTTGTGTTTGTGTGTGAGAAAGAGATATTGAAGAGGAAGAGTCGTAGGTTCTCATATCTAAGGAGCGAAAGACATCTCTGTATGAGGGGTGTGCAAGTGGCACACATGGGAATAGTAGAGAGAAATGAGATCCCGGGAGACAAAGTTTTGTGTTTGTGTGAGAGAAAGAGATTCCACATGGAGAATCATAGTTAGAGACACATAACAGGGAGCGAGATATACTTAGAGAGAGAGAGAGATAGAGTGATGAAGGTCGAGGGAGAGAGTACCGTCAGTGTGTTACGAAGATAAAAGATCATTGTCGACATACAGGTAGCACGAGAGATACCTGAGAGACGATGAACGCGTATAGGTCCAGAGAGATAGTCCTATATAAGCATGAGTGATAGCTATATGAGAAGAATATCTGGATTAAAGGGGATTCAAATATTTAAACTGGAGATCATGACATTGATAATATCATAATGCAAATTGGTGTATCAAACATGCATATTCATTTGAATTTGGGCACACGTGTAATGTTATATAGTTTATTAATATTGGTGATCCATAGATTCTTCAATTACAAACAATGCATGGTTTATATGCAATTAATGTCTAAACGGGATTACACTATATGTTGCGTGTGTGAAACACATTATACATGTTTGAGAAGTAAAAAAACCCGCATGAAACACACATTAATTGGAGACAGTTAGCGAGGAATGCATACATTGGATTTCAACATAAAGTGGTTTCAAATATTTGAAAATCCAAATTGATGGATACAACCTTATGAATCTTAGATCATGCCATTTGTAAACCGTATTTATGTATAAATGGTGTTGTGCTTTTGAAATTATATATAAAAAATGATGTATATAGAATGTAATTCCAATTGAAAATGGATCCCGCCCGAAAAAAATAGAATACAAACGGGATTCGAATTGAGTTGTCACGGTAAACGTGCACTCTGCAAAATTTGAACGAAGCGGGGAAAGTCGCAGTAACCGCCTGAAATAAAAATCTGCGAGACGGAAATCACTACTGCCTATCCCTGCCACGCAAAGCCTATATGCTGGATTTCTATAGGTTTCGATAGGGGTAGGTTTGTAATTTCACCCAAACGTGACGTAACCGCCTCTCACCCGGATTCATACATGGTGGGCGCCAAAACACAGCGTGTCCTCGGCCGAAATCGACTCCTCCCGATTCATATTCATACACGTGGGCGCCAAAACAAACTCTCGTGGGCAAATATTCGTGTATGCGAGATTACCGTCCTATCCCCAACCGACTAGTGTTGCTGTGATGTAGTAGAAATTTGAAACGGGGGCTAAGTTTGTAAATTTCCTCGCATTTGAGACAAGTGCGCCCTGAATACATGGTTCCCCCCTTCCTCTCTACCTCCCTTTTCCCATTCGTACTCCGTGGGCGCCAAAACACCCTCGCCACCCCACCCTCCTCCGTCCGCCGCCGCCGTCCGCCACCCTATCCACCGCCGTCCTCCTCCACCATGTCGGAGCTGATACCCCAACGCCGCCGTCCATTAAAAGAGATCGACCTCTCTCATCCATGGCTTCGGACCGGGATCCTTGCATCCCGTCCTCTCGTTTCATCCCCGTCGCCGTCCACCTTGCCGGCGCCGCTCCTACGACCGTCTCGTCCACCGCGCCCCGCCGCCACCGTCTACCCTCCTAGATCTGCTTCCACGCTGCCGACAGCCATCGCTACTGCAGCACCGTCAAATTCTCAGCAGATCAAGTACAAGCGCCGCGCACTGAGGCGGTACTCTTTCAGATTCTGCTCAACTTATTTATCGCAGCAAGAAGATAGATCGCCACCGCTTTACTCTGATTTCTTGTCTTGGTTGCAAAGTTGCCTTTGTCCGGTTTGCACCTTCAGATCCGCCATGGCACGCTCAACACCATACTCACAATGCTTATGGTTTTCCCCTTTTATATTCCACACTAGTTAAATCACAGTAAACTAAAATTCAAAATTGGGTCAGTCGATTTTTTAGAGCTCGCCGGAGTTCGCCGGTGCGATCGAAGGGGCTCGGGTGGGGACGGTGGTTGTGGGGGACGAAGAAAACTCGACGCGGGTGGGGGCGGGGGTGGGGGTGGGGTGGCGGAGGAACACAGGCGGTGGGGCCGGTGGTTCGGCCGGTGGCCCGTGCGGTGTTCTGTATGGGAAGCACAGTATGTTCCTTGTCAGGAAGGGGAGCAGGGACATCTGCAGTCAACAGCTAATAGAGCTGGCCTGTACGTGATCGATAGGCTTTCAATTACTAGCGGCAATACAACACCGTAATTTCCAGCCAGTTCCACTTTCCCGGTTTATATATCCTGGTTATGGTGTACCCTTGTTATGTACACTATGATCTGCCTAGTTGTTGTGTGCTCTTGTTATCATGGTTTGGAAATAAACTCTCTATACAGTATATTATGAACCTATCATCCGCCACTATCCTTACTTACGAGCCTATTTTTTGTGTACTTGTTCTAGATTATATAAATGCACGCACCATATTACAGCACACATGAGCTCTCTCACGTAATCTAGTGATAGCACACAAGTGTTTACAGGGGCGCCCCTATATTAGAATATCATCTGCATTACAAAGATAATCTCACAACTATTTATGTTTTCATGGTTCTCAGATATTATACACAACTACAGTGAATATCAGAATCCGCGCATCAGAAGAATATTGTGGAACACTGCAACGACTTACAAAATTGGCAGCAAGGCATTGAGTGCCATTCTGGAAGCAATGAAACTCGTACGCTCCCCACCTGTTGATTCTTGTTCATAATATCATCCTAATGACTATTCTAACCTCAAGGAGTCAAAGGCAGATGGCATGTCCTGTTCACCCATCAAGGTGCCTTTTCTAATTTGGCAAAGTTTTATTGATTGCCCGTATCTTGCATATGTTGTCTTGCATTTCTTCTACTTTGTTGCACCGCCATCTGCTTAGTTTACTCATCATATATGTCGAGATGCCATGCCCATCCATTATCAATACATATTCCATATGTCATCATACCATGTTTTTCCACTCAAATGCTGTTCTTGTGCATCAGACATCAAAAAGGAAGAGGGTGATTGCCGAACCTGAAGGAGCACCAGCAAAGTCCTTGAAAAACATGGTGGTGCCGGAGAAATTAGATAGCACCCCACTTATATTAGCTGTACAACCACTGACACAAAACGTAGGACCGACTCCAGCAGACTGTACCCATACTTCACTGGCCACACCACTAGCCCCACCACACAGGACCTGCACTCCAGCAAAAGGTCTACCGATTTCATTTGCCATAGCACCAGCTGTACCACAAAAAAATCCCACTCCAGCAAAAAGTACAGCAAGTCCACCGGCCGAAGACCTATCCCAACTACAGAGACGGCCAATTCCTGCAGATTGGAACCCCATTCAATTTATTCCCAGTTTAAAAGACAATGCTTTCAATGTTGTTAGGGACTACGTGCATATATTCCCATCATGGGAAGATTATTGTGAAGACAAACACCATTTTCACATCTTCCTATCCAACTTACGTGTAAGTGCTATATTCATGGTTATTATTTTCCTGTTTTCTGCTGATTGAACACATCAATGATTTACATTACATTGTTGTAACTAGGCGAGGGTCAATCTGGATAGTCATGACGAGCAAAGCTTGCTTGTGCTTTTCAATGAAGCATTGCAACAGTATCGGTGTTACCTGAGGAAATCACACTTTGATGGCAAGTCCATAAACGAATTTCCGGTGAAGTCTCCTGTGCTAAATTTAGAAGACACTGAATGGCAAAACCTTGTTATGCACTGGTCTCGTTCCCAGGATGAGGTAGTATCTACGAAATCACATGACAATTTGAACTTCTACTTTTCCGCATGTGCCTTACGGATCTTTTTTGCAGGAAATCTGCTCAAAGAAGAATTCCGGTTTGAGAAGAACGACACGATATCGCAAATATGTTGCCCGCTGCTTTGCTCTTGTTAGTACTTGTTGTCCTGTATCACTGTACTTGCATACATACCTGGTTCATTATGTGACAGCAGTATGCATGATAGCTTGCTTATCAATTGTTCTCTCCAAATTATCTGATCTGTATGAATGGTTACATTAGTGTAGAATATATCCAATGCCAATGTTTTTTTAGCTCTGCATTGTTCTTGTAAGTACATGCTGTCCTTTATCAGTGTACTTATAATGATAGGTAGGTGTTCATGTACAATCACTCTGCAGCTTATTTTCCTTTGCCCTCCATTTTCTACACATCAGATCTATATTTACTCTTACCATAAGGTTGGTATTGAAGTTTAGTTGTGCATTGCTCTTGGCTGTACCTTTTGCCTGTAACGCTGCACTTACATTTATAGCTACTTGGTTATGTAGCATCACTCTTCATCTTATCTTAAATATTCTCCATTTTTTCGTATATTATCACATCTATATTTACCTTTAACGAAATGTAGAATAAAGGCAATGCTTTTGAAGAAGATTCTGTGGTAAACTTCTTGAATTGCCCCCCCCCCCATCAGCATGGACAAGGCCTTTATAGAGCCTGTCTTCACCAATAATGTCCATCTCAAGCCTTCAAACTTTGTTGTATATATTTGGTTAGGCATGACTGCAACAGCTGTTTATTTTTGGTGTTTGCATCAAATTGCTTGTTTAAAGTTTATTATATGTAGTTCATAAACAAAAGTTTGTCCTTCCTCAATTTAAGTTTTCAGTTGTAAAACCAAGTTCCTTCTTCATACCATGTAAATTAAACTATACAGAGCAAGTGATCTTCTTTTGCACTGCATGTATGCTTCTGTTCTTCATCCGTAATCCAAAGGTGTGGTGAACCTACCCACTACAAAGACAATGTCATATTCTGCAATGTCTTAACTATGAACAATGTCATATCATTCTACTATTATTTAAACCATCTCTTTATTTGCCAATCTGAAATGGTATAAATTGACAGCACACTAACCATTGATATTTATGAGTTCTTGATCTGTAATCCAGTGGTGTCCTGAAGCTGCCAAGTCCTTCACAATGTCATTTCCTGCCATGTCTTGACCTGAACAATACCATATTGTGTTAATGCAAATTTAAACTATGTCACTTTATTCGTCAGTAAGAAATGTGATGAATTGTCAGCACTGATAATTTTATGTGCAAAACCTGTCATCTGTCTGCTTGTTTATCTTTCAGAGTGAGGAAGATATAAGTGTTCAACAAGCGCAGTCTCATCCTCTTGCTCAGCTGCTTGCTGCAGCTCCCAAAGAGGGCTAACCTTTCTTGAACTCTATTGAAGTGTTTGTCGGTTTTGTATATTATTTTGTCGGCGTGTTTATTTGCAATCGGTGGCGATCTTTGATGCCCAAAGTATGTAATCTCTTGTCTGCTTGTGCTTTATTATCATAGTGGCGAACTTTGATGCCTAGTGGATGTAATATGCCATAATTTATTTATTGTATATTCTAGGTTTTTCTTATTCACGATGCTGCAGTTATTTTATCAGATATATATCCTGTCTCCATGATAAACCGCCAAACCGTAAAATTACGGTACATAATCGGGCCGTCATGCAATCACGATGTAGGTTGGGCCTGAAACGTGCCGAAGAGCTCACGGGCCGGCATCATCCCGAAATGAACCCCGGCCCATGATTGTGCGAATCAAATCACGGGCTTTTAACTGGCGAAAAAATTGTCTCAGTCCTTGTTTGGCCCAATCAGATATTGGCTGCGAGCAGGCCGGATGCAAACCGGGCCATAGTTAGGCCCAACTATATGACGGCCTTTTAACATGCTGAAATTAATATAGGCCGAAATGTTAAACGGGCCCTTAACAGGGAAAAACTAATATCAGGTCGAATTACTAAGTGGGCCTTTAGCAAGTGGGCCCAAAAGCATAGTGTCCAGTTGACGGGCCGAATCTGATATGGGCCATAATTGATCCCAAAGCCTCTTAAAGGGTCGGACCTGATCTGGGCCGTAATTTGGCCCAGAATGTGGTAGGCCTTTAACGGGCCGGATCTCATATGGGCCACTATTAGGCCCAGAGCGTGGCAGGCCATTAATGGACCGGATTAAATATGGGCCGGCATTTGGCCCAAAACATGGCAGCCAGTTAATGGGCCGGCCTACTAGGGTCCTCAAAATCTTGTGGGCCTACAACTGGTCCGGCCCATTAATGTCGGTGAAATCTCATGGGCCGTTAGCTGGGCCGACCCATTATGACCCGCAAGAATCTTGTGGGCTTTACCTGGGCCGGCCCATTATGGCACACAAAAATCTTGTGGGCCTTTACCTGGGCCGGCCCATTATGGCCCACAAAATCTTGTGGGCCTTTAGCTGGGCCAGCCCATTATGGTCCGCAAAATCTCGTGGGCCTTTAGCTGGGCTGGCCCATTATGGTCCGCAAAATCTTGTGGGCCTTCAGTTGGGCCGGCCCAGTTAAACTTGATGGGCCGGTCCACGTGTCAACATATCATAGGCGTGTCTCGCCCATTGAATGAGTTGACACGTGTCTCCTCCAGCCAATGATGATTTTACACGTGGAAAATCCCCATTGGTCGGGGCTGTTAACGGGTTATCGGATCCAAAACCCGACCCGATAGCTTAACGGCGTTCCGTTACGGTGGATGCCACGTGTCGGTCACCCTTGACGAAAGCACTTCTGTGACGCGCGATTTATTGTCAAGGAAGTGGACACTTCTGTGATGATAATTTTGGTAATATCATGGAACACTTCTATGACAGCACATGTATGACTATCTTGATTCTTTCATAAATTTGTCATGGATGTACATGCATGACAAAAAAAGCGACCTACTGTGACAAACACGTATCATCACGGAAGTGTATTTTTTTGTAGTGCGACAATGAGCCATTTCTGGCACCGTTGCCGGGGAGGTCTACGCGAAAGTCAACATACCAAGTACCCATCACAAACCCTTATCTCCCGCATTACACTATTTGCCATTTGCCTCTCATTTTCCTCTCCCCCACTTCACCCTTGCCGCTTTATTCGCCCTCTCTTTTTCGTTCGCTTCTTTTTCGCTTGCTTCTTGTTTGCTCATGTCTTGGATTACTTGCTTGTCACGCTGGCTCAAGATAATACCAAATTATGTGACTTTACCAATACCAACAATAATGATTTCCTTAGCACTCCGATTGCTCCTCTTACCGATACTGCTTGGGAGAGGACGAAGTTAATGATACGCAATTGCCCCACGCATGGTTTGAATTTGTGGATGATTATACAAAAAATTTATGCGGATTGAATTTTGCTTCTAGAAATCATTTAGATTCGCCATGGAGGCACTTTTATGGAAATCACTTTAGGATAAGCTACTAAACTCCTAGATAATATTATGGTTAATTATTCTCAATGGCACAATTTGAAAGATCTACTAATAAAAAGTGCATGCGATAGAAGAAATTAATGTTTTGAGTGGAAAGATGGATGAACTTATGAAATTATTTGGTACTAAGAGTGTTTCTTCTGATCCTAATGATATGCCTTTGTCTACTTTGATTGAGAATAATGAATCTATGGATGTGAATTTCGTTGGTAGGAATAATTTTGGTAACAACGCGTATAGAGGAAACTTTAATCCTAGGCCTTATCCTAGTAATTCCTCTAATAATTATGGTAATTCCTACAACAATTCTTATGGAAACTTTAATAAGATGCCCTCTGAATTTGAGACTAGTGTTAAGGAATTTATGAATTTGCAAAAGAATTTCAATGCTTTGCTTGAAGAAAAATTGCTTAAAGTTGATGAACTGGCTAGGAACGTTGATAGAATTTCTCTTTATGTTGATTCTTTGAAACTTAGATCTATTACACCTATGCATGATATCAATGAGTCTCTCAAAGCCATGAGAATTTCCATTGATGAGTGCAAAGAAAGAACCGCTAGGATGCGTGCTAAGAAAGACTGCTTTATAAAAGCGTGTTCTTCTAATTTTTATGAAAACAAAGATGAAGATCTAAAAGTTATTGATGTGTACCCTATTAAATCTTTGTTTTGCAATATGAATCTTAATAATGATGGGAATGAATATGAACCACCTTTACCTAGAAGGCGTTCCAGAAATTCGGAGTTTTTAGATCTTGATGCTAAAATTGATAAAAGTGGGATTGAAGAGATCAAAACATTAGATATTAATGAACCCACTATTTTGGATTTCAAGGAATTTAATTATGATAATTTCTCTTTGATAGATTGTATTTCCTTGTTGCAATCCGTGCTAAATTCTCCTCATGCTTATAGTCAAAATAAATCCTTTACTAAACATATCGTTGATGCTTTGATGCAATCTTATGAAGAAAAACTTGAGTTGGAAGTTTCTATCCCTAGAAAACTTTATGATGAGTGGGAACCTACTATTAAAATTAAAATTAAAGATCATGAATGCTATGCTTTGTGTGATTTGGGTACTAGTGTTTCCATGATTCCAAAAACTTTGTGTGATTTGCTAGGTTTCCGTGATTTTGATGATTGCTCTTTAAACTTGCACCTTGTAGATTCCACTATTAAGAAACCTATGGGAATAATTAATGATGTTCTTATTGTAGCAAATAGGAACTATGTGCCCGTAGATTTTATCCTTCTTGACATAGATTGCAATCCTTCATGTCCTATTATTTTTGGTAGACCTTTCCTTAGGACGATTGGTGCAATTATTGATATGAAGGAAGGGAATATTAGATTCCAATTTCCATTAAAGAAAGACATGGAACACTTCCCTAGGAAGAAAATAAGATTACCATATGAATCTATCATGAGTGCCACTTATGGATTTCCGACCAAAGATGGCAATACCTGGATCTATCCTTGCTATTATGCCTAGCTAGGGCCGTTAAACGATAGCGCTTGTTGGGAGGCAACCCAATTTTATTTTTAGTTTTTGCCTTTTGCTTCTGTTTAGGAATAAATATTAGTTCTACCCTCTGGTTAGATGTGTTTTTTATGTTTTAGTTAGTTTTTGTGCCAAGTTAAACCTATAGGAAATTCTTGGATGATAGTTATTTGATCTTGCAGAAAATTCCAGAAAATTTCGGTTCACGAAAATAATTCTTAAAAATCACAAGAACGTGATAAAATATTGATTCCAATTTCTGCTGATCATAAAAAAAAAATCTAGGTCGTCCTATTTTGGCTGATTTTGTGGAGTTCCAGAAGTTTGCGTTAGTTACAGATTACTACAGACTGTTCTGTTTTTGACAGATTCTGTTTTTCGTGTGTTGTTTGCTTATTTTGATGAATCTGGCTAGAAAAATAGTTTATAAACTATAGAGAAGTTGGAATACAGTAGGTTTAACACCAATAAAAATAAATAATGAGTTCATTACAATACCTTGAAGTGTTCTTTTGTTTTCTTTCGTTAACGGAGCTCACGAGATTTTCTGCTGAGTTTTGTGTTGTGCAGTTTTCAAGTTTTGGGTGAAAGATTTGATGGATTATGGAACAAGGAGTGGCAAGAGCCTAAGCTTGGGGATGCCCATGGAACCACCAAGATAATCTAAGGACACCTAAAAGCCAAAGCTTGCGGATGCCCCGGAAGGTATCCCCTCTTTCGTCTACTTCCATCGGTAACTTTACTTGGAGCTATATTTTTATTCACCACATGATATGTGTTTTGCTTGGAGCGTCTTGTATGATTTGAGTCTTTGCTTTTTAGTTTACCACAATCATCTTTTCTGTACACACCTTTTGAGAGAGACACACATGATTCGGAAATTATTAGAATACTCTCTGTGCTTCACTTATATCTTTTGAGTTATATAGTTTTTGCTGTAGTACTTCACTTATATCTTTTAGAGCATGGTGGTGGATTTGTTTTATAGAAACTATTGATCTCTCATGCTTAACTTAGATTATTTTGAGAGTCTTAAATAGCATGGTAATTTGCTTAAATAATCCTAATATGCTATATATTCAAGATTAGTAAAAACTTTCTTATGAGTGTGTTGAATACTAAGAGAAGTTTGATGTTTGATGATTGTTTTGAGACATGGAGGTAGTGATATCAAAGTTGTGCTAGTTGAGTAGTTATGAATTTGAGAAATGCTTGTGTTGAAGTTTTCAAGTCCCGTAGCATGCACGTATGGTAAACGTTATGTAACAAATTTGAAACATGAGGTGTTCTTTGAGTGTCCTCCTTATGAGTGGCGGTCGGGGACGAGCGATGGTCTTTTCCTACCAATCTATCCCCCTAGGAGCATGCACGTAGTGCTTGGTTTTTGATGACTTGTAGACTTTTGCAATAAGTATGTGAGTTCTTTATGACTAATGTTGAGTCCATGGATTATCACCTTGGGAATGTGATTTTCGGAAAAAAAGGGGGTTGGCCCCCAAAAAGGTTTAAAACCCGGGGGGGGGCCCCCCCGGGGGCCCCCCCCCCGGGCCCCCTTTCCCCCTTTTTTCCCCTTTATAACCCCCAAAACCAAAACCAGAAAAAAACCCCCCAAAACCCCCAACCCCCCCTTTTTTTTGGGGTTTGGGGGGGGGGAAAAAAAAAACCCAAACCCTTTCCCTTTAAAGGTTTTTTTCCCCCCCTTTTTTTGGGGTTTTTCTTTTTGGAAAAAATTTTTTGTGGAGATCTATTCATGTAATCTTATTTTATGGGGGTTTTTTTCCGGGTTTGGGGTTTTTAAAATTTTTTAAAAAAATTTTAATTTTAATTTTTTTTTTTTTTTTTTCTTTAATTAACCCGGTTTTTTTAAAAATTTTTTTTTAAAAGTCCTTTTTTTAAAATTTTTTTCCTTTTTTGGGAAAAATTTTTTTTTCCTTAAAAAAAGGGGGGGTTTTTTTTGGGGGTTTAAATTTCAAATTTTTTTTTTTGGGTTTATGTTAAATTTAATCCGGATAAAATTTAAAAAAAAAGGGTTTTTCCCCCAAAAATCCTTATTCCTTGAAAACCAAATTTTTAAAACCCTCTTTTTTTTAAAAAATTTTTAAACCCCTTTTTTCCCTTTTTTTTGGGTTTTACTTTAAATTTATTCCCCCAAATTTTAATTTATTAATTTTTTTTTTTTTTTTTTCCCCTTTTTTTTTTTAAAATTTTTTTTTTTCCCTTTAAATTTTTAATTTTTCCCCAAAGGGGTTTCCCTTTTTTTTTGGTTTTTTCAAGGAAAACCCCTTATTTTTTTTAAAAAAAAACTAAAAATTTTCCCTTTCCCAAAAAAAAAAAAAAAAAAAGGGAAAAATTAAAACCCTTTTTTAAAAGGCCTTTAAAAACCCAAAAAATTAAAAAATTTTAAAAAAAAATTTTAAAAAAGAAGGGGTTAACCCCCTTTAAAAATTTTTTTTAAAATTTCCCCACCAAAAAAATAACCCCATGGGGTTTCCGGGTTAAGCCCTTTCCCAACCCGGGCTTAATTTAAAACCCCTTTTTCCCCCCAATTTAAAAAAAACCCCCAAGGGTTTTTTTAATTTTCCTCCAAAAAAAAATTTTTCCAAAAACCCTTTTTAAAAGGAAAAAATTTTTTTTTTTCCCAAACCCTTTGAACTAAAAAAAATTTTTAAAAATTTTTGGGAAAATTTTAAATTTTTTTGCTTTTTAAAAATTTAATCCAAATTTTTTTTTTGGAAAAACCCTTTTAAAATTTTTTAAACCCATTTAAATTTTAAACCAAAAAAATTTAGGGGGAAAATTTGGGAAAAAATTTCCTTAAATTTTTAAAAGGGGGAATAAAAAGGGGAAAACCTTTAAAATTTTAAAAAAACCCCAAAAAAAATTTTCCCATTTTAAAAGGGGGTTAAAAATTTAAAATTTAAATTTAAAAAAAAAACCAAAAAATTTTTAACCCAAAAAAAATTTTTTAATCAAAAAACATTTGGGCAAAAAAAAATTAATAAAAATTTTTCAAACCCCCTTTTTTCTTTAAAATTATCCCCAAAAACCTTTGGGGTTTCCAAGGAAACCCAATTAAAAGGGCCAAACCTTTTTTTCCCCTTTTATTTGGGGGGGAAAAATTTCCTTAAAATTTTAAAATTTTTCTTTGGTTTAAAAAAATTTAAAAATTTTTTTAAAATTAAAGTTTTTCCCTAAAGGGTTTAAAAAAAATTTTTCCTTTTTGGGGGAAAAAATTTTGGGGGTTTGCAAATTTTAAACCAAAGGCCCAAATTTTTTTCCCCAAAAAAATTAAATTTTTGGGGAAATTGTTTAAAAAAATTTTTTATTTTCAAATTTTTCAAAAAAAAATTTTTTAAAAAAATTTTTTTAAAAAAAGGGGAAAATAAGGGGGTTTTTTTTTAAAAAAAAAAAAAAAAAATTTTAAAGGGGGGCCCCTTTTTAAAAGGGGAAAAAAAAATTTTTTTAAAAAAAATTAAAAGGAAAAAGGAAAAATTTTGCCTTTTTCCCCCTTTTTTAAAAGGGGAAAAAAATTTTTTTGGGGAAAGGGGGGGTTTTTTAAAAAACCCATTTTATTAACCTCTTTGGGCCCCCCAAAAAAATTTTAAGGGGCCCCTTTGGTTTTCTTAAACCAAAACCCCCTTTTTTAAATTAAATTTTTTAAAAAACAAAAAAAAAAATTTTAAAACCCAAAACCTTTTAAAAAAAAAGGGGAAAACCCCAAAAACCCCATCTAAAAATTTTCCCAAAATTTCCCCCAAAAAAAAATTTTTCCCCCCCAAAACAAATAAATTTTTTTTAAAAAAAAAATTTGGGAATTAAACCAAATTTTTAAACCCCCCAAAAAAAAGAAAAACCAAAAAAAACAAAAACCCTAATGGGAAATTTAAAAAAAAAAAAATTTTTTAACCAAAAAAAATAAAAGGGGAAGGTTTAAAATTCCCCCCGGGGAAACCCCTTTAAAAGGGGATTTTTGAAAGGGTTTTAAAAATTTGGGGGGTTTTGGGGTTTCCCCGGGGGGCCCCCTTTTTTTTTTTCCCTTGGGAAAAAAAAACCCGGGGGGGGGGGGGCCCCGGGGGGGGGCCCCCCCCGGGTTGGTTTGGGCCCCCCCCCCAAATAAAAACCCAAAAAAAGGGAAGGGGGGGGGTTTGGGGAAGGGGCCCCCTTACCCTTTTCCCCTTTCCCCCCCCTTCCCCTTTTTTTTAAACCAAAAAATTTTGGGTTTGGATTTTTTGGAAAAAACCCAAATTTTTTTCCAAATTTAAAAAAGGGCCAAAAATTTTCCCCTTTAAATTTAAAATTTAAAATTAAAAGGGAAAAATAAAAAAAAAAAAATTTTTAAAAAAAAAAAAAAGGGAATTTTTTCCCCAAAAAACCTTTTTTTTAAAAAATTTTAAAAAAATTTTAAAAGGGGAAATAAAAAAAAATTTAAAAAAAAATTTATTCTCAAAAGAACAATTTAAATTTTTAAAATTTTTAAACTTTAAAAATTTTTCCAAAAAAAAATTAAATTTTTTTAAATTCAAACCTTAATTAAATTTTGGGTTTGGAATTTTTAAAACAAAAAATTTTTTTCCCCCCCTTTACCCAAAATTTTTTAAAAAACCCCTTCAAATTTTGGGTTTTTTTAACCCCCCTTTTTAAAGGTTTAAAAAAAAAAGGGGGTTTTTTTTAAAAAAAAATTAAAAATAATTTTGGGGAAAACAATTGCCAAAAATTTTTAAAAAAAAAACCCCCTTTTAAAAAGGGGAAAAAAATTTTTTCCCGGGGAAATTTTCCCCCAAAAAAAAATTTCCTTTAAAAAAACCCCTTTATTTGGGTTTTTTCCTTTTTTTCCTTTTAAATTTTTTCCCCCAAAAAAATTTTTCCTCCCCAAAACCTTTTAATTTTTTAAAAAATTTTTCTTTTGGTGAAAATTTTGGGGGGAAAATTAAGGTAAATGGTTGGAATTCCAAAAATTTTTTTTTAAAAAAAAAAACCCCATTTTTTTTGGGGGGGAAAAAAAATTCAAATTTTTTGGGCCCCAAAAAAAACCCAAAAAAAAATAAAACCCTTTCCTTTTTTTTTAACCTTTTAAAAATTTTTTTTCCCCCAACAAAAAACCCAATTTTTTTTAAGTAAACCCCCTTTTTAATTAAATTTTTTTTTTATTTTTTTTTTTTAACTCAAAATTTTTAAAAAACCCCTTTAAACCCTTTTTAAAAACCCCTTTTTTTTTAAAAATCTTTTTTTTAAACCCCAAAAATTTAATTCAAATTAAAACCAAAAAATTTAAAAAAAACCAAAAAGGAGGTTATTGGGAAAATTAAAAATTCCCCCCTTTTTTCCCAAGGGGGAAAAAAAGGTTTCCTTTGGGGAAAGGGGGAGTTTTTTAAAAAGGGGGCCCCCCCAAAAAAACCCCTTTTTTTTTTTTTGGGGGGGGTTTTTTTGAAATTAACCAACCCCGGGAAACTTAACTGGGGTTTTGGATTGGAAAAATTTTTCCAAAATTTTTTCCCCCTTTTTTTTACCTTTTAATCACCTTTTCTTTCTCTTTTTAAGGAAATTTATTTAAAAGGTTGGGGGGATTTTTCCCCCGGGCCCCCCCTTAAAAAAACCAAAAACCCCTTTTTAAAGCCAAAAGGGAAATTTTGGGAATTTCCAAAAAAAAAAACCCGGGGAAAAGGCCAAACAAGGGGAAAAAGGGGGGCCCAAGTCCCCCCCTTTTTAAAATTTTTCCCCCAAATCTTTTTTAAAAAAAAAAAGGAAAAAAAGGGGGGGGGCCCCCCCCCTTTTCCCCTTTTCCCCTTCCTTTTTTTCCCTATTTTTTTTTAAAAAAAAAAAAATTTTTGGGGGAAATTAAATTTTAATTCCTTTCCCTTTTCCCCTTAAATTTTAAATTTTTTTTTTTGGGGTTTAAAACCCCTTTTTAAAAAAAGAAAATTTTTTTTAAAACCCAAAATTGGATTTAAAAAAATTTTAATTTTAAAACCCCTTTGGTTTTTCCCCCTTTTCCCTTTAAAAAGGTTTTCCCAAAAATTTTTTTTAAAAACCTTAAAAAAAAAACCCCTTTTTTTTTTCCCCTTTTTAAAATTTTTTAAAATTTTATTTTAAATTTGGGTTTTTCCATAAAATTTTTAAAAAAACCCTTTAAAATTTTAAAATAAAATTTTTAAACCCTTTGCCAATTTTTTTTTAATTTTTTTTTAAACCTTTTATTTAAAATTTCCCAAATTTTTTGGGTAAAAATTTTTTTAACCTTTTTAGGTTTTTTTTGGGCAAAATTAATTTAAATTAAACCCCCCGGACTTTAAAAAAAATTTAAATTTTAATTAAAATTTTACAAATTTTAAAAACCTTTAAAAATTGGAACCCCAAAACATTAAATAAAAAAAACCAAAAAAAAAACCCCTTTTAAAAAAGGGAAAATCAAAAATTAAAAGGTTTCCCCTTTTCTTAAAAAAAAAAATTTTTTCCATTTCCCAAGGAAAAGCCCAAATTAACCAAAAAAAAAATTTAAAACCTTTTTTGGTTTTTTTTTTAAATTTTGGAACCAACCAAGAAAAAACCCTTTTTCCTTAAAAGGGAAAAAAACCCCCTTTTTTTAAAACCCCCCGGGTTTTAAATTAAGGAAAACTTTTTTTTTTTTTTTGGGGGAAAATTTTAAAAACCAATTAATTTTTTAAAAAGGGGGAAACCCAAAAGGAATTTTAAATTTAAAAATTTTTTTTTTTTAAAAGGGGGAAAAAAACCAAAAAAATTTTCCAAATTTTCCCCCCAAAAAAAAAAATTTTTTAAAAAACCCCATTTAAAAAAATTTTCCCTTTTTTTTTTTTTCCAATTTCCAAAAAAAAAAAATTTTGGGAAAAACCCAACAAATAAGGGAAAAATTTTTTCTTTTAAAAATTTTTTTTTTTTATTCTTTTAAAAACAATTTAAATTTTTTTTCCCCCCAAAACAACCCCAAAATTTTTCCAAATTCCAAAATTTTTTAAAGGGTTTTAATCTTTTAAAATTGGGGTTTTAATTTTTTAAATTTTCCCGAAAAAAAATTTAAAAAAAATTTTTTTGGGTAAAAAAGGGGAAAAAATTTTGGAAAATTTTTAAATTTTAAAAAACCAAAAACTTTAAAAAATGGTTTTTTTTTTTTAAAGGGAAAATTTTAAACCTTAAAACCCCTTTTAAAATTTAACCCCAAAAATTTTTAAAATTTTGGGTTTCCCTTTTAAAAAATTAATTTTCCCCCCAAAACCCCCTTTAAACCCCAAAAAATTTCCATTCCAAAAAGTTCCCTTTTTAAAAAATTTTAAAATTTTCCCTTTAAAACCGGGGAAAAAGCAAGGGCAAAAAACCAAAAGGGAAAAGCCCAAAAAAAACCCCAAAAAAAAAAAAATTGGGCCTTTTGGAAATTTGGGGAAAAATAAACCCAAAAGGAAAAAAAAAAAAACAAGAAAGGTTTTAAAGGGGGTTTTGAAATTTTTTTTTTTAAAAAAACCAAAAAATTTTTAAAATTTTTTTGGAATTTTCCAAAAAAGGGGAAAAATTTTTTTTTTAAAAAAAAAAAAACCAAAAATTTTTTAAAATTTCCCTTTAACTTTAGAAACCTTTACCCCCTTTTTAAAAAAACCCTTTTAAAAAAAGGGGAAAATTTTCCCCTTTTTTTTTAATTTTTTTTCCCCCTTTTTTAAAAAAATTTTCCAATTGGGGCCCTTTTGGTTTTTTTTTTTTTTAAATTTAAAAAAACCCAAATTTTTAAAAAAAAAAAGGGGTTCTTAATTTTAAAAAACCCCCCCCTTTGGGGGGGGGAAAAAAAAAACCTTTTTTTAAATAAGGGTTTTAAAGAATTTAAATTTTTTTTTTAAAAAAACCCTTTTTTTCCCAAAATTTGGGTTTTGGGGGAAAGAAAAAAAATTTTTTTTTTTATTTAAAAATTTTCTTTTTGGTTTAAAATTTGGAAAAAAAAGGGCCCCAAAAAAAACCAAAATTTTTCCCCCTTTTAAAGGTTTTTTTTAAAAAAAAAAATTTAAAAAGGGTTTTAAACCAAAAAAAAAAAATTTTTTTCCCAAAAGGAAAATTCTTCCAAAAAATTGGGAAAAAGTTTTTTGGGGAATTTAAAAAGGAAAAAAAATTTTTTTTCCCAAAAACTTAAAAAAATTCCCAAAGGGGAAAAAAACCCCCAAAAAAATAAAATTTCTTTTTTTAAAAAAATAAGGGAAATTTTAAAAGGTCTTTTATTTTAAAATTTCCCAAAAACCCCAAAAAATAAAACCCCAAACAAAATTAACACCCAAAACCCCAATTTTTTTTAAAATTTTTTGGGGGGAAAAAAATAAAAAAAAAAATTTTAAATTTTTTGGGAAATTTTTTAAAAGGGTAAAAATTTAAATTTTTTAAAACCCTTTTTTTTTTTTCCTTTAAAAAGGGGGGTTTTAAATTTAAAAAACCCCAAAGGAAAAAAAGGAAAATTTTTTTTTAAAAAAACTTTTTTTTTTGTAAATTTAAACCCTTTTGGGGAATAAAAAAAAAAAAACCAAAAAAATTTTCTTTTAAAAATTTAAATTTTTAAAAAAATAAATTAAAATTTAAAAAAAAAAAAAACCCCCTTTTAAAATTTTTTTTTTTCCCAAAAATTTAAAATTTTTTCAAAGGTTTCATATTGGGGAAAAAAAAATTTTAAACCCCCAATTTTACGGGGCCCTTTTAAAAAAAATTTTTTTAAAAAAGGGGGGCAAGAAATAAATTAAATTTTTTTTTTTTTTTCCCCCCAAAATTAATAAAATTTTTAAAAAACCCCAAAAAAAAAATTTTTTCCAAATTTTTTTTTTTCCCCCCCAAAAATTTTAAAAATTTTCCCCCTTTTTTCCCCCAAATTAACAAAATTTTTTAACCCCCAAAAATTAAAAAAATTTTTTTAAAAGGGGGGTTTGGGGCCCTTTTTTGGGGTTAAAACCCTTTTCCCCTAAAGGGGAAAAAAAAAACCCAAATTTGAATTTAAAAATTTTTTTAAACCCCAAAAACCCTTTCCCCCCCAAGGAAAAATTTTGGGAAAAAAAAAAATTAAAAATTTTTTTTAAAATTAACCCAACCAAAATTTTAAAAAACGGGCCCAAAAAGGTTTTTCCCCAAAAAAAATTTTTATTTTGGAAAAAATTTAACCCCAAAAAAAAAAAAATAAAGGGAAAGGGGCCCCTTTGGACAAAAAAGGGGAAAATTTTTTAAAAGGAAAAAGGAAAAAGGGAAAAAAAATTAAATTTTAAAGGGGTTTTTTTGTAAAAAAATTTTAAAAAAGGGGGGGGGGAAAAAATTTTTTAAATTTTTTTAAATCCCTTTCCCCTTTTTTAAAAAAAAGGGGCCTTGGGGTTTTTTCCCCAAGGCCCCCTTAAAATTTTTTTTAAATTGCAACCCCAAAAAATTTTAATTTCCCCCGAAAAAAAAATTTTTGGGGAAGCCACATAAAAAAAAAAACCCCAAACCCAAAAAAAAAAACCCCCCCCTTCCTTAAAAAAAATTTTTTTAAGAAAACCCAAAAAAAAAAGGGAAAAACAAAAAAAGAAAAAAAACCCAATGAAAAAAAAAACCCCCTTCCCAAAAAAAAAAACAAAAATTTCGTTCCAAAAGGGTTTAAAAATTTAAAAAGGAAAATTTTTAAAAAAAATTTGGGCCCCCCGGAAAAAATTTGGGCCCAAAAATTTCCCCCGGGGAAAGGGAAAAAAGGGGGGTTTTTTGGGGGTTTGGTTTTTTTGGGGGAAAGGTTGGTTATGAATTTTTTTTTTAAAAAAGGGGGGCCCCCCCGGGGCCCTGGGGGGGGGCCCCCCCCGGGGGGGGGGGTTTTTTTTTTTTCCTTTTTAAAAATTTCCAAAAATTTGGAAAAAATTTTTTGGCCCAAGGGGGGGCCCCCTCCCTTTTTTTTCCCCCCCCCCTTTTTTAAATTTTTAAAATAAAAAAGGGTTTTTTTTTTAAAAAAACCCCTTTTTGCCCCCAAAAAAAAACCATGGGGAAAAATTAAAAAAAATAAGGGTTTTTTTTTTTCCATAATTTTAAAAAAATTCCTTAAATAAATTTAAAAAATTAAAATTAAGTTTAAAAAAAAAAAAACCCCCTTTTTTTTCCATAATTTTAAAACCCCGGTTTTTGGAATTGTTTTTTTTATAATCTTTTTTAAAAGAAAAAAATTAAAATTTTCCCCAAAAAAACCCAATTTTGAAAAGGGGAAAAATTTTTTTTCCCAAACAAAAAAATTTTTAAAAAATTAAAAAAAAGGGGGAACCGGTTTGGGGCCAAATTTGGGAAAAACCCCCCCGGGTTTAAATTTTTTTTGGGGGGGGGCCCCGGGGAAAAAAGGGGAAATTCCGGGGCCCCCTTTTGGGCCAAAGGTGGCCCATTCCCCAAATTGGGTTTGTTTTTTTTTCCCCCAAACCAAAAGGGCCAAAAGTTAAATTTTTTTTTTTTCCTTTTTAAAAAGGGTTTTGGAAAAAGGTTAAAATTTGGGGTTTTTTAAAAAAAAAAAATTTTTTTGGGGCCCAAATTTTTGGAACTTTTTTCGGGGGAAAAAAACAAAAAAAAAAATTTTTTTTCCCCAAAAAATTTTGGGGGGTTTTTGGGCCGGGGAAACGGGGGGGGGGTTTTTTTAAAAAACCCAAGGGGGGGGGGGAAAAAAGGGGGGAAAAGGGGGCCGGGGGGGGCCCTTTTTAAATTGAACCCCGGGGGCCCCCGGGCTTAAAAAACCCGTTGGGCCCTTAAAAACCCAAGGAGGGTTGGGGTTTAGGCCCCCCGGGGGGATAAAGACCCTTTTTTCCCCGATAAAGGAAGGGGGGTAAAAAAAGGGGGGGGTAAAGAAAAGGGGAGGGGTTGGGGGGGGGGGGGGTTGGAACAAGGAAGGGTGGGGCCTCCGGTGGAAAAAGGGGGGGGGGGAAAAAAGGGGGGGGGGGGGGGGGGGGGGGGCCGGGGGTAAGGGGGGTTAAAAAACCGGGGGGCCCTTTTGGGGGGAAACCCCCCGGGAAAAATTTTGGGGGGGGGAAAAAGGGGTTTCCCCCGGGGGCCCCCCAAAATTTGGGGGGTTTTTCTGGGGCCCCTTTTTTGGGGCCCAACCCTTTTAAAAAAACCCCCTTTGGGGCCCCCCCCCCCTTCCCCCCCCCCTTTTCCCCCTTGGGGGGCCCCCCCTTTTCCTGTTTATTTTAAAACCCCGGGGCCCCCTTTTGAACCGGGCGGGAACCGGCCCCCCCCCCCCCCCCCCTTTTCCCGGGGCCCCGGGCCCCCCCTTTTTTCCCCGGCCCCAACCCCCAAAAACCCCAAAGCCTTTTCCCCTTTTCCCAACCCGGGCCCCGGGAAAAAAGGGCCCAAACCCCCAAAAGGGGGGTTTTTTTTTTCCCACCCCCCTTTTCCGGGAAAATTAAGGGGGCCCCCCGGGGGGTTTTTTTCCCGGGGCCCCCTTTATTATGGGGGCCCCAAAGGGGAAATTGGGGGGCCCGGGGCCCCCGGGGGGAAATTGGCGGGGGCCCCGGGGGAAAAGGGATTAGTAAAAATTTTTTTTTTAAAAAAAATTTTTTTTTTTTTTTGGGGGGGGAAAAAATTTTTTTTTTAAATTTAAAATTTTTTAATTTTAACCCCCCGGGGGGAAATTTTAAAAAATTTAAAAAGGGGTTTTTTTTCCCCTTTTGGGGGGGGCCCCCCTTTTTTTCCTACCAATCTATCCCCTAGGAGCATGCACGTAGTGCTTGGTTTTGATGACTTGTAGACTTTTGCAATAAGTATGTGAGTTCTTTATGACTAATGTTGAGTCCATGGATTATTTCCCCCCCTTTCCCCTTTCCCCTTTGGGTTTTCCCTTTTTTTTGGGGAATTTCCTGCATCCAAACCCCGGAATTAAACCCTTTCCACAAAAACCCCTTTATTTTCCCCAAAACCACCCCCCCTTTTAATTTTCCTTCCTTTTCCCAAATTTTCCCTTCCCTTTTGGTTTTTTTTTTTTTTTTTTTTTTTTGGGAAAAGCCACCATTCATAATTCTTTCATACATGTCACTCTTGGTTCATTGCATATCCAAAAACCCCGGAGGCATTCATAAGGAAATTTTTTTTTGGGTTTTTTGGGTTTAAAAAAAAAGGTGGGGTTTTTTTTTAAGGTTTCCCGGGGAAAAAAAAAGGGGAAAAAAAAAAAAGAAACCCAAAAAAAGGAAAAAAGAAGGGAAAAATTTTAATTTTTAACCCCTTTTTCCAAAAGACCAATTTCTTAATAAAAATTTTTTTTTTTTTTTATGGGGTTTTTTTTTAAAATTTTTTTTTAAATTCCCCTCCCCCCTTTTTCCCCCCCACCCCCTTTTTTTTTTTGGGTTTATATTTTAACCTTGGGCCCCCTTGGGCCCCTCCCCCAAAACAAATTTGGGGCCCCCCTTTTTTAACCTTGTTGAAACCCCTTTTTTTTTTTTCCCCAAAACCCCCCATCATTTTTTTCCCCCCTTTTTTTCCCCCCCTTTTTGGGGGGGAAGGGCAGATATTGAAAAAACACGACGGCCGTTGGATGGACATCCAACGATCCTTTGCTGTCGCCAACCTTTTTTAGGAAAGCCTCAATTCTGTGGAAAACAGCATACAACCCATCTGCCATTATTTCGAATAATTTACAGCCCATTTGCAAATTCTAAAGGTTTATTTTGGAGCTCATATTCTTTTTGTTAGCATTACAGCCCATATTGTGGCCACAGTTAAAAAATATACGAAATTTTGCATATTTCGGTGCGCTCCGAACTGTTTTTAATCCCGAAATTTCGAGTCACATTCAAACTGATTTAAAAAATAAATATATATCAATATAAAATCCAATGAATTGTCCACGCATAAAAATCAATGCAATTTAAAATCTCGAAATGAAAAAAATAAATTTGAAACTAATTTCCGGTTTGATGTGTTTTAAAAATGTACAGCCCATTTCTCATTACTCATAGGCCATTTTCTCGGCCAGCCGAATGAAGCTGTCCTTGTCTTGAAAGATTTGCAGCCCAACAGGCCTGACAAAGCGACTTACATGGCAAATCACAAAAAAACTAGGCTATGGCCGTGGACCCAGCTACGTTCGTGGACCCAGCTGTCAACCTCTCCACGTAGAGTACTCTTCCGATGGAAGTCGGTCGTTGACCACATTGACCACGCCGCGCCGAGAGCACCAAGGTGGTGGATGACGGTGAGGCCTAGGAAGGGGACGATGCGGAGCCGGGGAAGACGCGGCAGTGGATGCCCACGTGGAGAGGAGTACGAGGGTTCACTGGTTCGGCTGCGGTGTGAGGCTGTCGTCGCCGTAGAATATAGCTGGTGGGTCTGACCTGTTTGCGGTGGGAACGTTTTTTTGGCGAGATATAGAGGCCCTTCCGGTGGGTCCCAGCTGTCAGGTGGAGGAATCATTATTTTGCGCGTAATTAGGAGGCATTTCCTTGCGTGCGGTCGTGGACCCAGCTGTCAGCCTCTCCACGCACAGTCTACTTCTGATGGTGTCGTTCGTTGACCACGTTGACCACTCCGCACCGAGCGCATCCAAGGTGGTGGACGACGGCGAGGCCTAGGAAGGGGATGATGCGGAGCCCGGGAAGACGTGGAGCCGGGGAAGACGCGGCAGTGAATGCCCACGTGGAGAGGAGTACGAGGGTTCACTGGTTCGGCTGCGGTGTGAGGCTGCCATCGCCGCAGGGCCTCGCTAGCGGTGGGAGTAGTTGGGGGCGGTGAGGCCTCGAGGGCAGTACAGCCGGCCACTTGAGGCAGGAGCAGGCGGTCTCATCGGCGCTGGTTTGGGCGGCGGGTGCAAGAAGAGCAGCGATTGAAGAAGCAGCAGGACAGTTCGATTCAAATCCAACGGTTACTGCTGCTAGAATCATTTGTTGACTAAGTTGACAAGCCCTGCGTACGCGTCAACTTAGTAGGCCCACAGGTCAGCCTCCCAACCGGTGTGCCCCAGATGTCAGTGGAAGGAATCATTTTTTTCGCGTAATACGGAGGCAGTTGATTGCGTGCGGCCAAGCCAGCGGAGGGAGTAGGGTGGGCCGGGGAAGCCTGCGTGGCATCACAGCAGGCCACAAGAGGAGGGAGCAGGCAGTCCCGCCGACGCTAGTTTAGGCGGCTGGAGCAGGAAGATCAGAGATTGAAGAAGCACGTCGGGCATTGGATGGACATCCAATAGTCGGTGCTGCTAGAATCGTGTGTTGACTGACAAAGCCTTGCGTAAACAAGTCAGCCTCGAAATCTGTGGCGTGTACAGCCCATTTGCTATTGTTTTTATAAAGTTTACTCATTTTCTAATTCATATGGAATTTATTGCAGCCCGTTTTCCATTTTTGGAATTACTGCCCATTTTCTGGTCAGTACGAGGGTTATGAAAAATTAACTAAATATGTGGGAAATTTTGAAAATTCGCAATTTTTTGCTGGGGAACAAAATATTCTTAATCCAAAAATTAGTAGCCATACTAAAACAAATTTAAAACTAAATTAGTACTATGTCATGTTAAATCCAATGAAATACTCCCTCCATCCCAAAATTCTTGTCTTAGATTTGTCTAAATACGGATGTATCAAGTCACGTTTTGGTATTAGATACATACGTATCTAGACTAATCTAAGACAAGAATTTTGGGACGGAGGGAGTATAAGATATCAGTGAAGAACAAAAACAAAAAAAGAAACTAATATCCCATTTGCTATAAATTTTTGGAATTTTCAACCCCTTTTGATATTAATTTTAACAAACACTGACCATACTCTTTGGCCAGGCCGGAATGCATCCCTCCTCGTCTTGAACGATTTGCAGCCTAGTAAGTCGGAGAAAACAAATAGGCCTAGCTTGGGTATTCTTCAAAAAGAAATATTGGCTACCTATTTTCCCAAAGAAAAAACTGCTGGGCTGGTCATGTTGTTAGACGGGCCACACAGACCGCACAACCCAGTTTATAGCCTGCTCCTCCGAATTACTACTCAAAAAAAAGTTGTGCAATTCTGTCGTTAATTGACTATACGTTGAAAATGATGTGGGTCCCAGATATCAGCAGGGTGGATTAGAGTAAAACAATGAGGGATTCATCTGAGTTGTAAAAGAGGCGTTTGCTTGTGTTCGGGAGTGGACCTGGTGGGTCTGTACTGTCATACTCACAACTACAGTCCTCTCCCAATTCACTATGTTGACAGGGACCGTTTCGAAAAAAAACTATGTTGTGAGGGCGGACGGCGGCCTTGTGGCCAAGCGCACTCAAGGCAGAGGATAAAGTGTTATCACCAATGTGCTGGGCTGGGTTGGACATTCTTATTGAAAAATAAAAATGGAGCAGAACTATTTACGACGTTGACTACGATTTGCATGGGTCCGCTGGTTGTAGGAAGAAAATGCTGGGAGAAAGAAGACTAGTCGCTATCTTTGCCTAAGAATAATGTCGACTGAATGTAACGACACTATCATAGGAAATAATATCCTCCTATTAAATCGTGAATTTAAATAACTGGTGCATGAACATTTAGCTTTATTTATTTATTTACTTATTTATGTTTAGGGGACCATGAGCATGTACTTGGGCCGGATTCATGTGAGAGCCTCCCTTCCAGTTAATTATGGGCTTCTCTATTGGGCCTTCATCAGTGGGATGCATGTTATCAACAAGTGGAAAATGTGTTCCGTATGAAAAATTAGTATGCGCTACATACGGTACGGGGCACTAAAGGATCGAACCGTGCAACGACTTCCAAAACATTGTGTTTGTTGTTCTAACAACACATTTATTCAACCAACAGACGAAATATACTACTGATTGTATATTGAAAACAGCAGCAGCAGCAACCAGGGCTGGGGTGCAATGAAAAGATAGCGACGAGAAGAGTGAAGACGCAGCTCTCTCTTCCAAACCAAACATCAGCCATCATTACAAAAGGGCTACCAAAAAAGAACAAGTGTATGCATCAAAGTAAATAAAGATCATACTACACCAAGTGTACGCATCTAACTAACTGGCTCACTTAGACATTACACTACAAAAAAAGACACATCCGTGACATTTTGGGCCGAGCGAAATTTTTTTCGGTCATACATATGACACTTCGATGACAATAATTGTGACAAAACCCGGTATCATCATAGATGTGGTGGGCTCCTACTTCTATGACAAAAAATCATGACAGAAAATGGGCTTTTCGTCCTGGGCGGGCCGGAGACGCAGCTGCATGACATTCTTTGGGCCGTCCATGAAGGAAAAAACCGTGGTAGAAGCGAGGGAGAGGAAAATTTCGGGGAGTTCCCGGTTACTATGGGAGGTCGGGGGCCGAGCGATGCGCGATTCTCTGGTACACGTACGCGCGTGTGTGCGAGGAGTTGGCTCTAATCAACCCGATCGCGGCGTTGGGCTCTAATCGAACCCGGCGATTGCCTTTGCAGGCTACGCGTTCTTCGAACCCGGCGATCGATCGATGGCTGTTAATCGAACCCGATCGGCGATTCTTCGATCTTGCTAATCAAGCCGATCGATTGGATGAGCAAAGGCGTTGCGGGGGGTTGGATGAGCGATGGCGGTGGCGTTGCCAATGGATGAACAGGACCCGTGGTGTGGAGGGCTGGATGAGCAGAGACGGTGGAGGGTGCCCGTGGAGGGTGGTTGAACAGGACCCGTGGTGTGGAGGGCTGGATGAACAGAGAGCGGTCGAGGGTGGTTGAGCGATGGCGGGTGGAGTAAGCGCCTGATGGAGGCTGGATGAGCAGGAGCCCGTGGAGGTTGGAGGAGGTCGATGGTAGCTGTGGAGGCCGGAGGAGGTCGACGGTGGAGATGAACAGATCCGTGGAGTCCTTTTGCGGCACGCCACACCCTCCCGATGAACAGGACCCCGTTTCGACCATAGGAGGTCCGTTTAAATGCTTTTGCGGTACGCCACACCCTCCCGATCAACAGGATCCCCATTTCGACCGTAGGAGGTCCGTTTCGTCTGTTTTGCGGTTCGCCACACCCCTCCCGATCAAGAGGACCCCCGTTTCGACCGTAGGAGGTCCGTTTGCGGTACGCCACACCCCTCCCGATCAATAGGACCCCCGTTTCGACCGTAGGAGGTCCGTTTCCTCCGTTTTGCGGTATGCCACACCCCTCCCGATCAACAGGACCCCGTTCCGAACGTAGGAGGTCTGTTTCCTCCGTTGTGCGGTACGCCAGGCCTCGTTTCCATCGCCTGTTCCGTCCAAGCGCTCCCGATGAACACGACCACACATTCCGTTCCGACCCAGCCGGTTGGCTCCCACGCGTTCCGTTGCCTCCCGATGAACACACGCATTCCGTTGCCTCCCCATGAACACGAAGCATTCTGTTGCCTCCCCATGAACACGACGATGACGATGTTTGTACGTTCCGACCCAGCCATGTACATGAGCCCTGGCCGTACGTATGGGCGAGTAGGTGTTCGAGACCCCGCCCGTATGTACACATACGTGGCCGTATTTTCTTTCTTGCACCCTGGCCGCTGTACGTACGTGTACATGCTACGTGTGCGCCTCTACTACGACACCTACGCGCCTCTACTACGACATGTGTGCGCCTCTACATCCACTAGTATATATGTACGTACACGTTCGTGACCAGAATGACAACGCTGCGTACGCTTCGACTAGGTGGGTCCCGACTGTCAGGCACTTCCTTGTGTGCGAAGATGTAGCTGGTGGGTCCCAGCAGTCAGGGGGGCGAATCGTTTTGTTTCTTTTTTGCCCGGACGCACTTCCTTGCGTGCGAAGGTGTAGCTGGTGCGTCCCAGCAGTCAAGGGGGAAACGTTTTTTCGTGAAATAGGGTGGCCCGTCCGGTGGGTCCCCGCTGTCAGGTGGAGGAATAATTATTTTGCGTGTAATAAGGAGGCACTTCCTTGCTGCGGTCGTGGACCCAGCTGTGAGTGTCTCCACGCACAGTACTCTTCCGATGGAAGTCGGTCGTTGACCACATTGATCACGCCGCGCCGAGAGCACCACGGCAGTGGACGACGGCGAGGCTTAGGAAGGGGACGACACGGAGGCAGGGAAGACTCGGCAGTTGTTTCCCACACGGAGGGGAGTACGACTTCTGAGGTTTACTAGTTAAATGCCGTCGCCAGAGAATAACAGCAGTGTGGGTGAGTAGAGGATGGCTATGCCAGCGATGGCGTCGGTGGGGCGATGAGGCATGCTTGTAGCACAGCCGGCCGCTGGGAGGAGGGAGCAGCAGTCCCTTGGCGCTTGTTTGAGCTCGGAGCAGAAGAGCAGAGATTGAAGAAGACGACGGCCGTTGGATGGACATCCAACGATGTCGGTGCTTGTCGTCAACCTTTTAGGAAAGCCTCAAATTTGTGGAAAGCAGCATACAGCCCATCTACCATTATTTCTAATAATTTACAGCCCATTTGCTAATTCTTAAGCGTTTTTTTGGAGCCCATATTCTTTTTGTTAGCATTACAACCCATATTGTGGCCACGGTTAAAAAATTATACGAAATTTTGCATGTTTCGGTGCGGTCCGAACTGTTTTTAATCCTGAAATTTCGACTCACATTCAAACTTCTTTTAAAAATAAATGTATATCAATATAAATCCAACAAATTCTCCACGCATAAAAATTAATGTAATTTAAATTCTTGAAGTGAAAAAAAAAGATATTTGAAAATAATTGTCGGTTTGATGTGTTTTAAAAATGTACAATCCATTTCTCATTACTGATGGGCCATTTTCTCGGCCAGCCGAATGAAAGCTCTCCTCGTCTTTAAAGATTTGTAGCCCAACAGGCCTGACAAAGCGACATACTAGGCAAATCACAAAAAAACTGGGTTGTGGCCATGGACCCAGCTGTCAGCCTCTCCACGTACAGTACTCTTCCGATGGAAGTCGTTCCTTGACCACGTTGACCACGCCGCGCGGAGAGCACAACGGCGGTGAACGACGGCGAGGCCTAGAAAGGGGACGATGCGGAGCCGGGGAAGACGCGGCAGTGGAAGCCCGTGCGGAGAGGAGTACGAGGGTTCACTGGTTCGGCTGCGGTGTGAGGCTGCCGTCGCCGCAGGGCCTGGCCAGCGGTGGGAATAGTTGGGGGCGGTGAGGCCTCTGCGGCAGCACAGCCGGCCACGGGAGGCAGGAGCATGTGGCAAGACCGGCGCTGCTTTGGGCGGCTAGAGCAAGAAGACCAGAGGTTGAAGAAGCACAACGGTCGTTGGATGGACATCGTACGGTCACTGGAGTATTGACTAAGTTGACAAAGCCCTCCGTCCCCGTCAACTTAGTAGGCCCACAAGTCAGCCCAACAATATGGTGGGTCCCAGCTAGCAGGGGGTATTCATTTTTTTGGGCGTAATAAGGAGGCACTTCCTTGCGTGCGAAGATATAGCTGGTGGGTCCGACCTGTCAGCGAGGGGAATGTTTTTTCGGCAAATAGAGAGGCCCTTCCTGTGGGTGCTAGCTGTCAGGTGGAGGAATCATTATTTTGCGCGTAATAAGGAGGCATTTCCTTGCGTGCGGCTGTGGACCCAGCTGTCAGCCTCTCCACGTCTGATCCGCCGATGGATGTCGTTCATTGACCACGTTGACCAGGCCACGCCGAGAGCACCAGGGTGGTGGACGACGGCGAGGCCTAGGAAGGGAACGACACGGAGCCAAGGAGTACTCAGCAGTTGTTTCCCATGCGGAGGAGTACGAGGGTTTACTGGTTCGTCTGCCGTCGTCGGAGAATAACGACATGTGTGGGTCAGTACAGGGATGGCTAGGCCAACGATGGGAGTACGATGGGGCCGTGAGGCCTGCGCGGCAGCATAGCCGGCCGCGGGAGGAGGGGGTAGGCAGTCCCGTCGGCGCTTGTTTGAGCGGCTGGAGCATGAAGAGCAGAGATTGAAGAAGCACGACAGCCGTTGGATGGACATCCAACAGTCACTGCTCTCGTGTGTTGTCTAAGTTGACAGGGCGTTGCATGTGCGTCAACCTTTTTTTTATGAAAGCATATGCGTCAACCTGTAGTAGGCGCACAAGTCAGCCTCAAATCTGTGGAAAACAGCATACAGCTCATCTGCCATTATTTCTAATAATGTACAGCCCATTTGCTAATTCTTAAGAATTTTTTTGGAGCCCACCTTCTTTTTGTTAGCATTACACCCCATATTGTGGCCACGGTTAAAAAGTATACGAAATTTTGCATATTTTGGTGCGGTCAACTATTTTTTAATCCAGAAATACCGATTCACATTCAAACTATTTTGAAAAATAATTTATATAAATATAAAATCCAAATAATTGTCCATGCATAAAAATCAATGGAATTTAAGATCTTGTAATGAAAAAAAATTGAAACTAATTCCCGGTTTGATGTGTTTTAAAAATGTACAACCCATTTCTGGGCAAACCAAATAAAACTCTCCTCGTCTTGAAAGATTTGCAGCCCAGCAGGGCCGATAAACCAACTAGGCCTTGTTTGGGTATTTCTTTAAAAAAATAGAACTGGGCTAGCCATTTTCAGCAAGAAAAAAACACAAGTGGGCTCATGATGGGTAAACATAAAAAAAACCTGGCTAGACGGGCCACAGTCCCCGCACAGCCCCGTTGTTACCCTTATCCATCGCTAAAACTAGTATAAATAACAACTACTTGTTCCTAAAAAAAACTGCGCGACTTGCTGGGTCCCTGGTGTCAGCGGCTCGTAGTATAATTCTCTCGTTTATTGACTACGTTGACAATGGCGTGAGCCCCAGATGTTCAACCATTAGGAGGAACCATATTTTTGGGCTTGTACTATAGAGGCACTTGCTTGCGTACTGCCATGACGCTGGTGGGTCCCTACTGTCATCCTCTCCACGTACAATCATCTCCTTGTTCCTCTCGGTTGTTGACGATGTTGACAACGCAAGAGGGCGGCGCACCGCACACGGCGAGCGAACCAAGGCCGCAAGGCGGAGGACGACGGCGAGGCCTCGGATGGAACGAACAGGAGCCGTTGAAGATGTGTCGGTCCAGTCGCAAGCAGAGGGGAGTAAGAGGGTTGATTAGTTCGAGCGCGGGCGCGTGTTGGGGCTGACGTCGCCGGAGAATAACAGGACGTGTGGGGGAATAGAGGGATTGACTGGCCAACGTTGGAGGGTACGTACGGTAGGGCAGCGGAGGCGCAGCCAGCCATGGGGCGGGAGCAAAGCGAGCCGACGGGTGGTTTGGTTTGGGCGGCCGGAGGAAGAAGAAGACAAGAGATAGAAGATACCGACAGATGTTGGATGTCAATCCAACGGCTGGTAGGCAGAATGTTTGTTGACCGCTAGTAAGTCGACACCACCTTGGATAGGCTATTTCCTCGCGGGTCCCAAATGTCAGAATCCAAATCTGTCACGGTCATACAGCCTTTCCTATGAAAATTTACACCCCATTTGATGTGCTAGTTCGAAATAAGTTTGTGGGTGCTGGTGGGGGCTAATCACTTGGCTTCTGTAATGCACAGTGAGCTCAAGCAGCCGGCGAGAGTGATGTTATTTCCCTTGGTTGGGATTTGTTACAATATTTCATTCTAAATTAAATGAATAGCAAGCCATTTGCCTTGTTCCAAAGAAAATATGACAGTCATAGCCGAGTTGAAAAGGGCAGGAACATCTAACTCCAGCTTACAAACTATACAAAAGCACGAGGGTTAATTGTTCATCGGTTTACAAAAAACCAGATTGAAAAGGGCAACAACATCTAACTCCAAAGACTGTTTTCGGCACTCACAGTCAGATGGATCGGTCAGGTCCATAGAATGAACATTCTGGGTCGTAAAATTTACTGGATTATGACCACAATATGTTGTAAATAGAAGCCCGACATGTTCAGAAGCTCTTTTGCCCACCTGAAACTCCTTTTTTTGCTCTTCGACATTCCCATCCGTCAGAACCATGCTGCTGAACTTATGCCTGATGGACAATAGTAACCTCACATTCAGCATGAAGAATGTGACAAATCTTGTGTTTGCACGATTGGCTACATATTTTCTAGCGTTATTGTCTTCAATCGAATCTCATGAGAAGTGAGAAAATCCCGATGCTTATGAATCCACCGATTGTTTATAACTTGCTTACCCCGTCCTATTGCCTAAATAGACATGAAGATTGAAAACAGTTAAGGTCTAAAAGAAGAGTGTTGAAAGAGCAACAGTTGAACGGTTAATTCTAGTACACTATATGCGGGCTTCCAATGTGCGTGAAATTACCACCTTTATATACAACTTATCCAGACATGGAAAGCATCGCAGCAAGCCAATAATCTTGTTCAGATCAAAACTATTCATTTGGATATATAAGATCTTGACAGAATCCAGCACCATTGATAGGCCATCCATGGAGAAACTCTTCAATGAGCATAGAACATAATATTAGTACAAAATGTGTACTCCAAGATGATATATAAATTATGCTTGAAATTTAAAATGCAGCTTATGGTTACAAGTGTAGATGATAATATAAAGTACCAAGAACTGTGGAGCCAAACACCATATTGAAATGAGCACAGAGATCATGTATTACACCCAAGGTCTCCAGTTTAGGTGCAGAGAGGACGGTTATTTGCAACGGTGAATAACTAGAATCAAGGATCAACCTTTGAAGTGAAGGGGCATCTTGGATGATGAGCTGCCTTCCGTCAAAAGAAATTCCAATTCTTACAAGGTTAGGCGACTTTATTTGGAGACAACCGATTCTAACTGTGAAAACAAGCACCAGGCACTCCAGCGCAGGGCAACTGGAGTGGATGATGTAGTGCAATGAGGCCTCCGATATACGAACCCGCACAAGTGAAAGTTTCTTGAGAAATGGGAGTCGAAGGTTTAGTACCAGATTGTCTGGTAGGTAGCACTGCGCAAAGGTGGCGGTGTGGAGAGAGGAAGAAAACCGCGAGATGGACATCGATGCTGAGGGAACAAGTTCATGGCGTTCTGTATGTGGTATGTGATTTCCAGGGGAATAGTAGAAATCAAGCAGCTGTAGTTCTGTGAATTCAGGGGACTCCAGCCAGGCGTCCACCGTGCAGGGCAAGGTATGCTTGCTCAGGTATCATGACGGGATGCAGAGGCTTTGAACGGAGCCCTGGTCGGAGGAGATGATGGCTCTGGGGATTTCAAAATCATTGAAGAGAGATAGCTGACGACAGTCGAAATTAAGGGGCACGACGCGCCATAGAGGGCGCCACCGAATTGAGAGGACTTGGGTGTGGCAGCAATCTTTGGTGGGGAGAAGCGAGAAGATCTCCCCAAGGACGGCGTCCCGGATTTCGCTGATGCGGTCCACCCGAGATTCTATGGGTTCCTGGGATCCGGTGGGGGCGGGGTCGCCGCTTCTCCCCGCGCTGCCGGGTGCAAGATCTACAACAGGCGTCGCCGCTGGCGGGAGCCTCATCTTCTTGGCGCTGGGGTCAGCCGACTCCATTTTCCTCGAGAGCGTCGCGTCGCGCTCACGGATTTGAGCAGAATAACGAATGACGAGCCTAGTTGTAGTGCGAGTGAAGAAGAAGGGGAGCTGGGGGTTTTCTGTAGGAGTGAGGAAGAAGGGGAGCTGGGGTTTTCTGTAGGAGTGAGGTGAGGAATTTGGGGGTATGAGTGGACCGAGCTGACGTGAGGTGGGTGGGAGCGAGGAGGAAGCAGAGCACCCAGGTTTTGGGGGGGGTGTCTTTGGGTGTGGGTAGCGCCTCTCATTCAGTAAATATATGGGCTTTTGAATTGATTTTACTATTTACTAGTGTGGATGGGCTGTTTTGTCTTGGGCTACTACTAGTACAGTGGAGACACTCTACCGCTTCTGGCTCCTCCTAGGTCATTGAAACGTCTCCCTCTACTGAATGTCGTTATACTTTTTTCATCGACATGCGGGCCATGCAGCCTGTGGCCCCAAATGCCATCCACCAAATTAGAAGGCAAGATGCAAAGGAGAGAGTCACCCAGTCGAAGCGTGGCGATGTGAGCCGTCAGATCACAAAACCCCACCTCCCCGCAGTCTAAGTTTGACGGACGAAGCACCCCTTCTCCCTCACCATCTTCAAGAAAGGCAACACTTGCATCTGCCACTGTTCTTCTCTCCGAACGAAGGAAGGTAAGCGGATCCGTGATGTTGCTATATTTTCGTTCAGAGAAAAAAAAGAACTTTTGCAAAGCAGTAACCGATCCTCACTCTCTTTTTTGTTTCATTGTCATTGCGATTGTGTTTTCCTTTCGGTGGTCTCCTAGTATTCGTTAGTTTCATGATGGACCAAGGAGAACCAGGCAAAGATCTGCCGATATTGTAGCAGACGCGGGAGGCTGATCCCCACGAGACAGAGAGCTCCAAGAAGATGGAGGCAACCACCGAGCCGAGCCCAGATACGCTCACGGCCACTACTGAGATGGTCAACGCCCCGTTTGAGGTTACAGCCCCCGTGGAACTACAGGAGCGGTTTTCCCCCTTCGAGGATGTGTACCACCCCCGCCGAGCTGCCCAAGGTGATTTCCTTCTTTGCCGATCTCGATTGTGGTTTTTCATCTAAGTATGTGGTGATTTTTTTAGAAAAGGAAGTATGTGGTGATTAATAATGCAAAATTTTATTAGCTTCGATGCCATGCTATACATAGTGGTTTAAATAACTTGTGTTTCTTATACTGAAAAGTAATTTAGAATTTGTTTCTGTTTCAATTAGAGCCCTGATGCAGACAAGGATTGTGTGTTTGTACATGTCACTCGCTATGAGGCGGACGACCTGAATATACGCACTGGGAAAACAGAGTTATTAGGTTGTTGGATCCTGGAAGCCATTTGCGGTTACACCAATGAAGAGTTGTATTCCAGCCTCACTGTTGTCAGGCGTGTTGTCCAGGGTGTATTGAAGCACAAGAAGTTCAAAGCTACTCCTTTGTTTGTGAGGCATATTGTTCTTGTCAAGCATACGCAGGAAGATGACATGGCATGCCTCCACAAACATGTTTATCAGTGGCAAGGCCACAAGGTTGTCTTCATGAAGGTTCATAGGTTTGAGCTACTGCGGGACGTCCTCAATGATGTTCATGTCAAGGTCCGTCCTGTGTCCAGCCCAAATGTAACACCCTGGATGTAAACTTCCCCTTTTTGGGCAATATATCAATTTGACCTCATCCAATTCTTGTGGGTTCTTGTCATGCTTGGCCTCTTTGGTTTGGTTATGTTGAGGTTTTTCTCTTTTCTTGTTTTGCTCCTTTTGCCATATTGCATTTGTGCCTCTTGTCATATTACTTTCCCTTCTTATCATGTGATTGTGGTGTTCCCTTGCATGTCATGTGGTTGTGGTTTTCCCTTGCATGCCATGTGGTTGCATGTGTCATTCCTATTTGCATTACCATCCCCTCCTTCCCTCTACTTCTTTCTTTTTCAAATGCCATATTTTCCCTCTCTCAATTAATGTTCATCTTCTCCCTAAAAATCTTGCTTGTTACACTAAACCTCCCTGCCAAATATTTCCTCATTTAAAGTTGTTATGGTCAGGTTAAAAAATGGCACAAGTTTGAAGCATTTCCAAACTTGCATTATTTTTCTACCTTTAAAAATGTCCATTTCAATTTATTTAAATAGAGGGGAATTCCCGGAGTGTGGGGATATTTTCCTTTCACTCTAAATCTTTTCATTTCTCCCTGTACTTCTTTTCTCTTCCCTTTATTCTAGAAAAGGAAAAAGGAAAAGAGGAAGGAGGCAGCAGCAGCAGTGGCAGCCAGCTAGCCCCTCTCTACAGGCTCCGGCCTCCCGAGCCGCCCAACTCTCCCCCACTGGCCTCGGCCACTCCGCCGCCCAGCTTCCTCAACCTCACAGCCCAGTGGGAAGAGCGCCAGCCCGCTGCTCCTTCTCCTGCCTTCACAAGACCCACGCCGCGCGTCTACCCCACTGATTCCGCCCGTGTGCAGCGCCGGCCCCGCCTGGCAGCGACCGCCGTTGCTTCTCACCCACCTTTCCCTCTCCTCTCGCAGCGCCATGGGGACCCCGAGCTCGGAGAGCACGAGCACGATCCGTCGCCCTAGCCCTTCTTATCCCCTCCGCGTCAAATCGAGCCTAGGGTTTCCCTCTCCTCTCGCCGCCGCCGTAAGGAAACCCCAAGATCGCCGCCCGCTTCGGTCCCGAGCGATCCGAGGGCGGCCTCGTCGCCGGCGCGCTCTCCGGCCACCCCAACCTTCCGCACCGTGTCAATCATCGTCCTCGTCGTCGACTACGTCCATGACATCGACTACGGAGGCCCGGAGCGCCAAGTTCACCGACGCCCTGCTCTGTCTTCTTCTCGGTTACGTTTTCCCGGCGAAGTTCAGCGTCCGATCTCGTCGCCGTCAGCCCGTCTCCGTCGCCGATTCCGTGTCCTAGGGTAAGGAGGTATAAACCCCTTCCTCCCTGCTCCTTCTTGCCGTCGTTAGATCCCCGTAGCGTAGGGTCCGGTCCTTGTTCGTGCCGCGCCCGGCGTGCTCCGGCGTGGTGTAGTTTGTTTGGGTTCAGGGTAGTGTCACCGCGCGGAGTTACTCCGATTCCCGCTCGGGTTCGTCACTTCTTGTTCCTGTGGTGTCTTCCGTGTGCACCCAGTCTTGTCCGAGGGCGCAGAGCCCCTGTAGCCGCCGCAGTTGCAGTTGCCTCGCCGGCATCGTCGGCGTCCCGTTTCTGATTTGGATCGGGGCCTAGGAGTTATGTCAAGTAGCCTTCTTCCCCGTTTCTACCAGATCCCCTTCCCTAGCCGAGCTGGTCGACTCCCCGCTCTCCCACCGCGGCGACCTGGGTTCGAACCCCAGGCGCGCCACTCCCCCCTTTTATTTTGCTGTTTTTCGCGCTCCTCCGCTTCGGCGCTGCAGCAGTGAGTTAAGGACCCGAGCCCTCTTCTGTCGGTCTCCAGCTAGCTAGCCAGGTGGTAGCAGTGCGGGATTCCACCGGGAGACCGGGTTGAATCCCCACAGGGCTCTTTTCTTCCCCCTGTTAAACCTGTTTCACCCCTGTCTCTATGACAATGGGGCCCTCTTGTCAGCCTCAGCGCCTCCCCTTGTGCATATTTTTTTCCTGTTTCCCCTAGTTTCCTTTTCCAGCATTGCTTCCTCATCTGTTTTAGGCAAGTCCAAATCTGGACATTTCCAAATCTGAAATTGCCAATTCATCAACTTCCTTTTTAGGCAGGTTTTAACTTAATGCTTTTGTGTTGATTTTTCTATCGCCACCCTAACATATTATATATGTTTTGGGTAGAAAATCCCACCAACTCAGTGGTGGCATTAGTTTTTGCATCTGGGCAAGTTTATGTTCATGTCTTTGTGCATCATGGTTATGTGTTGTCCTTCATGTGCATATTTAGTTGATTTGTGCTATGAGGTAGTTTTGTGCACATGCATGGCTTTGTTTCTTCATGATGTTATCGTAGGTTTCTCACCATTCTTGTTTTGCCGTCATATCCAACCCGTGCATCCGTTTCCGGTGATCTCTATATCGATTTCTACCGAAATCACCTCATCTTTCCGATGGCATGCTTGGTTAGCCAAGATGATGCCTGGTTTTCCATTTACCTTCCGGAGTGCACATACGCTTTGCATATCCCATCATTGCATATCATGTCATGTTTTGCATCATGTTGATTGTGCATTGCACCGTGATTTATTGTGGTTCCTTGTCTTGTTGTTGCTTTGGGTAGAGCCGGGAGACGAGAACGCTTACGAGGAACCTGTTGAGAACGCTTTCGAGGATCAAGCTTTCGACAACTCGAGAACATTGCGAGCAAGATGACCATACCCTCGAAATCACTTCTATCTTTGCTATGCTAGTTGCTCGCTCTTTTGCTATGCCTATGCTGCGATGCCTACCACTTGCTATATCATGCCACCCATATTGCCATGTCAGCTCTAACCATCTTTTCCTAGCAAACCGTTGATTGGCTATGTTACCGCTTCGCTCAGCCCTCTTATAGCGTTGTTAGTTGCAGTGAAGCTGAAGTTTGTTCCTTGTTGAACATGGAGATGTTGTTCCTTATTGGAACATGTTTAATTGTTGGGGATATCACAATATATATATATATCTGCTATGCTTAACACATCTATATACTTGGTAAAGGGTGGAAGGCTCGGCCTTATGCCCGTGTTTTGTTCCACTCTTGCCACCCTAGTTTCCGTCATACCGTGTTATGTTCCTTGATTTTGCGTTCCTTACACGGTTGGGTGATTTATGGGACCCCTTGACAGTTCGCTTTGAATAAGACTCCTCCAAAAAGGCCCAACATTGGTTTTACCATTTGCCACCTAAGCCTTTTCCCCGGTTTTCGCGAGCCCGAGGGTCATCTTATTTTAAACCCCGGGCGGTGCTCCTTCGACGTTGGTCCAAACTAGAGCACCGTCTGGGACCATTCCTTGGCAACATGGATTACGTCGGTTCCTCAGACGCTTCGCTTATCCGGTGTGCCACGAGAACGAGATATGTGCAGCTCCTATCGGGATTTGTCGGCACAATCGGGTGGTCTTGCTGGTCTTGTTTTATTGTCGTCGAAATGTCTTGTAGTCCGGGATTCGAGATTGATCGGGTCTTCCCAGAGAAGGAATATCCTTCGTTGACCGTGAGAGCTTATAATGGGCTAAGTTGGGACACCCCTGCAGGGTAATATCTTTCGAAAGCCGTGCCCGCGGTTATGAGGCAGATGGGAATTTGTTAATGTCCGGTTGTAGATAACCTAAAGTTGACCTCAATAAAATACACATCAACCGCGTGTGTTACCGTGATGGTCTCTTCTCGGCGGAGCCCGGGAAGTGAACACGGTGTTGGAGTTATGTCTGACGTAAGTAGTTCAGGATCACTTCTTGATCAATACTAGTTTCACGACCGTGCTTTGCTTCTCTTCTCGCTCTCTTTTGCGATGTAGCCACCATATATGCTAGTCGCTTGCTGCAGCTCCACTTGAATACTATATCCTTCCTAAAGCTTAAATAGTCTTGATCTCGCGGGTGTGAGATTGCTGAGTCCCCGTGGCTCACAGATACTTCCAAACAGTTGCAGGTTCCGATGAGGCCAGTGCAGATGATTCCACCGAGCTCAAGTGGGAGTTCGACGAGGAACGTGGTCGTTACTAGGTGTCGTTCCAGATGATCGAGAGTGGTGCCCAGTTGGGACGATTCGGGATCTGTGTTAGCATTTGGGGTATCTTCTTTATTTTGGTTCCGTAGTCGGACCTTGAGTGTACTCAATGATGTATGTTTAATTATGTACTGTGTGACGTGGCGATTGTAAGCCAACTATGTATCTTTCCTTGATTATTACATGGGTTGTGTGAAGATTACCTCACTTGCGACATTGCTTTCAATGCGGTTATGCCTCTAAGTCGTGCCTCGACACGTGGGAGATATAGCCGCATCGGGTGTTACAAGTTGGTAATCGAGCCTTCCCGACTTAGGAGCCCCTACTTGATTGTTTGTCGACGTTGTTGAGTCTAGAATGGAAAATGTTTTGAGTCTTAGGATTATATATATCGGAGAGTAGGATTCTTTTTACTCCTCGGTCCTTCGTCGCTCTGGTGAGGTATCCCGACGAGAGTTTTGACTCTTCTCTTCTCAAATTTCACTAAAAAATTTTTAGGATCACGCGGGTATCTTGGAATCGTTCCGATGGTTTTGTGATGAGAACATTGTTCTTGGTGCCTCCCGACATTTAGGGGTTGTGGCGGTGTCCCGGGAGTTGAGCTCCGAGGTGTTGTCGCCACAATTTTATCGTTGCGATTCTGAATACCGAGTTTTACCGACATCGAAATCTCTTTTGTACAGTTGTTGGTGAGATAACCCTGATAGCCCAAATCTTGTGGCGAAAAGGGAGTATTGCCATGACTTGTATAACGGATGTTTTTCAAGGTCGAGGTACACGATTTCGAGGATTTCTTGGTTATGTGTTGACGGATGGATACAAATGGATCTAGGTATTGTTAGTTTGGGTGATATATTTTGTGTCCCTGTATCCCCAACACCAGATTGCATAACCAGAAAGTTTCGGAGTTTATAGGTGGGAATTCTAGTAGCTTACGGGATATTCTTTCCGATGGATGTATGATTTGAGATTGGGGTTCAACGTCTAGTGGTCCGCCCATTCACGGTCGATTCTGAAGTGGTCGCGAGACGTCTTAAAGAATCCTTGGCTATGCTGATTCGGGGACGTCTTGTTAGTCATTCGTGACGTCCGCTATACGTCATGTCCGTGTGGGCCCCACCACGAACACTTTGAGCGAAATCTCTATCATGTGTTTGTTCCGGCTCATTCTAGAAGCCAACCTTTTGTTTTCAGTTATGATATTCGAATTGTTTCTCAGACAGATGCTGTTTCCATATTCGTTATCTAAGTGGCTTCTCACCTTTTTGGACGTGTGATGTTTAACTTTGGGAATTCATTCGTTCATTCTTGTTCGAATGTTTATTGTGAAGACTATATGTTGCAATTTCTATCCGTTGATTCTACTTATCAGTTGTCTATCAAAGGACTAACGGATGTCACCCTCTTCAGGATGGCTCCGCCAACGCGTCTGAATCCGGATCGCAATGATGGGGATCGATCGAATCCTCCACCTCCACCTCCACCTCCGCCTCCGAAGCGTGGCAAGCTATTATGGCAGCCACCAATGCCAATGCTCGATGATTTTGCAGCTCTTGCAAGAACGCACTCGAGGGCAAGGCAATCAAGGCAATCAAGGCAATCAAGGTCAAGGCAACAATCAGCCACACTTTGCTACTCTCGGTCGGTTTCTCGCTAATCAGCGAAGTCTTTCGGTTTACGTGTTGAGGCCACGAGACGCCGACGATTGGTTAGTGGACATCTGCAAGCACTTTGACTGTAGCAATGTCAGACCTGAGGACTTTGTCAAGTTTGCATCGTTTCAACTCAAGGATCAAGCTGCTGAGTGGTTCCAGCAATACAAAGATTCCAGAGGAGGTCGTGTCATTACCTGGGATGAGTTCCGCCGTGATTTCCGAGCTCATCACATTCCGAAGAGTGTTGTGGAGAGCAAGCGTGAGGAGTTCCGCAATCTCAAGCAAGGCACCTTGTCTGTCTACCAATACAATATCCAGTTCCAGAAGCTCGCTCGTTTTGCTAAGCAAGATGTACCTGATGAAAGGAGTATGATCTATCAGTTCAGGGGTGGTCTGAGAGAGGATCTGCAATTACCTCTTGTGCTGTTTGAGCCAGATAAGTATGATGATTTCTACAACATGGCACTCAAGCAAGAAGCAGCACAGCTCAAATGCGAGGCTTCTAAGAAGAGAATCAGGGATGCAGTTCAGTCCTCCTCGTCCTCTCAAGTGGCAGCCAAGCAGCAGAAGTTTTATCTGCCCCCTCCTCCGTTCCGTCAGCCTTACCAGCAGAAGAACTCAGGTGGCCGTGGATCTTCCCACCCACCCAACCCAAGCTATCGAACAAGTCTAATTCTCAAGCTCCAAGGTCAAGTGCTCCTTACCACCGTCCGCTCTCGAGGTCACTTGCAACAAGTGTCGTGAGAAGGGTCACTATGCTAACAAGTGCTTCAACCAGAGGCGTCTTCCGCCTCCTCCTCTGTGAAATCTTCAAGCAATGCAAAGGTCAAGCATAATCCAAAGTTTGCCAAGGTCAATATGATGAATGCAGCTCAGGCAGAGGATTCTTCTGATGTGATCATGGGTAATCTCTCAGTTAATGATATTCCTGCAAAAGTCTTATTTGATACTGGTGCATCGCATTGTTTCATGTCGAGATCGTTCTTTGCAAAGAATGATTTTCTTGGTCTTACCGGATAAACCTTTGGGTGTTATTTCTCCGGCAAAGTCAATGAGAGCCAACTCAATAGTTCATGATGTTTCTATCAAGATGGGCGATTATAGATTTCTTTCTAAACCAATGGTTCTTGGTGACTCGGACATTGATCTTATTCTCGGAATGGACTGGCTTTATCAGCACAAAGCTCAGATTGATTGTGCTGCCAGGGAAATTCATTTGACTCATTCTTCTGATGATGTGATCATCTATGCCTCTCGTGATGAAACCATTCGGTTGTTTTCTCTCAATGAGAAGGGCGAATTGAATGCCATCTCTCAGATTCCAGTCGTTTGTGAGTACCAAGATGTCTTTCCAGAAGAGCTTCCGGGTATGCCTCCTCATCGGCCAGTTGAGTTCGTTATCGATCTTGAGCCCGCATCAACCCGTTTGCAAGCGTCCATACAAGCTTGGACCTGATGAGCTGAGGGAATTGAAGAAGCAGCTCGATGAACAAGAGCGTCTGGGTTTGATCAGACCGAGTTCATCTCCTTGGGGTTGTGGTGTTCTTTTTGTCCGGAAGAAGGATGGCTCGGACCGACTTTGTGTCGACACCGTCCATTGAATAAGAAGACAATCAAGAACAAGTATCCACTTCCCAACATCAATGAACTTTTCGAGCAACTCAAAGGTGCTACGGTGTTCTCTAAGCTTGACCTTCGTATGGGGTATCATCAGATTCGCATTCGTGAACAAGATATTCCCAAGACAGCATTCAGAACAAGCTTTGGTTCTTATGAATATACTGTCATGTCTTTCGGCCTCGTCAATGCTCCTCCGACTTTCTCTCGGATGATGAACTTCATATTCAATCCCTACACCAATGAATTCGTCTTGGTCTATCTTGATGATATCTTGGTCTTCTCCAAGAATAAGAAGGATCATGCCAAACATTTGCGATTGGTGCTAGACAAGCTCAGAGAGTACCAATTCTATGCTAAGTTCTCCAAATGTGAATTCTGGCTTGATGAAGTGCTTTATCTTGGTCATATCATCTCTTCCAAGGGCATCGCTGTTGATCCCGAGAAGGTGTCCGCAATTGTGAATTGGGAACCTCCTCAGAATGTCAAGCAGCTCCGCAGCTTTCTTGGTCTTGCAAGCTATTGCCGAAGGTTCGTTGAGAACTTCTCCAAGATTGCAAAGCCTCTTTCCAACCTTCTCCAGAAGCAGGTGAAGTATGTCTGGTCTCCCGAGTGTGACGTTGCTTTCAAGACCCTCAAAGAGAAACTCGTCACAGCTCCTGTTCTGACTCCTCCTGATGAATCCAAGCCTTATGAAGTGTTCTGTGATGCTTCTCTTCAAGGTCTCGGTGCTGTGTTAATGCAAGAGAAGAGAGTTGTGGCTTATACCTCTCGCCAGTTGAAGCCCAACGAGAGGAACTACCCCACTCACGATCTTGAGTTGGCGGCAGTTGTCCATGCTTTGATTACTTGGAGACATCTCTTGTTGGGAAGGAAAGTGGACATTTTCACTGATCACAAGAGTCTCAAGTACATCTTCACTCAGCCTAACCTCAACCTCGAGCAGACTCGATGGGTCGAAATGATTCAAGAGTACAACCCAAGTATTGAGTATACTCCGGCAAAGCCAATGTCATTGCAGACGCTTTGAGCAGGAAAGCTTATCGCAAGTCTAATCCTCAAGCCCTTTCACCGGATCTCTGTGAATCTTTCCATAAGCTGAATCTTCAAGTTGTTCCTCAAGGCTTTCTTGCCAACCTCATAGTATCTCCTACTTTGGAAGATCAGATTCGTGAGGCTCAACTTCGGATACCATAGTGAAGAAAGTGAAACGTGGTATCGACAAGGGCATTTCAAGTACAAGTGCTTCCATGTTGATGACAAAGACACTCTGTTCTTTGAGGACCGGATTGTGGTTCCTAAGGGTGATCTGAGAAAAGTCATTATGAACGAGGCTCACAATTCGCTTCTATCCATTCATCCTGGAAGTACGAAGATGTACCATGACCTCAAGCAGTCATATTGGTGGACTCGAATGAAGCGAGAAATTGCTCAATTCGTGAATGAGTGTGATGTCTGCAGAAGAGTGAAAGCAGAACACCAAAGACCAGCTGGTCTCCTTCAACCTCTTGCTATTCCTGAATGGAAGTTTGATCATATTGAAATGGACTTCGTGACTGGTTTTCCAAAGTCCAAGCGTGGAAATGATGCTATCTTCGTTGTCATTGACAAGCTTACTAAAGTGGCTCATTTTCTTCCTATCAAAGAATCCATCACTGCAGCTCAGTTGGCAGAGCTATACACCTCCAGGATTGTATCTTTGCACGGCATTCCTCAAGTGATCTCTTCAGACCGTGGCAGCATCTTTACCTCCAAGTTCTGGGATTCTTTTCAGAAGGCCATGGGCACCAACATTCGTTTCAGCACAGCTTTCCATCCTCAAACAAGTGGCCAAGTTGAGCGAGTTAATCAAATTCTTGAAGATATGCTCAGGGCTTGCGTCATTTCCTTCGGTATGAAGTGGGAAGATTGTCTTCCATATGCCGAGTTCTCTTACAACAACAGCTTCCAAGCGAGTTCGGGCAAGGCCCCATTCGAAATTCTCTATGGCAGAAAGTGCCGTACTCCTCTCAATTGGTCTCGAGACAGTGAACGCCAACTTCTTGGCAATGACTTGATCACGTATGTAAGAAATGTGCAAGGTCATTCGTGAGAATCTCAAAGCCGCATAATCGCGACGAAAGAGCTATTATGATGATAAGCACCGTGATGTGGCTTTTGAAATTGGAGACCATGTCTACCTCCGCGTCTCTCCAATGAAAGGTACTCGTCGCTTCGGTATCAAAGGGAAGCTTGCCCCTAGATACGTGGGTCCTTTCAAGATCATTGGGAAAAGAGGCGATCTCGCCTACCAACTTGAGCTTCCATCCAACTTTGCAAATGTGCACGATGTGTTTCACGTGTCACAGCTTCGCAAGTGCTTCAAGGCTCCTGAACGCACTATCAACTTCGAAGAGATTGACCTTCAAGAAGATCTCTCTTATCGTGAGCACCCCGTTGCTATTCTTGAAGAAACCGAGCGCAAGACTCGCAACAAGTCAATCAAAATCCTGAAAGTGAAGTGGTCACACCATTCCGACCGAGAAGCTACCTGGGAGCGCGAGGATCACCTCCGTTCTGAGTATCCGGAGTTCTTTCAGTCCTAGATCTCGGGACGAGATCCTCTTGTAGTGGTGGAGTGTTGTAACACCCTGGATGTAAACTTCCCCTTTTTGGGCAATATATCAATTTGACCTCATCCAATTCTTGTGGGTTCTTGTCATGCTTGGCCTCTTTGGTTTGGTTATGTTGAGGTTTTTCTCTTTTCTTGTTTTGCTCCTTTTGCCATATTGCATTTGTGCCTCTTGTCATATTACTTTCCTTCTTATCATGTGATTGTGGTGTTCCTTGCATGTCATGTGGTTGTGGTTTTCCTTGCATGCCATGTGGTTGCATGTGTCATTCCTATTTGCATTACCATCCCTCCTTCCCTCTACTTCTTTCTTTTTCAAATGCCATATTTTCCTCTCTCAATTAATGTTCATCTTCTCCCTAAAAATCTTGCTTGTTACACTAAACCTCCCCGCCAAATATTTCCTCATTTAAAGTTGTTATGGTCAGGTTCAAAATGGCACAAGTTTGAAGCATTTCCAAACTTGCATTATTTTTCTACCTTTAAAAATGTCCATTTCAATTTATTTAAATAGAGGGGAATTCCCGGAGTGTGGGGATATTTTCCTTTCACTCTAAATCTTTTCATTTCTCCCTGTACTTCTTTTTCTCTTCCCTTTTATTCTAGAAAAAGGAAAAAAGGAAAAGAGGAAGGAGGCAGCAGCAGCAGTGGCAGCCCAGCTAGCCCCTCTCTACCTGGGCTCCGGCCTCCCGAGCCGGCCCAACTCTCCCCACCTGGGCCTCGGCCACTCCGCCGGCCCAGCTTCCTCAGCCTCACAGCCCAGTGGGAAGAGCGCGCCAGCCCCGCTCGTTCCCTTCTCCTGCCAAGACCCACGCTCGCGTCTACCCCCGCTGGATTCCGCCCACGTGGCAGCGCCGGCCCCGCCTGGCAGCGACCGCCCGTTGCTTCTCACCCACCTTTCCCTCTCCTCTCGCAGCGCCATGGGGACCCCGAGCTCGGAGAGCACGAGCACGATCCCGTCGCCCTAGCCCCTTCTTATCCCCTCCGCCAAATCGAGCCTAGGGTTTCCCTCTCCCTCTCGCCGCCAGTAAGGAAAAACCCCAAGATCGCCGCCCGCTTTCGGTTCCCGAGCGCATCTGGGGCGTGGCCTCGTCGCCGGCGCTCTCCGCCACCCCAACCTTCCGCACCGTGTCAATCATCGTCCTCGTCGCCGACTCGCCCACGACGCCGACTCTGAGGCCGGAGCGCCAAGTTCACCGACGCCCTGCTCTGTCTTCTTCTCGGTTACGTTTTCCCGGCGAAGTTCAGCGTCCGATCTCGTCGCCGTCAGCCCGTCTCCGTCGCCGATTCCGTGTCCTAGGGTAAGGAGGTATAAACCCCTTCCTCCCTGCTCCTTCTTGCCGTCGTTAGATCCCCGTAGCGTAGGGTCCGGTCCTTGTTCGTGCCGCCCGGCGTGCTCCGGCGTGGTGTAGTTTGTTTGGGTTCAGGGTAGTGTCACCGCTCGGAGTTACTCCGATTCCCGCTCGGGTTCGTCACTTCTTGTTCCTGTGGTGTCTTCCGTGTGCACCCAGTCTTGTCCGAGGGCGCAGAGCCCCAGAGCCCGCCAGTGCGATGCAGCTTGCCTCGCCGGCATCGTCGGCGTCCCGTTTCTGATTTGGATCGGGGCCTAGGAGTTATGTCAAGTAGCCTTCTTCCCCGTTTCTACCAGATCCCCTTCCCTAGCCGAGCTGGTCGACTCCCCGCTCTCCCACCGCGGCGACCTGGGTTCGAACCCCAGGCGCGCCACTCCCCCCTTTTATTTTGCTGTTTTTCGCGCTCCTCCGCTTCGGCGCTGCAGCAGCAGTAGTTAAGGACCCGAGCCCCTCTTCTGTCAGTCTCCGCGCGCTAGCCCAGTGGTAGCAGGTGCGGGATTCCACCGGGGAGACCCGGGTTCGAATCCCCCCTGGGGCTCTTTTTCTTCCCCCCTGTTAAACCTGTTTCACCCCTGTCTCTATGACAGTGGGGCCCTCTTGTCAGCCTCAGCGCCTCCCCTTGTGCATATTTTTTTCCTGTTTCCCCTAGTTTCCTTTTCCAGCATTGCTTCCTGTCTGTTTTAGGCAAGTCCAAATCTGGACATTTCCAAATCTGGAAATTGCCAATTCTGTCAACTTCCTTTTTAGGCAGGTTTTAACTTAATGCTTTTGTGTTGATTTTTCTACTGCCACCCTAACATATTATATATGTTTTTGGGGTAGAAAAATCCCACCAACTCAGTGGTGGCATTAGTTTTTGCATCTGGGCAAGTTTATGTTCATGTCTTTGTGCATCATGGTTATGTGTTGTCCTTCATGTGCATATTTAGTTGATTTGTGCTATGAGGTAGTTTTGTGCACATGCATGGCTTTGTTTCTTCATGATGTTATCGTAGGTTTCTCACCATTCTTGTTTTGCCCGTCATATCCAACCCGTGCATCCGTTTCCGGTGATCTCTATATCGATTTCTACCGAAATCACCTCATCTTTCCGATGGCATGCTTGGTTAGCCAAGATGATGCCTGGTTTTCCATTTACCTTCCGGAGTGCACATACGCTTTGCATATCCCATCATTGCATATCATGTCATGTTTTGCATCATGTTGATTGTGCATTGCACCGTGATTTATTGTGGTTCCTTGTCTTGTTGTTGCTTTGGGTAGAGCCGGGAGACGAGAACGCTTACGAGGAACCTGTTGAGAACGCTTTCGAGGATCAGGCTTTCGACAACTCTGAGAACATTGCAGGCAAGATGACCATACCCTCGAAATCACTTCTATCTTTGCTATGCTAGTTGCTCGCTCTTTTGCTATGCCTATGCTGCGATGCCTACCACTTGCTATATCATGCCACCCATATTGCCATGTCAGCTCTAACCATCTTTTCCTAGCAAACCGTTGATTGGCTATGTTACCGCTTCGCTCAGCCCCTCTTATAGCGTTGTTAGTTGCAGGTGAAGCTGAAGTTTGTTCCTTGTTGGAACATGGAGATGTTGTTCCTTATTGGAACATGTTTAATTGTTGGGGATATCACAATATATATATATATCTGCTATGCTTAACACATCTATATACTTGGTAAAGGGTGGAAGGCTCGGCCTTATGCCTGGTGTTTTGTTCCACTCTTGCCACCCTAGTTTCCGTCATACCGGTGTTATGTTCCTTGATTTTATGCTCCTTACACGGTTGGGTGATTTATGGGACCCCTTGACAGTTCGCTTTGAATAAGACTCCTCCAAAGAAGGCCCAACATTGGTTTTACCATTTGCCACCTAAGCCTTTTCCCCGGGTTTCGCGAGCCCGAGGGTCATCTTATTTTAAACCCCGGGCGGTGCTCCTTCGAAAGGTTGGTCCAAACTAGAGCACCGTCTGGGACCATTCCTTGGCAACATGGATTACGTCGGTTCCTCAGACGCTTCGCTTATCCGGTGTGCCCCGAGAACGAGATATGTGCAGCTCCTATCGGGATTTGTCGGCATACGGGTGGTCTTGCTGGTCTTGTTTTATTGTGTCGAAATGTCTTGTAGTCCGGGATTCCGAGATTGATCGGGTCTTCCCGTAGAAGGAATATCCTTCGTTGACCGTGAGAGCTTATAATGGGCTGTTGGGACACCCTGCAGGTAATATCTTTCAAAGCCGTGCCTGCGGTTATGAGGCAGATGGGAATTTGTTAATGTCCGTTGTAGATAACCTAAAGTTGACCTCAATAAAATACACATCAATCAAGTGTGTTACCGTGATGGTCTCTTCTCGGCGGAGTCCGGAAGTGAACACGTGTTGGAGTTATGTCGGACGAAGTAGTTCAGATCACTTCTTGATCAATACTAGTTTCACGACCGTGCTTTGCTTCTCTTCTCGCTCTCTTTTGCGATGTAGCCACCATATATGCTAGTCGCTTGCTGCAGCTCCACTTGAATACTATATCCTTCCTAAAGCTTAAATAGTCTTGATCTCGCGGGTGTGAGATTGCTGAGTCCCCGTGGCTCACAGATACTTCCAAACAGTTGCAGGTTCCGATGAGGCCAGTGCAGATGATTCCACCGAGCTCAAGTGGGAGTTCGACGAGGAACGTGGTCGTTACTAGGTGTCGTTTCCAGATGATCAGTAGTGGTGCCCAGTTGGGACGATTCGGGGATCTGTGTTAGCAGTTGGGGTATCTTCTTTATTTTGGTTCCGTAGTCGGACCTTGAGTGTACTCTGAATGATGTATGTTTAATTATGTACTGTGTGACGTGGCGATTGTAAGCCAACTATGTATCTTTCCCTTGATTATTACATGGGTTGTGTGAAGATTACCTCACTTGCGACATTGCTTTCAATGCGGTTATGCCTCTAAGTCGTGCCTCGACACGTGGGAGATATAGCCGCATCGGGGGCGTTACACCAAATTAGATCGAGGCATGAAATAGTTGCCCCAGCTAGTGTTTAATAGTAGTTTGGATTGTGTCTAATTATCCGAACCTTGCCTATTATCGACCCCTCTAGGGCTAGTACTCTGTTTGAATCCGTCTATGGGAACTGCTGCTACTTTTGTGTGCCCGTGAATCATGTGGGAACCATCGTAATTGTTGCCGATACAGATGCGTCCTCACTAGTTTTTTCATGAATATGGCATGGTAAGACATAAGTTGTCACGGTTTATCATACGAGCAGTGTGTGTTTTGATGAAATAGAGCACTCATTCGAGAACCGTACGCCTACGTATACATAAGTACTTGTAAACACTGTTGGTGCTACCCCACTTGTAAGCAGTTGTGCAAAACATGGCACATTGGCTCAGCTCGCTTCAACACTAGGCTATCGACCAGCTAACAATCAACAATCTGTTGTCTGACATATAAGCAACTATGTATCTTGTTATAGTGGTTCATGCAGTTAATTGAGGCCACAATGTAATAAATTCCAAACGTTCACACGCTAGTCTAGCGCTCATATGGAACACTCACATTAAACTCGTCTTCATAAAAAACTTGAAAAGCATAAGTTAAGCAATTTTATACATCTTAATGATTCATAGAACATAACAAACATATACTAGTTCATAGCAAAAGACAAAGTTGTGAGAAGGTTTACAAATCAGGAAAAAACAAGCAAGGCTTCTCTGAGCAAAGGGCCTTCCGGAAGGCCTAAATTTCCAGGAGTTCACTCTGGTTTTTCTTGTTGCCACCATCCAGGGTTAGGTTCTCTCATTCCAGAATAACCAATTATAATTGTGGTCTCACCGAATGCTGAACTGAACCATGCAATGGTACTAACCAGCTGAAATGCTTGTGCATTCCACTAAATTTAAGCACCGCTATTTGCAGAAATAAGCAGACCACAATGCCTCTTGTCCGCAAGATTCGTCCAAAAACCGCCGTGCTGCCTAGTCCTCGGTCCATGGATGAACTGGTAGAAAGTGCATTCGGACTAGGATGCAGTTGTTTTGCTTGTCCCTCAACCGCAATCAGGAAGTAAAACGTCTTTAATCAGCTTCTTTTAGATTATGCTTGGTCATTCTACCTTAGTTACTACCAATGTAGGGATACCTTGAAGACGGGAGGTTACCGACGGCAACGAGGGAGAGCCATCTCATTTTGCGCAGTTGTACTAAAACTGAGGTGTGTGCTTTTGATTGCTCGGATAGAAACGATACGGAGAAAGACATCCCGAAACTATATGGAGACAGACATCCCTGTTTGCGCAAATACGAAATACGGTTATTTAAACAGTGACAGATATTACTACTTTCCCCCGTTTCCTCTTAGAACCAAGTCCTAGATTCATGCTATAGCTTTCCCACTTTCTTCTCTGTTTGAACCAACGCTTTGAGTCGACTGTAAGAACTAGCTTTACTTCTAATAATAGTAGAAGTCTAGGTGGCTTTGGAACAGCGGACGGAAGTAGAAAAGGATCCACGCGAAGGGAGCTGGGGCAGTAGAGCAAGGCAGGTTTCGAAGGAATGTATAACTGAGGGTCGTCGGCATGTGGCAAAGACAGCGTCGGGAGGCCGCATCTTGGCCACAATACCGCAGGGAGGAAGAAGGGGTCGGAGGCCCTCCCGAGCCGGCGGTCTCTCGGAGAGAACGGCACGGCCGCCGATCAGGACGCGTGGGCAGCCGTTGGTCTCCTCCCTCGCCGCTGACGACAGCGTGAACGATGCACCTACACCCCTGCCCCGGTCGAGGTTGTCCGGCCGGATTTGTGACCAGCCGTGAGCTGAGAGAGAGTGTGGCCACCTATGTGTTGCTTAGATCTGGAGAGCATGAGAGTGTGAATGAGAGGAACCCTAGTAAAGCAAGCGCTAAGGCTCCTGCTTTTATATATGGTGGAGTGATTTTGTTGTACCAGCTTCAAAAAAAAGTGCTCCTACGTGTACCATGAGTGGGTGTGAGAGAACTAGTGCGTCGTGCACCGCTTCTCTTCGTGAGAGTACAATATACTATGCCCAAAGAACGCTCAC